>OX451740.1:1014566577-1015166577 GCA_948472305.1 Vicia faba
GCACTCTCACGTGTCATCTTGATTGATTGTTTTAGCATTGTTTGCATATAGGATTTTGTTTATAGATGAATGCCAGCCTTGATGCGTTTAATGTTTTTTGCCTTGAAAAAAATTTGTTTCATTTTACTGAATCCATACAGTATCACTCTTTAATCGTTTTTTGTGCATTTTGATACCAAATGTGCCAATTCTTTTGCACGGCCAAGAATTTGGAAGAAAGAGTTTAGCTAAAAAAACAGTGACCGTAGTGGTATGCTTTTGGGTAGAACCCTGTTGACGATGTACAGACATTGTTTCAATCCCCAAACACTGGAGATATAAGGGAGTTAGACCCTCATTAACCCCTCTGAGCCTTCGAAGTAGGAGTTTCCTTTATGTTAAAAAAATAATAAAATAAAAATAAACTTTTTTTAGCCAGGGGCAGGGTAGATGTTCAGTTGATTTGCCCAAGCATTCAATTTCAGAAGGGATGTCCCCTCTGAGGATCACCCCATTTTATCTTTCGTATCATGAGAACAGAAAAAATGTCAAAACCATGATTTTCATTTCCTCACAAAATCCTGAGGTCGAGATCGAACCGATACAATAATGGCTATCCCTCGCTGACCAGGAATGAGGCATTTGTTTTCTTCAAAAAAAAAGAGAGAAAGAAAGAAAAAGTTCAAAGACCTAAGTCATATTGACTTGTTCGAAGTGGAAAGCATGAATAAGAAAGAAACAAAAAGCCCCGCTAAGTCGAAACTTGAAAACAAGTCGCTTAGGAAAAAGTTAGGGCATCCCGCTGGACTCCCAAGATGGAAATTCAAAAGATTTTGTCCAGGAAAAAATTAGGGAAAAAAGAGCCTAAAATGCCGAAAAAGATTATCCAATAAATTTTCATCAAAAGAAGAGGAATAAATAAAAAAAAAAGCAGCAGAAGTTAAGTGACGATCATGTTGGAGAATTTGTCGTGATCGCTCAACCATTATAAATCCTTTTGAAAGGTGAATGCTTTTGATAAGTCAGCTGAACTTAGGACAGGAGAATATCACGAAGGGGGTGGGCACCAAATAACTTGAGCCTTGAAAAACTTTTTTTTCAAAAGAACCTCGAACCAGGCCATGTTACAACCTCTAAAAGTCCTAACTGAAACAAGGATTAACTCGAAAGCATAATACAACAGGATAACAGTTCCTAAACTCCCCAAATATGTGTTGCATAACCGTTTTGGTATCTTATCACCCGCATCTTGACTCGTTTTTCAAAAAGTAGAAGAAAAGTTTTAAAACTTTTTTTGCACTCTAGCCAGTGATTCGTTCACAACAGAGATGCGACATTTGTTAAAGTTTTCTAACTTCAAGGCTTAAAAAATCATCGCATCAGGTCTGTCATTCCTAAAATAAACATTTTTCTGTATGCAAAACAACTGTTTGACATCAAAAAGGAATTTACACGTTGAACACCTGTAAAGAGCTTAATGATTGTCAAGAGGGGAATGTTTGGCTTTCTTCTATTTGGACAGAGCCCGTGTATGATTAGGACTCTGCTTATCCCCTGAGAAGTTTCTTACCCCCAGTGAAGTTTCGCTTCCGCAACAAAGGGTTGTTTGCTCCAGGGACTTTCTTTCAAAAAACTTCCTTCAAGGACTTCAGGTTTGGATATGTCGCCCATCCCCAGTGGAGTCGTTAAGTAGGAACCCACATTCTGATGAAGTTTCAACTCCCCAATGGAATTTCCAATAGAGATCTCTCGCTTTGACCTCTCATTTCCCAGCCGATCTGTTGACCGGGGAATCCTTATGTTAAGGATCTTCCTTATTCCCCAGGTAAGGTCGTTACTGTTTGACTATCTGCAGGATTCATCCATTGGTTGCGTTCCAAGAGAATATCTCTCCAACAAGAAAATCTTCAACAAAGTTCTATCTCTCGGTGAAGTCCCATCTCTTCAGCAGAGCTTTGTTCCCCCAGCAAGGGTGTTCACCTTTCACGTCGGGTTTGTTGTCTGGGTGTCATCCTCAACATCCTATCTCTCAAATGTCTAATCTTCAGATAGGCGTCCCTTTCGGAAGTTGCAATGTTGACCTGATCTTCCCTAGGAATTCACAATTTATTTTTACAGTTCCTCTCAAGTGTTTGTGGCCCGTTTCCACTAGTTGCTCGGTTGTTATTCCCCGCGAAACTTTAGCTCTTCGAGGTTCCCTCTCTAGTGGGTTCCCATATTTTCTCCTCTCTTTGGATTTTGCAATTTATTTTTGCAAGTCATGTCAGATCCTGATTCCTTGGTTATTGACTTCTCAATTGGCCATTCCCCAGAGGAACTTATAAACATACATCATTACATTGCATCTACAAAAACGCGTAGCATTTCCATTATATGGAGCATTGCGCTATATAAAAAGAATTCAAACATACATCAGAAAATATGTCATTTTTGTTTCTGTTATCCCCAGTGGGTTTGCTAATACTTCAGATTAAATCCCAGCGAGGTCTTCGTCCTCATTATCTATGCTTCATCCACATACCAATATCCTTCTGACGTTAATCTTTTGTTTAAGTGTCTACTATTGACTATAGTTCAGTTTCGCCCTGGCGCAGTCTTCTCGGGTTTAGTCTTCACTACCCTCTCTGGTTCATTCCAATGTCTATTGATGCACCTTTCGAATACCAGTTTCTTCCTGATATTCGCTTTCAGCAGGTTTTTAGGTGTACACCCTAATCTCCTTGCTTTTGGGTTGAGCTCAGAGTTTCGTCTCCTCACCTTGTGCATGAAATCCAGTTTCGTCCTGGTACTCATCTAGTTTAGTTCGCCTAACTAGTTATTGAGTCGAGTTTCGTCTCATTTTTCTTTCCTACCTTGGACTCTTTGACGGTGTTCGTTTACCAAGTGTAGTGTTCGTGCTGCGTCCCTGGTTTGAAATCAGTCTCCTTTGTTCCTTGGATTCTCCTATCAATTTTCGTCACTGTTTATCCTTTGATTTGAGACCAACAGGTGCTTTGAGAAACATGCACTCTCATCACTTTGCTTTGGGTCAAGTTTCGCCTCGTTACCCGTGCGTGAAATCCAGTTTCATCCTGGTACTCATCTAGTTTAGTGTCGTCTAAACGGTTATTGAGTCGAGTTTCATCTCGCTTTTGTTCCTCTTTTCTAGGATTCTTTCAGTTCCTTCATATTGTCTATCTTAATTGAGATTAGCAAGTGCTCCTAGAATCACGCACTCTAGCCACTTTTCTTTGGGTCGATCTCAGAGTTTCGTCTCCTCACCCACATATGTTTTCTTTTCCAGAGCTTAGTTTCGCCTATACTCTGTGGTTTAAGTTTTATCTCACTCTTTTTGAAGCCCAGTTTTGCCCTGGCACATTTTTCCGGAAGTTTAGTTGCGCCTACTCTTCTCTTGTTTTCGTTCTGTCTCAACCTGCATTGCAGCTTCATTCTGACGCATGTCTTGGGGGTTTTCTGCTTCTTTTTCTTTCTTCTTCAATAGTGTAAATTTTCGGGTTCTTTTGTATTCAATCATCTTCAACTCTGAACGCTCGAAAGTTGTCACTTTTCTCACTTATCATGTTGAAGATGTTTGAATAGGGGCAGTTGTTGCACCCCAAAATTTACCCTATTGATTTAGGCTTAGTTTCATCATGAACATCATAGTGCATTGCATTCATACTTTGTGATGGGATCAAAGTGCTTTGGTTAGCTAGTCTTCCTCAAGCTTTGAAGGTTGATGCATTGACAGGTCGTTCAAGTAGAATCTTATTATCTAAATATCGGGATCTTTCAAGCTCAAAGGTTATGGCATATCTCAAGATATTGTATCCATCTCTTTGGATCACCAGAGGATTGAAGTTTGTGTTTGATTACAAGGGGAATCACTCTTTGGATTCACCAGTCAAATTAGGGTTTTGTTTGAGCAAGGCTATTGGCCAATGTACAAGTCTTGATTTAGGGAGCTATAACACCTCTTTGGTATCTAATATGTCTTTGCACAAGGAATTGGTCATGATGCCCAAAAGATTTGAAGTTTTGAAGATGATTCATCAGTCTCCTGAGGTGTTGTCCAAAACTAGGGTTTGGTTTTTTAGCAGGTTTCTTTGAGAATTTGAAGTGAAACTTTTTACGTGGCCTCTATATATTTGGAAGATCATATGTTTGAAGTTTTGATCATCATTTTGAAGGAAGTGGATCAATTGATTCAGAGGGGTAAAATGGTCATTTTGGTCAAAATCAGTCAAAGTCAAGGTTGACCAAGTAAATTTTTGGCCAACCATCAATTCAAGGATGTAATTTTCATATTTCAAGTCATTTTTGTCATTGTATCAAAGAGATTGAGGTTTGGGTTGAAACTTGTTCTTGAAGAAACCCTAAAAGTTACTAACTTTGGAAAATAAGGACTTAATTTCAAAAATTCATATTTTATTCACCCTTGATCAAGAAGATGCAAATGAAATATGCTTGGAAAGCTAAGAGAATGATCTTTCAACTCCTTTTGGTCTCATTTCCAAATTGGAAAGGGATCAAGAGTTATGGTCTTTTGAAGGTCACAAAATTATAGGTCATCTTTTAAAATTAGTGAATTTCAAGCAAACTTTTGAGGACCGTAATGGATTCAATTGCAAAACCTCAAAACTAAGAGATTGTAGATCTTTTCAATATCTTTCCAAATTGTGATCGTTTGTGCCAAAATTCAAAAGTATGAGCAAGTTATGAGCTTTGGAATTTTGGATCATTTTATTGAAATTTGGCAAATATGCAAAATGGCCAATTCATGAAAACTCGGGTTTCAGCCATTCTCTTTGTTCCTAATCCAGCCCATGACCTATTTGTGACTTGTAAAGGCCCATAATATCATCCATTTCATGTTCCATGGACCTTGGTGTTTGCTTGAGTGAAAAATACAAAAATTGCCTAAAATTGCAAAAACTCCAACACTCTTTGATCAGATGGAATTAAGGGCCAAGATTCTAAGCATGATCTTCTGAAGTAATTTGGCCCATAAAATGCATAGGAAGCCAAAGAATGCACGAGCAAAACAGCTAATTCTGTGCACACTTCACTTTTTGCCAAAATTTTCCAATCAAGCCCTTGGACAACTTAGAAGACCAAATTCCTTTTCTAACCTTCTCTACAAACTCTATATAGAGGAAGCAAGCAAAGAGAGAGAGAAAGAGAGAGAGAGAAAGAGAGAGAGAGAGAGAGAGAGAGAGAGAGAGAGAGAGAGAGAGAGAGAGAGAGAGAGAGAGAGAGAGAGAGAGAGAGAGAGAGAGAGAGAGAGGAGAGAGAGAGAGAGAGAGAGAGAGAGAGAGAGAGAGAGAGAGAGAGAGAGAGAGAGAGAGAGAGAGAGAGAGAGAGAGAGAGAGAGAGAGAGAGAGAGAGATGAGAGAGAGAGATAGAGAGAGAGAGATAGAGAGAGAGAGAGAGAGAGAGAGAGGAGAGAGAGAGAGAGAGAGAGAGAGAGAGAGAGAGAGAGAGAGAGAGAGAGAGAGAGAGAACGTGCCATTTGCAAGAAATTCAGATCTAAGATTTACTTTCTTCTTCTGCAACTTTATTAGATTCTCTCAATTCCTAGGTGTTTTCTTCAAAATTCTTTTGGATTCAGCTTTAGCAAAGGGAGTCGATCAAGCTAGCACCATTTGTTTGCATCTAGAGTGAATGAGACAGTAGAACACTTTTCGCCTTGAGGTAATGATTCCAAACTTCAATTTCTAAGATGTGCTTGTTTATTGAGGTGTTTGAGCTTGGATTTATGTTCAATGATGTTAATGGAATGTTTCTGAAGCTTTATAGCATTTAATTTGGTGAATTATACATGATTGAATACTCTGAAACTCGTGATTCAAAATGATTTTTCTCATATTCCAAAATTGATTGTGAACAATGTGGTTGATGTTTTGATTTGATTCCAATTGCAATATGAAGTATGAAATGTTGGCTTCAATTTGCTCTTGATTTCATAAAAAATGATGCGAAATTGAGTATGTTATGTTGGTCTGAACATGAGCCATAAACCTGAGAGTTGCACGCATTTTTTGAGTTGTGCAAAGGTTGAAGATGATGTGGTAGCGCTTTCTCATTGGTCCGTTTAAATTTTTGGCTTATTTGAATTATTTGTTTTATTTGGCATTTTGTTTGATTTTATTTTCTGATCAAAACACTTTCAAAAATCATGGAAAATTTACCATAGGCCAATATCATTTTCTAGTATTTGTCATACTTTTTTTGGATTTTTTTATGTTTGATTGGTTTAAAAAATTCATAGGTTCAATTAATTGATTGTTCAAAGTTTATTTTTATTTTAATATTTTCTTTGATCTAAAAATTCCACAAAAAAAATGTTTAGACTCATAAAATGATGGAAACATTGATTCTGACTTTGGTTTATCATTTTGTTTATTTTTTATTTAAAATTTAATTTCAAAGTTTGTTTGTAATATTTGTTTGTTTAATTTTTAATTCAATATTTCCCTTAATAAAAAAAAAATTCAAAAAAAATCATGTAAGTTTGTTTTTAGTCATGGAGTCAGAATATAATTTCATTTTGATCTTTTGTTGGTTTTTGGCTAAGGTTTGCATTTTTCCCTTAAAAAGTAGTTTAATTTTTAATTTTTTGTTTTTTTATTTATTTTAATATTTCCTTTAATTCAAAAATTCTACCAAAATTCAGGGATGTGTGTTTTTAGTTCTAATATTTGAGTATAATTTTGGTTGGCCATTTTTCTGACTTTTTGATTTAAATGTTATTTTGAGATGTGAATAATTGTTAATGGACTAATTTTTTGAATTTAATTTCATTTTTGGCTCTTCCTTAATTCAAAAAGAATATGAAAAATAAATTTTCTGACATTTAGGGTTTCTTGATGATTTGTATGATCTTGGTTTAATTTGTTTGAATTTTGATCTCACTTAGTCAATATTTGAGACTCAAAGTAAAAAATTATGGTTTTGTTGCTTATGGTGCAAGTTTCATTTTTAAAACCATCATGCCTTGGATATTCTATGGGATTCAAGTCTTGATTAGGGTTCATGAATGTATTGAGGATCTTAAAACCATTTATCTTTATTTTTTTAACTTGTTTTGACATTTTCCCACAAATTATTTTGGAATCTTGTCTAGTTTGGTAGTTTTGCCAACTAGTCTTGAACTTTGGATTTCATTTGGTTTTCTACTCAATCATTCATGAACCTAGGGCTTGGATTCTGACCTCTATACCTTTCAAAGATGCTAATACTTTTTTTGTTTGAATTATGGACCCTTATTTCCATTTTTGATGTAATTTTAAAGTGAATGTACCCAATTATGTTTGCATGTCTTGATGCAATTTGTTTGATGGCCAATGAACTTGAGTGAGGCCTATAATTGGGAACCTAATGATCATGTGAATTCTGATTGTCGATGTTAGCTCAAGCCATTTCATTTAAAAGCCTCATGTTTGAATGTTTTGAACCTTCTAATGTATTATGTAGGTTTCATCTCCTATTGTATTCATGAAGTTGTGATTGAATTAATTGTGCATGATTAAAATATGTTTGCTACTAACCTTCATGGTCTTTGTTCATATTATTCTCAAGCTCTTATGATCCTTGATTGATATTCAATTGTCAATTCAATATGGTGATAGAAAGGAGCAACATTCCTCTGATTCTTTTGACCTAATCTATGCATATGCTTGCTTCCTCTTGCCTATCATGTATAATGTTTGATAATTGCCACCATGTTGTTCTCACTTTTCACCTTATGGAATACTAAACTTGGTTGTTGAATATGCGAGGTACTCTGAGAAAGTTGCCACTTTTGGCTTGAGGCTTTTGTGTTTCACTTTATTTGTGGAACACAATTTATTATATTGGTATTGTTTTTGTGTTTGGCATGTTGATGGTTTATACAGGATATACATACATATGATTGTGAATGCCATACATTTCCCATGGGATTTGTTCATATCTGATAAATTACTAACATCCTGATGGTGTAATTTCTGACTCGATTTGTCTACTGTGCCAGCTTGCTTGAAGTTTCTCTGGGTTTCTTTTATTCTTGCTTGATTGCTATAAATAGTTATCTGTTTGGTATTGTACTACTTCCTTTCTCCCCATTTTCATTTTGCATAATTCTCTGACTGCATGATGGGACCTCTGTTGCTCATATATGTCAGGAGGCCCTCTGGTTTTTGTCTGATGCATGTGTTGTGTTTGTTTTTGATCGATGAGTCACTCAATTTAGAAATTGAGATCACGACTTCGCTCTCATTGCATGTTCCCTATAGGATGTTTATTTCTTTCCTTCTTTAATTGTTGATCGATGAGTCACTCAATTTAGAAATTGAGATCACGACTTCTCTCTCATTGCCTGTTCCCTATAGGATGTTTATTACTTTCCTTATTTAATTGTTGGTCGATGAGTCACTCAATTTATAAATTGAGATAACGACTTCGCTCTCATGGCATGTTCCCTATAGGATAGTTTTATTGAGTTCTCTTTAACATGTAAATTAGGGTAGTATTTTCCCTTATCCTCAACCTTAGGATTAACCATTGTATGATAACACTAGGGATAGTGCTAGGCTAGTTTTCCTTAGTTGTCTTTTTTCCTTTCTTTGCATTTTTCATCTTAAAACAAAAATTTATTTCTTGGCCAATCATAAGACATTTCTAATGAACTCAAACCCTTCTTCAAAGTAAAATATACAAACCAATCTTGCCTTGTCTGTGTCATCTTGAAGTCGATGTTTCGCCATCGCACATGTTTGTTATCCTGCTTTTGTTCTCGATATCATTGTTAGGTGTGATGTTTTATCACCTGTTTTATTGATGTTTCACCATCTTTGCCATGTTATCTCTTAGTCGATGTTTCTCCATCGCACATTTTTCTGAAGCCAATGTTTCTCCATCGCACATGTTTGTTATCCTGCTTTGGTTCTCGATACCATCGTTAGGTGTGATGTTTTGTCACCTGTTTTATTGATGTTTCGCCATCTTTGCCATGTTATCTCTTAGTAGATGTTTCGCCATCACACATTTTTCTGAAGCCGATGTTTCGCCATTGCACATGTTTATTATCCTTCTTTGGTTCTCAATATCATTGTTAGGTGTGATGTTTTATCACCTGTTTTATTGATGTTTCGCCATCTTTGCCATGTTATCTCTTAGTCAATGTTTCGCCATTGCACATTTTTCTGAAGCCGATGTTTCGCCATCGCACATGTTTGTTATCCTGCTTTGGTTCTCGATACCATTATTAGGTGTGATTTTTTGTCACCTGTTTTATTGATGTTTCGCCAACTTTGCCATGTTATCTCTTAGTCGATGTTTTGCCATCGCACATTTTTTTAAAGCCGATGTTTCGCCATCACACATGTTTGTTATCCCACTTTGATTTTCAATATCATTGATAGGAGTGATGTTTTGTCGTCCATTTTATCATTTGATTTTTCGCCATCTTTGACATGTTACTTTGTTATTATTTAATCGATGTTTGATCGCCTCATTTGTTTGTTGTTTCATTCGATGTTTTGCCATCTTGACTATTTTTGTTTGTCTTAATTAGAAAACACAAACCAACCAAAACACATAAGCCGAACTACGGCTGCTGTGATTCCTTAAAATGGATACGTAGGCATTGGCGTAGGGCCTAGTCGAGCACAACTTTTATTTTCCCTACATTATTTCCTTTTTCCTTTTGCATGCATTCCCTTTTTAGTGGTAAGCCATAAACGTAGGATTTGACCGCACCCATTAGATTAGACAACAAGAGTGGATACCGTAGAGTACTACGAGCGCGTGGGGTGCTAACACCTTCCCCTCGCGTAACAGACTCCCTTACCCGATCTCTCGGTCGAAAGACCGTGATTTCTCCCTTTCCAAGTTTTCTCGATGTTTACCTTTCCCTCCCGGCGGGATAAAAGACGTTTGGTGGCGACTTCATTGATGTTTCATTAACATCCAGATGACATGTTCTGGCCGCATTGTTTCACTACTTTGAAATGAAAGCCTGGATAGTAGGGCTTCTTCGAAATGAAAGCCTGGATAGTAGGTCTATAAGAAGGAACCTTGATCATAGGGTTACCTCGAAATGAAAGCCTGGGTAGTAGGGCTGTGAGAAGGAACCTGGATAGTAGGGTTACTTAGAAATGAAAGCCTGGATAGTAGAGCTATGAGAAGGAACCTGGATAATAGGGTTACTTTAAAATGAAAGCCTAGATAGTAGAGGTATGAGAAGGAACCTAGATAGTAGGGTTACTTCGAGATGAAAGCCTGGATAGTAGGGCTTATGGGAAGGAACCTGGAGAGTAGGGTTATTTCGAGATGAGAGCCTAAATAGTAGGGCTTATGGGAAGGAACTTGGGTCGTAGGGTTACTTCAAGATGAAAGCTTGGATAGTAAGGCTTATGGGAAGGAACCTGGGTCGTAAGGTTACATCAAAATGAAAGCCTGGATAATAGGGCTTATGGGAAGGAACCTGGGTCGTAGGGTTACTTCATGGGGAGTTTGGGTAAAACTGCATCTGAACCGAGAAGGAACCTAGGTAATGTTGCTTCGTGAGGAGTTTGGGTAAAAATACATCTGAACCGAGAAGGAACCTAGGTAAGGTTGCTTCATGGGGAGTTTGGGTAAAATTGCATCTGAACCGAGAAGGAACCTAAGTAAGGTTGCTTCGTGGGAAGTTTGGGTAAAACTGCATCTGAACCGAGAAGGAACCTAGGTAAAGTTACTTCGTGATAAGTCCGTGTAGGGCTTCAGGAGGAACCCGGGTAAGGTTACTTCAGGATGAGTTCGTGTAAAACTTCAGAAGGGACCTGTGTGAGATTTTTTAGGATAAACCCGTGTGAAGCTGCATTTAGGAGAAACCCGTGTAAGATTGCTTCATGACGAACCCGTGTAAAGCTGCATTTGGTCGCGCATATAATTACTTTGTTTAGTTTCAGGAGCTAATCTTGGACCTGCTGGAAATTGTTGATGATAACCACCTTTCCTGAAAAGGTACATGATTAATTGTATGTGATGCATGAAATGCATTGTATGACAATGTTCTCGAAATAAATGAGATTATGCTGTATGCAATATGTATGCGCACATCATGATGTATGAACATGAAATGCTATTGTAACATATCCGAGTGGGAAAATAAATCCCTGACCGCTGTTGGAGAGTAATGGAAATTGAGTTCTTGACCGTCATAGAAAAAGTGGTTCTTCTACTTCTGCTGGAGATGGTGAACCAGAGATGACTATGCTTGGGATTTTCCCCTTGTTTACGGATATTCTACTGAGGAGAGACTCTGCTTGAGAACAACTCTGCGGGGGAATAATTCTGTTGGAGAGAGAAGCTTCCATAGCTGAAGGGATAAACTCTGTCAGGGATTGAGCTTCTGTATTCAGAGAAATAAACTCTATTCAGGAGAAAACTTTATGACCCGCTTGTGATTATGAAATTCGGTCGGGGAATATAGATGTTGATTCTCTGAAGGAACTTTGTTGGGGAACGTAGCTCCTATTTGGGGAAGACGATGTCAAAGCTTTAGTTGCCTCTACTCTGCGGGGAGTGTAGATGTCACAGGGTCATATGCTGAGGATACGACAATGACTTTGCATCAGGACTTTTCTGCCCCTGTACCTGCTGGAGAAAGTACCCGCGGAGGCTTTGTGGATGGCTTGAGTGTTATCCCAACTCTTGGAGTCCTTGGTGAATGTAGTTCAGGGTAATAAACCTTCTACTGATTAGACAAGTGACGAGATGACAGGACGTAGTCGTACTCTTCAAATCCCTAACTTTTTCCTGGACCGCCCTTTCGGGTTTTCAGTTCACCAGGATACCCTTTTTTGCTCAAGCCGCCTTTTCAGGTTTTCGGCTTTCCGGGTGTACATATTTTTTTGTTTTTATCCCTAATTTTTTCCCGAACCTTTTTTGGTTCTCCGATATGCCCTTATTTTTGCCTAGGCCAGTCAACCTAGCAGGTCTTTGTTCATGCATAGTATTTTCCGGTTATGTCCATGTTCACCGGGTACGGAGAATTATCAATGTCCATAGTAGTAAGTGTTTCCACACTGCCAGAAGATGCTCGTTTGATTGTACATGATTCATTGCTGGAATTCATGTCCAATTCCCCAAGTGATTCAGATGAAGATTTGTCCTGGCTACTTGGCATCTTTGAGAGATTCCTTGAATCTTGACTTGACTGCCTCGGATGATGGACAATGATCCTGCCGTGCCCCTTGGTTGGAAGTGTTTTTCCACTTGAGGTGATCCTTTTCATTGAGAAGGTTTTTGTTCATCGAATATGCGTCATGTGAATTTTTCTGCTGTTGAACAAATAGTCATATGCAAACAATGGTATTTTAAGAATGCAAAGCTTATGTTTGTCTTGAAATTTTTTTTTTTGAAAATGAAATTTTTTAGTAAAACAAATTTTGAAAGAGAGTGATATCAACTCATGATTTATGGCAAACCTTACAGGAGTCAGGATACCTTTTATAACAGTATGCTTTCGAACTAACCCTTACTTCAGCTAGGACTTTTAAGGGTTATAACGTGGCCTGGATCACGGCTCAAGAAACAAAGGATAAAGGCTCAAAATTTATTTATACCCACCCGCTCTTCGTGATGTTCTTCGGTCCTATGCTCAGTTAATTGCACGTTTAGAATCCCAGTTGAGTTCTAGAATATTGTCCTTGATGTTCCGGTGATGGTTCGGATACTGACAATTTATTTTGAATAGGCAGTCATATTTTTTGTCGAGGATTTACAGGACCTCTTTCTTTACTATCCCTGTCTTTTACTTGAATTGTTTCTTTTGTAATTACAGTCAGCGGGATGCCCCTGTTATTTTCTTAAGTCTCCTTCATAGGTTTTGACTTAACGGGATTTTCGTTTGAAAAATAATGACTGCCTGCCTTAATGATTATGCGGAACGATCACCATCTTCTGATTTAGAAGGACATCTTCGAGGTCATTCATTGTGTGCGAAGCGAAAGATTGCGACTGAATACGCCTCTGAGTTAATTGAGAAAACTACCCTGCCCCAGGTTATGATTAAGGGTTTTAATTTGTGTGCAAAGAAAAACTCCTACTTCTTTGGCTCAAAGGGGTTGACTAGGGGTTATCTTCCTTATAACTCCATTGTTTAGTATTTTGAAACAATTCCTGTACATCGTTAGCAGGGTCTGTTCAAAAGCATACTGTGGGGATTGTGGTATCATTTTCGTCATCCTCCCACTAAAGGCTCATCTTTTTTAATCGAGAGTTGAATATCACAAAAAGGAAAGAAGTTTAAATATAGTGAATACAAATGAACTGATTTAAAATAGACATATGCAATGCATTGATAAAGTAAAAAATTTTGACATGAATAAATGTTCGAACAATCAAAAGAAAATTAAAAATTGAAAATTCTAATGAACGAAAAGCCCTCTTGTCAGAACTTGTCACTTCAAATGGCGGGCCTTTGAGGAATGACAAAAACATTTCAGTTGACCATCTTATGTGAATTCCAATGCTCCTTCATCAATCAGGTCTTGAATTTTATATTTCAACCTCCAACAATCATCAGTATCATGCCCCGAGCTGTTGGAGTGGTATGCACATCTTTCATTAGGATTATAGTTAGGGGACGAAGTCTTAGGATTCATATGAGGTCCTATCAACGTAATCAGATTCATCCTCAACAAGTGTTAAAAAGCTTGAGATAACGACATGTTCAGTTTCGCAAACTGCCTTTTGGGTATATCTGGCTTACTTTGATTAACCCGTTGTTTTTGGTGAGTTTGTTGTTGGACCCGTGATGTGGTAGCAATTTGGAAAAGTCCACTCTTCACCAAACCAGCCTCTTGTCTTCTCGGAAGTTGATCAATGACTTGGTCCCCAACCTCGACTGTTTGCTTCATACGGCTGCAACCATTTTGATGAAGTTTCTTGATAATGGCTCTCAACTCTTCTTGTCCTTGGGCTAGGCCTTAGATAAGATCCATCTGCCCCAGCATCTGGGTTCTCACCGCTTCTACCTCAACTTGCAGTTGTTCCAACCGTTCGTCCTTATTGTCTTCAAGACTTTTTGTGGCCAGGTCTCCAGCGAGGAGTGCTTTCAACTCTTCCTTCCCCTTGAATAGGTTTAGGAACATTTGCATGAATTAAGCCTCTTAACTTTGGAGATCTCAGTTGTCTTGTTGGAGAGCCATTTTACTTGCTAAAATAAACAGCAAGAAAATGAGAGACATGTACTGGAAGACCTGTTATGCAAATGACGTGCATGCAATGTTTTCAAGGATCTCGCAAGGTAAATAAGAAAATGTCAGAAGTTGAAATTTGCAGCTTTGATTGAAGAACTTCGTATCAGTGAAATTCCTTCTATGCGATTGAAGCTCATAAAATCAAGTGGGTCATAGCCCCTGACTCAAGTTGTCGTGTTTTGGTCTTTTGACTGCATTGGCTAGAGGAATATAAATCCCCCTTGCCCCTTGCTAGACATTTAATTTATCATAACCTGCATCACAAACCCTTGAGATCCTTGAAATGGTTAAGGAAATGCCGTGGCATGATATTATGATGTGTATTCTATGCGTTAAGCGAAAATGTAGGGTAAGAAACCAATTTATTAGATTTTTACAAACAAGGTCCTGCAAGGAACACAAACAAAGCCCTACAATGAGTTCAAATTGTTAGGAAAAGAAATCAAGCAAGTCACACAAGCAGCCTTAGGTTTAGGCTTGCATGAATTCAATAAGTAAGTATCCTCTTGAAGTTTAGTTGGTTTCAAACCTGTCTTAGAAAAGTAACCGGGTTCTAAGGATTCTCAATATCACTGATCATCCTTTATCGGGCATTGTTTCAGCTCAGGCAATCTTTTCTTGCGGCCGAAATATCCCGAAAGTATAATTTCAATGAGTGTAGCATCGAGTATCAACCAATCCTCAACTTTAAACCGAGGTCGGATATCTCACTACTCTTTAATGGCCAAGTTTGTTCAACTAACTTTCTAAGGTTCGTTAGTGCTTCAAGACACCACACGGCGGCCCCGTATTCTCCTCGTTTCCACACGAAGGATACCGGTACCAACCAAAGTGTCACACCAACACAACCATCGCTTAAACCATATCGGTCTACGTTGTACAGTCTCCACGATCTATTGTTGTTTACCTAAAGAGTGTCCCCAGATCCAGGTGTAGGATCTTCAACAATACCCAAGCAAAAACCCTTAAAGATAAAGCATGCAAAACAAACAAGAAAGCAATTTTAAAAATGACCTATATCCTAAGGTAAACCCCAATTTATTTTATTCCCCAGCAGAGTCGCCAGTTCTGTGATACGGTGGCAGAACCGACTGTTATAATGGTTTGCGTTTTATATTTACAAATGTTGTGGTAAGCAAGAGTCGCCACCGACTTTTATTTCGTCCAACAAAGGAAAAGGAAAAAGAACAGAAAAAACCTTTTTCGAGATGTTTCTGAGTACAGGGGGTAGGTTATAGAAAAGGAAGGTGTTAGCACCCTTTCTATCCGTGGTTTTCCACGGGCTCTTAGGTACTTGCTCATTTTGAAATTGCTCGTGTGTGTTTTGAAAAGTTTTTGTTTAACTTCGTGATAACCCTTGTATCTGTCCTCAAGAGTGTGACGAAGTTGTTTTTGAAAACTATTTTGAAAGTGTTTGTGAAAAAGAGTTTTTATTGTTTTGAGAAAGTACTTAAGAGTTTCTACCTACTCGAAAAAGATTGTTCATTTTCTCGTTACCTTTAGACAGTGCTATCCTACTATTAGTGAGTAGGTAGCCCTATCGTTGGATGTTGAAGGACTATCAAAAGGGACACTATGGTCATCGAAGGCAACATGTAAAGATATCTTAGCATTTGAAGGGACTCTCATCATATAGGCAACATCGAAGGACAAGATCATTTCTCATAGGCAACTCGAGGGACGTTAGGGACCATGATCTTTATGATGAATTTAGAATTAAGGGTCTTTGCTAAGAAATCCATACGTTCGAGGGACATGACCATTATTTTCCGAGGCAACCAAGTGAGGTATACCCTAAGGGTGCATATGTGCATGGTGTATTATGTTCAGTTATTTTAGTCTTGTGTTAAGTTTGCTAATGTTTGATTATTCTTGCCATACAATCCTATTAGTCATACATCTAGCAGTTAATAATTGTAGTAATTTAAAAGTACATAAATATAAAACCTAGCTATTACAAGTCTTCGGGGATGGGGATTATGTACATATCCAAATCTGGGGGGAAAAATAAATAAAAGCGGTAAAGGTCCTACTAATCATCTATTACATCCCAATATACAGTTACAATAATAAAATGAAGTGCGAAAGAATAATAACGTGCAAATTTGAAAAGACGTCTAAAAATCCTAAGATATAAAAAATCTTTTTGTTGTTTTCTGTTTTAATTTATAAATATGGTTTAAGTTAAAAAATAATTGATCTAGATCTATATTTAAAAAAAAAGTTAATTATTAAAGAAATGGTTAATACCTATTTTCACCCCTGACATATGGGGTGTATTTGAAAAACCCCCCTGCCAAAAAAAAAGTTCCAATTGTTACCTTGACAAATTTTAAAAGTTTCAATTTTTACCTTGAGGATGCCACATCCCTAAAAAGGCTGATGTGGCTTATATTTTTGTTATATTTTTATTATTATTTAATGACATGGCTTGATTAGTTGTCATTTTTAATTAATTTTTAATTTTTAATTCCACGTGGCATTTATATTAATATTTTATTAATTGAGTGTTAATTCAAAGTTAAAAAATTTTTGTCCTTCAGCAGGATTCGAACCATGGACATTATGTTTGCAATAAACACTTCTTACCACTAGACCAATGCATTTTCTTTGTTACATATATGCATCAATAAATATTCATATCATTAACATATTAATTACAGTTATCAATAAATTTTCTTAACTAGTTGATTTAAATAATTTTTAAAAAAATGTTTTATACATATTTTATCTTTTTACTCTAACTTTTTTTAAATTTTAAATTTTCAAAAATCACTTAAATTTAAAAAAATCACTTAAATTTTCAAAAATCACTTAAATTTAAAAAAATCACTTAAATTTTCAAAAATCACTTAAATTTTCAAAAATCACTTAAATTTTCAAAAATCACTTAAATTTTCAAAAATCACTTAAATTTACAAAAATCACTTACATTTTCAAAAATCACTTAAATTTTCAAAAATCACTTAAATTTTCAAAAATCACTTAAATTTTCAAAAGTCACTTAAATTTTCAAAAGTCACTTAAATTTTCAAAAATCACTTAAATTTTCAAAAATCACTTAAATTTTCAAAATCACTTAAATTTTCAAAAATCACTTAAATTTTCAAAAGTCACTTAAATTTTCAAAAATCACTTAAATTTTCAAAAATCACTTAAATTTTCAAAAGTCACTTAAATTTTCAAAAATCACTTAAATTTTCAAAAATCACTTAAATTTTCAAAAATCACTTAAATTTTCAAAAGTCACTTAAATTTTCAAAAATCACTTAAATTTAAATCACTTAAATTTAAAATCACTTAAATTTAACTTATTTTTTTAAATTTAAGTGATTTTTTTAAATTTAAGTGATTTTTGAAAATTTAAGTGATTTTTGAAAATTTAAGTGACTTTTGAAAATTTAAGTGATTTTTGAAAATTTAAGTGATTTTTGAAAATTTAAGTGATTTTTGAAAATTTAAGTGATTTTTGAAAATTTAAGTGACTTTTGAAAATTTAAGTGATTTTTGAAAATTTAAGTGATTTTTGAAAATTTAAGTGATTTTTGAAAATTTAAGTGACTTTTGAAAATTTAAGTGACTTTTGAAAATTTAAGTGATTTTTGAAAATTTAAGTGATTTTTGAAAATTTAAGTGATTTTTGAAAATTTAAGTGATTTTTGAAAATTTAAGTGATTTTTGTAAATTTAAGTGATTTTTGATAATTTAAGTGATTTTTGAAAATTTAAGTGATTTTTGAAAATTTAAGTGACTTTTGAAAATTTAAGTGATTTTTGAAAATTTAAGTGATTTTTTTAAATTTAAGTGATTTTTTTAAATTTAAGTGTTTTTTGAAAATTTAAGTGATTTTTTTAAATTTAAGTGATTTTTGAAAATTTAAAATTTAAAAAAAGTTAGAGTAAAAAGATAAAATATGTATAAAACATTTTTTTAAAAATTATTTAAATCAATTAGTTAAGAAAATTTATTGATAATTGTAATTAATATGTTAATGATATGAATATTTATTGATGCATATATGTAACAAAGAAAATGTATTGGTCTAGTGGTAAGAAGCGTTTATTGCAAACATAATGTCCATGGTTCGAATCCTGCTGAAGGACAAAAATTTTTTAACTTTGAATTAACACTCAATTAATAAAATATTAATATAAATGCCATGTGGAATTAAAAATTAAAAATTAATTAAAAATGACAACTAATCAAGCCATGTCATTAAATAATAATAAAAATATAACAAAAATATAAGCCACATCAGCCTTTTTAGGGATGTGGCATCCTCAAGGTAAAAATTGAAACTTTTAAAATTTGTCAAGGTAACAATTGGAACTTTTTTTTTGGCAGGGGGGTTTTTCAAATACACCCCATATGTCAGGGGTGAAAATAGGTATTAACCCTTAAAGAAACATGAAATTTAAATAAAAGAAATTAATTCTATGTTTTTTGGTATTTTTGTTACGAAAAGGAAAATGAATTAAAATGAAATTAAACCTAAGTTCTATTAATTTTAATTTAAATAAAAGTTAAAGTGATTAGTTAATTAATTTACCAAAATTAAAATTTAATTAAGAAAAAATCCTAAATCTATTTTTATGTGATTTTTATATTTGTTTATTGATTAAAATAAAATAAAAAGGGATTAAAAGAAATAAATAAAATGAATAAAACAAGAAAATAAAGATGGGCCTAATCTTCGAAAGCTCATGCTCTAACCATGGTGTTTTCAAATTCTTGTGTGGAACCTCTGATTCAACCATCCATAACTGTTCTATATAAACTCAAACAAATGTTAGCATGCCATGAAATGTGATTAAAATTAGAGATTCGAAGTTTAAAATTTTACCAAACCGGTGTTGTCAAATGGGGGCGTGCTAGGTGTGTGATGGATTTCTCTTGGGCCTTGTAAGACTCTTGAGGATTTCAAGAGGATGGTTTGAGGCTTGATTTCAATCGAGAGAGACTGTAACCTCAAGATATGAGTTGCACCAATTCTTTGATTTTTGGAGTGCTTTTTGAAGAGCTTTTGGAGAGCTTTTTGAAGAGCTTTTTGAGAGCTTTTTAGAGAGGAATTTTGTTTCTTTCAAGATTGTATGGCTCTATATTTATAGAGGAGAATTAGGATACAAAAAATCATGGAAAGAATCTCCCTCATAATGTTGTGTTTTAAGACCATGATCAAAATTTGAAAAAATGCCATATTTGATGATTTTATGCCATTTTCACATGTGGATGAACCTGGACATATTTGAAGGGTTATTGCACGAAATCAATTGACATAAACCAGCATAAAACTTGCCCAAAAATGGATTCACATCAAAATTTACATTATTTCTATTATTTATTTATTTTATTCTGAATTTTAATGAATAAAATATCAAAATAAATAGCATAAATAGTAGAAAAATATATGGGTGGGCTTAGAGGTCGTGGACCATGTTAGGAATGAGTTTCAAACTTGAAATGATAGGCCCATTTGGAAAAAAATCCAAGTTTGGTCAATATTTGCTTCATGCATTTTTTCAAAAATTTGCCAACTTTGACAATCCATATCTCTCTCAATTTTAACCCTACGAGGGTGTTCTTTGACTTTTTAGAAAGCTTAGGATGTCCCCTAAGCAACCTATTTGTTTTCAACTTAATTGGATCTTCCATGTTCATGCAAGAAGCTTTGACCCAAAATGTGTTTTTGTTGACTTTTGAAAAGGACCTATAATGTCTGAATTTATATCTTTTCATGAGTGCATTTCTTGAAATTGAGGGCTGAAGATGAGTTATAGGTAATTGGATTCTCTTAAAAATGAGCCTTGGATGAGAAATATTTGATAAAGTATGAGAAAGTTATGCTTGGTCAAAGTTTGGTTGACTTTTCCTATAGGAAACCTAATTTAGCAACTTTTGAGTTTTGATGAATTAGGAGCATTCGTTGAGGAATCATGACCAAATGATGGATATCACTTCAAAATTTTGATGTTGACCAAAAATCTTGAATTTTGACTGTATGTGGGCCACAGTTGACTTTTGCGCTAGTATAGTTGATTTTCAGGTATTTGAGTAGTTGACTGAGCAAACTTCTTGTGCGAGGCATGAAACTTGGCATGGATGATATTGAGGACATATTAGGGCTATGGAAACCACTTAGGACACTTGGAAACTCAAACATATTGATGAGGAGTGAAACCCTAGTTTAAGGCTTATTGTCTTAGGAGGAAGATTTGTCTAGTCAATCCTTAGGCATCCTTGGGCAAGTTGAGGACCTCTAAGAGTATGATTTGAGTAAAATGATAGGGGAAATTTTGGGGTACAACTGTTGCTTCCCAGGAACTACAAGTTCCTTGTCAATGACTTCTCAAATGTTGTTTAATGCATATTCATGTTTGTTTGCGCGTTTGTGGACTATTACGGTTGAATAATATCATTTCCGATGTGATTTTCAAACAATTATTTGGCATGGTGCAAAGCTTCCCGATTATGTTAAGTTGAGAATAAGGTGACATTTATTTGATGGTTAATGCTCATGGTACTTGGTTTTGGTGCTCGGACGACATTTATGCCAAGTATTCTCGATTTCAGATCAAATTTTCGTGTGGTTTATGTTTTAATGGTGTTGTTTCTCGGGAATGGTAAATAGCACTTGCGAGGTGATTTATTTCCCAGTGGTTGCTTATATGAGCTTCTTGGTATGTTTGGTAGCTATCGGTACCGTTTTAGAGCGGTTTTATACTGACTTTTTGTGCACTCATGTTTGTGATGCGATGTTGTCTGGAGTTTACATTTATGGTTTCAATGTGCATTTAAATTCAATTTATTCATGATTTAATCATAAATTGAATTGTGTTGAGGGTGGTATCTGAAGGGGTGAAAAACACAAGAAGGGGGGGGTGAATTGTAAAACTGGAATCTTAAAGCAATTGACAAGATATTTTTATCCTGGTTCGTTTGATCTCAAACTACTCCAGTCCACCCGTCAAGGTGATTTCGCCTCTCTCCAACGAGGTCTTAATTCACTATATTCAACTGAATACAAATCTGCTTTAACAACTGCTAAAGCCTTCTTGATTCAAACCACAATCCGGTTTGTCAAGGCAACACTTTCTTACAAAGGTATAAAACAAATGTGTGTGAATGTTTTCTACAAAACTTTATCACAACTGTGATGTATACACAAATTAAGCTTAGAAACTTAGAATGCTAAACACTAATGGAGTATTAGAGTTTGTTGGTTTAGCAAAACTGGTAGATGAAGATTATTGTTCAGCTTTGTGCGTGTAGAGAATTTGGAAGCATTAGCCATTATAATGTTCGAAGCCTTGTTTATATAGCACTTGAGAAGATGAACGTTGAATGCAATATTCTTGATTCAATGCTAATAACAAGCTTTCCTTTTTGAGCAGATCTTGTCTAGAATGATGCTGTTGGAATTAATTAGCGTTCAATGCACAGTACCGTTGCTTCTTCAATGCACGTTCTGGCTTGGCTCATTCTGATTCTGCTTCGCTGCTGATGAACTATTTGTTTCTGTATCAGAGTGTTTACGCGCAGTTCTGTTCATCAAGCTTCAGCAAGTACGTGAGTTGATCATCTGATCTTGACGTTCTGATTCAGCAACTTCTGATGCTTGTGTATCAAATCAAATTCTGATGCTGAAGAAGTGATCTTGCTTATTTTAATCAGCATATCTGCAAGTCAGAGCATAGTAATTTTAGGTAGTATATAGTTCAAACATGAAACATATAAATACTATATCTTTTCACTTTGTTATCATCAAAACTTAAATATAGGGTACTAGATTCAAACATTGTTCTAACAATCTCCCCCTTTTTGATGATGACAAAAACTAGATATTTTAAATGAAAAAATAACGTGAAAAGGTATCTGGGAAATGTTTCAGAGTTAAGAAGTAAAGAGAAATCAGAGTTTAAGAGATACTCCCCCTGAGTTTGTTACTTCCCTTTGATATGCGTGTTCTTCAGGATCAGATCTTTTTCTATCTTTGAGCATCAGATTATAGGTCTTTGACTTATCAGAGAGCAGAGCTTCAGAGCTTTTCCTGTCAGAGCTTTGCTTCGGATCAGAGTGTTAGGTCGATCAGAACTTCATATTTGATCAGAGCAACATGAGCTTCTACATTTTGATCAGAGCTTCTAGCTTCTAGTCTTCATAGTGTTCAGGAGCTTCCTTGTGCCTGTAGACTTAAAAACAAAACAAAAAAACATTTCAAGTAATAGAGTTAGAATGTTTGAGAATTTCTGTCTAGTTAGCCGTTATTGATTTTAAATATCATTCTTGTTCTCCCCCTTTTTGTCAGCAATCAAAAAGTGTTGGTGATGTGCTAAAACAATTTAGATCAGAAAAACAAATTATATTAAAATAGTTCAGAGAAAAAGAACATTACACAAACATAGTCAAAACAGTACATCAGAAAATGAAGAAAACATAGAGAATGTCATGCATAAAAAATTTTTTAAGGTTGTGGGGGCATGCGTGAGAACAGGCTTTCCAGCATTGCTTGAATCTTTTCAGAAGTTTCATTCTGCTTTTGAACCATGTTGACAACAGTGTCAATCTTACTGTCCTGTACATCCATTCTTGCTTTCATCTTCTGATCATTCTCTTCCATCCGCTGCTGTAGACGCAAGTCATTCAGCCTTAATTCTTCCAGAGCCTGCCTGTCCAAGGCAGCTTGAGAACTTTCAGAAGGAGGAAGCTTCTCAGAACTTTCAGCTACATCTTCTGTTGGATTTTCTTCCTGAAGGGTCTTGTCTTCTTCTGATGGTTGCACCTGTGCAGCTTGCTCTTTCTCAGACCAAGATTCACTGTCCAGAGGGAGCACAACTTCTTGAGGCAGCTGACTCTCAACTTCCTTCAGCAGCTTGCTAAAGTTCTGTTGAGCCTGCTCATAGTTGACGTCCTGCAGCTTGAGGGCTTCAGCACGTACCCATAGTCTGAACTGTGACCAGAGCTGATCAGAAGCAGCTGGGTCGATCATCCCCGGACAGACTTGCTTCAAAGAAGCAATCCATTGCAGCATACCTGTTTCAAAATTCAAAATACCAGAGCCAACATCTGGTTGCTTTGGTTTGGGTATGGCAATTTTGTGTCTGAGATCAGCAAGACGTTCAAGACTTGTTAAGTCAATGAAAGTTCTGCTGGGGTTTTCAGCGGTTTTCTCAGAGGTTGTTTGTTTTGGAGGAGGGTTATCAGAATCAGAGTCAGATATTTCTATTGGAGTGGTTGGAGTTTTTGGAGGTGTTGATTCCTCTGAAGATGGCAACTGGGGCCTGACAATAGTGGTTCCACATGGCAACTGGATTGCCAGCGGTGAAGGTTGAGGTGAGTGAGGGTCAGAATGATGAGGAGAAGGGGTTTCATAGCGTTGAAACTCTGTTTGTGGTGAAGGTGGATCATTTTCTGGTTGAGGAGGTGGAATCTCTGATTGCTCAGGGATCAGAGGTTCTTCTGTGAGTTGTTGTTGTGATTGTGGTTCTGGTTCTGGTTGTTGTTGTATTTCTGGTTCAGGTTGTGGTTCTGGTTGTGGAGGAGGAATATTTGGTGGTTCAGAATTCGGTTGAGCAGAAGCATGTTCACGCTCAATATCAGCTAGCACTCTATCAAGTGCTGGTGTTGTAGAAACAGTTGGTTGTTTGGGAATCTTAGTTCTGGGTCTTCTGAGTAGTAAGGCCTCAGAAGGGTCTTCTGGTATGGTTTCATCAATGGTAGGGATTGGAATGGATATTCTGTGAGAGGTTTGAGGAGGGGCAGCAGATGTTGGAATAGTAAAAGATTTTGAAATAGGGGCAGCAAATGAATTACCTCTTTTCTTTGGAGTCTGATGAGATGATCCTTCTGCTTTCCTCTTCTTTGTCTTCTTCTGAGTCACTTCAGGTTGGACTTGACTCAGATCTTTGATCTTCAGCTTTGAACCTGTATCTTCTTCCTTGTATGAATCTGGATACTTGAGAAACATATCAGGTTGGGATTCCATTTCAGAAAATTTTGGGAAATTACTCAGAGGCACTCTTCTGCTGGAGATGTCAGCAGTTGAAGTAGTTCTGGGTTCCTTCCTAATATTTTCTATCAGCTTCATCTTTTTCAGGTTCTTAGCGTTCAGCGGTTTTCCAACAGTTGGTTCAAGTGTGCTCAGCACTTGAGCTTCGCTCAGATAATCTATCAGCTTATTCTCTGTCAGAATATCTGATATGAGCCTTCCAAACGGTATCCAGTCCCTTTTGGTCCTTTCTTCTTCTCTTGTTTCTTTGACACTGGTCTTGAGATGGTTGAACAGGAAGTGTTCCAGATTGATCTTCACCCTCTGATCAATAAAGTAGATCAGAAATTGCTGATCCACGTTTATATAATCAGGAGAACTTGTTGGTTTCCTGTGATTGAAGCATCCAAGAACAATCTTGGCCCATACTCTGCAGTGATCCTTCAGATCCTTAATTTTGCTGCTGGGAAATCCAAGAGTGAAAATGCAGTTGGCTACCACACCTATATCAGGACATCTATCAACCATGTCCACACAACGGACTCCACCACCACTTTGACCGATTAACCTAGCAATGAGGTCTTCAGAAATTACTATCTTCTTTCCCATGACAGAAGAGATGACTAGATGTTTATGAATCTTGGCGTGAATCCAAAATTCCTTGACAAGTTCTGGGAATGTTGGTCCAACCAACCTATCGAAATACCTCTCCCACTTTTGAGCCCTAATTTCCTCAGTTAGGTCAAATCCATTATCCTTCAAACTTTCAAAGTCGATGATTAACTCAGAGAGAACCTTAAGATTCTTTACCGGTGTGAGAAGAGTTCTGAGGGGCACCTGATATTGTTCAGAGGTTTCTTTCTTCTGATTGCCTGCAGAAATGCTGGAGGATGCCATTGTTCTCACAAAGCTTTGAGAATGATTTGAGAGAAAAAGGTTTGGGAGATAAACTCAGAAATATGCAGAAAAAGTTTCAGAGATTATGAGAAAGCGTAAAGAATAAACATGAAGGATTAATGTGCTTAAATAGAGTTTTCAAAAATTATTTTGAAAAATTAAACGTTTTTAAGAGAGAGAAAAATAATAATGATTGCCATTAACAAGCGTGATTACTTTTCATTAAATGCTTGCTGATTTTGGGGGATTTGAGAAAGATACTTAAAAACGGTTACCAGACATGTGTCTCAATGCACCCAATCAGCGCTTTGCCTTCTCAGAAGCGTGCACGCGTTCTGCTTCAGAGATTTGCTGATGATTGGATGACACTTGTTTGATGTAGTGATCAGCACGTCTGTGTTTGAGATTAGACTCTCAGATCTTTAGACTTGCATCTGATACAATCTGCATGTTCTATCTTTCTGAAAGGAGATTGATCAGAAGTTCACAGTAATATAATTACATTCTGAAGATAAATACATGGAATTAAAACATTTTCATTCTGGGCATACTTTCATGCTGAGATGTTTCAGAATGAAATTAAACCTATCTTCTGAAAGGGGTTTAGTAAAGATATCAGCCCATTGATGGTCTGTATCTATAAATTTCAAGTTTAAAATACCTTTCTGAATATAGTCCCTAATGAAATGATGTTTTATTTCTATATGCTTAGCTCTAGAATGTAAAATAGGATTCTTACTTAAGCAAATAGCAGAAGTATTGTCACAAAGAATAGGAATGTTACTCTCAAAAATCTGGAAGTCTTCAAGCTGACTTTTCATCCAGAGCATTTGTGTGCTGCATCCTGCTGCTGCTATGTACTCAGCTTCTGCTGTTGACAGAGCAATTGTTGATTGCCTTTTGCTGGACCACGAGATCAGATTTTCTCCCAGAAACTGGCAGCTTCCAGAAGTGCTTTTTCGTTCCACTCTGTCTCCAGCAAAATCAGCATCACAGTAGCCTACTAAGCTGTAATCACTAGATTTTCTATAAAACAAACCCAGATTAGTAGTACCTTTCAAATACTTGAAAATTCGCTTAACAGCTGTTAAGTGAGATTCTCTAGGATCTGATTGGAATCTAGCACAAATACATACGCTGAATAAAATATCAGGTCTTGAAGCTGTCAGATAAAGGAGAGAACCAATCATACCTCTGTAGACTTTCTGTTCTACGCTTTTGCTTACCTCTTCTCTTTCCAGAATGCACGTGGGATGCATTGGAATCTTTGATGGCTTACATTCTGAGAGGTCAAATTTCTTCAGAAGATCTCTGATGTATTTGCTCTGATGAATGTAAGTTCCCTCTGGAGTTTGATTGATCTGAATTCCTAGAAAGAATTTCAGTTCCCCCATGAGGCTCATCTCAAATTCTGCCTGCATACACTTAGCAAATTTTCTTCCAAGAGAAGGATTAGTAGAACCAAAAATAATATCATCAACATAAATTTGACAGACTAAAATGTCACTCTTAACTGTTTTACAGAATAGAGTAGTGTCCACTTTCCCTCTGGTGAATTCATTTTCAAGCAGAAAGTTACTTAGCCTTTCATACCAAGCTCTGGGAGCTTGTTTCATACCATACAGTGACTTTTTCAGTTTGAAAACATGTTCTGGATGTTTTGTATTTTCAAAACCTGGGGGTTGGTGAACATAAACTTCTTCTTCTATATAACCATTTAAGAATGCACTTTTGACATCCATCTGATACAGAGTGATGCCTCTATTAACAGCAAATGAGATTAAGAGTCTGATAGATTCTAACCTGGCGACTGGGGCAAAGGTTTCTGTATAGTCTATCCCCTCTTGCTGACTATAGCCTTGTGCAACCAGTCGGGCCTTGTTTCTGACGACTTCACCTTGTTCATTAAGCTTGTTTCTGAACACCCATCTTGTTCCAATGACGTTGAATCCTTTTGGTCTGGGAACGAGATCCCATACGTCGTTTCTGGTGAATTGATTCAGCTCTTCTTGCATTGCCAGAATCCAGTCGTTGTCCAGAAGTGCTTCATCAATAGAAGAAGGTTCAATCAGAGACACAAGTCCCATAAGAGTTTCTTCAGAGTTTCTGAAGCTTGCTCTTGTTCTGATTGGATCTTCCTTTCTTCCTAGGATAGTTTCTTCTGGGTGATCCAAACTGCGTCTGGGTAATCTCTTCTGAGGTTGATCAGCAGCAGTTGTAGGATTTCTAGCATTGCTTCTTTCAGACGTTGAAGGAATGTCTGTGTTGAGAGCTTCTGATGACTTGTCTTCAGAACCTGCAAATTCAATTTCTATACCTGCAAGATTTTCATTCTGCTTTGACTTTTCAGAGTCAAGCTTGTCATCAAAACGAACACTGATTGATTCTTCCACAATCTGTGTTTCTGTATTGTATACTCTGTACCCTCTTGAGCGTTCAGAGTATCCTAACATAATACACTTCTGTGCCTTAGAATCAAACTTGTTCAAATAATTCTTTGTATTTAACATAAAGCAAGTACATCCAAATGGATGAAAATACGAAATGTTGGGCTTTCTGTTCTTCCACAATTCATATGGAGTCTTTTCCAGAATAGGTCTGATTGAGATTCTATTCTGAATGTAGCACGCTGTGTTTATTGCCTCTGCCCAGAAAGTCTTAGCAACGTTTGTCTCATTGATCATGGTTCTGGCCATTTCTTGCAATGTTCTGTTCTTTCGTTCTACAACTCCATTTTGTTGGGGAGTTCTAGGACAAGAGAAATCATGCAGAATGCCTTTGTCATTAAAGAATGACTCGAAATCTTTATTTTCAAATTCTCCACCATGATCACTTCTGACTTTAACGATTCTAAGATCTTTTTCATTCTGAACTTGGTTACAGAAGGTAACAAACACAGAGTGTGACTCGTCCTTGTGTCTTAAGAACTTTACCCATGTCCATCTGCTATAGTCATCTACGATTACTAACCCATACTTCTTACCACTGACTGAAGCAGTTTTAACTGGTCCAAATAAGTCAATGTGCAGAAGTTCTAATGGCTTAGAGGTAGAAACAACATTTTTGGATTTAAAAGAAGGTTTTTCAAATTTGCCTTTCTGGCATGCTTCACACAGAGCATCTGAATTGAACTTCAAATTTGGAAGTCCTCTGACCAGATTGAGTTTGTTAATCTGAGATATTCTTCTCATACTAACATGCCCCAATCTTCTGTGCCAGATCCACTGCTCGTTGTTAACAGACAGAAGACATTTTACGTTCTGACTCTTTAGTTCAGAAAGTTTGATTTTGTAAATGTTGTTTTTCCTCTTACCATTAAACAGGATAGTCCCATCTTTCTGACTAACAGCTTTACATGATTTTTGATTAAAGATTATATCATAACCGTTATCACTTAATTGACTTATGGATAACAGGTTATGCATCAATCCATCAACTAGCAGAACATTATTAATAGAGGGAAGATTTCCGTTACCTACAGTTCTAGAGCCAATAATCTTTCCCCTCTGATTGCCTCCAAAGCCAACGTGGCCTCCAGGCTTAAGTTCCAGGCTTTGGAACATATGCCTTCTTCCCGTCATGTGTCGTGAGCAGCCAGAGTCCAGGTACCATGACTGGTGTTTCTGACTTGCTGCTAAAGATATCTGCAACATGTATTATTTTATCCTTAGGTACCCAGATCTTCTTGGGTCCTGACTTGTTAGTTTTACCAAAACTCTGGTTGAATTTTGGTTTCACAGAGTGCTTACTGCTAGTGTATTTGATGTCGTGTGTGTGACCATACACAAAGTGTGAATTTAAAGGAGTGTGTTTAATAGTTAAATCCATGACATTATTAGGTGTAGGAACCTTACCTTGGTATCCTATTCCTTTCCTGCCGTTTCTGCTAACTCCATAGATCATTGAAGCCATTCTGCTTCTATCTATGCTTTTAGCAAGGAACTTCTGGAAACTGTGATCATACTCCTTGATGATCTCATCAGCGTTGCTGGGAGTTTCAGAAATTGGTTCCTTCTCTTCTGTGTCTGATTCTGAATCTGATTCAGAAGCTTCACTGTCATCTGGAATGTTAGCCATGAGCGCTATGTTTTCCCTTTCATCATCTGATTCTGAGTCAGCTTCAGACGAGTCAGAGTCATCCCATGTGGCCATGAGACTTTTCTTCTTTTCTCTTCCAAACTTCTTTTTGGGCTTTTCCCTCTGAAGCTTTGGGCAGTCACTCTTGTAGTGTCCTTGCTCATTGCACTCGTAGCAGATGATGTCTTTTGTGTTTGGCTTCTTGCTACCGGAGGAGCCTTCAGATCTTCTGTATCCAGAGGAAGAATCTGTCCTTCTGTATCTGGAAGAAGACTCGTTCTGATCAGATCTTCTGGGATTCCTGAACTTCCTTTGTCTTTGCTTCCACAGTTGATTTACTCTTCTGGAGAGAAGGGAAAGTTCGTCTTCTTCTGATGAGGATCCATCAGATGTTTCTTCAACTGCCTGCAAAACTTTAGATTCAGATTTTCTGTTAGATTTTAAAGCTAAAGGCTTACCTTGCTTCTGAGGCTCATCAGCTTCTAGCTCTATCTCATGACTTCTGAGGGAGCTTATAAGTTCCTCCAGAATGATTTTGTTGAGATCCTTCGCTAGCTTCAGAGCAGTAACCATAGGCCTCCACTGCTTGGGTAAACTTCTGATTATCTTCTTGACATGGTCAGCAGTAGAGTATCCTTTGTCCAGAACTTTGAGACCAGCTACCAGAATCTGGAATCTAGAGAACATAGTTTCAATGGATTCAGATTCTTCCATTTTGAACGCCTCATACTTCTGAATGAGCGCCAGAGCTTTTGTTTCTTTGACTTGAACATTGCCCTCATGCGTCATTCTGAGAGAATCAAAGATGTTCTTAGCTGTGTCTCTGTTGGAGATCTTTTCATACTCAGTATAGGAGATGGCACTGAGGAGGATGGTTCTGGCCTTATGGTGATTCTTGAAATCACGCTTTTGTTGATCAGTCATTGATTTTCTTTCAATCTTCTGACCAGTTGCATTCACAGGGTGCGTGTATCCATCTGTCACCATATCCCACAGATCAGCATCATGTGCTAGAAAGAAGCTTTCAATTCTGTCTTTCCAGTAATCAAAGTTTTCTCCATCAAAAACTGGAGGTTTGCCGCTGAATCTGTCTCTATCCTCATTGTTGTCATTGCTGAAATGAGAGTTGTTTCCTGCCATTGTGTTTTTCTGACGCTGGATCTTGTACTGACACGGTTAGGTGTTTTAGCTCAGAACCAGGCGCTCTGATGCCAATTGAAGGGGTGAAAAACACAAGAAGGGGGGGTTGAATTGTAAAACTGGAATCTTAAAGCAATTGACAAGATATTTTTATCCTGGTTCGTTTGATCTCAAACTACTCCAGTCCACCCGTCAAGGTGATTTCGCCTCTCTCCAACGAGGTCTTAATTCACTATATTCAACTGAATACAAATCTGCTTTAACAACTGCTAAAGCCTTCTTGATTCAAACCACAATCCGGTTTGTCAAGGCAACACTTTCTTACAAAGGTATAAAACAAATGTGTGTGAATGTTTTCTACAAAACTTTATCACAACTGTGATGTATACACAAATTAAGCTTAGAAACTTAGAATGCTAAACACTAATGGAGTATCAGAGTTTGTTGGTTTAGCAAAACTGGTAGATGAAGATTATTGTTCAGCTTTGTGCGTGTAGAGAATTTGGAAGCATTAGCCATTATAATCTTCGAAGCCTTGTTTATATAGCACTTGAGAAGATGAACGTTGAATGCAATATTCTTGATTCAATGCTAATAACAAGCTTTCCTTTTTGAGCAGATCTTGTCTAGAATGATGCCGTTGGAATTAATTAGCGTTCAATGCACAGTACCGTTGCTTCTTCAATGCACGTTCTGGCTTGGCTCATTCTGATTCTGCTTCGCTGCTGATGAACTATTTGTTTTTGTATCAGAGTGTTTACGCGCAGTTCTGTTCATCAAGCTTCAGCAAGTACGTGAGTTGATCATCTGATCTTGACGTTCTGATTCAGCAACTTCTGATGCTTGTGTATCAAATCAAATTCTGATGCTGAAGAAGTGATCTTGCTTATTTTAATCAGCATATCTGCAAGTCAGAGCATAGTAATTTTAGGTAGTATATAGTTCAAACATGAAACATATAAATACTATATCTTTTCACTTTGTTATCATCAAAACTTAAATATAGGGTACTAGATTCAAACATTGTTCTAATAGTATCACTCTGATTTCACATCCTTGTTATTTTGAACGTGTTTGTTAACTTGTGCAAGGTACTTTGAGAGCCTTAGATCATTTAATTGATGCATTTATTATTTGATCGAAAAGCATGATATGCCACTTTATTTGTGGATTTGTAGATTCCCTTCTGACACAATTTACTATGATTCACATTTCACGAGAAATATGCATTGTTTGTGTTTTTATCTGGATGTGAATTTGTGTGCAGGTGTTCTGTTTATTACGAATGTGTTTGACACGCATTCCCATTGTGCTTTATTGATCGATGCACATTCTGACTATTATGTTGTTGATGCTATATTGCGCGAACTTTTTCGGAGTATTTGTGCTTTTGCTTACTTGCTACGAACTTTTATTCCTTTGGTATTACACTGATATTGGTTTATGTTTCCGCATCATTTACCACTTTCCTTTCCATGAGAAGTAGGATAGAGATGCATGTTTTGTGAGTCCCTTTGAGGAAAACCTAGTTTATTTAAAGACATGTTTAAGGAAATTCTACTTGTGCTTGTTTGTTTGCCATTTTGTGTGTTTACATTTGTGCCAAAGACCTTGATGAAGGCGTCCCAATCTTATTCCCCATTGATAAGTCCTCAAAGAAGGTAAGGCGACAAAGGGCCCACAATAGACCCCACCATATCTTGTCCATGTCTTTCGTAGCACGCGTCGTGTATTGATGGTATGATCTGTGTTGCTCATATTATCGAGTTGGTCAGATAGAAAAAGGATTCGTAACTAATACCACACATCTTATCTATAGCTCGCTGTAATACAATGGGAGAAATTACTTTTTTGGTTTTATCATAAATGTTGCAGATAGCTAGAGCCATAATCGAATTTTCTTTTGTCAAACAAGGAAAGGGTGAAAAGAACAGGAAAGACCTTGAAGATTTTGAGTTCGGGTGGTAGGTTATGAAAAAAGGAAGGTGTTAGCACCTTTTTCATCCATAGTTATCTACAGGATCTTAATCGCTTAGCTCACTTTGAAAATTTTCTTTTTGTGTGTGTTTGAAAATATTTTGAAGTTTGAACTTTGTAACGATTCTTGTATAGGTCCTCAAGAATATGTACAAAGTGTTTTAGAAATATCTTTGAAAGTGTTTGTGTAAAATGTTTTGTTCTTTATGAGAAAGCGATTAAAAGTTCTACCCAATCAAGGCCATTCATGTAATTTTCCTTCTCCTTTAGATAGTGTTATCTGTACCATTAGTTAGTAGGAATCCCTATTGTTGGATGTGAAGGGACAAGCGAAGGGTCATCCAAGGCAACTTGTAAGGACACTTTAGCAATGTCGTAAGGGACTAGATCATTTATCGAAAGGCAACGTCCAAGGGGTCATCGAGGGACTATGATATTTGATTCGAGGGACTTTACTAAAGCATCCCCACTTTCGAGGGACATGACCGTTCTTGTTCTGAAGTAAACAAGAGAGGCTACCCTATAGGTGCAAGTGTGCGAGTGTGTTATATTCAGTAATTTATCTTTGAAGTTAGGGTTTTCTATCGTTTGTTTTTAGTCTTTCCATACAAACCCTAGTTATTAAGCAAAAGCAAACAAGTATAAAAAATAGTAAAGTGCGGAAAGTAAAGTTCCTACGCTATTACATGGCCTTGGGGAAGATACATAATAGAAATGCGAGAAAATAAAATGTGGAAATTAAAACCTACAACTATTATATCCCGGAGCAGTTACATAAAAATGACAAAAAAAGCGACAAATAAAAATTATATTCGCGAAACCTATATAGTCAATCTAAAAATGTAAAATTAAAATACAATCGAAGGAAAAAGATGTTTTTTTGATGTTTTTTATGAAAAGAAATTTTGATGATAATTAATTAATTAAACCTAAAAATTCTAATCGATTTTAAAATTGAAAAAAAGGGTTAATTAATCAAATTAAAGGGTTAATGAAAAAACCTAAACAATTGATTAATTTTAGTTAGTAAAAAAAAATTAATTTAAAAGTTGATTAAAAAACCTATAACCTAATTCAATTAGGATTTGTAAAAAAAAGTTTTGTTTTATAGTTAAGTGAAAATAGGGTTAAGTTTGCCAAAAGAATTAGGGTTTATGGGAAGAAATTAAGGAAAAAAAACAAGTTGGAAACAAAATAAAGCAAAAATGTCAGGGGTGGGTTTTGAACCCTCACCCTTAGCATTTACCACTGCCTGCCTTGCCACTGCGCCAGGCGCGCATCTGTGTTAGGGGAATAGAATGTGTGCGCTATATAGTAAACATGCAAGAATTGGAAAATTATGAAAAAACAAAATGCCAAAAGTTAGGATCGAACCCACGCCTTGTTACTCGTATGCCTTATCATGGGTGTGCTTGCCACTGGGGTGGTTGTTTCATCCGGCCTATTGGTGAAAACAAATAATAATATAATCAACTCAATTAACTGGACCGGAGAAGCGCCAGAGCCCTAATCCGACCGTCTTCTTCGACGAGCACCTTCTTCGTTCCTGCAAAATAACAAACATTCGATGTTCCAAAGGATCCTACCCCCTAATTCAGGCCTTGTGATTTCAATGGAACCATTATTGTTGGCTAAATCTCTCTGTAGAAAGAGATACGAAGCATATAGTTTGAAACGATTCAAACATGGACAAGTATGGTTCGATCCTCATGGGGGTCATGCAATAGGTCTACCTTGCCCGGTTAAGTCTCATAAACATGTTAGTGAGGTTAGTATACATTAAACATGCTAGTTTTATGCCCTTTGGATCATCAAGCTCGATCCCAGCTTACCCCATAGTTATTCTGGAGTGGAATTGGACAGGTACTTGGCCTTGAGGGAGGCTGCAACAGAGGGTTTCGATTTGCCCTAATTTTGAGAATTTTTGAGATTTTTGGAGAGGCTTCTTGTGCAATGGATTTTGTGTCATGCTTGTCTGAATTGTATGGAATATATAACTATGAAATTAGGTCAAAAGGTTGGGATTGGACCTTTGTAAGAAAAGCCTATGATTTTATCTTATTTAATTTTGTATTTACATAAATAAATAAAAAATAAATAGAATAAAAAATAAAGAGGTGTATGAATAAGTTCTGAGGTTTATATTGAGGCCTATAACACGCATGGATCTTGTAACGTCAGCCCATTAGCCCAAAATTCCAAGTTTTCTTAATTTAGGTTTCATGCATTTTCTCAAAATTTCCCAACTTGCAGCTATCATAACTCTTTCAATTCTTATCCTATGAAGGTGATCTTTGACTCTTTGGAAATCTCAAGTTGTCCTCTACAATCTCTGTGTTGGTCATTTTTTCATTTGAAAATGTTATCTTGATGTAAGTTTCCTTGACAAAAAGTGTCTTTTTGTTGACTTTTGAAATAACCTATAATGTTTTAGCCCATATCTCTCAAATGAAGAATTTTTTTTTGGATTTGAGCTTAGAGATACAAAGTTGTAGAGAATTGAATTACTTCAACATGAGCTTTAGTTGAGAAAAATCTGATGAAGCATGTGAAAGTTATGCTTGCTCAAAGTTCAATTGACTTCTCCTTAAGAAAATCCTAATTTGGCAACTATGACTTTTGATGAATTGGGAGTTTTCTTGATGAACCATGACAACCCTTTATCAAATGATGAATGTGACTTCAAAATCTTGATGTTGACAAAAAATGTTGAGGTTTGACTGTATGTTGACCATAATTGACTTTTTGTCCAATATAGTTGATTTTCAGTCATCTGAGCATTTGAATGAGCAAACTTGTGATGCAAGGATTGAAAATTGTCATGAGAATTCTTGGAAACATATGGGGAACCATGAAATCCACTAGATGCCTTAGAAACCCAATCTTCCTTGAGAAAAGTGAAACCCTAGTTGTAGGTCCATTGTTTAGGAGGAGAATTTGTGTGATTAATTCTTGAGCAACCTTGAGCAATTGAGAACCCTAGGAGCATGAGAATGTATCTTGCATAAAATGGGAGGGAAAATTTTGGGTTATAACACTCGCGCTTGTGAAACATTGACGCTTTGATATGATGTCATTATTTCTTTCTATCATCTACCTCAATTCGTGATATCTTGGTCAGGTGCTTAGTCGCTTATGACGATTCACTTTTGTTCTTCTATTTCCTTGAATATTTGATATCTTGGTCAAGAGTTGACACCCCTCTCTTTCTTGCCATGATGATTTGATATCACATTTAAGAACCACTATTCCCCCATTTTCGCTTGCCTTGATGAGTTGATGTCTTGGCTAAGCACCCCCTTATCCTACCTTGATGATTCAATATCATGGTCAGGTACCCCACTTCATTTATCCTACCCCAATGATACAATATCGTGGTTAGGTATCCCTATCCTTATCCATTCTTGGTTCCATGATACCTCAATCAGGTGTGTGCTACTTGAGCGAGTGGATGCTCCTTAAGCTGTGTTTTCTTGTTTTGGTTTCGACTTTGTGTGTTTGCACTTGTGTGTGTTTATTTAGGTTTTGAACCTTTTCCATGCTCCCTTAGGATCTCTCAATTAAACCTTTAGTGGAGGTTCGAGAGATACATTAGAATTGTAATCCATGCATGCTAACATATGTAGAGATTCCCCTTTTATCCTTGACCTTAGGGCCATCATTGTATGATAAAATTAGAGATTAGATTTAGGATATTTTCCCTTAGACTTTTTCTTCCTTTTGCATCCTTAAATCTAAAACCTCTTTCTTGGAAAATGCATAAAACATATAAAACTTTTCAAATCCTTTTCAAGGTAAAAAACACTAACCCATGTAAATCTTTTTGTCTTCGAACTTTCTTTTTTCTTTTAAAACCTTTTCAATAAGGATATATGGTTTCAAATTGGAACAACTTGGAAATGATAAGTGTGCGAGGGTCGAGCATGAGTCTCTTTAAGAGCTGCAACGCCAAGAACAAATCGAAATCATAACCGTAAGCATGTGAATGCAACATTATCCATAAAAAACACAACAAACAGAATGGGTGTCAATTTCTTTCACTTGAAAAGGGTCCCAACTTCTTTTTTAATCAAGTCTTTCACTTGAAAAGGATAATAAACTTCCCAAAATTTTCGGTCATCATCCAGAAACGAGTCTCAGTTTCTTCCTTGATTAAGCCATCCATGAAGGATAGAAAAACATAAGGACATGGGTTGGAATTGGGGTTTTCAAAAATTAAAATAGTAAGACAAATATGGTTATCCTAGTTCGTTTGAACTCAAAATACTCCAGTTCATCCTCCAAGGTGATTTCAACTCTCTCAAATGAGGTTTTAATCCACTACTCAAATACTTTGATTACACAAACACAATGTCTACCGTCAATGTGTTCTTGAGACTAAACCACAACTTGGTTTTTCAAGGTATTACAAAATATAAATAAAAAATGTTTACAATGGTGTTTCTAGAAAAACTATATCACAACTGTGATTTATACACAAGGTTAAAGCACAATGAATAGACAAGAGAGAGATAGTGAAGGTATATCTTTGTATGCACAAGTATATTTGATCACTTCTTCAAGACTCCTTTATATAGGCGAAGCATATGAGACACGAGAAAATGATTTTGGAAGGTTGATAAAAAGTTGTTAATGTTCTTTCCAAAAGTAAAGATCTTGTGTGGTACCAACTGTTACTTTTTGATTTGTAATGATTGAATTGTAATACATCATAACTTGCTTCTTTAATCATTGATTAGAATAAGAATTGTAACATTGAGAATTTAGATCATCAGAGTATTTACTTCATCACAGTTTTAACATGCAACTTTGGTGCTTCAAATTTTTTAGCATTTAGAACTTCTTTGAGCGTGATATTTCAATATTTGTACATAAATTCTTATCAGATATTCATAGCTTAATTTTGTTTATCAACTTCTATGCTTCTTTATCATAACTTCTCTCCATATTAAAATAAATTATTTAGAGAGCATATTTGTTCTTATATATATATATATCATGTATTTGTTATCGTCAAAATTATTGCCTAAGATGTAGAACCAAACTATGTTCTAACAATCTCCCCCTTTTTGATGATGACAAAACCTTGTATATTTTGATAAGTCACGTAAGAACATAAAGAATTAGGGACTCCCCCTGAGTTGAATACCTAGATAAATAAAAAATTAGATACTTCCCTGAAGATGTTTTGATGAGAGCTTGTGATGGAAGTTCTGATAATTCCATTTGACAGAAGTTACTTTCAAGAGACTTTTATTGTTTGCTTTCAAAATATAAAACATAGGTTATAATATTCAAAATGTTTGAAACTAAGTCTCGGCACTGTTATATTCAAAATATATTATGTTCTCCCCCCTTTTTGTCATAAATCAAAAAGCAATAAAAACACGTAAAGAGAACAAAATGGATTATGCATTCAAAATAGATTAGTACAGATAGAAGCAGAAAAATAGAAGTTTTTAAATAAGAAAAAACATAGCAGAAACAAACAAAAGATCAGAACTAAGGTTGTGGAGGAGGTGGAATTCGTGTGAACAAGGCTTCCAATAGACTTTTGATCTGAGTGTTTGATTCCTCTTTCTTCCCTAACATGCCCTTAATTTTTTTGTTCATTTCATCCTGTTTGTCCAGCCTTTCCTTAACAGTTGCATTCTCTTTCTTCAACTCATCCAGAGTCTTCAACACAAGAGAAGAGGAAGTTGTTTCAACAAAAGAACCCACATTTTCAGAAGTTGCTGCAACAAATTCTTTCTCAGGAGATTCTTCAACCGACTTGCCTTTGTCTTTAAACACGACCAGAGGAAGAGGTTGAGGTTCAGGAGATGGTTCATTACTTTCTGATTCCTATGAAGCTTCCCAAGAAGTGTTGTCCAGAATAAGAAGAAGGGGTTTTATTACCCGGTGATGTTGAACTTGATCCTTGAAGATTTTCAGGTGATCGCAGAAGTTCTGTTGAGCGGTTTCATAACTGATTTCCTCCAGCTTCAGAGATTCAGAATTAAACTATTTTCTGAACCGAGTCAAGAGAGAATCAGAAACAGATGGGTTATGATTATCCACACAACCTTTCTTCAAGGAGTTAACCCATTTTTGTATTTCTGTTTCAAAAGCCAGCAAGGATTTACCAACATCTGATTTGGATAGTATTGGTGTTGGTTTTGCAATGGCTATTTTCTTATAAGTTGTGACAAGATTGTCCCAAGCTTTTAGATCAATTATCTGAGGGGATATTCTGATTAGTTAGTGGGAGTGGGAGAGTAGGAAAGAATTATAGGATAGTTAGGTGGTGTTGAATTATAGGGAGATGGAATATCTGGAAGGGAGAAGTCTTGTGATGTTACGGTGGAGATTTATGGTGGTTGAGAGGTGTTGAGTATGAAAGTGATGCCTGGAGTGGCTGATGTGGTTTCAGAGGCTGTATTTAGGTTTTCAATTTGGGGAGCTTCAAAAATGGACCTAATTAATCAATATCAGAAAGAACTTGTGCAATTTCTGGATGAGTTTGAACAAATTGGGTAAAAGGTGGATTAATCAGAGGATGATTAGTGGGTATTGAGGTATTAATTTCTATTTCAAAGTTGTTAATGTTTTGAGGTGAAGGATTTTAAATAGGTTTTAGAGATGATGGGGTTTCAGATGTTGATAAGAAAACTGATTCGATAACAAACAAAAGAGAGTCTCAACTTCTTTTTTAATCAAGTCTTTACAGGACTTTTGATTAAATATTATATCATAACCGTTATCACTAAATTTACTTATGGATAACAGGTTATGCATTAATCCATCTACTAAGATAACATTAGTTATAGAGGGAAGTGTACAATTACCAATGGTTTTAGAGCCAATAATCTTTCCTTTCTGATTTCCTTCAAAACCTATGTATCCTACAGATTTAAGTTCCAGGCTTTGGAACATATGCTTTCTTCCCATCATGTGTCGAGAGCATCTAGAGTATAGGTACCAAGATTGGTGTTTCAACTTTGTTGTTAAAGATATCTTCAACATAGATGACTTTATCCTTAGGTACCCATATCTTTTTCGATCCTTGGTTGTTAGACTTTCCAAAATTCTGGTTGAATTTTGGTTTCGCAGAGTAAGAATCACTAGTATATTTTATATCATGTGAGTTTATTTATGTATAGTGTGAGTTTAAAGGTGTATGTTTTATAACTATATCATCAAATTTCTTTGGTTGATATGATTCTTCTCCTTTTGGTTTCACATATCATATGCCTTTTCTGCTGTTTCTGCTAACTCCATAGACCATTGAAGTCGTCTTGCTTCTATCTATGTTTCTAGCTAGAAATTTTTGAAATTTGTTATCATATTCTTTTATGATGTTACCAGAACTACTTGAAACTTCAGAAACAGATTCATTATGAGCTTTTTGTAATTCATTTTTAAGTTTAGAATTAATTTCTTTTAGCCCAGAGTTTTCTATTTTTTGTTTCCTAGTTTCTTCAGTTTGAGATACAAGAATGTGTTTCTGCTTCTTATATTTGACTTGCAGTTGCTGATATCTTTCAAGAATTTCAGACATACTTTCTTCTATTTGAGATCTAGAGAATTTAGAAAATACCTCTTCTGAATCTGATTCAGATTCTGATGTATTTGTGTCTTCTAATATGTTGGCCATTAAAGCTATATTGGCTCGTTCATCTTCTGATTCTGTTTCAGCTTCAGAAGATTTTGAGTCATCCCACGTTGCCATAAGACTTTTCTAATTTTCTTTGGAGAAATTATTCTTAGGATTTTCTTTCTGAATATTTAGGCATCCACTTTTGTAGTGACCTAGCTCTTTGCATTCATAGCATACAACATCTTTGTTGCTATATTTTCTATCTCCAGAGGATGATTCAGAGTGATTGCATGTTCTTCTGGGGTTTCTGAATTTCCTCTGTTTGTGCTTCCATAGCTGATGGACTTTTCTGGAGAGAAGAGATAGTTCATATTCTTCTTTTTCTTGAAAAACTTTAGTTTCATATTTTTATTAGATTTAAGAGTATGAGACTTACCTTTCTTATGGGGCTCATCTTCTTCCAGTTTTATCTCGTGACTTCTGAACAAGCTGATAAGTTCTTCAAGATATATTTTGTTCAGATCATTGGCTAGTTTTAAGGTTGTGACGATGGGTGTCCATTTCTTGGGTAAGCTTATGATGATTTTCCTTACATGATCTACTGTTGAGTACCCTTTGTCCAGAACATTTATCCCAACAACTAGAATCTGAAACCTTGAGAACATTGTCTCAACTGTGTTATCTTCTTCCATTTTAAAGGCCCCATACTTCTGAATGAGTGCAAGATCTTTGGCCTCTTTGACTTGTGTGTTAATTTCATGCGTCATTCCCAGAGAGTCAAACATGTTTTTAGCTGAAAAACTGTTCATGATCTTCTCATACTCGGTGTACGAGATAACACTCAAGAGGATTGTTATGGCCTTGTAATGATTTCCGAATTCTTTCTTTTGTTTATTTGTCATTTTCTCTATGTCGATCTTCTGACTGCTTTTGTCAACTAGATGAATGTAGACATCAGTTATCATATCCCAGATATCAGCGACATGAGCTAGAAACCAACTTTCGATTATGTCTTTCTAGTAAACAAAGTTTTCACCATCAAAGATTGGAGGTTTGCCGTTGATTCAGTCTTTCTCATTATAGTTATCATTGTTGTTGATTTGACTTGGTCCCAGCATAGTGTTTTTCTTACTAGGATATTTTTCTGACACGGTTAAGGGTTATCACCCAGAAATAGGCGCTCTGATACAAATTGAAGGATAGAAAAACATAAGAAACGAGGTTTGAATTGAGGTTTTCAAAAATTAAAACAGTAAGACACATTTGGTTCTCCTAGTTCATTTAAACTCAAACTACTCCAGTCAATCCGCCAAGGTGATTTCGCCTCACTCAAACGAGGTTTTAATCCACTAATCAATAACATTGATTACACAAACACAATGAATATCATCAATGTCTTCTAGACACTAAACCATACGTAGGCTTCTCAAGGTATTACAAAATATAAATGAAAAATGTGTACAATGGTGATTCTAGAAAAACTATATCACAAATATGATTTATACACAAGGTTAAAACACAATGAATAGACAAGAGAGAACTAGTGAAGGTATATCTTTGTTTGCACAAGTATATTTGATCACTTCTTCAAGACTCCTTTATATAGGCGAGGCATATGAGACATGAGAAGATGATTTTGGAAGGTTGATAAAAAGTTATTAATGTACTTTCCAAAAATAAAGATCTTGTGTGGGGCCAGCCGTTACTTTTATATTTGTAATGATTGAAATTTAACGCGTCGTACTTCCTTCTTTAATCGCTGATCAAAATAAGAATGTTAACATTGAGAGTTTAGATCTGAAGGATGAGAAAACACTTAGAAGGGGGGGGGTGAATAAGTTTTTCCTTTTTCCGCGCAATACTAATGGAAGGACACAGGTATGTTTATCTTGGTTCGTTTGAAACTCAAACTACTCCAGTCCACCCGCCAAGGTGATTTCTCCTCTCTCAACGAGGACTAAATCCACTATGATCAAACTAATTAAAAATGCACAACCAAACTATTGTGACTAGGAATACAATGCACAAGCCAACTGCAAGTGACTAACACCTCTAAGACTCAACTAGTCCTAGGCCTCTTTAGAAATCTGACTCAACTTCCCTCTCAAGGAACACTTACAAAAATCATCTCTTAACAATATTGAATCAGAATGCTTCTAATAAGCTGTATCACAAACTGTGATTTATCACTAAGATTGTTGCCCAATACTTAAGATTTACCCACTATACAATATTAGTTTACGAGAATGAAAATAGTGAGCGTTAATATGTTTCTCGTGGATCAATAACCTTTCTTTGAAATAAATGATCTTCTATATATAGCTTCTAGTCTTGACCGTTACTGCCTTGAAGAGAGTGTATGCATTAATGATGCGTGTTGGCTTGGTCTTTTATATTTCCAAAGTTCTCGTGTTTAGTACTACTTAAGTGCGTTAGCCGTCTTAGCATTAAATGACCAACGGTACTGTCAGAACTTGTCTTTGGAAGTTTAAGATTTTGCTTGTAGCGTTGCCACTTCAGAGTTTACTTTAACTTTTCTTCTATCAGAGTATTCTTCATTTTATATTCATCAGAGTTTGCCTCAGCTTGCATTATCAGATGTTGCTTTCAGCGTGCTTCTTTCAAATCTTTGCTTCAGCTAGCTTTATCAGAGGTTGCTTAGGGTTTCTTTTCATCAGATTTTGCCTTGGAGTGCTTCTTTTAGAGTTTGCTTTAGACTTGCGTAGAATGATGTTTCTTTCTTGAGATGCATGAGTCAGAATATTATCTGAATATAGAGAACATATACATCAGAGTATAAAATATATTTCACAAAATTTATTTCATTGTTATCATAAAAACTCTAAGATATGATTAGAACCAAACTTTGTTCTAACAATCTCCCCCTTTTTGAGGATGACAAAACAATTCAGATTTTGATTAAAAAAATTTTGTGCAAGAGTGAGAATCTCCCCCTGAGATTGATAATCTCCCCCTAAGATTGATATTTCTTCTTCTGGAAAAAAAATCAAATAGTTTAAGAGCATAAGGGGAACTTCCTGAGATTTGTTCTTCAGAGCTTTGAGACGTTTTTCTTTCAGAGTTTCTTTAGCAGTTCTTTTCAAGATGATGTTCAGAGCATAGTCTTTCAGAGTCTTGAGATACCTGCATATCTCTTAAACATAACAAAGCTTTGTATTTTGTTAGAAAAGTTTGAGACTTAGTCCCATAACTGTTATCATGGATCAGATCAAAATCTTATTTTCTCCCCCTTTTTGTCATAATCAAAAACTAAAAAAAATAAGGAGATTTAAAATGTTTGTATATTGAAGATTCAAAAAGACAGAGGTACAAAACAAAAACAACAAGAAAATAAAAAAAATTAAAACTAGGATTGACGAGAGACAAGAGAAAGAAGAAGTTTCTTGATTCCATTTGAGGATTCCTCTTATTTCATCATCCAAGTTATGATTGCCTTGTTGGTTTCATCCTATTTGTCTAAACGTTCATGGATGGCTTCATTTTCCTTCTTCAGTTCATTCAGAGTATCCATCACCAGCAAAGAGGGAGAAGATGTTGAAGCAGATTCAAAAGATACAACCTTTGGAGCAGAAGCAGCAGAGCCTAAGACTACAACATTGGATAGGAGGGTGACAAGATCAATCAGAAGAGTCAGCACTTTCTCAGAGGAAGCTTGAGTAGAAGGTTGGTGATACAAAGTCATTGCCAAGGGATTTGGGTCTGGCTCAGAGCCATCTTCAGATTCATCTTCTGAAATTTCCATGTGGTCAGTAAGTGGTAATGGAGCATTGGTAATATGCAGTGGAGACTGTTTATCCCAAATATTTACCACTTCTGTCTTGAAGGGATTCAGATACTGGGTGAAATTCTCAAGAACTTGAGAATAACACAGATCTTGCAACTTGAATTTTCATCATTGAGTTTCCTTCTGAATGCTTCCCACTGAAAATCAGATGTAGTTGGGTCCAGGTTGCTGGCACTGTTTGCCTTCAGCAGGTCTATCCACGTCTGCATTTCTGTTGCAAAATTATGAAAATGTACATTAACATCTGGCGGAACAGGTTTTGGGGTTGGTTTGTGAACAACCTTTTTGGGGGATTTTATTTGTAGATAGCGTAAAGCTTCAGGATCAACTACAGTCCTAAGAAAGTTAGAAGGTTCGGATGGTTCAGGAGGTTCTGATGAGGATGGACTAAAGGTTGGTTCTAGAGATTGAGGTGGTGAGGGTTCTGGTGAGGTAATTGTGGGAATTTCTGGTGACGTAGGAGGGGTGATGTCAGGAGAGATGATGATGGTGGTTTGGACTGAGGAAGAAGGAATAGGTGCATGGGATTCATTCACAGCAAAAATGTTTTCAGAGGGAATGATGAAGGACAGAGGTTGTATAGCCAGAGGCACATTTATTCCTGGTAATATCCACGAACCATCATACCACTTAGAGGATCTTGTGGATAAAGGTCTGATGGGGGATGTTGGAAGAGGGTTTTCAGCAGGAGTATTTGGATTTTGTTAATGGGGGGCAGAAGTAGATGTGTCAGGTTGAGATATATGTGGAGAAGGTGGTGGTTATGGTTGAGTCTGTAGGAACTACAATATCAAAATTGTCTATGTCAAATAGAACCTGATCAATTTGAGGGTTATTTTGGAGGGGTTCAAGGGGGATGGTGAGGTCTATGTCTACTTCAATATATCCTAGAGTTTGGGGTTCAACAGATGGTGTTATACATACAGAATCACAAACAGAAATTGTTTCAGTGGACATACCTGGAGATTTCTTCTTCTTCTTCTTCTGAGGAAGAGCAGAGGGACCTTCTCCAGCTTTCCTTTTCTTGTACTTCTGGAGAAAAACTTCTGGAGTAGGTGGATTCCTTCCTTGAAGCCATGCAGGGTCAATGGGAATGCCACTCTCCTTGCAAGCTTCAACGAAATGCAGAATGATCTCAGGATGATCACCAGAGTTGAAGAGAGGAAAATCTTCTACATGGATTCTCCTTCTGGTGACAGTTGTTGACACATAAGGAGTAGGTTCCACCAGAAGTTTGTCAATCAGCTTCTTTTTGAGAAGGTTCTTCCCAGTCAGAGCTTTTCCACATGTGGGCTCCAATTCTCCAAGCAAGTTAACGTCTTATAAATGAACTATTAGACCATTCTCTATCAGAATGTATGGGATTAATCTTCCCAGAGTGATCCAGTTTCTTTTTTACTTAGGGTCTTTGACCCTCTCAACTTCCCTGGTTTCCTTCACATGCGTCCAAAGGTGGTTGAATAGAAGATATGGCAGATCAATCTTCACATTTATGCCAAGAAACAACAAAAGATATTGTTGGTTAGAATTGATGTAGTCAAGAGAACTGGTTTCCTTCGTGTGATGAATGAATCCATGAATGATTCTTGCCAAGATTTTATATTTGTTCTTCAAATCTCTGACCTTGTAGGAAGCTTGCCCAGTAGTAAATATCTCAGCATAAACTTTGGACATATCCATTCTTCCACTTGAGATTCCATTAACACCATTTTCATTAAAGCCTAGAAGCCTCCTTATGAGATTCTCAGTGATGGAAATCTCTTTGCCCATGACGAATGAAAGGATGACCTTTGGAGAAGCAATGTCATGAATCTAGAATTCCTTGACTAGAGATGAGGGAACACTGGTCCAACTAGACGATCAAAGAAATTTTTCCACCCTTGGAACTCCACAGCCGGAAACAAGTCAAACCCATTTGCTTTCAGATTATCAAAATAAACCATAAGTTCACTAACCACTTCCAAGCTATCAACAGGTATGAGCGTTGTTCTCTCAGGAATGACATATCTTTCTGCATGTTGAGAGCTGCTTGATGAAACAGGAATGTTTTTGGAAGGGCATGGAGATGAATCCATTTAGAACGTTTAGGTTTTAGGATTTTGAAAAAAATAGAGAGAGTTTGCAAAAAATGCATAGGCGATTGAAACTTTGAGAGAGAGAGAGAGAGTAAAAAGTAAAAGAGGGGAATTTTGCAAGTTATTTATAGCTTGAGAAAATTTTTAGAGTAATAAAACCAATAAATAATTTTGAACGATTGAAATTAAAAAAATAATCATTACTAGCAATTAATGAAATATGACATTGAGGGGAGGCATGAGATTTTATCAAATCTAAACAGTTACCTATGAACGACGTCTCAATAGCAGCGCACACATGCGTGACCTTTCAGAGTTGAAACACGCGTTCAACTTCTGAGGGTAGCGTGTGGCAGCTGGTTTAATGTAATGAACTTCTGAACCATTCGTGTAATGAAACGTTAGACACATTTCAGAACATGATGAATGGCTTCTGATGTAACTCCTCTTCTCACTTCTGAAGAGTTGTTAACCAGAATATTCATTTTAGAACATTCTGGAGACACATATAGAGAAGAAAAAATTCATTCAGGACAAAATTCCATAATGATGTTTTTCAGAATGAATTTAAATTTATCTTCAGAAAGGGGTTTTGTGAAAATATCAGTCCATTGATGGTCTGTGTCTATGAAGTTTAAACTTAGGATTCCTTTCTGAATCTAGTCCCTTATGAAATGATGTTTAATTTCTATATGTTTTGCCTTAGAATGTAAGATGGGATTTTTTGAAAGACAAATAGCAGAGGTATTATCACAGAAGATAGGAATCTTACTTTCATATAGATCATAATCTTCCAGTTGGCTCTTCATCCAGATCATCTGAGTGCTACATCCAGCATCATATATATATTCAACTTCAATGGTTGATAGTGCAATAGTGGCTTACTTCTTGTTGTACCATGAGATAATGTTATCACACAGAAACTGACAACTTCCAAAGGTGCTTTTACGTTCTATTCTATCTCCAGCAAAGTCAGCATCACAATAACCTACTAGTTTAAAATATTTGGATCTTCTGTAACACAATCCAAGGTTAGTAGTACCTTTCAGATACCTCATAATTCGCTTAACAACAGTTAAGTGAGATTCTCTAGGATCTGATTGGAATCTTGCACATAAACATACACTGAATAGTATCTGGTCTAGATGCAGTCAGATAGAGAAGAGATCCAATCATACCTCTGTAGAGTTTCTGATCTACTTTCTTACTTACCTCATCTTTTCCCATAATACATGTAGGATGCATTGGTGTCTTTGCTTCTTTACTTTCTGAAAACTGGAATTTCTTCAGAAGTTCTTTAACATACTTTGTTTGATGTATTCTGGAGTTTGATTAATTTGAATTCCCAGAAATAATTTTTGTTCTCCCATCATGCTCATCTCAAATTTAGCCTGCATAGACTCAGCAAATTCTCTTCCAAGAGAGACATTAGAAGTTCCAAAAACAATATCATCTACATATATTTAACACATTAAAATGTCATTTTAAATGTTTTTCTGAATAAGGTAGTGTCTACTTTCCCTCTGGTAAAATTCTTTTCTAAAAGAAAGTTACTCAGACGTTCATACCAAGCTATGGCATCTTGTTTCAGACCGTAGAAAGACTTTTTCAGTTTAAGAACATGTTCTTGAAATTTTGGGTCATCAAAACCTGGAGGTTGGTGGACATAAACTTCTTATTATATATAAACATTTAATAAAGCACTTTTAACATCCATTTGATATAATGAGATGTTGTGTTGAACATCAAAAGAAATTAACAATCTAATTGATTCTAACCTAGAGACTGGGGAAAATGTTTCATTATAATCAATTCCTTCATGTTGACTATAACCTTGTGCAACCAGTCATGCCTTGTTTCTGACAACCTCTCCTTGCTCATTCAAGTTGTTTTTGAATACGCATTTTGTTCCTATGATATTGAATCCTTTGGGCTTTGGAACTAGATCCCACACATCATTTCTTGAAAATTGATTTAGTTCTTCTTGAATAGCTAGGATCCAATCGTTGTCTTGTAGAGCTTCCTCTATTGAGGTTGGTTCAATCAGAGAGACCAACCCAAACAATGATACTTCAATGTTTCTAAAAGAGGATCTTGTTCTGATGGGATGTTCTTTCTTTCCAATAATCACGTTCTCTAGATGTGCTGATGTGATTCTGGGGAATCTATTTTGTGAGGTTTGTTCAGAAATTCTTATATTTTCCAGAGCATTTTCAATAGGAGGGTCTTCTGAGTTGTCCTTTGCTTCTGAATCTTCAGAGTTTGTAAGATGATCTTCTGTACCTGCAAGATTTTCATTCTGCTTTGGCTTTTGCTAGCCAAGCTTATCATCAAATCTGACTTTGATTGATTCTTCAACAATCAGAGTTTCTGTGTTGTATACCCTATAGCCTTTTGAGTGTTCAGAATATCCAAGCAGAAAGAACTTTTGTGCCTTAGAATCAAACTTGTTCAGATTATCTTTAGTATTCAGAATATAGCAAGTGCATCCAAAAGGATGGAAATATGAAATGTTGGGTTTTCTGTTTTTCCATAATTCATAAGGAGTGTTTTTGAGAATAGGTCTTATAGAGACTCTATTTTGAATATAACATGTTGTGTTCACTGCTTCTGCCTAGAAGTGTTTAGCCATATTAGTTTCATTAATCATGGTTTTGGCCATTTCTTGCAAAGTTCTATTCTTCCGTTCTACAACTCCATTTTGTTGGGGAGTTCTAGGACAAGAGAAATCACGAGAAATGCCATTTTCTTTAAAAAAATTTCAAAATAATGATTTTTAAATTCTCCTCCATGATCACTTCTAACTTTTATGATCCTAAACTCTTTTTCATTTTGCACTTGGTTGCAGAAGTCGAAGAACACAAAATGTGACTCATCCTTGTGTTTTAAAAACTTAACCCATGTCCATCTGCTGTAGTCATCAATAATGACCAATCCATACTTCTTGCCTCTGAAGGATGCAGTTTTAACTGGTCCAAAGAGATCAATGTGAAGAAGTTCCAACGGCCTATAGGAAGAAACAATGTTTTTTGACTTAAAAGAAGGTTTTGAAATTTTTCCTTTCTGACATGCTTCACACAGAGCTTCTGAGTTGAACTTCAGATTTGGAAGTCCCCTGACCAGATTGAGTTTGTTAATTTAAGATATTCTTCTCATGCTAACATGCCCCAATCTTCTGTGCCAGACCCATTGGTCATCGCTAACAGACATAAGGCATTTTACATTATGAGATTTAAGGTCAGAAATATCAATTTTATAGATGTTGTTCTTTCTCTTTCCAGTAAAAAGGATTGGTCCATCTTTTTTACTAACAAATCTATAAGATTTTTTATTAAAGATGATGTCATATCCGTTATCACTTAATTGACTTATGGGCAACAAGTTATGCGCTAATCCTTCTTCCATCAGAACATTAGTTATAGAAGGAAGGTTACCATTTTCAATGGTTCCAGAACCAATAATCTTTCCTTTTTGATTTTCTCCAAATTTGACATCTCCTCCAGATTTAAGTTCCATACTTTGGAACATAAACTTTCTTCCCGTCATATGTCGCGAGCATCTAGAGTCCAGGTACCATGACTGGTGTTTCAACTGAGCTATTAAAGAGATCTACAACATAGATTATTTTCTCCTTAGGTACCCATTTCTTTTTGAGTCCTTTTTGGTTAGACTTTCTAAAGTTCTGGTTGAACTTTGATTTTGCATAAGAATTTTCAGAGTGAGAAGTGCATTTGATATCATGTGTGTGCCTAAAACTAAATTGTTTGTGTAGTGGTTTATATGTGATAACCATTTCCTTAACAGGATTAGGTTTATATGTTTCTTTCCCTTTGGGAGTTTCATATCCAATACCTCTTCTGTTCTTTCCACTAACACCATAGATCATTGAAGCCATTCTGCTTCTATCTATGCTTTTAGCAAGAAATGTTTGAAAACTAGAGTCATATTATTTAAGAATATCTTTTAAACTTGAAGCAGAATCTGAAATAGAAATCTTTTGAAATTTTTGAACTTCCTCTTTGAGTTTAAAATGTTTTCTTTAAGTTCAGAGTTTTCTGTTTCGAGTTTGTCAAAATCAGATGCAAGATTCTTTTTGAGTTTCTTGTATTTGATTTTGAGTTGACTGTAGTTTTCAAGAAGTTCAGATAAGCTTTCAGCAAGTTCAGTTCTAGAAAATTCAGAGAATACCTCTTCCGGTTTTGAATCAGAGTCCGAGTCATCGTCATTTGCTATGATAGCCATAAACGTTGGGTTAGCGTGTTCATCTTCTGAGTAAGATTCAACTTCAGAAGATTCTGAATCATCCCAGGTGGACATCATGCCTTTCTTTCTTCTAAACTTTTTCTTTGGTCTTTCTCTTTGTAGCTTAGGACAACCACTTCTGTGTGTCCCGGTTCTTTACATTCATAGCAGACTATATCTCTCCTACTTGACTTCTTATGTCCAGAAGATTCTGGTTTATCTTCTGACCTCTTGTAGTTTCTGAAATTCTTTTGTCTGTGCTTCCACATCTGGTTGATCCTTCTGGAGAGCAGAGATAACTCATCTTCTTCTGATGCAGAATCTTCAGAGTTTCCTTCTTCTGCCTGAAAAGCGTTAGTTTCACATTTTTTAATAGATTTAAGGGCGACAGACTTACCTTTCTTCTCAGGCTCATGTTCATCAAGTTCTATCTCGTGACTTCTTAATGCACTAATAAGTTCTTCAAGGGATACATCATTCAAATCTTTTGACACTTTGAATGCAGTAACCATAGGTGCCCATCTTTTGGGTAAACTTCTGATAATTTTCTTAACATGGTCTGCCTTGGTGTATCCTTTGTTCAGAACTCTCGGGCCAGTGGTCAGAGTTTGGAATCTTGAGAACATAGCTTCAATGGGCTCATTTTCTTCCATTTTGAAGGCTTCATACTTCTGGATGAGAGCCAGAGCTTTTGTCTCTTTTACTTGAGCATTTCCTTCATGAGTCATTTTGAGAGACTCAAATATGTCATGTGTTATGTCTCTGTTGGTGATTTTCTCATATTCTATTTTAGAGATAACGTTCAGAAAGATGTTTCTGGCTCTATGGTGATTCTTGAAATCTAACTTCTGTTGTTTATCCATGTTCTTTCTGTCAATCTTGTTTTCGTCTTTATCTTCTGGATGTGTGTAACCATCAAGGACCATATCCCATAGATCAACATCATGACCTAGAACGAAACTTTCTAGTCTTTCCTTCCAATATTCAAAGTCTTCTCCATCAAACACAGGAGGTTTGGTGCAATTGTTGATGTTTTATTCAGTTGACATAGTGTTTTCCTTCTGGATCTTTTTCTGACACTGTTAGGTGTTTGCACCCAGAATTAGAGCTCTGATGCCAATTGAAGGATAAGAAAACACTTAGAAGAGGGGGGGGGGGGGTGAATAAGTTTTTCCTTTTTCCGCGCAATACTAATGGAAGGACACAGGTATTTTTATCCTGGTTCGTTTGAAACTCATACTACTCCAGTCCACCCGCCAAGGTGATTTCGCCTCTCTCAACGAGGACTTAATCCACTATGATTAAACTGATTACAAATGCACAACCAAACTTTTGTGACTAAAAATATAATGCACAAGCCAACTTCAAGGGACTAACACCTCTAAGACTCAACTAGTCCTAGGCCTCTTGAGAAATCTGATCCAACTGGTCTCTCAAGGAACACTTACAAAAATTATCTCCTAACAATAGTGAATCAGAATGCTTCTAATAAGCTGTATCACAACCTGTGATTTATCACTAAGATTGTTGCCCAATACTTAAGATTTACCCACTATACAACATTAGTTTAGAAGAATGAAAACAATGAGTGTTAATATGTTTCTCGTGAATCAGTAACCTTTCTTTGAAACAAATGATCTTCTATATATAGCTTCCAGTCTTGACCTTTACTACCTTGAAGAGAGTGTATGCATTAATGATGTGTGTTGGCTTGGTCTTTATGTTTCCAAAGTTCTCATGCGTAGTACTACTTGAGTGTGTTACCCGTCTTAGAATTAAGTGACCAACGGTACTGTTAGAACTTGTCTCTGGAAGTTTAAGAGTTTGCTTGCAACATTGCCAATTCAGAGTTTACTTTAACTTATCTTCTATCAGAGTATTCTTCATTTTATATTCATCAGAGTTTGCTTCATCTTGCATTATCAAATGTAGCTTTCAGCGTGCTTCTTTCAAATCATTGCTTCAACTAGCTTTATCAGAGTTTTCTTAGGATTTCTTGTCATCAGAGTTTGCCTTGGAGTGCTTCCTTCAGAGTTTGCTTTAGACTTACGTAGAATGATGTTTCTTTCTTGAGATGCATGAGTCAGAACATTATTTGAATATACAGAACGTACACATCAGAGTATAAAATATATTTCACAAAATTTATTTCATTGTTATCATCAAAACTCTAAGATATGATTAGAACCAAACTTTGTTCTAACAACATCATCAGAGTATTTACTTCATTAGAGTTTTAACGTGCAGCTTTGGTGCTTCAAAAGTTTTAGCATTTAGAACTTCTTTGAGTGTGATATTTCAATAGTTCTACAAAAATTCTTATCAGATATTCTTAGCGTAATTTTGTTTGTCAACTTCAAAGTTTCTTTATCAGAACTTCTCTGCATATTAAAATAAATTATTTAAAGAGCATATTTGTTCTTATATATATATATATATATATATATATATATATATATATATATATATATATATATATATATATATATATATATATATATCATGTATTTGGTATCATCAAAGCTATTGCCTAAGATGTAGAACCAAACTATGTTCTAACAATCCACTTGGAAAAGGTACCATGCAAGCTATTTAAAGGTAGCTACTTGTTAGGGATAATAAATAACTCTACCGAGAATACTCAAAAGAGATATGAGATGGTTATATTGCACAACAGACTTCTCAAATAAAGAGATAGCCACCTGTCAAGGATGATAGATTTACTGGATCGTAGTAAGCTTCTTGATTAACAAGACACTCATCAGTTCAAATAACGAATCCATAGCTCAACTTGATTGGATGAGAATCAAGGAGTCCACAAAATATCCTCTGGAGGGAATGAACCAAAGAGATCGCCACTAGATGTGAAGATAAGATAATAAACAAGTAGCTCAAATAAAGAGACTGCCATTGTGATACGATGGGAGAACTGACTTGGTATGTTTTGCATTTTATCGCAAATGTTGCGGTTGTAAAGAGTCACCACAGACTTTTATTTTTTCCAATAAAGGAAAGGGTGAACAGAACGGGAAAGACCTTTTGAGAATTTTCTTGAGTTTGAGAGATAGGTTATGAAAATGGAAGCTGTTAGAAACCCTTTCATCCGTAGTTTTCTACGGACTCTTAATTTCTTGATCACTTTGAAATGCTTTGTGTTTGTGTAAGTTTCAAAATATTTTGGAAACGCCTGTTTGGCAAACTTTGGAATGATTCCCGTATCATTGAGAATTTATAAAAGTGTTGGTTTTGAAAATATTTGTTGAAAATGGAATGTTAGGAAAGATGTTTGAAATATGCCAATGTAAGGCAATTTTGTAATGATTCTCGTATCGTTGAGAAAGTATACAAAATGTTTATTTTGAAAAGTGTTTTGAAAGTGTAAGGTGTAAATGGTTTTGTTTGTGAGCAAGAAATTACGATTAATCTACCTACTCAAAAATATTTGTCCTTTTCCTCCTCCTTTAGATAATGCTTGTCTACCATGAGTTAGTAGGAAGCCATATCATTAGATGTGAGGGACGGGCGTGGGTCATCGTACAATCATAGAAGGCAACTTACAAGGTGTTTTAGAAATTTATGTAAGGGACTAAGATCATTTATCGAAGGTAACATTTGAAGGGTCATCGAGGGACTATGATATTTTATTCGGGGGTCTATTTCTAAAACATCTCATATTCAAGGGGTATGACTTTTTTTATCCGAGGCAACAAGTGTGGGTTACCCTAGAGGTGTAAGTGTGCAAAGTATTTTTTTTCATGTCTTTCATCTTGAATTAGGGTTATCTAATGTTGACTTAAAATCTTTCCATACAAACCCTAATTACTAGCAATAATAAGGAAATCGATAAATTGAGTAATTTAAATGTCTTGTGCTATTACAATACTTTTAGGGATGGGGGATACAAATTTACAAATGGGGATGACAAGTAAAATAAAACCCAATTGATATTACAAGGCTTTGACAGTTACATAAATTGTAATGCGAAATAATAAAATGTACAAAAAAGTAAAGATGAAGAAAAGAATATTGTTTTTATGGCTTTTTAATGAAAAGGTTTTGATTGACCTAGTTAAACTAATTAATTTACAAGGGAAGTTAATCAATTATTCAACAAAACCTAAAGTATAAGTTAATTAAAAAATAAACTCTAAGTCTAATTTAGTTGTCTAGAAAATAATAATTTTTGAGGTTTTATTTGTTTAAAAATAAGTGAAGTAAAATAAATTAAAAATAATAAAAATAATTTTAATCTAATTTTTTTTAATTTAAATAAAATAAATAAATAAAGAAAATATAAAATATAAAAAAAGAAATAAAAAGGTTGGGCCTGAGTGTTCAAAAGAGCAAAAAAGGGGTGTGGAGAAATGTTTTTTCTAGGCCCATAATGTGTTTTTTTTGTTTGATTAAAAAAAAGAAATAATAAAAAAAGATAAATGGGCTTGTGGTTGTTTAAAAATCAGGCGAGGTGCGCTGAAGAAACAATACTGAGGCCCAAAGATGGAGGGCCCATGTGTGAAACAACAAGGAAAGAATATAAGAAAAAGAAAAATGGGACGTTGGGGCTCAAATGCTGGGGTGTCTGTTTAAATCGGTAATAAAACAAGTTGCAATAAATTTAAAATAAACTCAATCCAAACTGTACTTCATCTTCTTCTTCGCGGCATATTTTAGAATTCTGAAACTTTCTCATTTCTCAACCATTTTCAAATGTGTAAACATCAAACTCGTTATAAATTTCATCACGATTTCAAATATGTAAATGACTTGAACTAACACTCAAAGATGAACACGAATTTCTGTTGGTACCAAATTCTGACCTAATTTTTTTGTAACTTCAACTTCAAAATTCACATCACTCATGCAAGATAAATGAAAACTAAGGGCATGGTTAGCTTCAGGGCAATGATGTCTACATTTTATCTTTACAAAATAACTATTAATTATGCTTGTATGAGAAGTTAAAAGTTGAGAAAACTTACCTCAAAACTGGAAATCGTGCTTGAGGTTTGAGCACTCCTGGAGGTGTGGTGGTGATCTGGATAGCTTCACTGGACTCCTAGGAAGCTAATGCAATGCTTAGTTTGATCTGAGAATGCTTGAATCTTCCTGGAGAAGTCAAGTTGCATAATTGAGTTTCGAAAATGGTGGATGGTTAATGTGGTGTTACAGAAGTGGTTCAAGTGTTTAGATCACTTCTATATGATGTATAAATGATGTTTGTTGGATTGTAATAAAAAACGCGCGAGTGGATTTTTTGTTTGGAAGTCAAAGTCAGAAATGCCACACAAATGGAGTTTGAGAGTAATTATGAGTTTGGGAGTGTTTGAAGGAGTTTCAAGGCTTATGCATTCGTGTGTTAGGTTGCATATGACCTCTCTATTTATAGGAAAGAGGTTTGAAGGCTTGAAATGATCAGAATCAAGAAATCACATGTTATGGTTATGTGACTTGTTTTTGAAACAAACTTGACAAACATTGTCCCAAGGTGAAGTACAAAGAAATCTAGAGTAGTTAAAGGCTTTAAACGTGCTTATATGCTCTTGTATCTTGAGTGTGTTCAGAACAAACAGGTTAGAGGCTCAAGAAAAGTTGACTTTGTGATTAAAGTAACTTTACAAGAATGGTAATGTTACTTTGTGCCAAAAATGGATGAATCTTTTGGACAATGGCTCAAAGGCTTGGATCATAGCTCTAACAGTTGTGTAAACAATTAATTATGGAGTGATTTGCAAGTTATAATCCTGCAAAGCAAGATTTATGCAGCATGGCTTGAGGTTTGATCAATTGTTCATCATCAAAATGACCTAAAAACTAAGAGTGAATGTCCAACTTCTTCTCTTCGATCCTCCTAGCTCAAGCTTGATCTCTTCAAGTTCTTGGACATTTTGGAATGCTTGAAACATTGTCTACAACCTTCATGTTTACCACCTTGGCTAAATCAAATTGGAGCTAGGTGAGAAATTACCAAAAAGTTGGGATAAAATTTTTTATACAAAGTTTTAGATTTCATAAAGATCTACAACTTTCATGTTGAAAGTTTTCCATGAATCATCTTGCATCATGGTGAAAAATTGTCATGAAGTATTGAAATTATCAAGGATAAAAACACTTCGAAAATTTCTAAGTATTTGAAATCATGATTTTTTTGTTGTTGAATTTTTTACTTTCTTGATTCTTGATGATCAAGTTTGATATTTTTAAATGTCTTTATGAATTTTGATTTTTGAAATTTAATGTTGACCAAAAAAGTCAAAATTTGACTTTTTGTGTATTAGTTGACTTTTCATCAGTTGATCAAATTTCAACTATCAATACATTGATCTTGAGTAATGATTTGAGCCATGAAATTAATTCAACATGTTGTGTTTGAGTCCTTGAGATTATGCTTCAAACCATTAGGTCATGTACTAGATAAAAAATCACTGATCATTCATTCTCAGTCAAAACCCTAATTTTGACAATTTTGCCCCTTTGATGATTTGAATGCTTTTCGTGAGGAATTGTGATCAAAATTAGATAAATTGATGAATATGACTTCAAAATGTTGATGTTGTCCAAAAATCAAGAAGTTTGACTGTATATTGACCATAATTGACTTTTTACTCAATATAGTTAATTTTCAATCATCTGAGCAATTGATTGAGCAAATTTGTGATGTAAGACTTGAAACTTGGTATGAGCATTCTTAGAGACCTATAATGAAACATGAAATTTATTTGAGGTATCAAAAGTCCAATTGTCCTTGAGAAAACCAAAACCCTAATTTGGAGGCTCAATGCTTAGGAGGTGAGCTTGTCTGATTAAACTTTTTGACACTTCTTGAGCATTTGAGATCTTTTGTGAGAAATGTCTTGAGAATAGAGAGGGAAATTTTTGATATGAATAACCAACAAGCTGCTCAAATAAAGAAACTGCCACTTGTTGTTACAAAAGAGATACAATTACAAACAAGATACTTAAATAAAGAGACTACCACTTGTAGTTACACAAAGGCTCCGAATACTGGGAACAGACAAATTTCTCAAGTAAATATATGTTACTTGTTGTTGCCCAAAGGCTTCCAAAAGAGTGTTATAACAACACTGCTGGGAAAATAACTCCTTCACCTTCTAATGGGGAATATCATAACAAATTCTCTGTTGAGGAAACAAAATCCTCAAAGGTGCAAAACATTGTCTTTCATCATCTAGGGTTCTGCCTTAGAGATACCGCAACTACTATAGGGGACTTATTTCATCCCGATAAAGAAAAAACTAAAGAAGCATCAGAATAACTCTTGAGTTGATTTAAACTTAATCAGGAGATGTCTGTGTTTGTCTTTGACTGGAAAAGAATTAGAATAAATCTGAACCAGAAAAAAGTGTCTACCAAAAAAGAATTAGAATAAATCTTTAAGCGATTTAAGCTGAACCAGTAGATGTCTTATATTTTTCTTTAACTGGATAAGAATCAGAATAAATCTGAACCAAAAAAAGTGTCTACCAGAAAAGAATCAGAATAAATCTTTAGGTGATTTAAGTTGAACCTATAGATGTCTTGTATTTGTGTTTAACTGGATAAGAATCAGAATAAATCTAAACCAAAAGAAGTGTCTACCAGAAAAGAATCAAAATAAATCTTTAGTCGATTTAAGCTGAACCAGCATTTGTCTTGTATTTGTCTTTAACTGTATAAGAATCAGAACAAATCTGAACCAGAAAAAGTGTCCATCGAAAAAGAATCAGAATAAATCTTTGGTTAATTTAAACTGAACCAGCAGGTGTTTTGTTTTGGAATGACCCTTTGAGGAAATTGCTTAAATAGCCCTTTGTCAGATATAGCATTTGGAAAGATTGTTGGGTCGTATAAGTAGTTGGTGACATTTGTCTATTCATTGATCTTTTCCTGAAAGGTAAAAGTTAGTTGTATGAAATGTCATGATGCATGAAATGTATTGTGTAATGATGTTCTCAAAATAGATGTGATTGTTCTATATGTGTGTCGTATGCATATGCTATGTTGTTGTCGTTTATTTGTGTCTGGAAAAATAAATCCCTGACTATTGTTGGGGATGAAGATGCTTCCGCTGGGGATTCCTGGTTACTTTTTTGAGGAAAATCTTCAAGGGATGTATTAATTTATGTTTGGGGAGTAGAGTTTAGGAACATTGGTCGTCCGTTGCTCTACTGGAGAGTTTAATTCTTATATACCCTGACTGGGGATAAAAGAGATGGTTAAACTTCTGACTTGTCTGGAGGATAGTTCTTATATACCCTGACCAGGGATAAAAGAGATGGTCAATCTTCCGACTTGATAAAGTTAACTAGTATCCGGTCAGATTCCAAGTTCTACAACAAGTCTCTAGGGATAGTGTCAACTTTACTAGGGAGAAGAACTTTGTCAATGATTTGTAGTAGTCTAAGGAATAGACCTGACATGGGAAATTTGTAGACTTGTTGGGGGAAATAAACCCTATTTGGGGAAATAAACCCTTGTTGATGGAGAAGTGCTTTGCCGAGGAAACTAACTCTCTTGGGGAAATTGAATTTGCTAAAGAGAAGAAACTCTGCAGGGTTTCTTTCTTCAATTTTGGAGGAACAAACTCAGCTAGGGAAGATAATTTCCATGAATTGTACTGATTGGGACTCTGTGGGGAGACTTAACAAGGAGGAGATTATACTCCTTTATTTGTTGGAGTGGCCTGCCGGGGAAATTATGGGGAATGTGCTCTTATTTGTGAAAACTATTTCGTGGGGATAACCTCATAGAAGTGGCTCTGGCGACTTCACTGAGGATAATATTATGAAAGGGACTCTGGGGATTTACAGACAGCTTGAGTATCATCCTAACTCCTAGAGTTTTGAGTAAATGTTTATTCTCGTTCTTATGCATTTATTTATTAACAGTTAATCATGTTCATATTCTCATTCCATTTTAGTCATTGGACGTTTTTGCAAGCAAAATAGAAAAAAAAGTTTGGATTTTAAAGTATATTTGTATTGATAATTTGCCTATAAATAATCCAGCTTGTACAAAGAGAAGGAAATCCTTGTAAGAGGAATTCGTCGTGAAATGAAAGAGTACAAAGTGAAAACAAATAGCCACGTGAAAAATGATCTCATTGAGTTCCAACTCTGCTATTGCCCCTATGTCTTCGAACATCTCGTCCTTTGCCATCGGAAGAAGTTTATTGATCAATTTGAACTTTTGACCTTGGTAAGTGAACCAACGGGACATATTCATACGCTTTAATCCCTAATTTTTTCCGGGACCGCCCTCTCGGGTTTTCAGTCCAACAGGATACCCTTTTTTTCCAAAGCCGCCCTTTCAGGTTTTTGACTTGTCGGGTGTACAATCTTTTATATATGTCCCTTATTTTTTCCCGAACCCTTTTGGTTCACCAGGATGCCGTTATTTTTTCCTAGGTATGTCAAGCTAGCGGGCCATTTCTATGCTTAGTATTTCTTGTCTATGTCTACTTTCACAGAGCGGGGAAATCTTCGCCATTCATAGTGGTTAGCATCATAGCGCCACCTGAGAATACTTTCTTAACAACAAATGGCCCTTCGTAAGTGGGAGTCCATTTTCCCCTGGGATCGCCTTATCGCAGAATGATGTGCTTTATTACCAAGTCACCAGCATGGTTTACCCGATGCATGATCTTCTTGTTGAAAGCTTTGATCATATGTTTCTGGTACATCTGACCATGACAAATAGCCGCAAGCCTCTTCTTGTCAATCAAATTCAACTGATCCAACCTAGTCTGGATCCATTCGTCTTTGTCTGAGTCTGCTTCTTTCATAATCCCGTAGAGAAGGGATTTAAACTTCGACAGGCAGGACAACTTCTATGCCATAGACCATGAAGAAAGGGGTTGCCCTAGTTGATGTTCGTGCCTACGTACGATAGCCATGAAGAGAAAATGGTAGCATCTCATGTTAGTATTTGTAGGTCACCACCATATTTTTCACAATATTCTTTATATTTTTGTTAGCATCTTCCAATGCGTCATTCATCTTAGATTTGTATCGAGAAGAGTTGTGATGCTTGATCTTGAACTGCATGCAGAGTTCAGTCATCATGGAATTATTAAGGATGGTTCCATTGTAAATGATGATCCTCTCAGGGATACTATACCGACAGATGAGGTTGTGCTTGATGAATTGGGCCACGACGTTCTTAGTAACCGAGGCAAATGAAGTTGCTTCAACCCACTTGGTAAAATAGTCAATGGCGACAAGAATGAAAAGGTGTCCATTAGAGGCAATAGGTTTGGTTTCTCCGATCATGTCAATGCCCCACATTGCAAATGACCAAGGAGCAGTCTTGACGTTCAAAGGAATTGGAGGCACATGGAACTCATCAACATAAATTTGGCACTTGCGGCAAGTCCTCGAGTGGTGATGACAATTAATTCCAGGGTCGACCAATAGTAACCAGCTCTCAGAATCTTCTTGGCCATGGTATGTCCGCTAGAATGAGTACCAAAGTTACCTTCATGCATATCCTCCATGATCTTCTCATCTTCCTTCTTGTCCATACAACAAAGCAGAATCGAATCATGGTTGCGCTTGTATAAGATCTCATTGCTTAGGAAGAACTTGGCTGATAACTTCTGTAGGAATTTCTTGTGGTTGACTGAAGCCCCTTCAAGATACGCTTGAACTTTGAGATATCTTTTCATCTCATGAAACCAAGGCTTAACCTCTACACCATCAGTATCAATCTCATAACAATTCTCTGGTTCATCAAATCTTTCGACAGTAATTCGGGTAGGTTCATTGTCCCATCTGACCTTGAACATAGAAGACATGGTATCCAAAGCATCTTCCATCTGATTCTCTTCCCTCAGAATATGCTCAATGGTAACCTCTTCAAAGTATGGGATCAAGGTTAGCATAAGGTCTTTGTAATGAATAAGGTTTGGATGTTTTGTATCCCACTCTCCTTTAACTTGACTGACGACCAAAGCTAAGTCTCCATATACACTTAAAAATTTGATTCTTAAGTCAATAGAAACTTTAAGACCCAGGATTCACGCTTCATATTCAGCCATATTGTTGGTACAATCAAATCAGAGTCTGGCAGTGAAAAGAGTATGTAAACCTTTGGGAGAAATGATCGCAGCCCCAATTCCGTTACCCAGTGTGTTGGAAGCTCCATCAAAAACCAAAGTCCAGCGGGATCCTTATTCAGGTCCTTCACACAATCCAGACTTTTCACAATCCATAATCAACATGATATTCTCGTCCAGGAATTCAAAGTTCATGGATTGGTAGTCATCCACATCTTGATGTGCCAGATGATATGCTAGTATACTTCCTTTGATTTCCTTTTATGTAGTGTACTGGATGTCGTATTCAATCAAGATCATTTGCCATCGGGCTATGCTTCCGGAGAGAGCTAGCTTCTTGAAGATGTACTTAATGGGATCCATCTTATATATAAATAGAGTAGTATGAGTCAACATATACTATCTTAGTCGGCGAGCAGCCCATGCCAAAGCGCAACAAGTTTTCTCAAGCAGTGAATATCTTGTTTCACAGTCGGTAAATTTTTTTCTAAGGTAGTATATTGCATGCTCTTTTCGACTAGACTCGTCATGCTTCCCCAACACACACCCCATTGAATTCTCTAACAAGGTTAAGTACATGATCAGAGGTCTTCCTTCAATTGGTGGCATCAGAATTGGTGGTTCTTACAAGTATTCCTTGATCTTGTCAAAAGCTATTTGGAAGTCGTCATTCCATCTTACCACTTGATCTTTCTTCAGTAGCTTGAAGAGTGGCTCACAAGTAGCAGTCATGTGAGAGATGAATTGGGCAATGTAATTTAGTCGTCCTAGAAAACCTCTGACTTCCTTCTCAGTACGAGGAGATGGCATTTCTTAGATAGCTTTGACTTTGGTAGGATCGACTTCAAATCCTTTGCCACTGACGACGAAGCCTAAGAGATTTCCAGACCTTACCCTGAAGATGCATTTGTTGGGGTTCAACCTTATCTTGTATTTCTTCAATCTCTCAAACAACTTGTGCAGATGATCAAGGTGCTCTTCCTCAGTTTGGGATGTTTCTATCATGTCATCCACGTAGACTTCTATTTCATGATGGATCATGTCAAGAAATAAAGCCACCATAACCCGTTGATAAGTTGCACCTGCATTCTTCAGCCTAAAAGGCATGACTTTATAATAGAAGGTGCCCCACTGTGTGGCAAAAGTAGTCTTCTCCATGTCTACGGACGCTATTTTGATTTGGTTGTAACCCGAGAAGCCATCCATGAAGGAAAACACCTTGTGTTAAGCAGTGTTGTCAACTAAGACATCAATATGTGACAGTGAGAAGTTGTCTTTGGGGATTGCCCTATTTAAATCCCTGTAATCTACATACATACGGACCTTATCGTCTTTATTCGGAAATGGAACAACATTTACAACACATTGGGGATACGACGTCACTGCCAAGAAACCTACATTGAACTATTTCATTACCTCAACCTTGATCTTTTCAGACATGTTAGGACACATGCGACAAACCTTTTATTTGATCGGAGAACACCTCTCTTTCGTTGGTAGATGATGAACCACAATATCAGTATTGAGGCCCAACATGTCTTCGTGTGACCAAGCGAATACCTCAACGTAGTCATGCAACATCTGAACCAATATGATCTAGACATTGTCTTCCAAGTTGGTGCCGATCTTGACATCTTTCTTATCTGCCTCGGTACCTAAGTTTATCATTTCGACCGGTTCTTCGTGCGGTTTGATAGCCTTTTACTCTTGTATCAGGAGTTTGGTGAGTTCTCCAGGTATCTCACAATCTTCTTCAACTGCGTCTTTGGATTGATAGATTGGATTCTCGAAGTCATAAACGGCAATAGAATAATTATTATCAATGAGATCCGGAGTGGGTGTGGATCTGCCAATGTGTGTGTGTGCATGTAAGATCACATGGTTATTTTAAAAATCCAGTAAAGAAAAACACGGAGCACTAAACTTGAATGAAAAATCATCCAATGTTTTTATTAAATTCGCTTATGATATATGAAATGAAAAACCCTTAACAAATGGACCATTGTGCCCTGGGCAAGGCACATGGTTTAAAGTCATTGTTTTAAATAGAAATTATTCAGACAAACTTCTTAAAGCAATAAAAATAGGAAATAAAAATTAATCCTGGCTGAAGGAGATTGAGATGAAGTCCTTGGCCTTCCAGTTGTTAAGTCCATCGTTAGTAGTTGGGAATATCCAGTCGTCCAAGTCACCGTCACTGTTAGTGTCTTCTAGAGCATTGACTTTATTGTTGCTAATATGTAGAGGTGGTCCTCCAGCACGAACACGTCAAACCTCTTTCTGAGCCTTTGAAGTAAAACCCAACCCAAATTTGTCAGATTTGTAGGGGATGTCAGGAAGTTGTCCCCAGATAGTGCAACCTTCATCTTCTACAAACAGCTCTAGCATCCTTTAGAGAGGCTGTTCTTGGTGTTCCTTTAGAGATTTCAGGAGTAGCATGAGTAGCAACAACAACCATACCTCAAATGCTTGACATGGGGTTTCAATGAATTCGCCATCCATTTCAATGTATTTTAAAGATTTCAAATGACTGGCCATATATTCTACTTCTCCACAGGCTGTGACAACCTTCCCTTTCACTGGGTATTTCAACATTTGATGTAATGTAGAGGTAACCACACCTGCCCCATCCATTTGATGTAATGTAGAGGTAACCGCACCTTCCCCAAACAATCAAGGTGAAATGGCGGATTTAAGATCCCACCTTGATTGGGAGATCAACCTTTCCGTGGACTATTCTTTTCGAACCATCGAAGGCTCTTACCACAATATTGCTGGGTTTCAGCACCATCCCTTCACAGTCCAATATGTCCAAAGCACCTTTGGGTAAAACATTAAGGGAGGACCCAATATCTACTAATACATGTGCCAAAGTGGTGCCTTTGCATTCAATAGAATATGGAGATCTTTGTTGTGATTCTTCCCCGCCGGAGTTAAATCTGCATCCAAATATCCCAAGCCATTATCAGCAGTTAGGCTTACAACACAGTTCTCAAATTGATCAACAGTGGTTTCTTGAGGTACATGGGCATTCTTCAAGAATTTTAGCAAAGCTTGGGCATGTGGGTCGGAGCATAATAACAAGGAAAACATGGATATCTTTGAGGGTGTCTGCCCTAGTTTTTCCAATATTTTGTAATCACTTTTCCGGAAGATCTTCAGAATCTCTTCCATCTCTTGTTTTGAAGGGTATTAAACTGTAACACCTTTTGAGGGTGCCTCCGTCAGGGCAGGGTCAATAATGTTTTCTTTACCTCGGGTATCATCAATTTGTCTAGCAGCAGGAATACGAATTTCTGTTGTAGTAGTTGTTGGAGGAGATATCTCTGGAGAGAATATCCTTCATGTCCTAGTGACCTTACTAGTTCCAGCAACGTTTGTAATTTCAGGCTCTTCATTTTAGGCAATCCATGGCTCTTTCTTAACACCATGATAACAAACCTCTGCCCCATAGTTCTAAGGCACAACTTTGTTAGATGAAAATGGGACTGGCCCCGGTGTAGTGATAATCAGGGGAGCCACTCTTGGCTCAGTAGGAATCCTTATAGGGCCTTTAAAGGTGATCCTAATAGGAGTATTGGAAATGGTGATTATGGAAATATTTTCAAGTCTTAACTTTTGAAAAGTACTTTCAGGCAAACTCTTCACGGATGGATTTTTCTCGAACAAAATTTCATGGCTATCAATCAGGTGTTGCATGCCTTTCTTTAGCTACATACAATCATTGGTTTGGGAAGCACAAGGGTAACAATTTTCAAGGCAACCAGGAAATAAACCGGCTCTCAGCTGATTCTTCTTAACGATCAATAATGGAGTAGTCAAATCACTGATGGTGGAGACAAAGGAGACATCGTCAATGGCATTAACACATTTTCCATGACTGGGCATGGGGGAAGTAATGACATTAGGGATTTATGGAGGGTCAAACTCAATCACCTTGTTATCAATCAAATCTTGGATCTTGTTCTTCAATGCCCAACAATTGTTGGTGTCATGTCCGGGGCTATTTGAATGACAAACGCATTTCACATTCAGGTTATACTTGGGAGAGACAGTATTGGGATTTGGAGGAGGGTCTCACAGTGTTACCAAACCTTCCTTCAAAAGATGTTGTAATGCTTGAGACAGACGCATTACACATTCAGGTTATACTTGGGAGAGGCAGTATTGGTATTTGGAGGAGGGTCTCACAGCGTTACCAAACCTGCCTTCAACAGTCGTTAAACTGAGGTCGGGTTTGAAATCAATACAACTCCTACTGACTGATGACGATCATTCTTGATACGACTCATTTGTCCATAAACAAAATTAGTCTCTTTCTTACCAACAAATGGTTTCTTTACAACAGTAGAGGATGAGGCCATTGGGATCTTTCCACTTTTGATTCCACTTTCAACATGTTCACCAGTCAAAATCAACTCAGTAAACCCTGCCGAAGAACTCCCAATCAGCAAATTAATGAATGGGCTAGTTAAGTTGCCCATAAACATGTTCACTAATTCTTTGTCAGTTAATGGGGGTTGCACCCTTCCAGCTAGCTCCCTCCATTTTTTAGCATACTCCATAAAGCCTTCATTTGGTATTGTCTGTAGAAGGTAACAGCCAGATCCTCCCATGTGTGGATATTAGTCCCTTCTAGTTGATAGAACCATTCCAACTGCGTGCCAGATAATCTCTCTTGGAAAAAATGAACCCATAACTTCCTATCGGATGTGTGTGGTTGAATCTTGCGGACATAAGACCTCAAATGCATCTTTGGACAGAATACCGCATCATCCTTGGAAAAAAGAGGGATCTTGAACTTGTGGGGAATGACCACCCCAAGGACCATACCTAAATCTCCAAAGTCCAAATCAGGAACTGTTTGGATCTCTACATCCTTAAGTCGGTCTTCCAGCTGTTTGTACTTCTCATTTGCCGGTGGATACTTCTCTTCGGAATAGTCTTCATCCTCAGTAATCTGGTTATTTCCACCCCTAGCTCTGGTGCTTCTAACTTCCTCATCTTGTTTGTCTTCTTCCTTAGAAGAAGCCTCTTCTACTTGAGCCAGTTGGGCATGCCCCTTGAACCTTCTTCCCATGTTGAGGATAACGACCCGTTTCTTGGTCTTCTTCTTTGTGACGAGAATTGCAATCGTTCTTGTCGACCTTTGGCTAGGTTGAGGAGAGTCTCTTGGAACTGTGTGTGTTGAGTTTGCAGATCTTTGACGGTTTGCTCAAGAGCCATCTTATACTGAAATAAACAGTAAAAAGATGAGAAAACATGTATCGGAAAACCTGCTTATGGTATGATGCATGCTATGTAGATGCAATAATTTTAAGTACTTTTTAGAAATATAAATTTTCTAGCCAAAAAGGAAACAAACGTGACAATTGTATTCATAAGTTCAAAGATTACAATTTCCCCTTGGGCTTACAATGAAAAATAAAAAGGGTGTCAAGAGACAACAAAATGAACTTCTAAAACAAAAGACTCAAGTCTCCCACGGGCGCTTCCTCTTCGGTGCAATGTATGTATTCAGGCTTTGCTCCTCGTGAAATTGTCTTGTGAGCTCCAACACTTTCTTCTCATTTATGCAGAATAAAGCTTCAAAAATGTCTCATTCCCCCTTGAGTTAAATCCATGATCTCTGCAATTCTTCGAGTTTGGTAGGCATGTCAAGATGGAGAATGGTATAAGAAGTATCTCCCTCAGCAACAGGCTAAACAACTATTGGTAAGATAGTTGGATATGGCATCATGAGACATTGAGCACGAGCTCGTACCCATTTGAGATAAGGCTCAAGAGGGATGGAATTATTATGCCATAAAGTCTTCCTATCAACCTTACTTACCATGCCTTAAGCATCTACAAACCTTCTATGATAACCTTAGACATCGATCTCGTAGTCGAATATAACACCTTGAATGAGTGTGTTGTGCTAGAGAAGGGTTATAAGTAATACCTCCCCTAATGCCCAAGAGTTGAATATTAGGGAACTCCCCACAATGTTCAATGATAGTAATGTCCTCTTAAGATCGAGAGAACCAATGGATATCTACATGAGAAAGCAACATTATCCTTTGCGACCACCTCAAACCTTGATCATTTTTTAATACTGATCGGGGAAGGTTAAAAATAAATCACCTAGACAGCAACAAAATGCAACACATAAGAGCCCCTCTCTTCCTCATGGTGCCAGTGTGAAGGAAATGTAGAATGTCTCCAAGCAAAGTAGGCATGGGGTTACGAGTAAGGAAAATTTTGACAGCATTCACATCTATGAGTTGGGCAGGATTAGGAAAAATCACCAACCCATAGATTAGAAGAGCCAAGATCTCTTCAAAATGTTGTAAATCCATAGCATCCCAAAATAGTCGAGTTTTCTCTATCAAGAATTTAGCCAAAAAGCCTTTGACTCTACTTCTTGTCTCCCAGTTAGCTACTATGTCAGAACTCTTAAAATGTAGGTCTTTGGCAATAACCTCAGGCTTTGGAGTTTCCTCTAAACTGGCGAATGGCATTTGATCAAGGACTAGCACCCCCAATAGTTGAGATAATTCTTCTATTGTAGGCACAAGTTTATAGTCGGGAAAGGTGAAACAATGATGTACAGGTCAAAGAACTGAAAGAGCACCCTCATCATGTCTTCTTCAAAGCTTGAGGTAACTAGATTGATAAGTCGACCATATCTTTTGGTGAATGGAGAATTTTCAGGAACCCTTGATGCCAACTCTTTGAGTTAAGGAGGCACCCTTACGAAGTTGATTCAGATGGTATTTATGCGAGTGGCAGCCATATTCTACAAAACAGGACAAAGATAAATCCATACGTCCTTGAAATGGTTAGTGAAAATGCTATGACATGATGTCATGATGTTTATGAACAAATAATCACACACAAAGAAAGCACATAAGGACTTAGGTTTAGGCTTGCATGGGGTTTATAGGTAAGTACCCTCTTGAAGTTTAGTTGGTTCAACTTGTTCTAACAAAAGTAATCGAGTTCAAAGGAATCTCAATATCACTGATCTTTCTCCATTGGGCATTGTTTTAGCTCAAGCATCCAAACTGCGACCAAAATATCCCAAAAGTCTGATCCCAATGAGTGTAGTATCGAATATCAACCAACTTTAGTCTGCACCTAATCTGGCTACCTCACTACTTTCTAATGGCCAAGTTGTTAAACTAAGGTTCTATGGTCAGTTAGTGCTTCATGACACCACACAACGGCCCCATATTCTCCATGAGTGGACTCAAGGGACATCAATACCAATAAATGTGTCACACTAACATAGCCATCACTTCAACCATGTCGGGATTATGCCATATAGTCCCCACAATCTATTGCTACTTACCTAATATGCCCTAAATTCGCGTATAGGATCTTTACAAGTAATAAACCCAAGCATAACCCATAAATGTAAAGCAAACAAGACAAACAAATAAAGAAATAAAGGTGATTTAACTTTTAAGGTAACCCCACTTTTAGTTTAATTCCCCAGCAGAGTCGCCAGTTCTATGATACGGTGGGAGAACTGATTTAGTATGTTTTACGTTTTATCGTAAATGTTACGGATAACAAGAGTCTCCATCGACTTTTCTTTTATCCAATAAAGGAAAGGGTAAAAAGAACATGAAATACCTTTTGAGACTTTGCTTGAGTTCGGGGGGTATGTTATGAAAAGGGAAGGTGTTAGCACCCTTTTCATCCGTAGTTATCTATAGGCTCTTAATTGCTTGATCACTTTGAAATTCTTTGTGTTTGTATAAGTTTGCAAATATTTTGAAAACGTCTAAGTTTGGCAAACTTTGCAATGATTCTCGTATTGTTGAGAATGTATACAAAGTGTTGGTTTTGAAAAAAATTTTGAAAAGGAAATGTTTGGAAAGATGTTTGAAATATGCCAATGTAAGGCAACTTTGTAATGATTCTCGTATCGTTGAGAATGTATACAAAATTTTTATTTCAAAAGTGTTTTGAAAGTGTAAGGTGTAAACGGCTTTTTTAGCAAGAAATTACGAGCAATCTACCTACTCAAAAAGCATTTGTTATTTTCCTCCTACTTTAGATAGTTCTTGTCTACCATTAGTTAGTAGGAAGCCATATCATTGGATGTGAGGGACAGGCGTGGGTCATCGTACAAGCATAGAAGATGACTTATAAGGTGTTTTAGCAATTTTCGTAAGGGACTAAGATCATTTACCAAAGGCAACATTTGAAGGGTCATCGAGGGACTATGATCTTTTAATAGAGGGTCTTTTGCTAAAACATCTCATATGCAAGAGACATGATTGTTTTTATACAAGGCAACATGTGTGGATTACCCTAGAGGTGTAAGTGTGAAAAGTATTTTGTTTTCATGTATTTCATCTGGAATTAGGGTTATCTAATGTTGATATTAAATCTTGCCATACAAATCCTAGTTACTAGTAATAATAAGGATAATGATAAATTATGGAATTTAAATGTCCTACACTATTACAATACTTTTGGGGATGGAGGATACAAATTTACAAATGCTGATGACAAGTAAAATAAACCCTAATTTTTATTACAAGGCTTTGACAGTTACATAAATTGTAATGCGAAATAATAAAATGTACAAAATGTAATAATGAAGAAATGAATATTGTTTTTATGGCTTTTTATGGAAAAGGTTTTAATTAACCTAGTTAAACTAATTTATTTACAAGGGAAGTTAATTAATTATTCAACAAAACATAAAGTCTAAGTTAATTAAAAAATAAACTCTAAGTCTAATTTAGTTGTCTAGAAAATAATAATTTTTGAGGTTTTATTTGTTTAAAAATAAGTGAAGTAAAATAAAATAAAAATAATAAAAATATTTTAAATCTAATTATTTTTAATTTAAATAAAATAAAATAAAATAAAGAAAATATAAAATATAAAAAAAAGAAATAAAAAGGTTTGGCCTGAGTGTTCAAAAGAGAAAAATAGGGGTGTGGAGAAATGTTTTTGGTAGGCCCATAATGTGTTTTTTTTGTTTGATTCTAAAAAATAAATAATAAAAAAGATAAATGGGCATGCGGCTATTTAGAAATCATGGGGGGTGCGCTAAAGAAACAATGTTGAGGCCCAAAGCTTGAGGGCCCATGTGCTGAAACAACAAGGAAAAAATATGAGAAGAAAAAGCAAAATGGGACGCTGGGGCTCGAACCCAGCTCCCTCGTAACGAAAGTCTTAGCGCGCGCTCTTCTGCCACTGGGGAGGCTGTTTCATCCGGTAATAAAACAAGTTGCAATAAATTTAAAATAAACCTAATCCTGACTTTAATTCATCTTCTTCAATGCACCACTTTTTTGAATTCTGAAACATGCTCATTTCTCAACGATTTTCAAAAGTGTAAACATAAAACTCATTATAAATTTAATCACGATTTCAAATATGTAAATAACTTGAACTAACACTCAAAGATGAACACGAATTTCTCTTGGTACCAAATTTTGATCTAATTTTTCTGTAACTTCAACTTCAAAATTCACATCACTCAGGAAAGATAAATGAAAACTTAGGGCATGGTTAGCTTCAGGGCAATGATGTCTACATTTTATCTTTACAAAATAAATATTAATGATGACTTGTATGAGAAGTTCAAAGTTGAGAAAACTTACCTCAAATATGGAAATCGTGTTTGAGGTTTGAGCACTCCTGGAGGTGTGGTGATGATCTAGATAGCTTCACTGGACTCCTAGGAAGATAATGCAATGCTTGCTTAGTTTGAGTTGGAATTGCTTGAATCTTCCTGGAGAAGTCAAGTTGCAGAACTGAGTTTTGAAAATTGTGGATGGTGATGGAGGTGTTACAGAAGCGGTTCAAGTGTTTGGATCACTTCTATATGATGTATACATGATGTTTGAAGGATTAAAATGAAAAACGCACGAGTGGATTTTGTGTTTGGAATTCAAAGTCAGAAATGCCACAAAAATGGAGTTTGAGAGTAATTCTGAGTTTGGGAGTGTTTGAGGGAGCTTCAAGGCTTGTGCATTCGTGTGTTAGGTTGCATATGCCCTCTCTATTTATAGGAAAGAGGTTTGAAGGCTTGAAATAATCAGAATTAAGAAATCACATTTTATGGTTATGTTACTTGTTTTTGAAGCAATCTTTACAAACATTGTCCCAAGAAGAAGTACAAAGAAATCTAGAGTAGTTAGAGGCATTATACATGCTTATATGATCTTGTATGTTGAGTGTGTTCAGAACAAACAAGTTAGAGGCTCAAGACAAGTTGACTTTGTGATTAATGCAACTTTATAAGAATGACAATGTTACTTTGTGACAAAATTTGATGAATCTCTTAGACAATGGCTCAAATGCTTGGATCATAGCTCTAACAGTTGTGTAACCAATTAATTATGGAGTGATTTGCAAGTTAGGAGCCTGCAAAGCAAGTTATGACCTAAAACTCAAGAGTGGATGTCTAACTTCTTCTCTTCGATTCTCTTAGATCAAACATGGTCTCTTCAAGTTCTTGGAAATTTTGGAAAGCTTGAAACATTGTCTACAACCTTCATGATGACCATTTTGGCTAAATAAAATTGGAGCTAGGTGAAAAATTTCCAAGAAGTTGGGACAAAAAATCTTCCTATCTTGCCAAAATTTTCACTAAGTGTTTTATGAAAAATGTCATGACTTCATGGGCTTATATCTTCAAATCTAAGAATTTTTTTGACATCAACCCTATAATACAAAGTTGTAGATTTCATCAAGATCTACAACTTTCATGTTGAAAGTTTTCCTTGAATCATCTTGCATCATGGTGAAAAATTTTCATGAAGTACTGAAATTATCAAGGATAAAAACACTTAGAAAATTTCTAAGTATTTGAAATCTTGAATTTTTTTGTTGACTTTTTGACTTTCTTGATTCTTAATGATCAATTTTGATATTTTTTAGTGTCTTGATGAATTTTGATCTTTGAAATTTAATATTGACGGAAAAAGTCAAAATTTGACTTTTTGTGTATCAATTGACTTTGCATCAGTTGATCAAATTTCAACTATCAATCCATTGATATTGATAAATGATTTGAGCCATGAAATTAATTCAACATGTTTTGTTTGTGTCCTTGATATTATGCTTTAAACCATTAGGTCACGTACTAGTTCAAAAATCACTGATCAGTCATTCTCAGTCAAAACCCTAATTTTGACAATTTTGCCCCTTTGATGATTTAAATGCTTTTTCTTGAGGAATTGTGATCAAAACATATATCAATTTATGAATATGACTTAAAAATGTTTATTTTTCCAAAAAATCATGTATTTTGACTATATATTGACCACAATTTACTTTTTACTCAATACAATTGATTTTCATTCATTTGAGAAATTCACTAAGCAAACTTGTGATGTAAGACTTAAAACTTGGTATGAGCATTCTTAGAGACCTATAATGAACCATGAAAGTCATTTGAGGCCTCAAAAGTCCAATTGTCCTTGAGAAAACCAAAACCCTAATTTGGAGGCTCAATGTTTAGGAGGTGAGCTTATCTGATCAAACTTTTTGACACTTCTTGAGCATTTGAGATATTTTGTGAGAAATGTCTTGAGAATAGAGAGGGCTAATTTTTGGGTACAACAACCACTTATCGATATGAATAACCAAGAAGCTGCTCAAATAAAGAATCTTCCACTTGTAGTTACAAAATAGATACGATTACAATCAAGATGCTCAAATAAAGAGACAACCACTTGTAGTTACACAAAGGCTCTGAATACTAGGACCAAAAAAATTTCTCAAGTAAAGATATGTTACTTGTTGTTGCACAAAGGCTTACAAAAGAGTGTTATAGCAACACTGTTGGGAAAATAACTCCTTCACCTTCTAATGGGGAATATCATAACAAATTCTCTATTGAGTAAACAAAATCCTCAAAGGTACAAAACATTGTCTTTCATCATCTAGGGTTTTCCTTAGAGATATCATAACTACTACAGGCGACCAAAATTCAATTTAGAAATAAACTAAAGAGAAACAGTCAAACAAAACTCGACTCAATGAGGAATGAAATCGACTAAGGACTTATTTCATCAAGATAAATCATTAGGAAGTAAACTAAAGAAAAAATTCTTCGAAGAGGAATAAACTTTGTTGAGGATCAGAAGAAGTTTATATTTTTATTGGGATACAAACACCAAGGAATAGATAGAGACATCACTAAATTGCAAATGAGCATGAAACATCGGTTATTCATATGATCAATGTATGAATGATATTTGAGTGTATAATGTTAAGTATATGTTTGACAAAACAAATGCACAGTGTAACACCCCTAATCTTTTAATCATGTAAACAAAAATAAGAGAGACTAATGGATAGTTGGAATCCAAAGAAAATTTGGTCAGAAACTAACCAATGGAAAACTAGTAGTATTGGTTTAATTGGAGGGCATAAGATACATTTAACAATCTTGCATGTATCTTTAAGGCTTGTTTGGGTGAAGGGACATAATGCCTTGTATTAAAATCAGTTTTGGATAGAAGAATAGAGAGAGAGAAGAAAAAAGAAGCCATGTTCATCTTCACCCTCTTCATTTTCGTACTCCATGGACACCTCCCACTATTCAGGTCATAACTCTGATTTAAAACTTCTTGAAGTTCTAGAATCTATATGAAAATGTGATTGAAGATTGGTGATTCTTGCTGGATATAGAGAAAGGGGTGTTACTGAATTATTGAGCTTGAAGGTTAAATTATGGTCAAGATGGGAGTAGAAGGGCAGCATATTCATCCTTCTAACCTCCAATTAATGCAAGGTGAGTCTCATAGTTTAGAGACTTGGGGAAACTATGTTTTGTGGAAAAATGGGTTAAGAGATTTTTGAGTGATCTATGCATGATTGTGACATGAAAACCGAAATTATGTATACTTGTATGCTTCCTTTAACATGTATATTACTAAATTCCATTTGCATGTGAAGATTTTGGGGTATGGGACCCAAAATCGTACTGCTAATTTCTGTCTAGTTAACAAGAAGGTTTTCTCTTGTGTGCTAATTTTACGTAGCGATAGTCTGAGACTTAAAGAAAGAATTGAATGAATTACTCGCTACCAGTTCCCTTAACAAATCGGGCACTCACTGGAGGTTCGTGTAGCGAACTATGCCTTTCTAAATTGACTAAAGCCACTGACTTCATTCACTGGAGCTTGTTACTAGCTCGCTTAGCAAATCGAGGCTTCGCTACCAGTTTGTTTAGCGAACATGGCCTGACAGAACCATATGATTTTTCCCTTTAGTGCATATTTGATCCAAGTTCGGGAATGGGGTGCCTTGTCTAATGCTCTGTGGTTTACCAGATGATTCTGATATGTATGTTTATTTGATATGTTCATGGACCTTCCGTATGCCATATCATGTTTGCGATAAAGTGAATTATATGATGTTTCTGCTATTTATGTTTGACTTCTGGATACATTTGGCTCTACTATGGCTTCATGCGGGATATTCTATATATATATATATATATATATATATATATATATATATATATATATATATATATATATATATATATATATATATATATATATATATATATATATATATATTTGTAGCGGAAGAAATGTTCAAGACTAAGCCATTCGATTGACTAGACTTTATACAAATAAAAAATAAAAATCTCCACCGCGCTTTATTGTTTCCAAAGGAATGGGAAAGGAGCGAATAACCCAAAAAGGGGGAAAGATTCAAGGTAAGGGGGTTGGTTATGTAAAGGGAAGGTATTAGCACCCTAAACATCTATAGTACTCCGCAGGAACCTCTTTGTAAAATCTGTATATTTTGGATATAAAAATGTGTTGTATATAAAATGGATGGTGGAGGTGAGAAAAGAAATATATATTTTATGATTTTTGCACCCGCCGCGGTTGCGAACCTTTTGTGCCTACGTACCACCTTTCGTGCAATAGGGGATCAGGGTACACGTAGTTCCTCTTTTAAAAATTTGAAACACAAGTGTGTTGGTTGATTTTAAGAGATAAGACATCATCGTCATTGTCCATGTGGAAAACATACTTACTACCCACAATCATGAGATTGGAGAATTTTCATCATCTCAAAGTGGAGGATATGGCTTGGATTTTAAAATCAACAATGCCTCACTCAACACCCAAGTGGAACATATCTCACTTTACTACATATTGTAGAAGTATAGTTGTTTGCATCACTACAATGATTGACAAGAGTCTAACCTTTTGAGAAATGTTTTAAAGATAAAAAGCCAAAGTGGCAAGATGGTTTGAAATGAGATTAATATACTTTTAGTCTTCTCACAAAAATATCAAGGTATTATTAAGTTGATTGAAGTTTATTTATGAAAATATTTTGAAAAAATGCATGGACCTAAGTCCAAGTTTATTATGAAAGTGTTTAAGTTTCAAAACAAGAAAGGTTTCAAAAGGAGGGAGAAGATTTTTGAAATTAAAGAAGATGGGAGGAGAAGAAGAAACTATCCTAAAGCATAAAGTAAAAGCTAAGGATAAGAACCATCTAACCAACAAAAATCCAAAACTTGACATTATGAGCCAAGATAGAATTCCCATTCTTTGGATTGAAACCAAGCAAGCAAAGTTACTAGACCTCTTCAAATGTATTAAGTTTTCACAAAAATTGGGCAGAGTAACGACTGTATACGGGTTAATTCCAGATTACAAACAAAGGATGTAATCACAAAAACCTACACACAAAAACAAACAAGCAACCCAATATCTTGAGGTAAACCTCAAGAACTCCAGACAAAATAATCATATAAGATCACACGGTCTCCAAGATAGGCCAAGGTTTCTAATCCTAAGTCCAAGAAAAAGTCCACTACTCCATAATGCCAAGGATAGTAACCAAATAGTCCAAGTACCATTTGTTGTACCCCAAATTTTGACCTAAGATACCATCTCCCATCTGCATCATTACATTGCAAGGGTTTTGACCCATCTTTATCAATTTTCAAAAGCAGTTTTTAAATTCATAACTTTTTCAAGTCAAGAGCTGTTTATTTTTGAACGCTAAATTTATTAACTGATCAATGCTTAAATGATGTTTATTTAATTATTTATTATTCTGAATTTAAATAATTGGAATTGATTTTCAGTTATTCTATAATTTAAAGAATTATAAATAATAAAGTAAATATCTGAAAAGAGTTTATTAACTGATCAACAATGTTTATTTAATTATTTGTCATTCTAAGTTTAAATAGTTGAAATTTCATTTTTCAGTTATTATAATTTAGAGAATTATGAATAATGAAGTAAATAATTGAAGAGAAGTTTATTGATCAATGATGTTTATTTAATTGTTTATTATTCTGAATTTAAGTAATTTAAATTTATTTTCAGTTATTATATAATTTAAAGAATTATAAATGGTAAAATAAACAATTGGAAAGAAGAAAAGAATTAATGGGTAAAATAATAGAATTTTATTCATCTTTATTCTAATTATTACAATTGTCATTTAAATACTGTATTATTTGCAAAATATTTACAATGACAATTATATAAAATGTTTAAAGTAAAATAAAAAATATTCTAATTTTTCCTAAATTCTAAATCTTCATCTTCTATCCAATACTTCTTTAATGCCTATTTGATTTTACCTGCAAAGAATTAAAAGAAAAAAAGTCAGAAATAAATAGATAATTAAAAGCAGATGATTAATTTTAAGCGTTCATCATTAAAAGCGAACGACTGGAATTAGTTTTTTACACTTTTTGCAAATCACGGGATTTCTCCCGGTTCACAAAAAGGGATGAATTTTTATTGATAAAAATGAATGCACAAATTAAAAACATGCACAAATTCATTCTTTTGTCAAAATTGCACATTTTTTATTATAAACTGCATAGTTCAAATCAATTGCACATTTTCAAAAGCAAACTGCATAAATCAACATAATATGCATAATACAAACAACATATGCAATTTTCAACACAAGACAAAAGTGCAACGTTAACTGCCCAAAAGGTGGGAAGAAGTCAAAATACAAAGGCTCCCATGCTGTACCATGCAGTAAACAAAGAGGAAGTGTGCAAATCAAAATATGCAAGCAATGTATTTTCCAATTCTCATCATTTTCCAGCTTTCACTTTTTCAGAACAAGTACAGTATATCACATTTTAATGTCAATCTGTACTAAGAGAGAGAAGAGAGGAAGAGTGTTGGGTTTTACAGGTTTTGGCCTTAGGCAAGAAATGGATACAAAACAAACTGCAGCAGCATCCAGTAAGAGAAGAAAGCATGAAAAAGTAATAGAGACAACCTGAATAAAACAGTATAATGTGCAGAGGTATCAAAGGAGAGGATAGTTAAAAAAGATACCAAACCTGAGCTATCAAATAGAGCCAAGCCAGCAAAACTGTGATAACACAACAAACCTTAGAAGAAAAAGAAGAGAATTCAATAACCCGTTTTTAAACCTTCAAAAAACCAAAAATCTGTCAAGTTCAATGCAAAGCCATTTTTCTCAAGGTCAAAACGAAAACCTCAAAAGCCTGCTACCTCCAACCAAAACCAATAACCATGGCCTAAACCATAAAACCTTTAAACCTTTGTCAAAGGCCATAACCTGCAAAACCAGTAAAACCTTGGCCTAAAATCATAAAAACCAGTTCACCCTATTTCCATAAACCAACATAAACCTTATGGCCTAAAAAACCATAAAACCTGTCAATCCATACAAAGGCCAAACCTGAAGCAAAAGCATAAACCTTATGGCCTAAAAAACCAATAAACCAGCACATGCCCAAAACCTGCCCAGTTCTAAAGCCATGGCCATGAACCATAATACGCCTAAAACCATAACCTGCACAAACTTGTTACCTATCCAAAATCATGACCAAAAAACCAGTATACCCAAAGAATGTCAAGCATAACATCTAAACCATAAAACCAATTTCCAAACCCACAAAAGGCCTTCAAAAATTCCATCATAGGCAAACGCAAAAGGCAACAGAAGTCAGCAAAGAAGAAGAGGGGAAAAGTATTCGAAGGCAACAGTAAAGCATACAAACGAAAGCATATTCAAGCATACATCCAGGGCCCTCAGAACTCATGGAGTCCATCATTGGGCTAGAAAACCAAACATAAGGCATCAAGCTAAGCATACCAGGGCTATCAAGAAGAAGAAGAAAAGAGCCAAAGCCAAGGTCGACAGAAGAAGAGGAAAGAAATTGTACGAAAGGTTTTCAAGTCATCATCAAACCTAAAGGATAAAGATACAAACCAGGATACCAAGCAAAGCGAAATACTAGGCTCGTCACTGTCTTCCTCGCCTTGGCCTCCTACGCACACCCCCAACCTTCCTCCTCCGTCTGCAGGTAACAATTTCTCTCTTTCTTTCTTTCGAACCCCTCAAACAATCATAATAATTTGAAATAAGAATCAAATAGACGAAAACTCATAAACATGCAAATCGTAACCAAACCCTAACGAAATTGGTACCTTGAATCCGTCGCCCTAGCTTTCTCGTTGGAGGGAAGAAGAAGTATTGAGGACGCCGGTGGCCGTGGCAGGAAGACTCAGGCGAAGGTGGAAGAAGATGAATCAAAGGCGAAGAAAACGAAGAAGAACGAGTGAACAAGCGGCGCCGTTGCTATGAACCCTAAGCCCTTTTCATCCAAATGAAACAAATATTAGAAACCCTAAAACCTTTGTCTCACCCACCGTGGGCTCAACCCCTTTTCCCTGCCTTAAAGCCCAACGATTCCATAAAACACCCCCCATTCCTTTTTTTTGTTACCCCTGATTAGGCCCTCTTGAAACCCCCTTTGGCCCATGCTATTTGCCTATCCACCCCCTTTAATTTTGATACACCTCTGCTTCTCTTTTAGTTTTTTAGAATCTTATTAATTTAGTTAATTATAAGTTAATCAAATAAGAGGTATATTTAATTAAAACAAATTTTAATAATTGGATCATTGTCATTAAGTTTAGCTTGAGGTTTAATTTAGTAATTTTTAGTATCCCTTTTTTAATTAGATTTAAGTTAGTAATTTTAAAGTTTAAAATTATTTAACAACTCTTAAAAATAATACTTTATTAATACTAAAAAACATATTAAAAAAAACATATAAAAATAGAAACATAAAAAAACTATAATAATAAAAACTTAAAAAAACATTTTATTTTTCTTAATTAATTCTCTTGCGTTATTAATGCTAAAAAAAAATATAAAAATGCACATTCACATCCTTTAGTTTATTATTTAATCATTGTTATGGTTGTATATAATTTATCTATCTAATTTTCTGTTTAATTATTTCATCTTTACTTGTTTATTCTGTTTACGTCTAAATCCAAGGGAAAAAATGATTAAATTTGTTGACTTCATGTCCTCAGGTCTAATCACGCGAATATTTTCATTTCATTAAAACTTAAGACAATTTTTCTCAAATATTCAATCTTTTCAAAACTTATACCTTTTAAGCCAAAACTTCGATATTAGGTCGTCGTATCTTCAAAAACCCGTCCGTACCCCTGTTCGGCCAAAATGATTTATTTTTAATCAAACGAACATTTTAATAAACAAATATTTCAAAAGGTTCCTATAGAGTACTATAGATGCATTGGGTGCTAATACCTTCCCACTGTATAACCAACCCCCGAACCATAAGTCTCTTTTCAAAAACGCCTTGTATTTTCATTACTTTTAAAAGTATTATTTACATTGCATACTTTAGGGTTTTATTTCGATCTTTCCCCTTTTCCCTTGGAAATAATAAAGCGCGGTGGCGACTCTTGCTTTTGTGAGACGAATTAATCAATAATTCGATCTCCGATTTACCCCGCTACATTTTTTATCGCTACAGAATTGGCGACTCTGCTGGGGACAGATTGACCTCTTGCTGGTCCATCCCTAAGTGGGTTAAGCCTAATTTGTCTTATCTGTTTTATTATTATTTGTTTTGTTTGATTATGTGTTTAAATTGGGGTTGTTTGGGTTTTTTTTGCAAAGGACGAATCCTATACCCGGATTAAGTTACACTTAAGGAATAGGACGGGCGGTATAGTCATGTTAACTTTGAGGGAGTAATCCCGAAGAAGGAGGCATGAGATCCCCCACTCAATGGAAGGCCCTCTTGAACATAATATTTGTTTACCGTGTAATCGGGAAGACATTATTATTTTCGACCTAGGAGCCAGAGAAATTGAGAACCGTAGAACCCTAACCCATCTTGGCCTTTTTAGGTGTAGCGCGGAGACTATAACGGAGTAATTCGGAAGTAGTTGTTACGCGATGCTACGCTCGGACGAGTTTCTCTTGAGAATATTGCTAATTATTGAGTAATCAAGACGTTGGTAATATCCGAAGGAGGAATGTAGACTCTGGGAACTCTTAGAACCTTGTCTTACAGGTGTGATTGAACCATTAGTACATACCTTGAGGTGGGCTTTACCCTTGACTCCATGCTGAAACGTTGAACCTTTGAATCCCATGTTTGTGAACTTGTGTGTAACTGTTGCATTATCATTCATTCATGCATTCATCAACATTTTTGTAAAAAACTTGTTTTTCAAGGAACTTAGGAATGATTTTTGCAGATATCTCAGGTACTATGGAGTTTGGAAGGAGAAACACTCGAAGTTAAATGATCTTCAGTTCTTAGTTTTATTTTTACTGTTGTCATTTTGTAAAACTCTGTAAAAGGGCTTCATGTTCCGAAGTTGTAATTTACTGCTTTATTATGGGCTTCATGTTCCAAAGTTGTAGTTTGCTGCTTTATTATTGGGTTGTTATCCCAAAGTTGTAATTTATCGTTTTATTGTTCCAAAGTTGTAAGTTGTAATTTACCGCTTTTGATTAATGGATGAGTTTTGTTGTTCCAAATTCCTTTACCATTGATGTGTGCAAAATTATCGAAGTTCCTTGAAAAACTATTAAAATGAATTATCATTTGCATCACATATCATGCATCATCCAACATTCCACTTCACATGTTTTCTAGAGTCTTATCCTTGTTTCTTTTTCCACTCCGATAGATTGTCAAGCTGTCTCATCGATACGATACTCGAGCCAATCGACAGAGGAGGATGGAAGATCTGGAATAGGAAAACCACGAACTTCGTGAGGAGGTCGCTACCCTTCGTGTCGGTATGGAAAAGTTAACTGCGCTAGTGGAAAGTTTGATGGCTGCTCAGAATCAGCCATCGACTACAGCTGCTGAGATTCAGACTTCAACTACTATGGTTTCCGAGATTGTCACCGTTCCAACAACTGTGACTCAAATCAACTCTCCGCTTCAACATCAGATGCCAAAAGGTTTTCCGTGGGGAATGCCTTACAACTTTGTGCCAGAGGGGTATCAGCCTGTCGTACAGCCTTTGTTTCAACCTGCTTTGTCTCTTCCTCAACCAGAGACAATTGCCATGCCGCCGGTAATCCCGTCTGTGACACCTTTCCCGCAACTGGTAATCACAACTGTCGCTCCTGTGGTTCACTCCGTGCCATACTTGAACGAACCTACTTATCCTGCCGAGCCTGCTGAAAGTTTGGGTCTTTTTGATAGAATGGAAGAATTTCAAGACCAATTCCAAGAAATGCAGAGGGAGCTCAGAGTGTTAAAGGGGAAGGATTTGTTTGGGAAGAACACTCATGACCTTTGTTTAGTTCCGAATGTCAAGATTCCAGCAAAATTCAAAGTGCCAGACTTTGAAAGATATAAGGGTGATTCGTGTCCTTGGAGTCATCTGACTATGTACGTAAGAAAGATGTCTACGTATTCCGATGATCATGACTTGTTGATTCACTATTTTCAAGACAGTTTGACAGGTGCTGCTCTAAAGTGGTATATGGATTTAGACAGTATTCAGATCCGCAACTTCAACGATCTTAGCGAAACTTTTGTTCACCAGTATAAGTACAACGTTGACATGGCGCCGGACAGGGATCAACTCCGGGCGATGTCGCAGAGAGACAGAGAATCTTTTAAGGAATACGCCCAGAGGTGGCGTGAAATTGCTGCTCAAATCTATCCTCCTCTTGAGGAGAAAGAAATGACGAAGATATTCTTGAAGACTTTAGGTTACTTTTACTATGAAAGAATGATTGCCAGCGCACCCAGTGACTTCACCGAAATGGTAAGCATGGGCATGCGGTTAGAGGAAGGGATTCGTGAAGGGCGTTTGGTTAAAGAAGGAAGTCTGTCTAGCAGTACTAAGAAGTTTGGAAGTGTTTTCCCGAAAAGAAAAGAACAGGATGTCAACGTGATCTTCCCAGGGAGACCAAGAAGAGGGTACTCACACGTTGCGGCAGTCACTCTGGCTGTCCACCCAGCTTTGATGACCCCAGCTAATCAAACCCCACCAACTCAACAACGGCCATTTCAGCAGCAGCCTCGACAACAGGCTTATCCATTCAACAACCAGAACCGTTCACCCAGAAAACCGCAATTTGATGCCATTCCTATGACTTATACTGAACTGTTCCCTGCTCTTATCAGAAAGAACCTCATAACGACGAAGCCTCCTCCTGTCGCACCAAATAGTACTTCTCCGTGGTACAAGGCGGATCAGTTTTGTGAATATCATCAAGGGTCGCTGGGGCACAACCTTGAAAATTGTTTTGCTTTAAAGGAGGACGTGCAGAGGTTGATTAAGAATGGTATCTTGTCTTTCAAGGATGTTAACCTAAATGTTAGAGATAATCCTTTGCCTCGACATGAGGCAGCCTCAGCGAATATGATGGAAGGTTGTTCGGGAAAGTTTCGAGTTTTTCAAGTTGAACACATAAGAGAGTCGTTGATCAGGTTACATAAGAGCTTAAGAAGGCTTGCCTTTGTTAGGCATCAGCATGATTATGATGTTTGTGAATTTTGTTCAAGAGAGGTTGATTGCCCTATTGTGAAGGAGGATATTCAAAAGTTGTTAGACCAGAGGGTTATCACTATTACATATGACAGAGAACCGGAGGATGAAGTGAATGTTATAATACCATAATTCAATTTGCCTGAATCAGTAGAGATCGTTTACGACATTCAGACTGCACCTGTTGCTCCTTTGATCATTTACCCACCTGGTCCTGTGCCTTACAACTCAGACCAAGCTATACCGTATAAGTATAATGCCACAATGATTGAGAATAGGGTAGAAGTCCCTATACCAACAAGGCCGTCTTTTGTTAACATTGCTGATGTGAGTAGAGTTACGAGAAGTGGACGTGTCTTTGCAGCAGTACCTTTAAAGAGACCATAAGTTCAAGTCAGGAGGCCCATACCGGCAGAAATTCCAGTGAGAAATGTTGAACCAAGGGTTGAGATAGGCCGATCCAGTGAACCTATCCCTCATCCCGAGGATGATGAGATTCTGAAGCTTATCAAGAGAAGTGAATATAAGATTGTAGACCAACTATTGCAAACTCCTTCCAAGATTTCTTTGCTTGCTTTACTGAGAGATTCTGGTGCCCATAGAGAAGCTTTGATGAAGGTCTTGGACCAGGCATTCGTGGATCATGATGTGACGGTTGACCAATTTGATGGAATTGTGGGAAATATTACTTCGTGTAACAATCTTGGTTTCAGTGATGAAGAGCTTCCGGAGGAGGGAGGAACCATAATATGGCTTTGCATATCTCAAGAATTTATGGAAATGATACCTTATCAAGTGTGTTGGTAGATACAGGTTCGTCGTTAAATGTAATGCCCAAAACTACATTATCTCGACTCTCATATCAAGGTACTCCCATGAGACCTAGTGGAGTAATTGTTAAAGCGTTTGATGGTTCTAGGAAGACTGTCATTGGTGAAGTGGATCTTCCTATAGTAATTGGTCCTCATACTTTTTAGATCACTTTTCAAGTAATGGATATTCGTGCCGCCTACAGTTGCCTATTGGGTCGTCCATGGATCCATGATGCGGGGGCAGTCACTTCCATGCTCCATCAAAGATTGAAGTTTGTAAGGCATGGAAAGCTGGTAATGATTGGTGGAGAGCAGGCTATGGTGGTAAGCCATTTGTCATCTTTCTCTTTTATTGATGCTGATGAGGATGTTGGAACCCAATTCCAAGCTCTATCTGTTGCTAATAGTGAAGTGAAGAAGCAAGGGACATCTATTTCTTCTTTTGAGGATGCACGACAAGTGGTTGAAAGTGGTTCGGCTGAAGGTTGGGGCCAGGTGTTGACTTTGCCCGAGAACAAGTCTGGAGAAGGTCTTGGTTTTCATCCCGTGTCTGCAAGAGTCAAGGAAGAGGTAGTTACTCGTCCGATTCAAGAGGTTTTCTGAAGCGCAGGTTTTATCCATCCGACTCCTCCTGAAGTTGATGCTATAATAGAAGACGATTCTGAAGAGGATTTACCCGATTTTGTAACGCATGGAGTGGTTTTCCAGAACTGGATTGCTGTTGATGTTCCTGTTGCGATGCACATTTCTGAGTAATGTTTTGTTTTATTTTTGAAAAAAATTTCGCTCTGCCCAAGGCGAAAAATATTTGTGTCGGGCTATGTTGAAAATAAATCCTTTTGTTCTGCCCAAGGCAAGAGAGAAATGTCTAGGCTCTTTGTTTCAAGTATCTCCCTTCATGAATAAAAATGTTATTTTGTCCACTACTGTTTTATTTTTCACTTTTTCTGAGAAATAGTAATGAAAATTAATTGGTAGTAATAGGAAAATATAATAATATTTTGTTTCATTTGTACAACATTCATATTAATCGATTTCTAAAATAAAGCATAATCATATGTGCAGATTAATCCATGACTTAACCATTGAAAACAATGATCCTATACCCTCTCCCAACTTTGAATTCCCTGTGTTCAGAGCCGAAGAAGAGGATAGTGAAGAGATTCCTGATGAAATTTCCCGTTTGCTTGAGCATGATGAAAAGACTATTCAGCCGTTTGAAGAACCTATAGAGGTGATCAATTTGGGTGATGAAGAAGATAAAAAGGAAGTCAAGGTCGGAGCATTTCTTATCCCAGAGGTCAAAGAGAAAATGTTGGAGCTTCTCAAAGAGTATGTTGATGTGTTTGCTTGGTCCTACCAAGATATTCCAGGTTTGGACAACGATATTGTGGAGCATCGTTTACCGTTGAGACCGGAATGTCCGCCGATTAAGAAAAAGTTGAGAAGGACTCGTCCCGATATGGCTGACAAGATCAAAGAAGAAGTTCAGAAACAGATTAATGCAGGTTTCCTTGTTACATCGGTCTATCCTCAGTGGTTAGCCAATATAGTGCCTGTTGCTAAGAAAGATGGCAAAGTTCGCATGTGTGTAGACTATAGAGATCTGAATAGAGCTAGCCCAAAGGATGACTTCCCATTACCGCACATTGACGTATTGGTCGACAGTACCGCAAAGTTCAAAGTCTTTTCTTTCATGGATGGTTTCTCTGGTTACAATCAAATCAAGATGGCACCAGAAGATATGGAGAAGACAGCTTTCATTACACCTTGGGGAACATTTTGTTATCGGGTTATGCCGTTTGGTTTGAGGAATGCTGTAGCAACATACCAAAGGGCCATGACTGCTTTGTTCCATGATATGATGCATAAAGAGATAGAAGTGTATGTAGATGACATGATTGCCAAATCACAAACTGAAGAGGATCACTTGGAACATTTATTGAAGTTATTCCAGCGTTTGAGAAAGTATAAACTTCGTCTGAATCCCAACAAGTGCACTTTTGGTGTTCGTTCTGGAAGACTTCTGGGTTTCATTGTCAGTCAGAAAGGTATTGAGGTAGATCCTGATAAAGTCAAAGCTATTCGGGAAATGCCCGCACCCAAGACGGAAAAACAAGTAAGAGGATTCCTTGGGAGACTGAACTACATTTCTAGATTTATATCTCATATGACTGCTACCTGTGGGCCGATTTTCAAGCTTCTCCGAAAGAACCAAGGATGTGTGTGGACAGAAGATTGTCAGAGAGCTTTTGATAGCATCAAAGAATATTTACTTGAACCTCCCATTTTGATTCCTCTGGTGGAAGGAAGACCTTTGATTATGTACCTGACTATATTGGAAGATTCCATGGGATGCGTGCTTGGTCAACAAGATGAGACTGGAAGAAAGGAACATGCTGTATATTATCTGAGTAAGAAATTCACAGACTGTGAGTCTCGATACTCAATGCTTGAGAAAACCTGTTGTGCTTTAGCTTGGGCTGCTCGCCGTGTGCGCCAGTATATGATTAACCACACCACTTGGTTGATCTCCAAAATGGATCCGATTAAGTATATCTTTGAGAAGCCCGCCTTATCTGGAAGAATAGCCCGTTGGCAAATGTTGTTATCCGAATATGACATTGAGTATCACACTCAGAAGGCAATCAAAGGGAGTATTTTAGCCGACCATCTGGCTCACCAACCAATTGACGATTATCAATCCATCAAGTTTGATTTCCCAGATGAAGGGGTTATGTACTTGAAAGCTAAAGATTTTGAAGAGTCGTTACCTAAAGAAGGACATGATCCCGAATCCCATTGGGGTTTAATATTTGACGGAGCTGTAAATTCTTATGGAAATGGAATTGGGGCAATCATCGTCACTCCCCGAGGTACTCATATCCCGTTCACGGCGAGATTGAAGTTTGACTGCACGAACAACATGGCTGAATATGATGCATGTATTATGGGTCTTGAAGAAGCAGTGGATCTAAGGATTAAGATTCTTGATATTTACGGAGATTCGGCATTGGTAATTAATCAAATCAAAGGAGAATGGGAGACTCGTCATCCTGGTTTGATCCCTTACAGAGACTATGCTAGAAGATTGTTAACTTTCTTCAACAAAGTGGAATTACATCATATCCCTAGAGATGAGAACCAAATGGCTGATGCTTTAGCTACTTTGTCTTCAATGTTTCAAGTGAATGGTTGGAACGATGTGCCTACAATCCGGGTTATGCGCCTCGACAGACCTGCTCATATGTTCTCAGTAGAAGAGGTTACCGACGACAAACCGTGGTTCTATGACATTAAACGTGTTCTTCAAACTCAAGAGTATCCGCCTGGGGCATCCAGTAAAGATAGGAAGATGTTGAGAAGATTAGCAAGCAGCTTCTTCCTCAATGAAGATGTTTTGTATAAGAGGAATTATGACATGGTCTTGCTCAGATGTGTAGACAGACGTGAAGCAAGCATGCTGATGCAAGAAGTACATGAAGGATCCTTTGGCACTCATGCCAACGGACATGCAATGGCTAGAAAGATGTTGAGAGCTGGTTACTATTGGATGACAATGGAATCTGATTGCTGCAAATATGTGAAGAAATGTCATAAATGCCAGATTTATGCGGACAAGATACATGTGCCACCGACCCTCCTCAATGTTATCTCTTCACCTTGGCCTTTCTCTATGTGGGGCATTGATATGATTGGAATGATTGAACCCAAAGCTTCAAATGGTCATCGTTTCATCTTGGTAGCGATCGATTATTTTACTAAATGGGTGGAAGCAGCATCTTATGCTAATGTAACCAGACAGGTGGTAGTCAGATTTATCAAGAATCAAATCATTTGTCGATACGGTATCCCGAGAAAGATCATCACGGATAATGGTTCGAATTTGAATAACAAGATGATGAGAGAACTTTATGAGGAGTTCAAGATCGAACATCATAATTCTTCTCCTTACAGACCAAAGATGAATGGAGCTGTTGAGGCTGCTAACAAGAACATCAAAAAGATTGTCCAGAAGATGGTGGTAACTTATAAAGATTGGCATGAAATGCTTTCGTTTGTTCTGCATGGATACCGTACTTCAGTTCGAACTTCAACAGGTGCAACCCCATTTTCCCTGGTTTATGGCATGGAAGCAGTACTTCCTGTGGAGGTTGAGATCCCGCCTATGAGAGTGTTGATGGAAGCTAAACTTTCTGAGGCTGAATGGTGTCAAAGTAGATATGATCAGTTGAATTTAATTGAGGAAAAAAGATTGATAGCATTGTGTCACGTTCAATTGTATCAGCAGAGAATGAAGAAGGCTTTTGATAAGAAGGTTCGACCGCGCGAGTTCAGAGAAGGTGACCTTGTGCTCAAGAAGATATTATCTTTCCAACCTGATTCTAGGGGCAAGTGGGCTCCGAATTATGAAGGACCGTATGTCGTTAAGAAAGTTTTCTATGGAGGTGCCTTGATTCTCACCAATATGGACGGTGAAGAGCTCCCACGCTCCATGAACGCCGATGCAGTCAAGAAGTATTTCTCTTAGGTTTGAGTTGACAGTTTGATAAGTTGAAAACCCGAAGGGGCGGCTTAGGCAAGCTTTTGGTCAGACCAGTTTTGGCATTTGAACACATTTCGGAATTCGAAGTTGTTAGGGAGAATAGTGATCATTGTTTTTGTGTAACCTTTTCCTTTCATGTACTATTTTCCAAACTTCTGTAAACCGTTGGAGTCGCAATGTTAACGAACTACCATCTTATTAATGAAATGTAAGCACTTACCTTTTGTGGGCAAAATTTTAATATTTTACAGAAAAAATTTGAAACAAAGTTATTTAAAGTATTCTTATTTTTAAAATGTGTCGTGAATAATGAAAGGAATATTAACAGTTGTTCTGAGGATGGTCAAGCCATGAAATGCAAAACAATACAGTAATTTATCCTTGCATGATGAACATGTTTTATTTCAAAATCGTCATGAGGTGTTGGTTGTGTAAACTTTTGTTTCTAGTGGTACTAAGTTTGGTGACTCCCCAGTTGTACCAGTCAAGCGTTGTTTTGGCTATCTTTATTTGGGAGATTTCTAAAGTGTGGTACGCTTTGTCTCATGCCAGTGGTATATTAGTATTGGAAGATTGGATTTGAATGCTTTTCTCCTCAAAAGACTTGGGACTTGTAGCGTGATACGCTCTGACGTTGCTTTGTGTTTCCAGTTCTAGTTATCTTCTGTCTTTTTTAAGATTGGCCGAGTATCTATCTTGTCGTGACATCTTAGCGTCTTCAAGATATTCCATCTGTTCGTTTTGTCAGCATAACATTCATTTACTCATTTACACTCATATCACGCATGCATATTCACATTTGCCGTTGATTTTGGGTTGTTTATTCTGTTTTAATACAAGGTACAGTTTCTTTCCAAGTAGAAAGTTAGCTTAGGCAGAAAATGTGCTTCCTTTCTAAATTCCCCAACTGAGCTAATCCTCGTGGATGATTTTTGATTTAGCTTACCTTGTCCATTTCTGGATAGGATGAATCCCCAATCGAGTTACTTTCTCATTGGGTGGAGTCTTGTTTGACTGTTTTCTCTCTAGTTTATTCCTGGATGAAGTTGTTGTCTCTTGCATAGGCTATCTCATGATTTTCCCCAATGAAGTCGCAACCTAGACGAATGGTGCATTTATTTTGCACATTTAAGTATGTGATCTCCTAAGGAAGGATTGATTCATGATTCTCTTTGACGAAGATTTTATTCTCTTCCAGTGTCATCACAATTTCCTTCTGAATTATTTTGGAAAATGGCAAGCGGCAGTCTCTTTATTTGAGCAACTTGTACGTTAGTATTATCGGAAAACGACAAGCGGCGGTCTCTTCATGAGCAACTTGTGCGTTATTATTATTTTTGGAAAACGACAAGCGGCGGTCTCTTCATGAGCAACTTGTACGTTATAGACATCGTTGGAAAATGACAAGCGGCAGCTCTTCACGAGCAACTTGTGCGTTATTATTATTTTTGGAAAACGACAAGCGGCGGTCTCTTCATGAGCAACTTGTACGTTATAGACATAGTTGGAAAACGACAAGCGGCAGCTCTTCACGAGCAACTTGTGAGTTATTATTATTTTTGGAAAACGGCAAGCGGCATCTCTTCACGAGAAACTTGTGCATTATTATTATTTTGGAAAACGGCAAGCGGCAGTCTCTTTATTTGAGCAACTTGTACGTTATTATTTTTCTGGAATACAACAAGTGGCAGCTTCTTTATTTGAACAGCTTGTATGTTATTGACATCCCTGGACGACAGCAAGTGGCAGCCTCTTTATTTGAGCAACTTGTATGTCATAATATTTTCTGGACGACAGCAAGTGGCAGCCTCTTTATTTGAGCAGCTTGTATGTCATAATTTTTTTTGGGAAGACAGCAAGTTCCAGCTCCTTTATTTGAGCAGCTTGTGTATCTACAACCATATTATTTTTTCAGCATTAATGAGTATATCTCCGGAAATCTCGCTGAGAAGTTTGTTATGAATCTTTACCTTCAGAAGTCGGTAATCCTTCGTCAGCAAATTTGATACTCTCTGTCTATCTTTGACCTTGAGTTGTGAGCTCGCCGATGTTATTTTTGGGTCAATAATCTGTTTTATGGCCTATGCAAGATGCCTTCTTTGTTAGGGTCAGAGGTCGTATTCCCTCAATTTTATTCGCCGTCAAGAGTCTGTCATTTGAAGTCGATGGCTCGTTTCCCCAGTAGTGTATAATCCATGTCTCTGTGTTTTGTTGGTGTTTGATTTCTCCAGCATTTTCTTGTTTCATACAATATCTTTCTCTGTGAATTAAATCACTGCATTCATATCAAACATAATGGCGGTATCTTAGGGTAAAAATTTGCGTATTATGTATTTAAGTACCTTCAATCTCGTCGAGACGAAGATTTTAATCTTCATATCTCTGGATAGAAGAAACTTAAATAGGGGCAGCTGTTGTACCCCAAATTTTGACCTAAGATACCATCTCCCATCTGCATCATTACATTGCAAGGGTTTTGACCCATCTTTATCAATTTTCAAAAGCAGTTTTTAAATTCATAACTTTTTCAAGTCAAGAGCTGTTTATTTTTGAACGCTAAATTTATTAACTGATCAATGCTTAAATGATGTTTATTTAATTATTTATTATTCTGAATTTAAATAATTGGAATTGATTTTCAGTTATTCTATAATTTAAAGAATTATAAATAATAAAGTAAATATCTGAAAAGAGTTTATTAACTGATCAACAATGTTTATTTAATTATTTGTCATTCTAAGTTTAAATAGTTGAAATTTCATTTTTCAGTTATTATAATTTAGAGAATTATGAATAATGAAGTAAATAATTGAAGAGAAGTTTATTGATCAATGATGTTTATTTAATTGTTTATTATTCTGAATTTAAGTAATTTAAATTTATTTTCAGTTATTATATAATTTAAAGAATTATAAATGATAAAATAAACAATTGGAAAGAAGAAAAGAATTAATGGGTAAAATAATAGAATTTTATTCATCTTTATTCTAATTATTACAATTGTCATTTAAATAATGTATTATTTGCAAAATATTTACAATGACAATTATATAAAATGTTTAAAGTAAAATAAAAACTATTCTAATTTTTCCTAAATTCTAAATCTTCATCTTCTATCCAATACTTCTTTAATGCCCATTTGATTTTACCTGCAAAGAATTAAAAGAAAAAAAGTCAGAAATAAATAGATAATTAAAAGCAGATGATTAATTTTAAGCGTTCATCATTAAAAGCGAACGGCTGGAATCAGTTTTTTACCCTTTTTGCAAATCACGAGATTTCTCCCGGTTCACAAAAAGGGATGAATTTTTATTGATAAAAATGAACGCACAAATTAAAAACATGCACAAATTCATTCTTTTGTCAAAATTGCACATTTTTTATTATAAACTGCATAGTTCAAATCAATTGCACATTTTCAAAAGCAAACTGCATAAATCAACATCATATGCATAATACAAACATCATATGCAATTTTCAACACAAGACAAAAGTGCAACGTTAACTGCCCAAAAGGTGGGAAGAAGTCAAAATACAAAGGCTCCCATGCTGTACCATGCAGTAGACAAAGAGGAAGTGTGCAAATCAAAATATGCAAGTAATGTATTTTCCAATTCTCATCACTTTCCAGCTTTCACTTTTTCAGAACAAGTACAGTATATCACATTTTAATGTCAATCTGTACTAAGAGAGAGAAGAGAGGAAGAGTGTTGGGTTTTACAGGTTTTGGCCTTAGGCAAGAAATGGATACAAAACAAACTGCAGCAGCATCCAGTAACAGAAGAAAGCATGAAAAAGGAATAGAGACAAACTGAATAAAACAGTATAATGTGCAGAGGTATCAAAGGAGAGGATAGTTAAAAAAGATACCAAACCTGAGCTATCAAATAAAGCCAAGCCAGCAAAACTGTGATAACACAACAAACCTTAGAAGGAAAAGGAGAGAATTCAATAACCCGTTTTCAAACCTTCAAAAAACCAAAAATCTGTCAAGTTCAATACAAAGCCATTTTTCTCAATGTCAAAACGAAAACCTCAAAAGCCTGCTACCTCCAACCAAAACCAATAACCATGGCCTAAACCATAAAACCTTTAAACCTTTGTCAAAGGCCATAACCTGCAAAACCAGTAAAACCTTGGCCTAAAACCATAAAAACCAGTTCACCTTGTTTCCATAAACCAACATAAACCTTATGGCCTAAAAAACTATAAAACCTGTCAATCCATACAAAGGCCAAACCTGAAGCAAAAGCATAAACCTTATGGCCTAAAAAACCAATAAACCAGCACATGCCCAAAACCTGCCCAGTTCTAAAGCCATGGCCATGAACCATAATACGCCTAAAACCATAACCTGCACAAACTTGTTACCTATCCAAAATCATGACCAAAAAACCAGTATACCCAAAGAATGTCAAGCATAACATCTAAACCATAAAACCAATTTCCAAACCCACAAAAGGCCTTCAGAAATTCCATCATAGGCAAACGCAAAAGGCAACAGAAGTCAGCAAAGAAGAAGAGGGGAAAAGTATTCGAAGGCAACAGTAAAGCATACAAATGAAAGCATATTCAAGCATACATCCAGGGCCCTCAGAACTCAGGGAGTCCATCATTGGGCTAGCAAACCAAACATAAGGCATCAAGCTAAGCATACCAGGGCTATCAAGAAGAAGAAGAAAAGAGCCAAAGCCAAGTTCGACAGAAGAAGAGGAAAGAAATTGTACGAAAGGTTTTCAAGTCATCATCAAACCTAAAGGATAAAGATACAAACTAGGATACCAAGCAAAGCGAAATACCAGGCTCGTCACTGTCTTCCTCGCCTTGGCCTCCTACGCACACCCCCAACCTTCCTCCTCCGTCTCCAGGTAACAATTTCTCTCTTTCTTTCTTTCAAACCCCTCAAACAATCATAATAATTTGAAATAAGAATCAAATAGATGAAAAATCATAAACATGAAAATCGTAACCAAACCCTAACGAAATAGAAAACGAAATTGGTACATTGAATCCGTCGCCCTAGCATTCTCGTTGGAGGGAAGAAGAAGTATTGAGGACGTTGGTGGCCGTGGCAGGAAGACTCAGGCGAAGGTGGAAGAAGATGAATCAAAGGCGAAGAAAACGAAGAAGAACGCGTGAACAAGCGGCGCCGTTGCTATGAACCCTAAGCCCTTTTCATCCAAATGAAACAAATATTAGAAACCCTAAAACCTTTGTCTCACCCACAGTGGGCTCAACCCCTTTTCCCAGCCTTAAAGCCCAATGATTCCATAAAACACCCCTCATTCCTTTTTTTTGTTACCCGTGATTAGGCCCTCTTGAAACCCCCTTTTGCCCATGCTATTTGCCTATCCACCCCCTTTAATTTTGATACACCTCTGCTTCTCTTTTAGTTTTTTAGAATCTTATTAATTTAGTTAATTATAAGTTAATCAAATAAGAGGTATATTTAATTAAAACAAATTTTAATAATTGGATCATTGTCATTAAGTTTAGCTTGAGGTTTAATTTATTAATTTTTAGTATCCCTTTTTTAATTAGATTTAAGTTAGTAATTTTAAAGTTTAAAATTATTTAACAACTCTTAAAAATAATACTTTATTAATACTAAAAAACATATTAAAAAAAACATATAAAAATAGAAACATAAAAAAAATATAATAATAAAAACTTAAAAAAACATTTTATTTTTCTTAATTAATTCTCTTGCGTTATTAATGCTAAACAAAAATATAAAAATGCATGTTCACATCCTTTAGTTTATTATTTAATCATTGTTATGGTTGTATATCATTTATCTATCTAATTTTCTGTTTAATTATTTCATCTTTACTTGTTTATTCTGTTTACATCTAAATCCAAGGGAAAAAATGATTAAATTTGTTGACTTCATGTCCTCAGGTCTAATCACGCGAATATTTTCATTTCATTAAAACTTAAGACATTTTTTCTCAAATATTCAATCTTTTCAAAACTTATACCTTTTAAGCCAAAACTTCGATATTAGGTCGTCGTATCTTCAAAAACCCGTCCGTACCCCTTTTCGGCCAAAATGATTTATTTTTAATCAAACGAACATTTTAATAAACAGATATTTCAAAAGGTTCCTATAGAGTACTATAGATGCATTGGGTGCTAATACCTTCCCACTGTATAACCAACCCCCGAACCATAGGTCTCTTTTCAAAAATGCCTTGTATTTTCATTACTTTTAAAAGTATTATTTATATTGCATACTTTAGAGTTTTATTTCGCTCTTTCCCCTTTTCCCTTGGAAATAATAAAGCGCGGTGGCGACTCTTGCTTTTGTGAGATGAATTAATCAATAATTCGATCTCCGATTTACCCCGCTACATTTTTTTATCGCTACACCATTAAATATTTTTTTGGGTTTATGTTGATTATTAAGTATCTTAGGAAAAGAAAAGAAAAGCTCAAGTGAGCAAAATAAAAAAAGACAAGAAAATAAATGCTCAAATGAGCAAAGATGAAAATGGCATGAAATGAAAATGCTAAAAAATAAATAGTACATAAAGCATAAAAAAGAATAAAAGCATAAGATAAAACAAGTCAATAATTAGTGGTTAGTTGGATGACCATCTTGAAACTTGCATTTAGAACTCATTAGAGGATTGGTAGAACCAAAACCTCCACCCAACAAGTTGCATTTTCTTTTTGTCAAGTATATCATCCATTTAGAATTCTCATAAGTACCATTTAATGATCAACGATGTTTAAGTGATCCGCGTTGACCAAAGGTGTTGTAGATCCATTAGAGGATTGGTAGAACCAAAGCCTCCACACAATGAATCTCAAGGTTATTGGATCAAAGAGATCAAATTAACATACTTGGGCTTGCAATCATAAGTTTAAGCCACGAATGATCATTTACTCGAATCGGGACAAAATTTAGCGCTATGTTAAGCAATCGTAAGTGGACTTATATAGAAGTCGCACCTATTTTGAGGCCGGTCAATTGCAATCTATGCACCATTTATTTTGAGACATGATATAGAGATCATGCTCCAACAACATTTAGTGCAAAGAGAAGGGGATGAGATGAAGAGGAATTAGGGTAAAAGAGAAACCACATTTGAATTAATATTTAATAAAACTATTATTAAAATCATTCATCCATTTTTTTTGGAGTTAAACTTAACACCATGGATCCAATGATGTTAATAAAGCCATGATCAAAAAATCAATCCAAGACAGCCAGAAAATAATCACTAAATAATAATATAATTATTATATACATTAAAAGGTTAAAAATGTTTTAAAAAAAGGGAAACAATGAGGAAAATATCAATAATATTCAAATTAATCAAGAAATGAAAAATAAGACCATAGAAAAATCAGAAAATAGGCCAAGTAATTTAACAAAATTTTTTGGTAATTTTTAAAAGTCAGAAACTATTTTTAAAAATTAAAATAAATGGGTAAAATAAACAAAGATAGTAAAAAATAGTAAAGTCATAAACAGAAATAAAATAAGGTCACCAATATTTGTCACAATATCATTGGATCATTCCATAATTTTTTCAGAATTTAAAAATGTATAAAAATATTTTTAAACATTTTAAACAAATCAAACAAGTGCAAAATTCATAAAAAATACCAAAACAGAAAATTAAATTGTGAAAAAATAAAAATCAGAAAGAGAATAATCAAAAATATTTTTTATAATTTTTTCAGATTTTTTGGACTAAAAATGAATTTTCTATGATTTTTTGGAATTTAAAACAATTAAAATATAAAAATCAGAAAAAGAAAATAAAAGTAAAAGATGTGGACCATTGAATGAGAGTCAAAACGCGTTAGTAATTAAATCCAAGAGATCTGGCGCGATGTGCATATCATGGTCTTTAATGAATAATGTACAAAATCAATAATAACATCAGAATTTGAAAAATACAGATGGCGCGCCTTCATTGGTTAGAAGATGACACGTTGGTCATCTTCAACCTCCAGCCATCACGAATTGCAAGTCTCTCAAATTCTAAAATCAGAAGCTCAGACCTATGCCATTTTCTTCGTCTCTTTAAGACGAAGACAACCACACCCTCGTGCCAAATTTATATAAATTGTAGCTCAAGCAATTTGGAAGGAAAGTCTTGAAAAGGGATTTGAAAATTCATGGTCAAAATGTGTTTCCAGTAAAGTGCAAGTGTTGTGACTAGAACCAGCGCAATGAGAGCAAAACAAGGATATCAGAGTTTTGAAGAGTTGATGAGAGAATCTACCTATTGAAGTCGAGTTGAAGAGCTCTGAAACTGGACTTCTATGGAGCAATATAGGACACGATTCTTGAATATAATTATATGGTTAGCTTCAGGGATGATCAAGGAAGGTGAATTGGTGGAAAAATTGGATTGAAAAAGGCTTGAGAATAGATTTCGAAGTTGCTGAATTCTGGGTTGTGAAGCAAGTTTGGCAGGGTGATTCTGGCTATCTAAGCTTGGGAAATTGAATGAGGGGTGACCCTCTATTTATAGGGAAGCAAATGGGATTAAAAGGAATAGAAAATGATGCGTTTTGGAGGGAATTCATGTGGGTTTACATCATGAAGAAAGTGTGACTCAAACTTGATCAAAACTGAGCCAAATCGTGTGTTTCATGATGCTAATCACTTCTGGCAAGTTTCTAAACATGATTAGAACCAAAAACGCGTGGTAATCTTGTGATTAGAAGCCAAAACAAAGTTTTCAAAATTCTGATTTTGTTCAAAATTCAGTTTCAAACTACCAAATTCAAAACCATGGCATTTTCACCTCAAGGGGTCTTAGGTCATAATTCTTTGTGTTTTGGAAAGATGAGGTTACAAGATTTGCAAGGGAAAAAGAATGGAATCAAATGGATGCTTGAGCTGAAAGTTACAAGGAGTCAACGTTGAAGAGAAAGAGTTGACTTTCCATACTTAGAAATATTTCAAATTCTTCTTTTAAAAAAGACCTATAATATTTTGCATCCAAACATGGCCTTCCACTTAGAATTTGTTCTTGACCAAAACATATAGAATGAAGTAGACCTATTTAATGACATTTTGAAATTTGAACCACTCAAAATCTCTAAAAATTGAGCAAGTTATGACTTGTTTAAGTTGGCCAAAAATCATGAAATGACCTATAATCTTTTGCATTCTTAAGGAAACTTCCATCCATTATCTCACTTTGTACATAAAAGAAGGCATGAAGTAAACACCCTTAGGATAATCATGAAAAAATAATGGGCTCAAGGTGATAAAAATTGACCAAGTTAGGACCATTTGAATTTACATATAGAAAATTGGGGATTCATCTGGATGACTTGTAATCTTTCTTCTTCACCAAGTTCCTTCCACATGAAAACTCCTTGGAACTTTTGAAGTGATTTGTTGGTAACTCTTTAAAGAGAAGGATGTTTTTTGAATCACTCAAAAATACCAAAAGATGAGCAAGATGTGCTCCTTTGAAGTTCAAAACCCTAGCCTTTAGATCAAGAGAATGCTTTGAGGAACTTTGTTAAGTTTGAACAAACATTTTGTGCCAATATTCTTCCTTTGTGAATAGAAATTTCTGAGGATGATAATGAGGACTCATGTACACCAAAACCACTTCCATACCAATTCTTCCAAAACAACTTCAATGGTGGGGTTTGAATTTCTCAAGCTATTGACTAGGGCATGGAAATAAACTCATGAACCCATGAAGAAACTTGCTAAACCTCAATGCCTTTACCTACATTATTAACAACTAAGACAAACCAATATTGCATTTTGTTAATTAGAGATAAAATAAAAGCAAAATATCCATGCTCACAAAAGAAAACAAGTCAAGGTGTTTGATAACTCCTTAAAAGAGCAAGGCTAAAGATAGGGAGAAGAAACAAAAACCCTAATGTGATCTTGTTGTGATTGAAACAATGTGGTATGATGAAGGAATCTTAGGGGAAAAAATTGGGGTACAACAACTGCCCTTATTTAAGTTTCTTCTATCCAGAGATACGAAGGTTAAAAATCTTGGTGTCGACGTGATCGAAGATACTTAAATGTAAAACAAACCCTATTCTTGGCCCTAAGATGCCATGCAAATGCTTATGCATATAAATGCATATGAACAGAACCAAAGAGACGCGAAGTAACATTGGGGATGCAACAAAAATGAAGAAACAAAGGAGCAACCCCACCAGGAAAATAAATCACTGGTGTACCAAAGGAACTGAAACAAAGGGGAATATAACAAGCATCGACGTTCACTGCCGATGTCTATCAACGCTCACTGAAGGTAGAAAGAGAAGACATATCATATCACCGTCATTCACTGACGATGAACTATCAACGTTCACTGAAGATAGAAAAAAGATAATAAACACCAACGTTCACTACCGATGTCCTACCAACATTCACTGAAGGTAAAAGGAGAAAATATATCATATCACCGTTGTTCAGTGACGATTAACTATCAACGTTCACTGAAGATAGAAAAAAGATAACAAACACCGACGTTCACTGCCGATGGTCTACCAACTTTTACTGAAGGTAGAAGGATAAATTATATCATATCATCGTCGTTCACTGACGATGAACTATCAACGTTCAGTGAAGATATAAAAAAGATAACAAACACCAACGTTCACTGCCGATGGTCTACCAACTTTCACTGAAGGTAGAAAGAGAAAATATATCATAGCACCGCCGTTCACTGATGATGAACTATCAACGTTCACTGAATATAGCAAAAAGATAACAAACACTGACGTTCACTGCCGGTGGTCGACCAACTTTCACTAAAGGTAGAAGGAGAAAATATATCATAATACTGCCGTTCACTGACGATGAACTATCAACATTCACTGAAGATAGAAAAAATATAATAAACACCGACGTTCACTGCCGATGGTCTACTAACTTTCACTGAAGCTAGAAGGAGAAAATATATCATATCACCGCCGTTCAATGACGATGAACTATCAACATTCACTGAAGATAGCAAAAAGATAATAAACACTGACGTTCACTACCGATGGCGTACCAACGTTCACTGAAGGTAGAAGGAGAAAATATATCATATCACCGCCGTTCATTAACGATGAACTATCAACGTTTACTGAAGATAGCAAAAAGATAATAAACACCGACGTTCACTACCAATGGCCTACCAATGTTCACTGATGGTAGAAGGATAAAATATATCGAGTTATCCCAAAATTCTAGCGTTTTACCTAGAACGGGTCTCAACTTCTTCTTTAACCAAGTAAATCTTCCTAGAAAAGATCAAACATAAGTTGTCTCAAATAAAGAGACTTGTTACTCATTGTCAAGGGGAATTGCAAAGAGAAATGACTTTATGGGGATAGAAATATGACTTCCCGGGGAAATTCCACGGTATTCCTGCTGAGGAGATAAAGTCTTCCCGTGCAAAATAAATGCACAAATCAAAACTCAAACTTCTCATAAATCCAAAATAAATAATATTTTCATGCAACCACAAATCCGAATCAGAAATAAACCGGAGCAAGACGGCCAATGAAGATACATCCTTTGAGAAATAAATTCAAGAGGGAAAACCAAATTCAAATAAGCAAAGAGCGTTGTAGGAAGGTTAGAACACAATATCAATGAACGATGATTTTTTAGCAATGCATGATGTATGTATGAATGTATGAGTGACATCGTGCACATGCTGGTAAAAGGATACATGATCAGTACAAACAAACAAAAACGCCTCAAGTACTAAGAACATTAGGCTAAACTTCAACCAGAAAGATCAATCCAAGAAAGGTAAAAGCAACTGCGGAAACCAAACCTATTGTCTGCCTTAACTTCACTGAGGAGAAACATAATCCGGATGTATCCAAATCAAACAGATACCGGGATAGAACATCCTTCTTCCGGTTTCATCGGAGAAACATCTTTCCAAAAGCAACATGCCTACTGGAGATTGCAAGACCAGCCTCAAATAAAGCAGACTGACGCCGACACAACCAAACCTCATTGGGGGATTCAAGCCTACCTCCCTGGAGAAAAAACTGCGGATTGAAAATTTTCAACACGAACACTCATTCCAACAAGAGATGCCCTGGGATAACCTTTACGGGAAATAAAGAAGTCAAAACTAGTGCCAATACTGCAAAAAGGAGCGACATCTCAACACACCAAGGGAATAAAACCTTTCATCATAAGAGGGAAAACTTTGCTGGAGAATCTGGGACGGAGGCTTCTGACCATGCAAACCCAAAATCAAAAGCGAACCAAGACTTGACTAGGGATAATGGGATCACAAACCCAATACTGTACCTTGCACCTACTGATATCGTCTTTAACTATTTGAGAAACACACAATGATTACGCACATACCAACAAAATGACCTTAGAAAACCTTCATGAAGGGAGTAAATCTTCTTAAAACAACCAGAGTTTGTTCATTCCTGGGATCACCATTCTTGTTGCCATTGTTTCATCACAAATACCAAAGTAAATTGAATTGTAAAGATCTTTCTTTTTTTTTTGAAAAGTCAATTTTACTTTTTAAATCTTTTTGCTTTAATAGTAATTATAAGTAATAAATGAAGTCTTTGCAAGCTAAATAAAAAATAAGAACACAAAGAATTGGGTAAAAGCTCGAATTTCATTAATAAAATGGTAGTCTGAGAATGGCGAGACTCCATGGATGATTACAAAGTTTGGGAAATGGTAATACATAATGGAAAAGATACATTGAGATACAATGACCACTATTCCCCCTAACAACTTTTGAAATCCTGAGCAGCAGCTTTTGTTTGAATTATGGTGAGGATTCGCGAAGATTGTTGCTTCAACGATCAAGTCTTGTCTGACGTAGTTACTTGCCAAGAAAAAATCCCTAACTTTTGCCAAAGTTGCCCTTCCGGGTTTTCAACTTAGCAGGAAATTTATTCTGTTTATGTCTCTAATTTTTTCCTAGACCGCCCTTTCGGGTTTTCAACTTAGCGAGTTGTTCTTTTATTTCTTTAGGCGAAGTATTTCTTGACTGCGTCAGCATTCATGGGACGTAGGAACTCCTCGCCATCCATAGTTTCATGAATTAATGCACCACCAGAGAAGGCTTTCTTGACAACATACGGGCCTTCAAAATTGGGAGTCCACTTGCCCCTAGACTTAGGGTTGTAAGACAAGATCTTCCTGAGCACGAGGCCGCCTTCTCTGAATTCACGAGGTTTGACCTTTTTATCAAATGCTTTCTTCATTCTTTTCTGATATAACTGCTCATGACATAAAGATGTCATCCTCTTCTCTTCAATCAAATTCAATTGGTCAAACCTGTTCTGGACCCATTTAGCCTCTGTCAACTTGGCTTCCATTATCACACATAACGAGGGAATCTCTACCTCGACAGGGAGTACAACTTCCATTCCATACACTAGGGAGAACGGGGTTGCTCCTGTTGAAGTGCGAACAGATGTTCGATATAAATGCAGAGCAAAAGGGAGAATTTCATGCCAATCCTTATAAGTAACAACCATTTTTTGGACAATTTTCTTGATATTCTTATTAGCAGCTTCAACAACCCCATTCATCTTTGGCCTGTATGGAGATGAATTGTGATGGACAATCTTGAATTCTTTGCACAGTTCTGTCATCATCTTGTTGTTCAAATTCGAGCCATTGTCAGTGATGATTCTGCTCGGCACACCATACCGACATATAAGATTGTTTTTGATAAAGCGTACAACCACCTGTTTGGTAACATTGGCATATGAAGAAGCCTCTACCCATTTGGTAAAGTAGTCAATTGCTACCAAGATGAAACGGTGTCCATTCGAAGCTTTTGGTTCTATTATCCCGATCATGTCTATACCCCACATATAGAAAGGCCATGGGGAGAAATTACATTGAGAAGTGTCGGAGGCACATGGATCTTATCTGCATAAATCTAGCATTTATGGCACTTCTTTGCAAATTTGTAACAGTCAAATTCCATTGTCAACCAATAATAACCTACCCTTAGCATCTTTTTAGCCATCGAATGTCCATTAGCATGAGTACCAAATGAACCTTCATGAATCTCATGCATCAACATGTCTGCTTCGTGTCTATCCATGCATCTGAGCAAGACCATGTCATAATTTCTCTTGTATAATACATTTTCACTGAAGAAGAAACTGCTTGCCAATCTTCTCAATGTCTTTCTATCTTTCCTTGATGCGGCAATCGGGTATTCCTGAGTCTGAAGAAAATGTTTGATATCATAATACCAAGGTTTTTCATCTGCTACCTCTTTTGTCATAAACACATGAGCGGGCCTATCTAGCCGTCGAACTGTAATTCAGGGTATATAATTCCAAGTATTCACTTGGTACATGGAAGCCAGAGTTGCCAGAGCATCTTCCATTTAATTTTCATCTCTAGGAATGTGATGGAATTCAATTTTATTCAAGAAGGGTAATAATCTTCTAGCATAATCTTTGTAAGGGATCAAGCTAGGGTGACGAGTATCCCATTCTCCTTTAATCTGATTTATTACCAAAACTGAATCGCCATACACATCTAGGATTTTGATTCTGAGATCAATAGCTTCTTCAAGACCCATGATGCAAGCCTCATATTCCGCCATATTATTAGTGCAATCAAATGTTAACCTTGCAGTAAAAAGAATATGTGATCCATGAGGAGTAACAATCACAACACCAATTCCTTTACCATAAGCATTCATCGCTCCATCAAATACCATACTCCAACGAGATTCAGGGTCAGGGCCCTCCTCAGACAATGGTTCATCAAAATCTTTCACTTTCAGGAACATCACATCCTCATCGGGGAATTCATACTCTGCAGACTGATGATCCTCCACCGGCTGGTGAGCAAGGTAATCTGCCAACACACTACTTTTAATAGTCTTTTGAGTGCGGTACTCGATATGATATTCCGATAACAACATATGCCAGCGGGCAATTCTCCCAGTAAGAGCAGGCTTCTCAAAAATATACTTGATTGGATCCATTTTGGAGATCAACCAAGTGGTATGATTCAACATATACTCCCGCAAACGCTTTGCCGCCCAGGCCAAAGCACACCATGTTTTTTCTAGCATATAATACCGCGACTCACGATCAGTGAACATTTTGCTGAGATAATAAATGGCGAACTCTTTCTTTCTTGTTTCATCCTGTTGTCCCAGAATACAATCCATGGATTTATCTAACACTGTTAGATACATAATCAATGGTCTTCCTTCTACGGAAGGTAGAAAAATAGGAGGTTCAAGCATATATTCTTTAATACTCTCAAATGCCCTTTGGCAGTCATCTGTCCACACATAACCTTGATCTTTCTTTAACAACTTAAAGATCGATTCACACATTGCAGTCATGTGGGAAATAAATCTGGAGATATAATTCAAACTCCCGAGGAAACCCCTGACTTGCTTTTCAGTTCTTGGTGCTGGCATTTCTTGAATTTCTTTGCTTTGACTTTGTCATGGTCAACTTCAATTCCTTTCTGGCTAACAATAAAACCCAACAATTTCCCGGATCGAACACCGAAGGTGCACTTATTTGGATTCAAGCGGAGACGATACTTCCTCAAACACTGAAATAACTTCAACAAATCTTCTATATGCCCTTCTTCAGTTTGGGATTTCGCAATCATATCATCAACATATACTTCGATTTCTTTGTGCATCAGATCATGGAATAAGGTTGTCATAGCCCTCTGGTAAGTTGCACCAGCGTTCTTCAACCCGAAGGGCATCACTCGGTAACAGAATGTTCCCCAGGGTGTGATAAACGTTGTTTTTTCCATGTCCTCTGGATCCATTCTTATTTGATTATACCCGGAAAATCCGTCCATGAACGAGAATACTTTTAATTTTGTTGTGTTGTCCACTAACATGTCGATGTGAGGCAATGGAAAATCATCTTTTGGACTATCTTTATTTAGATCTCTGTAATCTACGCACATGCGGACTTTTCCTTCTTTTTTCGATACTGGGATAATATTGGCAATCCATTGAGGATACACTGACGTCACAAGAAAACCAGCATTGATCTGCTTTAAGACTTCCTCTTTGATCTTTAATGCCATATCCGGGTGGGTTCTTCTCAACTTTTGTTTAACTGGCGGACACTCTGGCTTCAACGAAAAACGATGCTCGATAATGTCTATATCTAGACCAGGCATATCTTGATAAGACCAAACAAAAATATCCACATACTCTTTCAGCAGCTCAATCAACCCGCTCTTTACATCAGGATGCAATGATGCTCCAATCTTAACTTCCTCCGGATCTTCTTCTGAACCCAAATTAATCACTTCCAAAGGCTCCTTATATGGTTGAATGGTATTTTTTTCGTGCTTAAGAAACCGTGAGACCTCTTATGGAATCTCATCATAATCTTCTTTTTCAGCTCCAAACATAGGACAATCAAAGTTGGGAGAGGGTGCAGGGTCATTGTATTCAACGAGTTTTTTAATTAATCTGCACATATGATTTATGATTGTTTTTAGAAACTGACACATATAACAAGTGATCATGCAGATTAATTTTTAGTTATTATTTATTTTGAAAGGTTTTTGATTTTTATTACCATTTCCCAAGAAAAAAGAAGAAAATAAAAGACATAATTTTGGAAGCAAAGACAACTTTTATTAATGATCTTAAAATTTATAGTAAACAGATAAGTCCTACAACATTAATACTTCCACCTTGGGCAGAATGAAAGCTTTTCAAAAGAAAGAAACATATTAACAAAACAAATTACTTTGAAACATGTATGCAATAAGGAACATCGATGGTGACCCAGTTCTGAACTCGGACTTTATGCGTCACATAATTCAGTACTTCCTGCTCTGCTTCATCCTCTTCAACAACATTAATTCCAGAACCAATTGGATGGAGGTAGCCTCCGTTGCAGAAAACATCATGATAACTGTTCACAGAATACTTTAACTTCAAATTTTTTCCTTTGCCATTCCTCGATAAGAAACCCAAACCAGCTCTATTTTTGTTCACGGGTGGATCCATAAGTCGTCCCTAAACTGCATTTTTACCATTGCGTACAACCTGTTACACATCCTTCAGGGAAACTACAAAATTCTCATTCCTCCTTATGTTGTCAATGGATAGGGCTTGGAACTGGGTTCCAACAGCAGCCTCATCCGCTTCTACAATACTGAAAGAAGATAGATGGTATATCAACAACGCCTGCTCCCCATTTATGATCACTACTTTCCCTTCACGCACAAATTTTAGCTTCTGATACAAAGTTGAAGTGACAGCCCCTACTTCATGTATCCATGGCCGTCCTAGAAAATAGCTATATGCGGGAATAATTTCCATGACCTGGAAGGTTATCAAGAACAAATGTGGTCCTATATGGATGGGCAAGTCCACTTCACCAATGACAAATTTCCTCGACCCATCAAAAGCCTTCACAATGATGCCACTTGGGCGCATAGGTGTTCCCTGATACTTTAACTTCATGAGAGTACTCCTCGGTATAACATTCAACGCAGATCCGTTATCAATTAGCACATTAGACAATGAATCATTCTTGCAGTTCATGGATACGTGGAGGGCCAGGTTGTGATTCCTCCCTTCATCTGGTAACTCATCATCGCAGAAACTCAAGTTTTTACATGACATAATATTTCCAATTACTCTGCTGAATTGATCTAATGGCATGTCATTCTCCACAAAAGCTTGGTCTAGTACTCTCATCAGTGATTCTCTATGAGAGGAGGAATTCATCAATAAAGCTAGGATGGATATCTTTGAAGGAGTCCGCAATAGCTGATCTACAATTTTGTAGTCGCTCATCTTAATTATCTTCAAGATATCATCCACTTCTTTCTCTAATGTATCTCCACTAGTCTCTCATGCAGCCTTCTTAGGCTCATCGTTCTCAACAATTTTCTTTCCAGCAACAACATATCTTCGAATAACCGACACAAACACACAACCGCTACGGGTCACCCTGCTATTATCAGCTATATTTCCAACATCTGGCATTGGCTGGATGGGGACTTCCACCCCATCTTCTAATATTGTAGCGTTGTATTTGTAAGGCACAACCTTATCTGATTTATAGGGAACAGGACCTGGCAGACTAATTACCAATCAGGTTACATCTGGTTTGCTATGGTACTCCACCTCAAGATGAGCGGGTGCACCGAAACAAGGTACAATGACGTTTACCCCTTCCTCAACATAATCTGCCATCAAAAGATCATTTCCGGCAAACAAATCTTCGTCTGAAGAGAAATTCTCATCTGCGGAGGCATACTCTTCCTCTGACTCTTCTTCCGTCAAACAAACTTTAACCATATCAATCTCGTGATAATTATCTCTCTGACCTGTGATCTTGATAGTTCCATTGTCTAATAGAAATTGAGCACCCTCTCTCACAATAGAACATCCTCGGGGATTTCGACAGCAAACTATGCAATATCCATATTGGTGTTCCACCTGACCAGCAGTACGACAGAAGGTAGCATGCAACTGCATGAGATCCTCATTCAAATGCTCCACATTAAAAATTCTGAATTCGCCCGGACATCCAGAAACCATATTCACTTCCTCTTCACATTCCGCCATAGGCCTGATTATAAGGATTAAACCTTCATCCATCATCTCCTGTAAATCAGACTTTATCTTCTCGCAACCATGTATGTCTGTACTGCAAACAGCACAACCGGCATGGTCATGCGTATAATAATTGAATTCACAGAGGTCTGCATGCATCTTCACTAAATCTCCTCTAACCAGATTAATGTCAAAAATCTGGAAGTCGCCTGGACAACCGGCCACCATATTTACAGCATTCACTCCACCGTGCTTGGGTAGAGGATTGTCCTTCACCAACCTTTTCACTTCAGTCCTCAAAGGATAACAATTCTCAACACTATGCCCTGGTGCTCCCTGATGAAAGGCACACGTCTGGTCTACTTTGTAATACCAAGGCAATGGTGATAGTACATCTGGAGGTGGTCGTGTCTGGACCAACTTCTTCTGAATCAATTTTGGTATCAGTTCTGCATAGCTCATGGGAATAGGGTCATAGTTCTCCCTTCTCTAATTATTCCCTTGGTTCCCCTGTTGGGACGGTCTTTGATAAGCAAAGGTAGTCGAAGCGGCATTCATAACAGGAGTAACTGAGGCAACTTGCTGGTGACGCTGATAATTCCTTCTAGGAGGGTTCACTCTCCTCTCTTGTATGACAGCATTTGTATCCCCCTCTTTCTTCTTTGTAAACCCATAAGCTGGCTTGTTCACACCTCCGAATCCTTCACCCTTTGTCAAACGGCCTTCTCTTACTGCCTCTTCTAGGCAGACACCTATTCCTACCATCTTTATAAAATCACTTGGGGAACTTTCTACCATTCTTTCGTAGTAGAAAGCTCCTATCATCTTCATAAAAATTTTAGTCATTTCCTTCTCCTCCATGGGAGGAATCACTTGTGCATCCACTTCACGCCATCTCTGTGCATACTCTTTGAACAATTCTATGTCTTTATGAACCATGGTCCTAAGCTGGTCACGGCCAGGCGCCATGCCCACATTGTATTTGTATTGTTTAATGAATGCTTCTCCCAAATCATTAAAAGTATGGATGTTGGCGCTGTCTAAACTCATGTACCATTTCAACGCTGCACCGATCAGACTATCCTGGAAAAAGTGAATCAGCAGACGCTGATCATCGGTTAGGGTAGACATTCTCCTCATGTACATCACCAAGTGAGCATGAGGGTAAGTGTTTCCCTTGTACTTCTCAAACTCTGGGACCTTGAAGTTAGCAGGCACTTTAACATTCGGGACCAAACACAACTCATTCACATTCTACCCAAATAGCTCTTTTCCCCTAAGAGCCTTCATCTCTCTTTGCATTCTATCAAACTTCTCTTGGAAATCATCCACTCTGTCATAAAGACCCAAGTCTTCACTCGGAGGAGGGAAAGGACGACACACATCTTCATTAACAAACGGAACCAAATTCACCGAAGGAGGTGCAGCAGGAACAATATACACCACAGGAGGTGCTGGAGTAACAACATTCTGAACCACTGGAGCATCTTGGGGGCCCAAATTAAAACCTTCAGGTGCAAAATTCTCTGGCATTCCCCACGAATAACCCTGAGGCATACGGTTTTGAACAACAACCGGAGTAGCGGATACGGGAACAGTAGGAACTTCAACATTTGCCCTTGTTGGTTGAGGTTGAACACTCGGTGGTTGATTCTGAGCAACCACCAGAGCTTCCATCAGATTATTCAGATTGGCCAAGCCAGCCTTCAAAGCAGAAACTTCTTCGCGTGACTCGCGATTCTCCTGTTCCAAGTTGTCCATCTTCTTTTTGAAGTTAGCCCAAGTGTTGTAGTGATGAGTCAGCTTGCTGAACGAAGTAAAAAGCTGGGTAAGGCACCTGGATATGCATAACAAATGCAAGAAATATGTGCAATATGATGCATGATATGTAATGCATATGATTATTTTTTACTTTATCATTTAATATTTCAAGGGATTTAACATTTAGACATATCGCAAACATCAAAGTAATAACACATTTGAAATACTGAAATTTTTTTATTATAATAACTTCAAACTGGATTACAAGTTTCAACGATACCAAGTACAAGTTGAAAATACAATCTAAAATCTTGAGAAAAAGAGCTGATGGAGATCAATCTGTACGCTAGCGCTTCCTTGTGAGCCTGGAAATCTGAGCCCTCAGCCTTTGGTTTTCTTCCACATGTCTGATGGCAACCTCCTTCCAATCATCTGAATCAGGAAGTGACTAATCAGCACCTGTTTGAGGCTTAGGGGAAAATAAATCCCCTTGCCTCTCCATAGACTCTATTGCTCGACTCTCAAGGATCTCGATCAAATCGTCTTTCTCCTTCAGGTATGCTCTGTAGGAACTCTCTAAAGTCTGGAACTTTTTCTTCCAAGCATCCCTTTCCTGTTGCATCCTAACCAAAGCAAGCTTCAGCTCTTCAAGATCATTTAACAAAGGAGGAGTGGTCTTCACGAATAGATCAGGCATGGGTGTCTCCCGAGTATACGGCATCTTCAACTGAATGGCTCTCGATCGGACCCACTGAAGATATGGCTCCAAAGAAACAGCACCTCTAGGTCCCAAATCCTTCCTACTCTTCTTATGAATGTGACGCCAGGCCTTCGCAATCTGCTCCCTTGCTTCCCAGTGGTCTTCTCCTTCCTTCAGAAAGAAACTACTCAAATGAATACTGTTTGGTTTATCCCTCATCGGATAACCAAGTTGTCACCGCGCAAGAACAGGGTTATAGTTAATTCCTCCCTTTGTACCAAGAAGTGGTACATTGTGGAAACTACCACAACTGTCAATAACCTCCCCATCCTGATAAGCTCGATGATACCAATCAATATTCGAGTGAGTAAGTGCCATGATCTTAGGAGCCCAACGGGGTTCCTTCTTGACATCCCAAAAAGCATCAGACTGAGGCATATGAGAGATGAACCACCGGTACAACAAAGGCATGCAATAGATAATCATTCCCCCATGATAGGAACTCCGAAGATGAACAGAGTAATAAGAATCACCCAACAGTGTAGGAACCGTGTTTCCAATCATGAAAATCCTGATAGCATTAATGTTGACAAACATGTCCACATTAGGAAATAAGAATAATCCATAAGCAGGTAAAGCAAATATGGCCTCAAAAGCAACCTTACTCTTCATTCTGGCAAAGTAACGAGCTTTCTCCAATAAGAATTGAGCTGGTAATCCTCTAATCCCTCGTTTAGTAGTCATATGGGCTTCCACCTCAGACTTCCCCAGATGAATCAAAGCAGCAATCTCATGTGGTTTTGGCTCATCCTCCAAACCAGTAAAAGGAACACGATCGGTAACGGGTAAATCCAATAGATAAGAATACTCCTCCAGTGTAGGCATCAACTGATAATCGGGAAAAGTAAAGCAGTGATACATCAGATCATAGAACTGGACCAAAGTCGAGAGAATACCCTCCTTCATCTTCAACTTCATGAGAGGAATAATGGATCCATACTTCTTCCGAAAGTCTGCAGAACACTCGATCTCTGGAATTAGACTGATCAACTCATCTATCTTGGGATCCTTGAAACTATATTTCCCTCTCTTTCTCTTTCCAGAAACCATGGTTAAAAGTACCTGAGATATTCACAAATAGTCAACCTTAAAATCCCTTGAAATATTATTTTCTCCAAAAGATGCTTATGAGTGCATGGATGCATGATGCAACAATCACACACAAGATCACACATATAGGGTTCATAGGTTCAACGTCACGAGCATGAGGTCGAAGGTACTACCCATAAGGTGTTGGTCTAAGAGTTATCACCTGCCGAACAAGGTTCTAGAGGTTCCCATAGTCTACATCCTTCCTTTGGATATTACCAACTTCCCGATTAACTCGGTAATTAGTAATATTCTCAAGAAAGACTCGTCTAAGCATAGTATCGCGTGACAACTATTTCTGAATTACTCCGTCATAGCTTCCGTACTACACCTAAAAGGCCAAGATGGGTTTAGTATTCTACGGTCCTCAGTTTCAGCATGCTCCCAGGTCGAAAGCAATACGTATTCCCGATTACTCGGTAAATGACACTATATTCAAAGGGGCCTCCACTGAGTGGGAGACCTCATGCCTCCTTTTTTGGGATTACTCCCTCAAAGTTAACATGACTATACCGCCCGTCCTATCTTAAAGTTTGCCCAATCAGGGTATAGGACTTATGAGTAATCACCAAGCACCCTGAAAAACAGGAAAATCCAAACAAACATATATACAACATATAACACAAAAACATTAATAACACCTATACATATATAAACAAAGATAGGCTTAACCCACTTAGAGATGGACCAGCAAGAAGTCAATCTTTCCCTAGTGAAGTCGCCATTTTTATGTAGTCGTAGAAATGTTCAATACTAAGCCATTGGATTGACTAGACTTTTTACAAATAAAAAATAAAAATCGCCACCGTGCTTTATTGTTTCCAAAGGAATGGGAAAGGAGCGAATAACCCAAAAAGGGGGAAAGATTCAAGGTAAAGGGGTTGGTTATGCAAAGGGAAGGTATTAGCACCCTAAACATCTACGGTTCTCCGCAGGAACCTCTTTGTAAAATCTATATATTTTGGCTATAAAAATGTGTTGTATATAAAATGGATGGTGGAGGTGAGAAAAGAAATATATTTTTTATGATTTTTGCACCCGCCGCGGTTGTGAACCTTTTGTGCCTACGTACCACCTTTCGTGCAATAGGGGATCAGTGTACACATAGTTCCTCTTTTAAAAATTTGAAACACAAGTGTGTTGGTTGATTTTAAGAGATAAGACATTATTGTCATTGTCCGTGTGGAAAACATACTTACTACCCACAATTATGAGAAAGGAGAATTTGCATCATCTCAAAGTGGAGGATATGGCTTGGATTTTAAAATCAACAATGCCTCGCTCAACACCCAAGTGGAAAATATCTCACTTTACTACATATTGTAGAAGTATAGTTGTTTGCATCACTACAAGGATTGACAAGAGTCTAACCTTTTGAGAAATGTTTTAAAGATAAAAAGCCAAAGTGGCAAAATGGTTTGAAATGAGATTAATAGACTTTTAGTCTTCACACAAAAAGATCAAGGTATTATCAAGTTGATTGAAGTTTATTTATGAAAATATTTTGAAAAAATGCATGGACCTAAGTCCAAGTTTATTATGAAAGTGTTTAAGTTTCAAAACAAGAAAGGTTTCAAATGTAGGGAGAAGATTTTTGAAATTATAGAAGATGGGAGGAGAAGAAGAGACTATCCTAAAGCATAAAGTAAAACCTAAGGATAAGAACCATCTAACCAACAAGAAGCCAAAACTTGACATTATGAGCCAAGATAGAATTCCCATTCTTTGGATTGAAACCAAGCAAGCAAAGTTACTAGACCTCTTCAAATGTATTAAGTCTTCACAAAAATTGGGCAGAGTAACGGTTGTATAAGGGTGAATTCTAGATTACAAATAAAGGATATAATCACAAAAACCCGCACACAAAAACAAACAAGCAACCCAATGTCTTGAGGTAAACCTCAAGAGCTCCAGACAAAATAATCAGATAAGATCACAAGGTCTCCAAGATAGGCCAAGGTTTCTAATCCTAAGTCCAAGAAAAAGTCCACTGCTCCATAATGCCATGGATAGTAACCAAATAGTCCAAGTACCATTAAATATTTTTTAGAGTTTATGTTAATTATTAAGTATCTTAGGAAAATAAAAGAAAAGATCAAGTGAGCAAAATAAAAAAAGACAATAAAATAAATGCTCAAATAAGCAAAGATGAAAATGGCATGAAATGAAAATGCTAAAAAATAAATAGTACATAAAGCATAAAAAAGAATAAAAGCATAAGATAAAACAAGTCAATAATTAGTGGTTACTTGGATGACCATCTTGAAACTTGCATTTGGAACTCATTAGAGGATTGGTAGAACAAAAGCCTCCACACAACAAGTTGCGTTTTCTTTTTGTCAAGTATATCATCCATTTGGAATTCTCATAAGTACCATTTAATGATCAATGATGTTTAAGTGATTCGCGTTGACCAAAGATGTTGTAGATCCATTAGAGAATTGGTAGAACCAAAGCCTCCACACAATGAATCTCAAGGTTATTAGATCAAAGAGATCAAATTAACATACTTGGGCTTGCAATCATAAGTTTGGGCCACGAATGATCATTTATTTGAATCGGGACAAAATTTAGCGCTATGTTAAGCAATCGTAAGTGGACATATATAGAAGTCGCACCTATTTTGAGGTCGGTCAATAGCAATCTATGCATCATTTGTTTTGAGATATGATATAGAGATCATGATCCAACAACATTTAGTGCAAAGAGAAGGGGATGGGATGAAGAGGAATTAGGGTAAAAGAGAAACCATATTTGAATTAATATTTAATCAAACTATTATTAAAATCATTCATCCATTTTTTGTGGAGTTAAACTCAACACCATGGATCCAATGATTTTAATAAAGCCATGATCTAAAAATCAACCAAAGACAGCCAAAAAATAAACACAAAATAATAATATAATTAATATATACATTAAAAGGTTAAAAATGTTTTTAAAAAAGGGAAATAATGAGGAAAATATCAATTATATTCAAATTAATCAAGAAATGAAAAATAAGACCATAGAAAAATCAGAAAAGAGGCCAAGTAATTTTACAAAATTTGTTGGTAATTTTTAAAAGTCAAAAACTATTTTTAAAAATTGAAATAAATGGGTAAAATAAACAAAAATAGTAAAGTCAAAAACAAAAATAAAATAAGGTCACAAATATTTGTCACAATATCATTGGATCATTCCATAATTTTTTCAGAATTTAAAAATGTATAAAAATATTTTTAAACATTTTAAAGAAATCAAATAAGTGCAAAATTCATAAAAAATACCAAAACACAAAATTAAATTGTGAAAAAATAAAAATCAGAAAAAGAATAATCAAAAATAGTTTTTATAATTTTTCCAGATTTTTTGGACTAAAAATGATTTTTCTATGATTTTTTGAAATTTAAAACAATTAAAATATAAAAATCAGAAAAAGAAAATAAAAGTAAAAGATGTGGACCCTTGGATGAGAGTCAAAACGCGTTAGTAATCAAATCCAAGGGATCTGGCGTGTTGTGCATATCATGGTCTTTAATGAATAATGTACATAATCCATAATAAAATCAGAATTTGAAAAATACAGATGGCGTGCCTTCATTGGTTAGAAGATGACACATTGGTCATCTTCAACCTCCAGCCATCATGAATTGCAGGTCTCTCAAACTGTAAAATCAGAAGCTCAGACCTATGATATTTTCTTCGTCTCTTCAAGAAGAAGACAACCACACCCTCACGCCAAATTTATATAAATTGTAGCTCAAGCAATTTGGAAGGAAAGTTTTGAAAAGGGACTTGAAAATACATGGTCAAAACGTGTTTCCAGTAAAATGCAAGTGTTACGACTAGAACCAGGGCAAAGAGAGCAACACAATGATATCAGAGTTTTAAAGAATTGATGAAGGAATCTACCAATTGAAGTTGAGTTGCAGAGCTCTGAACCTGGACTTCTATGGAGCAATATAGGGCACGATTCTTGAATGTAATTATATGGTTAGCTTCAGGGAAGATCAAGGAAGGTGAATTGATGGAAAAATTGGATTGAAAAAGGCTTGAGAATAGATTTCAAAGTTGCTGAATTCTGGGTTGTGAAGCAAGTTTGGCAGGGTGATTCTGGCTATCTAAGCTTGGGAAATTGAATGGTGGATGACCCTTTATTTATAGGGAAGAAAATGGGATCAAAAGGAATAGAAAATGATGCGTTTTAGAGGGAATACGTGTGGGTTTACATCATGAAGAAAGTGTGACTCAAACTTGATCAAAACTCAGCCAAATCGTGTGTTTCATGATGCTAATCACTTCTGGCAAGTTGCTAAACATGATTAGAACCAAAAACGCGTGGAAATCTTGTGATTAGAAGCCAAAATAAAGATTTCAAAATTCTGATTTTGTTCAAAATTCAGTTTCAAACTACCAAATTTAAAACCATGGCATTTTTACCTCAAGGGGTCTTAGGGCATAATTCTTGGTGCTTTGGAAAGATAAGGTTACAAGCTTTGCAATGGAAAAATAATAGAATTAAATGGATGCTTGAGCTGAAAGTTACATGGAGTCAAAGTTGAAGAAGAAGAGTTGACTTTGCATACTTAGAAATATTTCAAATTCTTCTTTAAAAAAGACCTATAATATTTTGCATCCAAACATGGCCTTCCACTTAGAATTTTCTCTTGACCAAAAAATATGGAAAGAAGTAGACCTCTTGAATGACATTTTTCAATTTGAACCACTCAAAATATCCAAAAATTGAGCAAGTTATGACTTGTTGAAGTTGGCCATAATTCATGAAATGACCTATAATCCTTTGCATTCTTAAGGAAACTTCCATCCATTTTATCACTTTGCACATAAAAGAAGGAATGAAGTAAACATCCTTAGGATCATCATGAAAAAAGAATAGGCTTAAGGTGATAAAAATTGACCAAGTTATGACCACTTGAAGTCACATATGGAAAATTGGGGATTCATCTGGATGACTTGTAATCTTTATTCTTCACCAAGTTCCTTCCACATGAAAACTCCTCAGAACTTTTGAAGTGATTTTTTGGTAACTCTTAAAAGAGAAGGATGTTTTTATAATCACTCAAAAATACCAAAAGATTAGCAAGATATGCTCCTTTGAAGTTCAAAACCCTAGCCTCTAGATCAAGAGAGTGCTTTGAGGAACTTTGCCAAGTTTGAACAAACTTTTTATGCCAACATTCTTCCTTTGTGAATAGAAATTGTTGAGGATGATAATTAGGACTCATGGTAACCAAAACCACTTCCATACCAATTCTTCCAAAATAACTTCAATGGTGGGGTTTGAATTTCTCAAGCTATTGACTAGGGCATGGAAATAAACTCATGAACCCATGAAGAAACTTGCTAAACCTCAATGCCTTTACCTACATTATTAACAAGTAAGACAGACCAATATTGCATTTTTATAATTAGAGAGAAAATTAAAGAAAAATATCCATGCTCACAAAAGAAAACAAGTCAACGTGCTTGATAACTCCTCAAAAGAGCAAGGCTAAAGATAGGGAGTAGAAACAAAAACCCCAATGTGATCTTGTTGTGATTGAAACAATGTGGTATGATGAAGGAATCTTAGGGGCAAAAATTGGGGTACAACAATATCCTACTATTGTGGTTTCGTGTCGGATATTCTATATATATATGGTACCGATGTGGCCTTGCTGTGATTTATGTGCTAGTATATGATGGGAATGATCTGGTGTATACTCATTATAGTGCCGAGCGATTGTGGACATGCAATGGAAATGGTCTGGTGTATACTCATTGTGCATGTCGTGTTGTTTGTGCATCTTGTTATCCTTTCTCTAGGGGAATGGCCTGGTGTATACTCATTGGTGGGAAAAAACGCATGAGCATTATCACTACTCTCAATTAGAATGATCTGGTGTATACCCATTGATCTGTGTATAATGTGCTGATATCGCAATAGGAATGATCTAGTGTATACTCATTGCGTATCAGAGGGAAATACTAGTGCTCGATGGGAATGATCTGGTGTATACTCATCGTGTCACTTCTAGAAGCATCTCCTTAGGCAGTAAAACATGGATAACATTGGTTCGGTAAGGTCGTGATGCCATGTAGACCTTATGTCGGATGTGGCTTAACACATACTTGATGGGAATGTTCTGGTGTATGCTCATCATGTATGTTGTGATATTGTATTGTCCCTATCCACGTGGGAATGATCCAGTGTATACTTCGTGATAGGATGGGACTGATGGCATGCTTATGTGTTTTCTTGCATTAGACCTCCCCCAATGAGAATGATCTGGTGTATACTCATTGATGGAAAGGGACGGTTGGGCTTATTCACCACTTTTTATGAGAATGATTTGGTGAATACTCATTGACCGGTGTAAGATATGAAGATACCCGATGAGAATGATCCGGTGTATACTCATCATGTATTAAAGAAATATGGATACCCGATGGGAATGAAATAGTGTATACTCATCGCATATCGATAAAATACTAGTGTTCGATGGGAATGATCTGGTGTATACTCACCGTAACACGGTAAAAAAACATTTCTCTAGTAGGCAATCACCAGATGTTGATTGTCAGTAGGTTATAATGCCATGTAAGCAATATCCTTAGGCCCTCGCAAATGGGCTGGAACAACAATGGTAGTTGGTTGTATTTGTAAGTACATATTGTCATTGTATTTTTTTGGTTGTGTGCCTAATGTTATTTTTTTGGTTAGTCAAGGGACTTCCAATGATGGTACTACCTCTTTTGTGTATGTTTGCACCCAGCCGTGAGGAAACCCCCGGATTCTCGGTGAATCCGTTTATTTGTATGTACCCTGTAGAGTTGAGTGAACCCCTAAGATAGAGAGGCTCACTGAGATTTAGTAATCTCATCCAAATCCTCTTATTATTTTTAAGGAACAAGTTTTAGTAGACGAATTGCAAGATGGGTGGTTTGAAAGACTGCAGTCGAGAAAATGGCAGGAAGTCCTTCGAAGATGTTGTCTTTCCGCTATGCAATTATGAAGACAAGCTTATTGTATAGGTTCAGATTTAGTTTGGAGTTGTATTGTATATAATATTTGATTTTCTTGTCTTTCTCTAGCTATTTGTATGTTTCTTTGTACCATAACTAACATCACTGCATATTGTGATACGGTGGCAGAATCAACTATTTTTACTGGTTTGCGTTTTGTATTCACAAATGTGCGGTAAGCAAGAGTCGCCACCGACTTTTATTTTATCCAATTAGGAAAAGGAAAAAGAACAGAAAAAACCTTTTTCGAGAATGTTTCTGAGTAAGGGGGGGTAGGTTATAGAAAGGGAAGGTGTTAGCACCCTTTATATCTGTGGTTTTCCACGGGCTCTTAGATACTTGCTCATCTTTTTAAAATTGCTTGTGTGTGCTTGTTTTGAAAAAAGTTTTACTTCGTGATAACCCTTGTATTAGTCCTCAAGGGTGTGACGGAGTTTGTTTTTGAAAATTGGTTTTGAAAGGTGTTTGTGTGAAATGTTTTGTTGAGCAAGTACTTAAGATTCTACCTACTCGAAAAAAGATTGTTCATTCTCATTTCCTTTAGACAGCGCTATCCTACTATTAATGAGTATGTAGCCCCGTCGTTGGAGTTTGTAAGGGACGTTCGAAAGGGACAAGTACAGTCACCAAAGCAATGGGTAGGAAACCTTAGTAGTAACCCTAGAGTCTTAAGATCTTTCCGACGCAACATTTTCGAGGCAACATTTCCGAGGCAATATTTTCGAGGCAACATTTCCGAGGCAACATTCGAATGGGTCATTTTAATCTTTTAGACCGGAGGGCATACACTAAAATCTCCTATGCTTAATGACTGTTTTACCGAAGGCAACCAAAGTGAGGCAAACCCTAGGAGTGAATATGTGCATGTGAATTTTTCAGTTAATTAGTCTTTGCACATTAGGTGATTACCGTTTTAATTTTCAGATATTCTTGCCATACAATCCTATTAACCATGCATCTAACAATTAAAGATTGCGGAAATTAAAAGTGTGAGAAAATAAACCTAGCTAGTACATGGATTTGGCAGTTACATAATTATCTTGACTGAAAATAAAAATGCGGAATTTAAAACCCTAATTACTATTACAAACTCGGAGCAGTTACAATTATAAAAAAGAATTAAAATGTGCGCGACGAATTAAAGGCGAGAATGGTTAAAAACCCTAAAAATTTAATTGATGAAAATATTTAGGTTATTTTGGAGAAAAGAATTAGTTAGGTTATGTACAAAATTAACCCTAATTTCTAATTAGTTTTAATTATAAAAAGAAATTGAAATTAACCTAATTTAAACTAAATTAATTAATTAAAGAAAATAAAATATTTTATAAAAAATATTTTTTATGTTTTTGTGATTTTGATTTGAGAGAACAACTTAATTTCAAATTTAAAACCTAATTTCTAATTAGTTTTATTTACAAAAAGAATTAAATTAACCTAGTTTCTAATTAAATTAATTAAAGAAATAAATATTTCATGGGAAAAATGATTTTTTTTGTGTTTTTTGTGGTTTTTTTTATTTTTAAAAAAAGAAATAATTTTGTGTTAATTAAAAAGAAAATGATTAATGAAATAAATAAAGAAATTGAAAAAAGGAAGAATTGGGCCTGTATAATGAGCAGTCTAGGGGGTGTGTTATTGAAATTCTTCAGGCCCATTAGCCATCCAAGCCCAGTCAGCGCTTGATTCCATGTGGCGTTGACTTGAGGGTATACCATGGTCTCTCAAGGTTGTAGGCGTTGGATCTGATTTAGAAGTATTCATTGGTTTGATGGTGGAGTCGTATGATGAGCGCTTGGGAGAGAATTGCATAGGATCTGTTAAAAGAAAATAAAATAAAGAGAACGCTGGGACCTGGGATCAAACCCAGGTCCTTATACTTAGCACCAATGCTATGTTGCCAGCTGCGCTACACGTTTTACTTGTTAGTATAATAACACTCAAATATAATATATGAAAACCAAACAAACTGAATCAAACGCGTGCGAATTCAAATGCTCCAATGGCTGGCTGACACATATCTTTTTCTTCTTGGAACCGTCGTGTTAGACATCAGATCTATACCTACAGACACCTTTCGTCGCTATAAGCCTGCAATATCTCAAAACATAATACAAGCATGATAAATCACTTATGAATACATTGATCAATTCGTTTTGACCTCACGAACAAGATGGCACCCTTTATTTAGGCTAATTTCACATGTGGACAAAAACCCTAAAAATGCAAGGTGAACCCTAGCAATGGAAGGTACGCGTATAGGCTTCAAAAATGAAATTAAACTATTCAGTCAACTTGCAAACATGATAACAAACACATATATGCCATTAAAACATGCTCATAATGTATAAATCATGATAATCGAATTTGAAAAATATGGCAAACCGTGTGAAGCCTGGAGGTGGATTCTGGGTGTGAGAGGGCTGGCTATTGATTAAGATAGCCTCTTGAGACGTCCAGCAAATGATTGGCAACACTAGGATGGCTTGAGATGGCTTGTGGAATGAAAACCAAGTCACACTCTTCTTTGAATTTGTTGAATTTGCTCTGCCTCTTTCACGACTGTTAACCCTTGTCTTATGCCTTGTACTTGTTCATTATATATGCTAGAATGAATTAGGGTTCTAACAACCAGATGTATCTTTGCAATTATGGAAGATTTGATTTGATTTCCATGCCATATGCAAACTTGCTATATTGAGCCAAATTATCCCTTTCTTGTACCAATCAGCCCTGATTCATTTTGGCCTTTACATTTCAGCATATTTTGATTGCAATCCTGTCAAAATATCATATCAAAACATATCTTTGAAATTATTTACCAATTATTTGATTTAATTCAAATTTTAATTAATAAAAAATCAAGATAAATTGGAAAATGAAGCAAATAACACGTGGATGGATATTTGGGTCGTGGACCATGCTATAAGTGAGGTGCAATCATGAAATACTAAGCCCATTTGGTAAAAATGCACTTTTGAGCATATTTGACTTTTGGCAATTTTGCAAAAAGGGTCAACTTTGACAAGGAATATCTCTTCCAATTTTAACCCTAGAGGGATGTTCTTGGACTTTTTAGAAAGCTTAGGATGTCCCATAAGCAACCCTTTTGGTCTCATTTCAATTGGGTCTTCCATGTTCATGTAAGAAGCTTTGACCCAAAAGGTGTTTTTGTTGACTTTTCCAAAGGACCTATAATATGGAAATTCATATCTTTTTGTGAGTGAATATTTTCAACTTGTGGGATGAAGATGAATTATAGGGAATTGCATCCTATTCAAAATGATCCTTGTATGGAAACTTTTTGATAAAGTATTTGGAAGTTATACTTGGTCAAAGTTTGGTTGACTTTTCTTGAGAAACCCTAATTTAGCAACTTTTGGGTTTTGATGAATTTGGAGCATTCCTTGAAGAATCATGATCAACCCTTGATAAAATGATGGATATCACTTCAAAATGTTGAGGTTGAACAAAATCTTGAGATTTAATTGTATGTGGGCCATAGTTGACTTTTGACCTAATACAGTCGATTCCCAAGTATCTGAGCAGTTGATTGAGCAAACTTCTTGTGAAAGGCTTGAAAATTGACATGGAGTGTCTTGAGAACATATTAGGACCATGGAAAGCATTTGGGTCCTTTGTGGTTCACACATATTGATGAAAATGGAAACCCTAGTTTGAGGTACATTTCCTGATGAGAGAGTTTGTCTAGTCAACTTTTGGGCTTCCTTGAGCAAATTGGGGACCACAATTGACATGTGTTCAGTAAAATGGGAGGGAAAATTTTAGGGTACAACAGCTGCCCCGGTTCAATATTTTTAAACCCGAGGATGTAGATTGGCTCGTCTGCCTTTCGTGATCTGAAGGTGGAAGATGATTGAACACTAGAGTGCCCAAAAATTTGCACTCGCATGAAGTGATACTTGATTTTTGATATCGGGAATGGGCTTATAGATGCCATTTAGAAGTTGCTATAGAATTATCAGAGATGGGCTTAAAGATGCCATCCAAGATGTGACGGAGTACTGTCAGAGATAGGCTTAAAGATGACATTTAGAGGATGTGGATTTCCCGTAGACATTCCTTTGATGAGAGTCCCTGCTCTTGTCGTTAAGGAGGAATCTGCTGAGGAATGTTGGTATCTGTCTTAGGAGAAATAGAATTTTAGGAGCTTCACTTGTCCGTTACTCTACTAGGGAAATAACTCATGCTTGAGGAAGCGGAAGTGAACTGCATATCTGGTCACGGTACAAGTTGCAACGTGACTTACTGGAGAAATGCGAAACCAATCGTGTTTGATCAGGTCCAAGTCTTACAGTGTTGTGGACTGCTGTCTGGAGGTAAGAGAAAAGAAACCTTGATGGTAAGGTTATGAGAAGGAACCCGGTTCATAGGGTTACTTCGATATGAAATCCTGGATAATAGGGCTGTGAGAAGGAACCTGGATAGTAGGGTTACTTCGATATGAAAGCCTGGATAGTAGGGTTGTGAGAAGGAAACTGGATAGTAGGGTTACTTCGATATGAAAGCCTGGATAGTAGGGTTGTGAGAAGGAACCTGGATAGTAGGGTTACTTTGATATGAAAGCCTGGATAGTAGGGTTATGAGAAGGAACCTGGATAGTAGAGTTACTTCGATATGAAAGCCTGGATAGTAGAGCTGTAAGAAGGAACCTGGATAGTAGGGTTACTTCAATATGAAAGTATGGATAGTAAGGCTGTGATAAGGAACCTGGATAGTAGGGTTACTTCGATATGAAAGCCTGGATAGTAGGACTGTAAGAAGGAACCTAGATAATAGGGTTACTTCGATATGAAAGCCTGGATAGTAGGGTTGTGAGAAGGATTTTGGATAGTAGGGTTACTTCGATATGAAAGCCTGGATAGTAGGGCTATGAGAAGGAACTGGGATAGTGGGGTTACTTCGATATGAAAGCCTGGGTAATATGGTTGTGAGAAGGAACCCGGGTCGTAGGGTTACATCGATATGAAATCATGGATAATAGGGCTGTGAGAAGGAAACTAGATAGTAGGGTTACTTCGATATGAAATCCTGGATAATAGGGCTATGAGAAGGAACCTGGATAGTGGGGTTACTTCGATATGAAATCTTGGATAGTAGGGCTGTGAGAAGGAACCTGCATAGTAGGGTTACTTCGATATGAAAGCCGGGATAGTAGGGCTGTGAGAAGGAACTTGGATAGTAGGGTTACTTCAATAAGAAAGCCTGGATAGTAGGGTTGTGAGAAGATTCTGGATAGTAGGGTTACTTCGATATGAAATCCGGGATAGTAGGGCTGTGAGAAGGAACCTGGGTCGTAGGGCTACTTCGAAATGAAAGCCTGGATAGTAGGGATGTGAGAAGGAAAATGGGTCGTATGGTTACTTCGATATGAAAGCCTGAATGGTAGGGCTGTGAGAAGGAACCTGGATAGTAGGGTTACTTCGATATGAAAGCCTAGATAGTAGGGTTACTTCGATATGAAAGCCTGGATAGTAGGGCTATGAGAAGGAACCTAGATAGTGGGGTTACTTCGATATGAAAGACGGGATAGTAGGGCTGTGAGAAGAACCACGATAGTAGGGTTACTTCGATATGTAAGCCTGGATAGTAGGGCTGTGAGAAGGAACCTGGATAGTAGCGTTACTTGGATATGAAAGCTTGGATATAGGGTTGTGAGAAGGAACCTGGATAGTAGGCTTACTTCGATATGAAATCCTGGATAGTAGGGTTGTGAGAAGAAACCTAGGTTGTAGGGTTACTTCGAAATGAAAGCCTGGATAGTAGGGCTGTGAGAAGAAACTGGAGTCGTAGGGTTACTACGATATGAATACCTGGATGGTAGGGTTGTGAGAAGAAACCTGGATAGTAGGGTTACTTCGATATGAAAGCCTTGATAGTAAGGCTGTGAGAAGGAACTTGGGGAGTAGGTTTGCTTCGATATGAAAGCCTGGATAGTAGGGTTGTGAGAAGGAACCTAGATAGTAGGATTACTTCGAAATGAAAGCCTAGATAGTAGAGCTGTGAGAAGGAACCTGGGTCGTAGGGTTACTTCGATATGAAAGCCTGGATAGTAGGGCAGTGAGAAGGAACCTGGATTGTAGGGTAACTTTGATATGAAAGCATGGATAGTATGGCTGTGAGAAGGAACATGGGTCGTAGGGTTACTTCGATATGAAAGCTTGGATAATAGGGTTGTGAGAAGGAACCTGGGTTGTAGGGTTACTTCGATATGAAATCCTGGATAGTAGGGCTGTGAGAAGGAACCTGGATCATAGGGTTACTTCGATATGAAAGCCTGGATAGTAGGGATGTGAGAAGGAACCTGGGTCGTTGGGTTACTTCGATATGAAAGCCTGGATAGTAGGGTTGTGAGAAGGAACCTAGATAGTAGGGTTACTTCGATATGAATGCCTGGATAGTAGGGCTATGAGAAGGAACCTGGGTCGTAGGGTTACTTCAATATGAAAGTTTGGATAGTAGGGCTATGGGAAGGAACCTGGATAGTAGGGTTACTTCGATATGAAAGCCTGGATAGTAGGGATGTGAGGACGAACCTGGATAGTAGGGTTACTTCGATATGAAAGCCTGGATAGTAGGGCTGTGAGAAGGAACTTGGATAGTAGGGTTACTTCGATATGAAAGCCTGGATAGTAGGGCTTATAGGAAGGAACCTGGGTCATAGGGTTACTTCAAAGCGATAATGTAGATTAGTTGACCCGTTTGGTTTCGGGAACTAAGTTTTCGTTAGTCGTCTGTAGATGTGACTTGTATAACTGCTGAATTTGTTGAAGCTAATCCTCTTTTCCTGGAAAGATATCAGGGTTAGTTATATGTGATGCATGAAATGCAGGGTGAAATGATGTTCTCGAAATAAATGAGATTATGTTTTATATGATATGTATGCGTATGTCATGATGTATGTTCATGAAATGCTATCGGGGTATGCTTACGTCTGAGAAAATAAATCTCTGACAGTTGCTGGAGATGTGTAAATATTTTCTCGGGAGGAGATGCTGCTTGGGAAAAAACTCTACAGGGAATGAACTTAGAAAGTGAATTTTTGTAGCTGAAGTGATGAACTTTGTTGGGGATTGAGCCTCTATATCTGGAGAAATAAACTCTGCTTGGGGAATGAATTTTACTGACTCGCCCGTGATCAAGAAATTCGGCTGGAGGATATAGCTGTCAAGTTTTAGAATGACCCTGGCTTGGCAGATTACGTCCTGTTTCGGGAAAGCTGACATCAATGCCTTTGGATACTTTTACTCTGTAGGGAGTGTATATACCAATAATTATGTTCCCAAGCTGGGTCTATCCCGGTACTTGCTGGGCAGAGTAACTGTAGGGTTTGGCACTTCTTGTTTTTTCCTTGTTTCTGGAATTACGAGTAATTGTATTTTGTTTCTTATGTAAATATTTATGAGCAGCAATAATTTTCAAATGCATATATCAAAAATAAGTCATTAGACGTTCTTGTAAAATAAAACAAAAAAAGAAAAACAAATCGAAGTTTGTGAAAATGATTTGTATTGATTTTTGAAATCGGCTTGTAATAGGTGTTTTGTACAAAGAGGCTGATGCTCTAGTAAGAGAACGCCGCCGTAAAAATAGAAGCTACACGAATTTATGTAAAAGAAAAAAAACAGCTGTGTGAAACAACCCCATTGGGTTCCAACTCTGCTATAGCCTTTATATCTTCAAGCGTCTCATCACTTTGCTACTTGGCCGAAGGTTGATCAGATTGATTGGTGTCGTCCGAGCTTGATAGTCGATACTGAATTCTTGTCCAAGATGATCCAATGAGACATAGTGATACGCATTATATCCCTAATTTTTTCCTGGATCGCCCTTTCGGGTTTTTGGTCCATCGGGATACCCTTTTTTGCCAAAGCCGCCCTTTCAGGTTTTCGACTTTCCAGGTGTACAGATTTTTCCATTTTCATCCCCTACTTTTGCCGGAACCCTTTTGGTTCACCGGGAAGCCCTTATTTTTTCCTAGGCCATTCAACCTAGCGGGTCTTTGATTAGGCATAATATTTTTTCACTATGTATGCATTGATAGGGTGAGGAAGGTCGTCACCATCCATGGTGGTTAGAATCATAGCTCCTCCCGAGAAAATGTTCTTAACCACAAATGGCCCTTCGTACGTGGGGGTCCATTTGCCCCTGGGATCACCTTGCGGCAATATGATGCGTTTGATCACTAGATCCCCGACTTGATATTCTTAACGCCCGACTTTCTTGTTAAAAGCCTTGATCATTCGCTTTTGATACGTCTGACCATGGAAGATAGCAGTAAGTCTCTTTTCGTCGATTAGATTTAACTGATCAAGTCGGGTTCGGATCCAGTCATCTTCGTTCAAACCCGCATCCTTCATAATCCTTAAAAAAGGGATCTAGACTTTGATGGGTAGGACTGCCTCCATGCCATATACCAGAGAGTAAGGGGTTGCCCCTGTCGACGTCCGTGCTGAGGTACGGTACCCACGAATAGCAAATGGTAACATCTCATGCCAGTATTTATATGTCACTGTCATCTTCTGTACAATCTTCTTGATGTTCTTATTGGCTTCTTCAACAACGCCATTCATCTTCGGCCGGTAGGGGGAAGAATTATGATGTTGTATCTTGAACTGTTTACAGAGCTCAGTGATCATTGTGTTGTTGAGATTCGTACCATTGTCAGTATTAGTTCTCTCTGGCACAGCATATCGATAAATCATATTGTGTTGGATGACCGCGCCACAACGTTCTTGGTTACTGTAGCAAAAGAGGCTGCCTCAGCCCACTTCGTAAAGTAATCGATAACCACCAGAATTAAGCGATGCCCGTTAAACATCGTAGGTCTGATCTCGCCGATCATGTCAATGCCCCACATCACAAAGGGCCACGGAGCTGTCAAGACGTTTAAGGGGACCAGAGGCACATGCACCTTATCAGCGTAGATTTGGCACTTATGATAGGTTTGAGAGTGCTGATAACAATCGGCTTCCATAGTGGACCAATAGTATCCTGCCCGTAGGATTTTCTTTGCCATGGTATGTCCACTGGAATGGGTTCCGAAGGTGCCTTCATGTAGATCTGTCATGATCCTCTCTGCTTCACTTTTGTTTACACACTATAATAGTGTGGAGTCATGGTTGCATTTATAGAGGATCCCATTACTGAGGAAGAACTTCGCAAGGAACCTTCTCAGAAACTTCTTATCATTGACAGATGCCCCTTCAGGATACCCTTTTGCCTCGAGATACCTTTTCACCTCATGAAACCAAGGTTTGTCTGCCACTTCTTCGGTATCGATTTCAAAGTAGTGTGTTGGTTCATCCAACCTCTCAATGGTGATTTGGGGAGCTTCATTGTCCCACCTAACCTTGAACATAGAATACATGGTAGCTAGCACGTCCACTAACTGGTTCTCCTCTCGTGGGAAACATTCAAAGAATACCTCCTCAAAGTGTGGCAACAATGTCAATATGTATTCTTTATACAAAATGAGATTTGGGTGCTTCGTATCCCACTCTACTTTGATCTGACTTATCACCAAAGAGGAATCCCCGAATACATTCAAGAACTTTATCCTTAGGTCAATAGCCGCTCGAAGGCCCATGATGCACACTTCATACTCCGCCATGTTATTGGTGCAATTGAAACATAATCAGGTAGTGAACGGAGTATGATAGCCCTCGGGAGATATGATTACATCGCCAATGCCATTACCTAGTGTGTTTGGGGCTCCATAAAATACATAGACCATCGGGATCCCTCCTGATGTCCTTCATGCGGTCCAGGTTCTTCGTAGTCAGTCACCAACATAATATTCTCATTCGGGAACTCAAAATTCATGGACTAGTAGTCATCCACGGCCTGATGAGCCAAAATGATCAGCCAATACACTCCCCTTTATTGCTTTTTGGGTTGTATATTGTATGTCGTACTCAGTTAAGATCATTTTCCACCTTGCTATTCTTCCAGAGAGAGCGGGCTTCTCGAAAATGTACTTGATCGGATCCATCTTCGATATCAACAAGGTAGTATGAGTCAGCATATACTGTCTCAGTCAGTGAGCAGCCCATGCCAAATCGCAGCAAGTTTTCTCGAGAAATGATTATCGTGTCTCATAGTCGGTAAACTTTTTGCTAAGGTAGTATATTGTGTGCTCTTTTCGACCAGACTCGTCATGCTGCCCCAACACACACCCCATTGAATTGTCTAGCACTATCAAGTACAATATCAAATGTCTTCCTTCAACTGGAGGCATCAGAATTGGTGGTTCTTGAAGGTATTCCTTGATTCTTTCGAAAGCAGTATGGCATTCATCATTCCACTTTACCACTTGATCTTTCTTCAGAAGCTTGAAGATTGGATCACAAGTAGCAGTCAGATGTGAAATGAACCTGGCGATATAATCCAGGCATCCCAAAAAACCTATAACTTCCTTCTCTGTACGGGGAGCTAGCATCTCTTGTATGGATTTTAACTTTGCAGGATCTACCTGAATACCTTTGTCACTGACAATGAATCTCTGAAGCTTACGAGACCTTACCTCGAAGGTGCACTTGTTCTGATTCAATCTCAACTTGTATGTTTTCAACCTGTCGAACAACTTTTGGAGGTGATCAAGGTGCTCTTCCTCTGTCTGAGACCTGGCTATAATTTCATCAACATAGACTTCGATCTCGTGGTGAATCATATCGTGGAACAAAGCGACCATGGCGCGCTGATAAGTTTCCCCAGCATTCTTCAACCCAAAAGGCATCACCTTGTAGCAGAAGGTGCCCCACTGTATAACGAAGGTTGTCTTCTCCATGCCTTCAGGAGCCATCTTGATCTGGTTGTAGCCAGAGAAACCATCAATGAAGGAGAATATTTTGTGTTGTGCGGTGTTGTCGACTAGAACGTCAATGTGAGGAAGTGGGAAGTCATCCTTGGGGCTTGCCCTGTTCAGATCTCTGTAATCCACACAAATCCGTACCTTACCATCCTTCTTAGGTACCGGGACGACGTTAGCAACCCACTGTGGATAAGAAGTGACAGCCAGGAATCCTGCATCAAACTGTTTCACGACCTCTGCCTTGATCTTCTCTGAAATTTCAGGGCGTATACGACGGACATTCTGTTTAATCGGTTGACAGTCTTCTTTAGTCGGTAGGAGATGTACCACAATATCAGTGTCCAAACCAGGCATGTCTTCATAGTACCAAGCGAAGATATCAACATAGTCGTGCAACATCTGTATCAACCTCTGTTTGACACTAAGCTCCAGATTTGCACCTATTTTGACCTCTTTTCTGTCTCCCTCAGTACCCAAGTTCACTGTCTCAACCAGCTCTTCATGAGGCTGTATGGCCCTCTCTTCCTGCTATAGTAGTCTAGCAAGTTCTTTGGGCACCTCACAATCATCTTCACCTTCATCTTCGTCTTGGTTGATCGGATTTTTGAAGTCATAACTGGCAATAGCAGAGATGTTATCAATGGGATCCAGAGTGGATATGGATATGCGTTATGATACGTGAGTGTGTGTAAGAGAATAGATGTTTTGATAAAGTGAAAACAGAAAAGGAAAACAGAGAGCGCAAAATTTGTATGCAAGAAACGTCCAATGCTTTATTAATGATATATGAAATGACAAATAACAGCCCTCACAAGCAAAGCCAATGTGCCTCGGGCAAGGCACAAGGCCGTAAAGTTTTAAATTGTTTATTACAAATCTCGAAACAAGTATGTCAATTACTGCGGAATAAAAGAAACTGGTATGAAGTCCCTAGCCATCCAGTTACTCGGTCCACCGTTGGTAGTTGGGTAGATCCATCTGTCAATGTATGAGTCTTCCTCGTTGTCTTCAATGGCATTAATTCCCCAATTATTGATATATAGGGGAGGTCTTCCAGCCCGAGCGCGTCGAACAACCCGTTGAGCCCTTGTAGTAAATCCCAAACCAAATTTGTCAGTTTTGTGAGTGAAATCAGGGAGCTGAACCCAATTGCCACACCCACCTTCTTCAACCAAGGCCCTGGCGTCCTTGAGAGAAGCCATCTTCAGAGGAGGTTTGTTGCTGGTAGTAGTTTCAGTCGATGCTAAGATTTGAGGGACCTCTTCGAAGTTATGACGAGGAGTTTCTATGAATTCCCCGTCCATCCCTACGTACCAGAAGGAATTGAGGTGGCTCACCATATACTCCTCTTCACCCTGCACAGTGACAATCTTCCCTTCCACTGGATACTTCAGCATTTGGTGTAGTGTGGAAGTAACTGCCCCAGCCTCGTAGATCCAAGGACAACCCAGCAAACAAGAATACGACGGCCTGATATCCATCACATAGAAGGTGGAACCAAAAGTCTGAGAACCCACTTTGACATGGATGTCCACCTCCCCGTGCACCATTCTCTTCAACCCGTCAAAAGCCCTTACCACAATGTTACTATGCTTTAGAGTTAAACCCTCGCAATCCAAAGGGTCCAACACCTTCTTAGGCAAGACATTCAGCGAAGACCCAGTATCTACCAGCACATGAGCCATAGTGGTGCCCCGACATTCAATCGAGACATGCAGATCATCATTATGCTTCCTTCCCTTCGGTGTTAAGTATGCATCTGAAAAACCCAGCCCATTATCAGCAGTCGGGCTGGCCAAACAATCTTTGAACTGATCAGCTGAAGTTTCTTGCGGCACATGCGCGGTCTTGAGGAGTGAAATCAAAGCCTTCTCATGGGCTTTGGAACACAAGAGAAAAGACAACATGAATATCTTTGATGGGGTCTGCCCCAGCTGCTCGACCACATTATAGTCGCTCTTCTTAATTATTTTCAGTATTTACTCTATCTCTTGCTTAGAGGCTTCCACAACAATTTTCTTAGGCGCCTCCGTCCAGGCAGGCTCACCTATAATTTCTTTGTCACGGGTATCAGATGATTCGCCGATGGGGATAATGATTGGAGTAAGAACATGAGCAGTAGTTGATGTACTAATAGGAGCAACATATGGAATGATAATAGGCTTGTTGACAGTCTTAGGGGAAATCTCGGGAGAGAAGACCCTTCCACTTTGGGTAACTTTGCTGGTTCCGACAATGTTACCAATATCAGGATCAACCTCTTCATCTTCCAAATCTTGTTTGATGCCATGATAGTACACATCAGCACCATAATTCCAGGGGACAGCTTTATCCGAGACATACAGGACAGGACCAAGAACAGTGATTATCATTAAAGCAATTCTTGGAGCAGATGTAATCCTAACAGGTCTTCTCGAGGATACCTTGGAAGGATTGGCGGAAATGGTTATAATGGCAATGTCTTCAGGTGGAACAACAGGAACCAAAGTTTTCTCGAACAAAATTTCTTTGTTGTCCATCAGGCGTTGAACACCTGACTTCAGCAAACGGCAACCAGAAGGTAGAAATGAACACATGTGGAAACCTTCACCACAACCCGGAAATAAACCAGCCAACAACAAATTCTTCTTCACAGTCATGAGAGGAGTAGAAAATTCATCCACCAAGGTCATAAACAAGTCGGTATCAATAGCATTAAATCCACGACCATGCTTGGGCATGGGAGAAGTTATGACATTGGGCTTCTCTGGAGCATCAAACTCTATTTCCTTGGCTTCAATTAAGTCTTTTACTTTGTTTCCTAGAGCCCAGCAGTCATTTGTATCGTGGCCAAGACTCTCAAAATGATAGGCACACCGAGCATTTGGATTATATTAGGGAGATGTAATATTTGGATTCTTGGGAGCCTCTTTCAAGGTTGCCAAGTTAAATCTCAGCAGATGAGGTAGAACTTTAGCCAATGTCATGTTGATTTGGGTAAACTGTCGTTGTGGTCTTTCCACGCTTTGTTGATTGTTGCATTGTGGAGCAACTTCAGGCCTAGGTATCATTACGACACTTACTGTCTGACGATGTTCAACCCTGTTTTGGCCCCTCGGGCTATAGATGGCACTGGCTTCCTTCTTACCAGCAAAATGATTCTTTACTGAGCTCGAAGAGGTATCTATCTATATCTTGCCGCTCCGAATCTCAGCTTCTACTCTTTCTCCAGTTAGAATCAGCTCGGTGAAACCAGCTGACGAGTTGCCGATCAAATGATTGAAAAATGAACCAGATAGCATCCTTGGAAACATATCAACCAATTCCCTATCAGACAATGAGGGTTGAACTCTCCCAGCGAAGTCTCTCCATTTTTGTGCATAATCTTTAAAGCCTTCACTTGCACCCATGGACATACTCTGGAGTTGAGTACGAGTAGGAGCAAGGTCGGTGTTGTATTGATACTGCTTGTAGAAAGCAGCAGCCAGAACTTCCCAATTTCAGACATTGGCTCTCTCCAGTTGGTAGAACCATTCAAGTTGAGTCCCTGACAGACTATCTTGAAAGAAATGAACCCAAAGATTTCTATCAGCGTTGTGGTGTTGGATCTTTCTAACATAAGAGCGGAGATGGAGTTTTGGGCAGGACACCCCATCATACTTAGCAAAAATTGGAGCTTTGAACTTCTGCGGGATGACCACTCCCGACACCAATCCCAATTCTTCGAAATCCAGTCCAGGTATCCTCTAAACTTCCATGGCACTCAAATGATCTTCCAACTGCTTGTATCTATCCTCAGCAGGAGGATATGGCTCATCATTATAGTCGGTATCATTGTCATAAACTGCAGGACTGGGATCCTTCTCTTCTTCTTGATTATCCCCTTATTTGGATGAAGAGGTCAAATCTACTTGTCGCTTCAACTGATCTCTAAACTTTCTTCCCATATTCAGAATATCGGCAGTATTCTTCTTTTCCTTTTTCTCTTTTAGGATGAGGGCTTTCAGATCCTCCTGCCCTTTTGCCAGACTTATGAACATTTGTTGGAACTGGGAGTTTTGTGCCTGAAGGTCCTTGATGCTTTGTTCATAAGACATTTCTACCGAAATAAACAGCGAAGAAGATGAGAAACCTGTAATGGTACATGTACATGAAATGTTATGAATGGGATGTGTATGCAATGATTTCAAAGACTTTGGGAAATTTAAATTTGCAAACCAAAATAAACAAAAAATTTATTATCTGAATTTGAAGTTTAAATTCCTTTTAGGCGTTATAATTAAAAATAAATCTAAAACTAGAAAAGAAATCAAAATTCCCATGGATGCTTCCTCTTTGTGCTGAGATAGTCATTGAGTCCTCTTTCCTCATTGAGCTTCTTTGTGAGCTCTAAAACCTTCCTCTCCTGAGCATGGAACTGATCCCTGTAAGTCTCCCGCTCCTCTTTCAACTTAATCCAAGACCTCTGTAACTCTCCAAGATCAGTGGGCATATAAGGATAGAGAACTGTGTAAGGAGTACCCCCTTCAGTAATGGCTTCCATAATCATTGGTAAAACGGCCACATAGGGAATCATAAGCTTCTGGGTGCGAGCTTGTACCCATTGGAGGTAAGGTTCCATAGGAATGGAAGCCTTTGGCCCCAAAGCCTTGGTGCCAGATCTGTTTACCATGCCCCAAGCTCGTATGAACCTCCAGCGATACTCTTGAAAATCATCCTCATAGTTGAATACAATGCCCTCGATAAGTAACTCATGGGGACCATCTCTTCGAGCGTAACCAAATTGTCACAGAGCTAAAAAAGGATTGTAGGTTATACACCCTCTGATACCAAGTAATGGGACATTAGGGTACTCCCTGCAGCGGTCAATAATGGCAGTGATTTCCATAGCTCGGGAACACCAGAGAATATCCATGTGAGCGAGTGACATTATCCTTTGTGACCAACCTAACCCTTCTTCATTCTTCAGTATGGACTTAGGGAGGTGAGAAATAAACCACCTCGACAACAATGGCATGCAACACATAAGAACCCCTCTTCTCTTCATGGTACGAGTATGGAGAGCGTGCAAAATATCTCCGAACAAGGTAGGCACAGGGTTGAGGGAGAGGAATATATTGATAGCATTCACATCCATGAATGAGTCTGGATTAGGGAATAAAACTAACCCATAGATTAGAAGAGCTAGAACCTCCTCAAAAGCCTGAAAATCCATATCATCCCAAAATAGTTGGGCCTTGTCTATCAAAAACTTAGCTAGAAAACCCTTGACTCCGCTTCTTGTTTCCCAATTGGATACCACGTCGGCCCGTTTTAGATGCAAAGCCGAGGAAATGACTTCTGGCTTAGGAACTTCTTCTAGACTTGTGAAGGGCAACTGTTCAAGAATGGGTATATCCAACAGCTGAGAGAATTATTCCAAGGTAGGCACCAACTGATAGTCTAGAAAGGTGAAGCGGTGGTGCTTGGGATCAAAGAACTGAAAGAGTACACTCATCATCTTTTCATCAAAGTTTGACGTAACTAGGTTGAGAAGTTGATCGTGTCTCTTAGTGAACACATAAGTTTCAGAAACCCTTGATAGTAGCTCCTTGAGTTGAGAAGGTATCTTCACAAAGCTAATTCGGATAGTGTTTCTACGAATGGAAGCCATGATCTGCAAAACAGAATAAAGATAAATTCCCTCGGTCTTTGAAATGGTTAGTGCAATAAGAATGGATGTTATGTTATGATGCATGATATCATGATAAACCACAGGTATAGCAAACACAATTAAATCACAAAGTCCTTAGATTTATGGCCTGCATGAGGTTCAAGCTCATACCCTCTTGAAGTTTAGTTGGTTTCAAACCTGTCTTAAAAAGTAACCAGGTTCTAAGGGATCTCAATATCCATGACCATCCTTTATCGGGCATTGTCTCAGCTCAAGCAATCTTTTATTGCAGCCTAAATATCCCGAAAGTCTGATCTCAATAAGTGTAGCATCGAGTATCAAGCAATCCTCAGCTCTACACCAAGGCCAGCTATCTCACTACTTTCTAATGGCCAAGTTTGTTCAACTAAGGTTCTAAGGTCCGTTAGTGCTTCACGACACCACGCGGCGGCCCTGTATTCTCCTCGTTTCCCCGCAAAGGATACCGGTACCAACCAAAGTGTCACACCAACACAGTTATCGCTAAAACCATATCGGTCTATGCTGTACAGACTCCACGATGTATTTCTGTTTACCTAATAAGTGTCCCCAGATCCTAAGGTAAACCCCACTTTACTAATTGTCCACAGCCGAGTCGCCAGTTCTGTGATATGGTGGAAGAACCGACTATTTTTACTGGTTTTCGTTTTGTATTCGCAAATGTGCGGTAAGAAAGAGTCGTCACCGACATTTATTTTATCCAATTAGGAAAAGGAAAAAGAATAGAAAAGACCTTTTTCGAGAATGTTTCTGAGTACGGGGGTAGGTTATAGAAAGGGGAGGTGTTAGCACCCTTTCTATCTGTGGTTTTCCACGGGCTCTTAGGTACTTTCTCATCTTTTTAAAATTGCTTGTGTGTGCTTGTTTTGAAAAAAAATTTACTTCGTGATAACCCTTGTATCAGTCCTCAAGGGTGTGACGAAGTTTGTTTTTGAAAATTGGTTTTGAAAGGTGTTTGTGTGAAAAGTTTTGTTGAGCAAGTACTTAAGATTCTACCTACTCGAAAAAAGATTGTTCGTTCTCATTTCCTTTAGACAACGCTATCCTACTATTAAGGAGTAGGTAACCCCGTCGTTGGAGTTTGTAAGGGACGTTCGAAAGGGACAAGTACAGTCACCAAATCAATGGGTAGGAAACCTTAGTTGTAACCTTAGAGTCTTAATGTTGTACCCCAAAATTTGCCCTCCCATATTCTTCAAGATTTGCCAAGTCAATGCTTCAAAATTCCCCAAGGGTTGCACAGTTCAAGGGCCTCCTAAACAGTCAAAATTAGGGTTTTGGTTCTGACAAAGAAAATGAAGTTTCCAAGGGTCCAATCAAGTCCCACATGCCTACAAACATGGTCAAGAATCCTCATGCCAAGTTTCAAGACTTACAGCACAAAATTGCACAGTCAAAACCCTAATTGCACTACAGTCAACTGTAGGGGCAAAATGGTCATTTGACAGTCAAAAGTTCAAATTTTTGGTCAACATCTCATTTTGAAGCCACAAACATCATTTGATCAATGCTTTATCATGATTCTCAAAGCTTGGCTCAAAAATCACCAAGATGCAAAAGTTTCCTTATTTGGATAGTTGAAAAAGTCAACTGTAAATTGACCAGGGCATAACTTTCACATGGATTATCAGAAAAATTCCATCCAAAGCTCATTTTGAAGATAAAGACATTTCCTACAACTCCTCTTCACACTTCAAGTCCAAGAAATGCTCTCACAAAAAGTTATCAATTTCAACATTATAGGTCATTTTCAAAAGTCAACAAAAAGGGACTTTAAGTCAAAGGCCATAACTTGAGATTGGTAAATAAAAATGACATGGGACCAAAGACATTGGATAAAGGACTCAAAGAAATTTCCAAAATGTCCAAGAACATGAGCAAAGCTTACAAATTGAGCAAGTTATGCCTTGTGGAAGTTGGGAAATTTTTGGATATTTTGAAAAGTCAACATTGATTCAAATGACCTAAAAATGCTAATGGGCCTCTTTTTCTTCCACAATTCATCATCCAAGGCATGTGCACGACCATTTGGCCCAAAGGGAAGTTTTTATCATTTTTATTTTATTTATTTGAATTTTTAAATGCTAGAAATTCATTTAATTAATTAAAATATATAAAAAATACTAAACCTAGGTTTTTAAATCTTTTTATGCATGATATATACTCAATATTTCGTGCAAATCAGGTTAGGAAAGAATCAAAGGTGATTGGATGTGATTGAAGCCAAAAAGCATGAAAAAGATTTGGAAAATTATGGCTTGAAAATCAAATATCCTTTTCATTAATGCATGGATTTTTGATCAATTTCTTTGACCTAAATCATTGATACATATATATGCAAGCTAACCCTATTCAGAATGGACTCCCAGCTGCGCAGAAAAGCCATATGCAAACTTGAAATTTTTCAAGAAAAATCCAATACTGAAAACCAAGTTCTAAGGTGATTCAAGCCACCATACTTATTCCATTGTGTTCCTGAGGCTTCAAGGAACATATACAAATCAAAATCATCGTCCCTAACACAGGAAATAGGTAGAACGATTTTGACCGGTTCAAGCTTTTTTTCAGATTCTTGAAACATGATTCATGCATTATTTGTAAATTCTAATATTGGGTTTGTATTCATTATATCATTCTGAAGCTAACGGTGTACTTTGATTGAATTTTTATGCACCACACGCGATTTCACCATGAACAAGACCTAGGGTTTTCAAAACTGTGAATTGGGGTTTCCCAGTTAAGGAAAAATTGGAACATGAAACCTAGGCCATTCAACTCAGCATGTTGGGACGATGCTAAATCCATCCTCGCGCTCAATTTATGAGCTACCACAAGCTAATCGCTATTTTCTGGAATGGCATATTTTGGAACGGTTCAAAAACCGTTGCTAATGGTTTTGTGTTTCAGGAAAAAATAAACGAAGAAGAAGAAGATGATGCGTGGAAGAGTACCATTGGAGGATTCAAATAATTAGCGCGTTTTTTTTATTTTGTCCACTAATCCATTTTTTTTCATTATATTATTTAGTTTCCATCAGATTAAAGAATGAACGCGCTAGCTTGAGTGGTGGGGAAGACGCCTGGTAAACCACAGGACCTGGGTTCGATCCCAGGTCCCCCTCCCTTTCCTTATATTTTTCATTTAATTGCATTCTCATGCAGTGCAGGGTCTAAGGCTCCACCATATGCTCCTCCATCCAACACGCCACTTGGCCAGTCTCATCAATCCAAGGGCCCAGATCTGGAGAGCATGGTAAACCCCAGTCAACGCACTTACACGCTATCCTGGAAAGTCAATCAGGCCTTGAAACCTTGGGCCAAAATTGCTACAATACACCTCTCAATTGGGGACAGACCCCCCTAGGTTTGCAACATCTTTCTCTATTTTATTTTTTTTATTTTGATTCAATTATTTCTTTTTTAATTTAATTCTTTAATGTAAATATTTTCATAAAAAATATAAAAAACAATATAAAATCATAAAGACAAAAATAAGTATTTTTTTATTTAATAGTATTTTGTAAATAAAATTCATTAATTAACTTAGTTTTAAATCTAGGATTAATCTTAACATTTTTCAATAAAAACCTAAAATTTGGTAGAATTAGGGTTTCAAATCTTTTTTCATCCTTTTTTCCTTTTTACCACATTAATTATTAATTCTTCCTATTATTTTTATAAATCAAGATTGCATGTAAATAATTAGGTTAATTTAGGTTTAACTTTAATACTTTCTTAATAAACTAAAAAAACAATTAGAATTAGGGTTAACATTTTAATTTCAATTAATCTCATTAAATTCTCATAAATACAAAAAACCAAAAAATAATTTCTTTTTCTTTAATTTAATTAATTTGCTAATAATTTAATTTCGTTAAAAAGGGTCCAACGCCCTCGTTTCTAATTTTAATTTAATTCGCGTATTTATTTCTTTTTCTTTTAATTATTTATGTACCTCTCCCAAAGCCATGTAAATTTAATCTTTCGCACTTTACTTTTCTTTAATTCTTTATTTTTCTGTCAAATCGGGTTCTGGAAATTTTGGCGATGTGGACCCGCGCCTTTTGTAATAGCTTAGAATTCTTATTTCCCGCAATTCTTTTTGACTGTTAAACAAATGCATGAAAGAATGAATGACAAAAAAATAAAAACAAACGCATAGACCACTTTGACATGACAAGACAAAAATAAATGAACATGACACACAAATCACACACCACCCCTAGGGTACGCCTCACTGTTGCCTTGCCTCGAAAGGTGATCGTCGAGTAGAGGATGTCTTAGTAAGTCCTCATGATCCGGGAACCTGGCATGAGGGTAGCTTCTAAGGTGTCTTCCCATTGCTCTGGTGATCACCATGTCCCGAACCTCGAATTGACCCGAACACCTTCAACGATGGTGCTACCTACCTCTCAATGGTGGGATGGCACTACTTTAAAGGACATTTACACAGACGAATTCCTTAGGGGAGGTAGGTTCTCGTAGATACTTGCTCTAAATTTCAAAACAAATCAAAAATACTTTTCACACCAACACATTTTCAAAAAGCTTTCGAAAGCATTTTTTCAAACACTCTTGAGGACCGATACAAGAGTCGAACTGGAATTTTCAAAGAAACTTTTTTAAACCCACAGTTGAAAAGCAAACAAACCATTTTTGAAAACACAATGAGAAAGTATCTAAGAGCCCATGGATAACCATGGATAGAAAGGGTGCTAACACCTTCCCTTTCTATAATCTACCTCCCAAACCGAGAGTAATCTCTATAAGGAATTTTTCTGTGCTTTTGTCCTTTCACTTTGGAGAAAATAAAAGACGGTGGCGACTCTTGCTTCCGCGAAATTTCGCGAACCAGCGTTAAACAGTCAGTTCCAGATCCACCGATCACAGAACTGGCGACTCTGCTGGGGATAAACTTATAAAGTGAGGTGTACCTTAGGGTTAGTTCATAACTATGTTTTCAATTGTATTGACTTGTCTGCTTTAAATTTGTGGGTTGCATGGGAGTTACATAGATCCTAACCCGGATCTGGGGATACCCTGTTAGGTAGCATAAGCTGTGAGGGACCTGTCCGGCGTAGACTGACACGGGTGAAGCAGTGGCTACGTTGGTGTGGCACCTTGGTCTGTACCGATATCCCTTGTGTTGCAACAAGGAGAATATGGGTCTTCTAAGGAGTCATTAAGCACCAACAACCTTAGAACCTTAAATGACACAACTTGGCCATTAGAACAGTAATAGTATGCTACGCCCATTGAGGCTAAACTCTCGTGATGGTTCTGGCCGCAAGAAAAGATTGCGATGCTGGAGTTATGACCGATTGAGGGTAGTCAATGATATTGGTATCCTCTAAGAACCCGGTTACTTTGATAGGACAGGTATGAACCAACAAACTGAAAGAGGGTAGTACCTAGACCTCATGCTGGCCTAAATTATAGGGGCTTGCCTTGTGTGACTTGTGTGCCTTACCATGTTTGCCTTTGTATCTATTTATGGTGTGCTTTATCATAACATCATAACATCATGAGCATTTCATGCATCCTGCATAAGGACTGACCATTTCAAAGACAAGAGGGTTTCACCTTTGCTCTGTTTTGTAGGACATCATGATGCCTGTGCGAAGGAATACTATCCGGTTCAACTTTGTTCATTCACCTGAGTTGCTTGAAGAGTTGGTTAGCAGAATTCCAAATACCACTTCCTTCATTCAAAGGCATGGTTCTCTTCTCAATTTAGTCACTGCAAAGCGGGATCAACAGTTGATGAGTGTTCTGACCCAGTTCTATGACCCTCTGTACCAGTACTTCACCTTTCAAGACTTCCAGCTGGTCCCTACCCTGGAAGAGTTCTCTGATTTGCTTGGTATCCCTATCTTGGATCAGACTCCCTTCACTGGTTGGGAAAAGACCCTCAGGCTTGAGGATGTTGCTGCAGCTCTTCCCCTAACACATCAAGAGGTAATGGACAACTGGGTGACTAGAAGCGGAGTTAAGGGTTTCTTGGCCAAGTTTCTGATTGGTAAAGCTAACAGTTTTTGGAATGACCTGGACTTTAGGGCATATGAAGACATCTTGGCTCTCTTAATCTATGGGTTAGTCTTGTTTCCTAATCCTGACAACTTCATCAATGTCACTGCCATAAGGATCTTTATGTCTCAGAATCCAGTGCCCACTCTCTTGGGTGACATCTTGCAACAACTTCATGCTCGTACTACCCGAAGACGAGGAACCCTATGGTGTTGTATCCCTTTGTTGGTGAGGTGGTTTATTTCACACCTCCCTAAGTTCGTGCTGAAGTACCAAGAAGGAAGAGGTTGGGCTCATAGGTTAATGTCTCTCACCGATAAAGACATCATTTGGACTTGCAGAGGTTTGGATGAGATAGCTATTATTGATCGATGCCGGGAATACCCTAATGTTCCTCTAATTGGTACCCAAGGAGGAATCTCTTACAATCCATGTCTAGCACTCCGTCAGTTTGGAAGAGCCAGAAGAGCAGGCCCCCATGAGATGTTGGTGCCTCACATCAGTTTTGAGTTTCTGGTGGATAATGACGAGTTGCGTCGTAGGTTCATCAAGGCTTGGGACAAAGTTCATAAAGCTGACCCACAGGAGTTAGGGCCAAAGACTTCTTTACCTATGGAAGCCTACTATAAATGGGTTTGTATTCGTGCTCAGAAGTTAGGTATGCCGTATGAAGCTGTCAGACCTATCATTCTTGAGTCTCCTGACAAAGATGGTGTTCCTCCAACTGTCCTTCCTCCTCAGATACCTACTGATTATGAGACATTAAAGAGGTCTTGGTCGCAACTGCGAGAAGAACGGGATTCTTACCGGGAAAAGTTCAACGAGCAGGAATTGAAGATCCAAAAGCTGATGAAGCAGTTGGAGAATGAGCGAGCTCTGAATGCCTACATCCGTACTGAGAAGAGGAGACCATGGGATCAATAAGGAGCTCTGGATGTTCTTTTACAGTCTTATTTCCCTTTTCAGTATTTCCTTTCATGTAACGCCTAAGGGCAACCTGTTGAATAATTTCAGTTTCAAAGTTGAATCTAATGAAGTGTGTTCCTTTTTTGTTTACAAAGTTGATTCCCGATTGTCTTTGAAAACATAAATCATACGCATTCCATTCATCATGTGCATAGCAGGTTTTCCTCTTTTTCAGGTTGCTTACCGTTCTTCGCTGTTTATTTCAGCATCATGAATCCTGACTCATCATCAACTGAGATGTCCATCAAGGCTCTTCAGGCGCAGAATGCGCAATTTCAGGAATTAATCATGGGTTTGGCTCAGGGCCAAGAAGAGCTGAAGGCTCTGCTCCTGAAGAAGGAAAAGAAGAAGAAGAGGAGAACTGTTCTCTTTAACTCGGGCCGAAGGTTTGGCAACACTCTGCAAAATGAAGAGGTTGGTTCTTCCATTGGCAAGGGTACTCCTCAAGCGGAAAAAGGTCCTAGTCCGGTAGTCTCCGACAACGAGACTGATTTTGATGAAGAGCAGTATCCTCCGGCAGAAGACCGTTACAAGCAGTTGGAGGACAGGCTGAATGCTATGGAAATACAACAGGTACCTGGGCTGGATTTTGGAGATCTGGGTTTGTCTACTGGTGTGATCATTCCTCGTAAGTTCAAAGCACCATCTTTCACTAAGAACGACGGGGCGTCTTGTCCCAAGCTACACCTCAGGTCCTATGTTCGGAAGATTCAACCGTACTCAGTGGATAAGAACTTGTGGATCCACTTCTTCCAAGAGAGTCTTTCAGGGACTCATCTCGAATGGTTCTATCAGCTGGATGGGACCAAGGTTCGTAACTGGGAGGAGTTGGCTACTGCTTTCTATAAGCAGTATCAGTATAATGCCGACCTTGCCCATACACGTACCCAACTCCAGGGTATGTCGTTAGGTTCAAGTGAAGGTTTTAAAGAGTATGCTCAGAAGTGGAGGGATCTGGCTGGCAGGGTGCAGCCTCCGTTGACTGATCGGGAGTTGGTAGACATGTTCTTGGGGACCCTATCTGGGCCATTTTTCAACCATCTTATCGGTAACTCATCTGCAGGGTTTACTGATCTTATTCTAACTGGAGAGAGAATTGAGGCTGGGTTGAAGTCTGGTAAGATTCCGAAGGGTGCATCGTCTAGTTCAGAGAAGAAACCCTTCAAGAAGGATGCTAGTGCTGTGTACGGGTCCAGGAGACAAGAGAAATCTGAGCGCCGCCAATCTGTCAGTGCGGTAATGATTGCCAAACCTGCTGCCGCTCCTCGGCCAACCAATCCTCAAAGGGCTGAAAGACCCCGGAGAGAGTTTACCCGTTTGAGCATGACCTTATCGCAGATCTTGCCACAGTTGCTATCCACCAATCTAGTGACTGTCAGAGAGGCCCCCAAAGCTGTAAACACTGCCTCTCCGAAATACAATCCAAATGCCCGCTGTGCGTACCATTCTGATAGCCCAGGACATTCCACTGATGACTGTTGGGCATTAAGGAATAAGGTGCAAGACCTTATTGACGTGAAAGAGATACAGTTCGAAGCGCCTGAGAGGCCGAATGTGGTTACTGCTCCTATGCCTCAGCATGGGGTAAATGCTGTTGATGAAGAGGTGTACGTTGTTTTTATGGATGATCTAGCCACTCCCTTAATGACCGTCAAGAAGAATCTACTGCTGGCCGGTTTATTTCCGGGTTGCAGTGAGGGTTGCCTGTTCTGTGCTGTTTCCCTATCCAGTTGTCCTTTGCTAAAGTTAGGCGTCCAAAGCCTAATGGATAGCAAGGAGATTCTGTTTAAGAAGTCTGTTGTTCAGTTGGTTCCGGTAGAAGAAGTTTTCGTGGTTACAATCTATAATAATCCAATCAAGGCTCTCCCGAAGAAGCCTGTCCAAATCATGACCGTCGCACCTGTTGTTATCACTGTTCCGGGGCCTCTTCCCTACGTATCTGATAAAGCTGTCCCCTGGCATTATGGGGCAGATGTGTATGTGAATGGAATCAAACAAGAGTTCAACACTGGCGCCAGTATCTGTGATATCACTGGTCCAGCCAAGGTTACCCGCAGTGGCAGGCTCTTCTCGCCTGACATTGCACCGCCCGCTGCTCGAAGACCCCTCCTTATAACACCTACAAGTGTACCTGTTCATGTTGCTGATCAAGTTGTTTCCCCTGCCACCGAGTCGTCTAATGCTCGGGGCAAAGGGATTGAAGTTGAGCCTGCCCGGATGGAGGCACCAATACCTATAAATGCTGAGGCCTCCCAACAAGAAATGGAGGAGATTCTTAAGATAATAAAAAAGAGTGACTTTAATGTTGTGGAACAGCTGGGGCATACGCCCTCCAAGATCTCCATGCTCTCCTTATTGCTATGCTCCGAGGCCCATGATAAGGCCTTGATCTCATTTCTCAAGACGGCCCATGTGCCACAGGAAACATCTGCAGTCCAGTTCACTGACTGCGTAGCAAATCTGACAGCGGACAATGGCTTGGGTTTCTCAGATGCTGACCTGACTGCAAAAGGAAGAGACCACAATGATGCTCTGCATGTCTCTATTGAATGCAGGGGCACTACTTTGGCGCATGTGTTGGTGGACACTGGTTCTTCCTTGAATGTTCTACCAAAGAAGGCCTTAGACCGTTTGGATTGTGAAGGCCTGGAACTAAAACCTAGAAATATCATCGTCAGAGCCTTTGACGGTTCCAAGAGGACGGTTCATGGAAAGGTAGACATTCCTATTCGTGTGGGCTCTCAGGTGTTTGACTCTACTTTTTATGTGATGGATATCCGCCCATCGTACTCTTGTCTACTGGGTCGACCTTGGATCCATAAAGCTGGGGCAGTGACCTCTACCTTGCACCAGAAGTTGAAATACCCTGTCAGAGGGAAGATTGTCACTGTGCAGGGAGAGGAGGAGTATATGGTGAGCCATTTGAATTCCTTCAGATACATTGAAATGGACGGGGAGTTTATTGAAACCCCCTTTCAGCATTTCGAGGAGGTGCTTCCAATTTCAGCAGCAGCAGAAACAGCAGTCAAAGAGAATGTTCCTTTAAAGATGGCTTCTCTGAAGGATGCTCGGGCTGTGGTTCAAAAAGGTGAATGTGCTAACTGGGGCAGGCTTCCCGACTTTACACAGAAAACTGAAAAATTTGGACTGGGTTTTACTGCAGAGGGTCAGAAAGCTATGCGGAAGGCGAAGACCAGAAGACCTCCTGTGCTCATCACAAATCTAGGAGTGAATGCTGTTGGGGAGAACAATGAAGTGGACGAAGCTGAGTTCAATAGCTGGATCTATCCGATGACTGAAGGCAGATTGACCAATTGGATTGTCAAAGACCACACTCCTGTTACTTTTGTTACGCAGTAATAAACTTCTTTGTTTCGTTATTTGTAATAAACAATAAATAAACTCTATGGCCCGGTGTCTTACCCGAGGCACCGTGGTTTCATTTGTGAGGGCATATAAATTGTCATTTCATATATCATAAATGAAAATCTTGGACGTTTTCTCGCATTTCAAATCTTATGATCCTTTTCTGTCTTTCCTTCCTTTACATATTTTTCAAAACAGCTGTATTTACACACACTCACTCATACTGGTTTCAATCCACTCTGGATCTCACTGGTAACGACTCTGCTACTTCCAGTTATGACTTCGAAAATCCGATCAACTTAGCCGAAGACGAAGGTGAAGATGATTGTGAAGTGCCTGGCGAGCTTGCAAGACTGTTACTTCAGGAAGAGAGGGCAATTCAACCACATGAAGAGCCAGTGGAAATAATAAACTTGGGTACTGAGGCAGACAGGAAAGAGGTAAAGATTGGTGCCAACCTAGAACTCAGCGTGAAGCAACGGTTGACTAAGATGCTACATGATTATCTGGAGATATTCGCTTGGTCCTACGAAGACATGCCCGGTTTGGATACTGACATTGTGGTACATCATTTGCCTACTAAGGAAGACTGCCCTCCAGTTAAGCAAAAGATCCGTCGTATGCGTCCAGAGATGTCTGAGAAGATTAAAGCCGAGGTTATGAAACAGTTTGATGTTGGGTTCCTTGCAGTGACTTCTTACCCTCAGTGGGTTGCTAATGTGGTGCCGGTACCAAAGAAAGATGGTAAGGTCAGAATGTGTGTCGATTACAGGGATCTGAACAGGGCCAGCCCCAAGGATGACTTCCCTTTACCTCACATTGATGTCCTTGTTGACAATATAGCTCAGCATAAGGTGTTCTCTTTCATGGATGGCTTTTCAGGTTACAATCAGATCAAGATGGCACCTGAAGACATGGAGAAGACTACCTTTGTTACTCAGTGGTGCACCTTCTGCTACAAGGTCAAGCCTTTTGGACTAAAGAACGCTGGGGCAACCTACCAACGTGCCATGGTTGCTTTATTTCATGATATGATCCATCATGAGATAGAAGTGTATGTTGACAACATGATCGCAAGGTCCCAGACTGAGGAAGAGCACCTAGATCATCTGCAGAAATTGTTTGACCGATTGAAACTGTACAAGCTGAGGTTGAACCCTAACAAGTGCACCTTCGGGGTAAGATCTGGAAAGTTGCTGGGCTTCGTTGTAAGTGATAAGGGTATTCAAGTGGACCCTGCCAAGGTTAAAGCTATTCAAGAGATGCCAGTTCCTAGGACAGAGAAGGAAGTCAGAGGCTTTTTAGGACGCCTAAATTACATTGCTCGATTCATCTCACACTTAACTGCTACCTGTGAGCCAATCTTCAAGCTGCTGAAGAAAGATCAGGTAGTACGTTGGAATGATGAATGTCAGGCCGCTTTTGACAGAATCAAAGAGTATCTCCAAGAACCACCCATCCTTATGCCACCGGTTGAAGGGAGACCTCTGATACTATATCTGACAGTGCTCGACAATTCAATGGGGTGTGTGTTGGGGCAGCATGACGAGTCTGGCCGAAAAGAGCATGCCATTTATTACCTTAGCAAAAAGTGTACTGACTGTGAGACCCGATACTCACTGCTCGAGAAAACTTGCTGCGCTTTGGTATGGGCTGCTCGCCGGCTGAGACAGTATATGCTGACTCACACTACCTTGTTGATCTCAAAGATGGATCCTATAAAGTACATATTCGAAAAGCTTGCTCTGTCTGGGAGAATTGCAAGATGGCAAATGATCTTGACGGAATACGACATTCAGTATACGACCCAGAAAGCCATCAAGGGAAGTGTATTGGCAGACCACTTGGCACATCAGGCCGTAGATGACTATCAGTCAATGAACTTTGAGTTTCCAGACGAAAGCATCATGATTGTGACTGATTGTGAAGTACCTGGACCGGATGAAGGACCTGAGGAAGGATCCCGATGGTCTATGCACTTTGACGGAGCCTCCAATGCTTTGGGAAACGGTATCGGCGCTGTAATCATATCACCGCAACGCACTCATACTCCGCTCACTGTCCGACTATGTTTCAACTGTACCAACAACATGGCAGAGTATGAGGCGGGCATCATGGGTCTTCAAGCTGCGATCGATCTAAGGATCAAGTTTCTGAGTGTCTTCGGAGATTCCGCTCTTGTGATCAATCAGATCAAAGGAGAGTGGGATACGAAACATCCAAATCTTATTCCTTACAGAGAATGTGTGTTGACCTTGATCCCCCACTTCACAAAGATAACCTTTGAACACTTTCTGAGAGAGGAGAATCAGCTGGCGGACGCGTTAACTACGATGTCTTCTATGTTCAAGGTTAAATGGGATAATGAGGCTCCCCGGATCATCATCTGGAAACTGGACGAACCGGCATACTGTTGTGATCTCGAGACTGAATTGGTGACTGAGAAGCCTTGGTACCGTGAGGTGAAGAGATATCTGGAAGCTCAGGAATACCTTGAGGGTGCCTCTGTCAATGATAAGAAGTTCCTGAGAAGGTTCGCGGCAAAGTTCTTCCTTAGCAACGACATCTTGTACAAGCGAAACCATGATTCAACCTTACTGCGTTGTGTGGATAAGACTGAAGCAGAGAGGATCATGGAAGAGTTACATGAATGGACCTTCGGAACACATTCCAGTGGGCACACTATGGCAAATAAGATCCTCCGGGCAGGGTATTACTGGTCTACAATGGAAGTTGACTGCTACCAACACTCTCGGACATGCCATAAGTGCCAGATTTATGCATGCAAGGTGCATGTTCCTCCAGTTCCTCTGAATGTTCTGACTGCGCCTTGGCCGTTCACAATGTGGGGCATAGACATGATCGGTGAGATTAAACCTACGGCATCTAATGGGCATCGCTTCATCCTGGTAGCGATCGATTACTTCACAAAGTGGGTCGAGGCAGCATCCTACGCTACGGTAACCAATACTGTTGTGGCACGGTTCATTCGGCATAACCTGATCTGTCGGTACGGCGTCCCTGAAAGAATTATTATAGACAACGGTACCAATCTGAATAACAAGATGATCACTGAGCTCTGCAAGCAGTTCAAGATACAGCACCACAATTCTTCTCCTTACAGACCGAAGATGAATGGGGCTGTAGAAGCGGCAAATAAAAATATCATGAAAATCGTGCAGAAGATGATAGTGACTTACAAAGATTGGCACGAGATGTTACCGTTCGCTCTACATGGGTACCGTACCTCAGCCAGGATGTCAACCGGGGCAACTCCTTTCTCTTTGGTTTATGGTATGGAGGCAGTCTTACCGATCGAAGTGCAAATACCCTCTCTCCGGATAATGAAGGATGCAAATCTGAACGAAGATGATTGGATCCAGACACGACTTGATCAACTAAACCTTATTGATGAAAAGAGACTTGCTGCTATCTGTCATGGTCAGACGTATCAGAAACGGATGATCAGGGCATTTAACAAAAAGGTCATACCACAGGAATATCAAGTTGGGGATCTGGTAATCAAGCGAATCATCCTTCCTCAGAGTGATCCAAGGGGCAAATGGACCCCTACGTATGAAGGGCCTTTTGTGGTTAAGCATGTGTTCTCAGGAGGAGCCATGATTTTAACCAACATGGATGGTGACGACCTTCCTCACCCCGCCAATGCAGACATAGTAAAAAGATACTACGCATGAAAAAAGACCCGCTAGGCTGACATGCCCAGGCAAAAATTAGGGCTTCCCGGCAAACCAAAAGGGTTCGGGCAAAATGAAGGGATGAAATAAAAAAAATCTGTACACCCGGCAAGTCGAAAACCTGAAAAGGCGGCTTGGGCAAAAATGGGTATCCCGGTGGACTGAAAACCCGAAAGGGCAGTCCAGGCCAAAGTTAGGGAGAAAGCGTAATACTATGTCTCATTGGATCACTTTGCATCCAGAATCCGGTATCTACATCAAGTTCAGACGACATCGATCAGTCAGCTTCATCTTCAACCAAGGTCATCAAGTGATGAGACGCTCGGAGTTATAAAGGCAATAGCAGAGTTGAAACCCAGTGGGATCATTCATTTCACACAGCTGTTTTATTTTCTCTTGTACAAAATTTGTATAAACTCTTTTATTCGGCGGCATTCTCTTACTAGGACGTCAGCCTCTTGTATATAAAACGCCTATTTTCAGGCAATTCAAAATTAATACAAATATGTTTTCCAGTTAAAAGTGCCAATCGTTTTTCCTTTTCTGTTCTGTTTTGTGAAGAACGTCCAAGGTTCAATTTGTGATATATGCATTGACAATAATTTGCTAACTCATGAATATTTGCATACGAAACAAAGGATTAATTACGGGTAACATTAGAAACAGGGGCAATAAAAGAGTTGTCTAAGCAATCTAATTGTCCTATCCTCCAAAGGTACCAAGGTAGGTTCAGCTAAAGAATACAACCAGATATCCTAATTCCCCAGAGAGTGAGCCAGCAAGCAGTACACTCTCCTCAAGCAAAGCTACTATCAAACTTAAAAGAAGTTGAGTATCCTCCAGCAGATCTCAACATGCCCCAGCATCAATATGCATTCTTAAAAAGCATCCCCCGGCAGTCTTGGTCTAAAGATTGTTCCCCGGTGGTATATCAAACATTCAATGGAGTCACTTCCCCGGTACAATTCAAAACTTCCCCAGGAGAGTCCAATCTAGTTCCCCAGGGAAAGTTGGAATCCATCCCCCAAGCAGTAAGCTTATCCCCAGTAGATTCTGGAAGCTTATCCTCGCAGAGCACGAACGCGTCTCCCGGCTTTATTCAAAGAGTTATTTCCCTACCAGGATATAACTGGGTTATCCTCAGCCAAAAGCCACGGAAAGAGCGTCTTCGACGTAGTCTTCTTATCCCCAGCGAAGTCTATTAGCACTTCCAACACAACAAGGGTATCCCCAGCAAGTTATTATCAACAGTTCCAGCAAAGTATCTCTCTCCCCACAGAGTATTGCTCCCCAGCAGGATCGCTAGGGTACTTTTCTCCCCGCAGAGTTATCCATTCGCCAAGTTTATTCCCCAACGGAGTTATCTTCTCCTACCGGTATTCTTGCAACTTTCATCCAGCGGAAGCAAAATCTATTTTCCAACATCAGCCCAGGAGTGACTTCCTGGCACCCGTCAAGGATTTATTTTCCTAAGATGAAAGCACACATTCATAAACAGCGCACTTCCATACATCATAGCATGCATATACGCATCATATCTCACAATCTCATTTATGTTGAGAACATCATTGCTTGATCCATATCATGCATTGCTTATGACTGACCTTTACCTTTCAGGAAATATTCAGTTAAGTTCTCAGCTACATTCCAAGACCTAGACTGGTTCAGTTAATCGACCCTAAGATTTTCTGTTTCTTATCCAGTCCAAGGCCTTCTCTAGTCCAGCTAAATCGACCCCAAACAGATTTTTCTGATGAAGACTCAGTAGAAGTTATCCAAGATTCTCTCAATGTTTGCTATTGAGGTTGTAATGGCCTATGGTTCTCTCCCCGATACTGCGGAGATGGTAATTCCCCCCAAGATTCTCTCAATGTTTGCTGTTGAGGTTGTAGTCGCCTATGGTTCTCTCCCCGATCCTGCAGAGGTGGTAATCCCAGATTTCGCTCAATGATTGCTGTTGAAGTTGAAATTATCCAAGATTCCCTCAATGATTGCTATTGAGGTTGTAGTCGCCTATGGTTCTCTCCCCGATACTGCGGAGGTGGTAATCCCAGATTTCGCTCAATGATTGCTGTTGAGGTTGAAATTATCCAAGATTCTCTCAATGATTGCTATTGAGGTTGTAGTCGCCTATGATTCTCTCCCCGATCCTGCGGAGGTGGTAATCCCAGATTTCGCTCAATGATTGCTGTTGAAGTTGAAGTTATCCAAGATTCTCTCAATGATTGCTATTGAGGTTGTAGTCGCCTATGGTTCTCTCCCCGATCCTATGGAGGTGGTAATCCCAAGATTCGCTCAACGATTGCTGTTGAAGTTGAAGTTATCCAAGATTCTCTCAATGATTGCTATTGAGGTTGTAGTCGCCTATGGTTCTCTCCCCGATACTGCAGAGGTAGTAATCATCCCAAGATTTTCTCAACGATTGCTGTTGAGGTTAAAGTCATCCAAGGTTCTCTCACCGTTCCTGTTGAGGTAGTAACCATCCCTGGTTCATTCATCACCGTTTGAAGCTCCAGATCCAGCTCCTGTAACCAGTCAGGACACATCTATACAAAGCATCTGAAGACCAGTTCCTGCAACATGTCAGGTACTCATTTTTCTTTTGCAGGTACGCAAGTTCTCGCTAAGGAGGCTCTTACGCGATCAACATCCAGATGGCATCTATAAGCCCATCCACCTTCCATCATCTCTTAGAATGGCATCTATAAGCCCATCATCCTATCCATCAATCTCTAAATGGCATTTATAAGCCCATTCCCACCATCACTGCTACCATGTGAGCGCAAATTTCTGGGCACTCTAGTGTTCAATCATCTTCCACCTTCGGATTACGAAAGGCACGTCAGCCAATCTGCATCCTCATGTCTAAGAAGATTGAACAGGGGCAACTTTTGTACCCCAAAATTTGCCCTCCCATATTCTTCAAGATTTGCCAAGTCAATGCTTCAAAATTCCCCAAGGGTTGCACAGTTCAAGGGCCTCCCAAACAGTCAAAATTAGGGTTTTGGTTCTGACAAAGAAAATGAAGTTTCCAAGGATCCAATCAAGTCCCACATGCCTACAAACATGGTCAAGCATCCTCATGCCAAGTTTCAAGACTTACAGCACAAAATTGCACAGTCAAAACCCTAATTGCACTACAGTCAACTGTAGGGGCAAAATGGTCATTTGACAGTCAAAAGTTCAAATTTTCGGTCAACATCTCATTTTGAAGCCACAAACATCATTTGATCAATGCTTGATCATGATTCTTAAAGCTTGGCTCAAAAATCACCAAGATGCAAAAGTTTCCTTATTTGGACAGTTGAAAAAGTCAACTGTAAATTGACCAGGGCATAACTTTCACATGGATTATCAGAAAAATTCCATCCAAAGCTCATTTTGAAGATAAAGACATTTCCTACAACTCCTATTCACACTTCAAGTCCAAGAAATGCTCTCACAAAAAGTTATCAATTTCAACATTATAGGTCATTTTCAAAAGTCAACAAAAAGGGACTTTAAGTCAAAGGCCATAACTTGAGATTGGTAAATACAAATGACATGGGACCAAAGAAATTGGTTAAAGGACTCAAAGACCATTCCAAAATGTCAAAGAACATGAGCAAAGCTTAAAAATTGAGCAAGTTATGCCTTGTGGAAGTTGGGAAATTTTTGGATATTTTGAAAAGTCAACATTGATTCAAATGACCTAAAAATGCTAATGGGCCTCTTTTTCTTCCACAATTCATCATCCAAGGCATGTGCACGACCATTTGGCCCAAAGGGAAGTTTTTATCATTTTTATTTTATTTATTTGAATTTTTAAATGCTAGAAATTCATTTAATTAATTAAAATATATAAAAAATACTAAACCTAGGTTTTTAAATCTTTTTATGCATGATATATACTCAATATTTCGTGCAAATCAGGTTAGGAAAGAATCAAAGGTGATTGGATGTGATTTAAGCCAAAAAGCATGAAAAAGATTTGGAAAATTATGGATTGAAAATCAAATATCCTTTTCATTAATGCATGGATTTTTGATCAATTTCTTTGACCTAAATCATTGATACATATATATATGCAAGCTAACCCTATTCAGAATGGACTCCCAGCTGCGCAGAAAAGCCATATGCAAACTTGAAATTTTTCAAGAAAAATCCAATACTGAAAACCAAGTTCTAAGGTGATTCAAGCCACCATACTTATTCCATTGTGTTCCTGAGGCTTCAAGGAACATATACAAATCAAAATCATCGTCCTTAACACAGGAAATAGGTAGAACGATTTTGACCGGTTCAAGCTTTTTTTTCAGATTCTTGAAACATGATTCATGCATTATTTGTAAATTCTAATATTGGGTTTGTATTCATTATATCATTCTGAAGCTAACGGTGTACTTTGATTGAATTTTTATGCACCACACGCGATTTCACCATGAACAAGACCTAGGGTTTTCAAAACTGTGAATTGGGGTTTCCCAGTTAAGGAAAAATTGGAACATGAAACCTAGGCCATTCAACTCAGCATGTTGGGACGATGCTAAATCCATCCTCGCGCTCAATTTATGAGCTACCACAAGCTAATTGCTATTTTCTGGAATGGCATATTTTGGAACAGTTCAAAAACCGTTGCTAATGGTTTTGTGTTTCAGGAAAAAATAAACGAAGAAGAAGAAGATGATGCGTGGAAGAGTACCATTGGAGGATTCAAATAATTAGCGCGTTTTTTTTATTTTGTCCACTAATCCATTTTTTTTCATTATATTATTTAGTTTCCATCAGATTAAAGAATGAACGCGCTAGCTTGAGTGGTGGGGAAGACGCTTGGTAAACCACAGGACCTGGGTTCGATCCCAGGTCCCCCTCCCTTTCCTTATATTTTTCATTTAATTGCATTCTCATGCAGTGCAGGGTCTAAGGCTCCACCATATGCTCCTCCATCCAACACGCCACTTGGCCAGTCTCATCAATCCAAGGGCCCAGATCTGGAGAGCATGGTAAACCCCAGTCAACGCACTTACACGCTATCCTGGAAAGTCAATCAGGCCTTGAAACCTTGGGCCAAAATTGCTACAATACACCTCTCAATTGGGGACAGACCCCCCTAGGTTTGCAACATCTTTCTCTATTTTATTTTTTTTATTTTGATTCAATTATTTCTTTTTTAATTTAATTCTTTAATGTAAATATTTTCATAAAAAATATAAAAAACAATATAAAATCATAAAGACAAAAATAAGTATTTTTTTTATTTAATAGTATTTTGTAAATAAAATTCATTAATTAACTTAGTTTTAAATCTAGGATTAATCTTAACATTTTTCAATAAAAACCTAAAATTTGGTAGAATTAGGGTTTCAAATCTTTTTTCATCCTTTTTTCCTTTTTACCACATTAATTATTAATTCTTCCTATTATTTTTATAAATCAAGATTGCATGTAAATAATTAGGTTAATTTAGGTTTAACTTTAATACTTTCTTAATAAACTAAAAAAACAATTAGAATTAGGGTTAGCATTTTAATTTCAATTAATCTCATTAAATTCTCATAAATACAAAAAACCAAAAAATAATTTCTTTTTCTTTAATTTAATTAATTTGCTAATAATTTAATTTCGTTAAAAAGGGTCCAACGCCCTCGTTTCTAATTTTAATTTAATTCACGTATTTATTTCTTTTTCTTTTAATTATTTATGTACCTCTCCCAAAGCCATGTAAATTTAATCTTTCGCACTTTACTTTTCTTTAATTCTTTATTTTTCTGTCAAATCGGGTTCTGGAAATTTTGGCGATGTGGACCCGCGCCTTTTGTAATAGCTTAGAATTCTTATTTCCCGCAATTCTTTTTGACTGTTAAACAAATGCATGAAAGAATGAATGACAAAAAAATAAAAACAAACGCATAGACCACTTTGACATGACAAGACAAAAATAAATGAACATGACACACAAATCACACACCACCCCTAGGGTACGCCTCACTGTTGCCTTGCCTCGAAAGGTGATCGTCGAGTAGAGGATGTCTTAGTAAGTCCTCATGATCCGGGAACCTGGCATGAGGGTAGCTTCTAAGGTGTCTTCCCATTGCTCTGGTGATCACCATGTCCCGAACCTCGAATTGACCTGAACACCTCCAACGGTGGTGCTACCTACCTCTCAATGGTGGGATGGCACTACTTTAAAGGACATTTACACAGACGAATTCCTTAGGGGAGGTAGGTTCTCGTAGATACTTGCTCTAAATTTCAAAACAAATCAAAAATACTTTTCACACCAACACATTTTCAAAAAGCTTTCGAAAGCATTTTTTCAAACACTCTTGAGGACTGATACAAGAGTCGAACTGGAATTTTCAAAGAAACTTTTTTAAACCCACAGTTGAAAAGCAAACAAACCATTTTTGAAAACACAATGAGCAAGTATCTAAGAGCCCATGGATAACCATGGATAGAAAGGGTGCTAACACCTTCCCTTTCTATAATCTACCTCCCGAACCCAGAGCAATCTCTATAAGGAATTTTTCTGTGCTTTTTTCCTTTCCATTTGGAGAAAATAAAAGACGGTGGCGACTCTTGCTTCCGCGACATTTCACGAACCAGCGTTAAACAGTCAGTTCCAGATCCACCGATCACACTTAAGATCTTTCCGAGGCAACATTTCTGAGGCAACATTTCCGAGGCAACATTCGAATGGGTCATTTTGATCTTTTATACCAGAGGGCAACCACTAAAATCTCCTATTCTTAATGACTATTTTACCGAAGGCAACCGAAGTGAGGCAAACCCTAGGAGTGAATATGTGCATGTGAATTTTTCAGTTAATTAGTTTTTGCACATTAGGTGATCTACCGTTTTAATTTTCAGATATTCTTGCCATACAATCCTATTAACCATGCATCTAACAATTAAAGATTGTGGAAATTAAAAGTGCGAGAAAATAAACCTATCTAGTATATGGCTTTGGCAGTTACATAATTATCTTGACTGAAAATAAAAATGCGGAATTTAAAACCCTAATTACTATTACAAACTCGAAGCAGTTACAATTATAACAAAAAGAATTAAAATGCGTGCGGCGAATTAAATGCGAGAATGGTTAAAAACCCTAAAAATCTAATTGATGAAAATATTTAGGTTATTTTGGAGAAAAGAATTAATTAGGTTTGTACAAAATTAACCCTAATTTATAATTAGTTTTAATTATAAAAAGAAATTGAAATTAACCAAATTTAAACTAAATTAATTAATTAAATAAAAGAAAATATTTTATAAAAAATATTTTTTATGTTTTTGTGATTTTGATTTGAGAAAACAATTTAATTACAAATTTAAAACCTAATTTCTAATTACTTTTATTTACAAAAAGAATTAAATTAACCTAGTTTCTAATTAAATTAATTAAAGAAATAAATATTTCATGGGAAAAATGATTTTTTTGTGTTTTTTTATTTAATAAAAAGAAATAATTTTGTGTTAATTAAAAAGAAAATGATTATTGAAATAAATAAAGAAATTGAAAAAATTGAAAAAAGGAAGAATTGGGCCTGTATAATGAGCAGTCTGTGGGGTGTGTTATTGAAATTCTTCATGCCCATTAGCCATCTAAGCTCAGTCAGCGCTTGATTCCATGTGGCATTGACCTGAGGGTATACCATGGTCTCTCAAGGTTGTAGACGCTGGATCTGATTGAGAAGTATTCATTGGTTGGATGGTGGAGTCGTATGGTGGGCGCTTGGGAGAGAATTGCATAGGATCTGTTGAAAGAAAATAAAATAAAGAGAACGCTGGGACCTGGGATCGAACCCAGGTCCTTATGCTTAGCACCAATGCTACATTGCCAGTTGCGCTACACATTTTACTTGTTAGTATAATAACAATCAAATATAATATATGAAAACCAAACAAACTGAATCAAACACGCGCAAATTCAAATGCTCCAATGGCTGGATGACACATATCTTCTTCTTCCTGGAACCGTCGTGTTAGACATCAGATCTATACCTACACACACCTTCTGTCGCTATAAGCCGGCAATATCTCAAAACATGATACAAGCATGACAAATCACTTATGAATACATTGATCAATTCGTTTTGACCTCACGAACACGATGGCACCCTTTATTTAGGCTAATTTCACCTGTGGACAAAAACCCTAAAAATGCAAGGTGAACCCTAACAATGGCAGATACGTGTATAGGCTTCAAAAATGCAATTAAACTATTCAGCCAGCTTGTAAACATGATAACAAACACATATATGCCATTAAAACATGCTCATAATGTATAAATCAAGATAATCGAATTTGAAAAATATGGCAAACCATGTGAGGCCTGGAGGAGGATTCTGGGCGTGAGAGGGTTGGCTATTGATTGAGATAGCCTCCTGAGACGTCCAACAGACGATTGGCAACACTAGGATGACTTGAGATGGCCTGTGGAATGAAAACTGAATCACACTCTTCTTTGAATTTTTTGAATTTGCTCGGCCTCTTTCACGATTGCTAACCCTTGTCTTTTTCCTTGTACTTGTTCATTATATATGCTAGAATGAATTAGGGTTCTAAAAACCAGATGTATCTTTGCAATTATGGAATATTTGATTTAATTTCCATGCCATATGCAAACTTTCTATATTGAGCCAAATTACCCCTTTCTTGTACCAATCAGCCCTGATTCGTTTTGGCCTTGATATTTCAGCTTATTTTGTTTGCAATCCTGTCAAAAAATCATATCAAAATAGATCTTTGATATTATTTACCAATTATTTGATTTAATTTAATTTTTAATTAATAAAAAATAAATATAAATTGGAAAATGAAGCAAATAACACGTGGATGGATATTTGGGTCATGGACCATGCTATAAGTGAGGTGCAATCATGAAATACTAAGCCCATTTGGTAAAAAATGCATTTTTGAGCATATTTGACTTTTGGCAATTTTGCAAAAAGGGTTAACTTTGACAAGGAATATCTCTTCTAATTTTAACCCTAGAGGGGTGTTCTTGGACTTTTTTGAAAGCTTAGGATGTCCTATAAGCAACCCTTTTAGTCTCATTTAAATTGGGTCTTCCATGTTTATGTAAGAAGCTTTGACCCAAAAGGTGTTTTTGTTGACTTTTCAAAAGGACCTATAATGTGGAAATTCATATCTTTTTGTGACTGAATATTTTGAACTTTTGGGATGAATGTGAATTGTAGGTAATTGCATATTCTTCAAAATTATCGTTGGATGGAAAATTTATGATAAAGTATGTGGAAGTTATGCTTGGTCAAAGTTTGGTTGACTTTTCCTCAAAAACCCTAATTTAGCAAATTTTGGGTTTTGATGAATTTGGAGCATTCCTTGAAGAATCATGATAAACCCTTTATAAAATGATGGATATCACTTCAAAATGTTGATGTTGACCAAAATCTTGAGATTTGACTATATGTGGGCCACAGTTGACTTTTGACCTAATACAGTCGATTTCCAAGTATCTGAGTAGTTGACTGAGCAAACTTCTTGTGCAAGGCTTGAAAATTGACATGGAGGGTCTTGAGAACATATTAGGACCATGTAAAGAATTTGGGTCCTTTGTGGTTCACACATATTGATGAAAATGGAAACCCTAGTCTGAGGTACATTGCCTTAGGAGAGAGTTTGTCTGGTCAATTCTTGGGCTTCCTTGAGCAAATTGGCGACCTCAATTGACATGTGTTCAGTAAAATGGGAGGGAAAATTTTGGGGTACAACACATATTATTCTAGACATATATGTACAAGGTGTTATAGTTGGTATCAAAGCAGGTCGATCCTTGTCCTTGCCATGAAACATCACAAGTAATTCTCTTCTCCCTCACATGTGTGTGTTGCTAGCCTGATTTCCACCACTGTAGTATTCATTCGTTGACCCTGGACACGTCACTGACTGCATATGGGATGGATAGGAACACGGTGGAGCCACCATGAGGATGCGTAAGATCTGAAGTGACTCGAAATGGTTTGGTTGAAGCCTGTTAAGTGTGGAGAGTATTGGGATTATTGAGTATGAATAGAGCGTTCGACACATAATAGTTTATAACTAAATATTTATAGTGATATTAAGACAACTGGGAATTCTGAATATTCATATTGGATGAAGTGAAACATTCTCTGGATTCTGGTAGCAGTGGAGGAAATTCACGAGGCACTTGAATAGGATTATGATAAGGGAATTCTGAGATGGAGCGGAATTTCAAGCTATTAGAAATTCATTGCTCAATCTTGGTGCCAATGGCAGATATTACTTGAGAACCTGTCGGACAAAAGACCTTTGAGAGTTCGAACGAAGGAGTCAGACCTTTTCTGGCTCGAGTAGTAGTTACGTGGACAAGGCGCTACACTCTGACTCATTTTGGTATGTCGTATGTTATGTATGGATTACCCTGTAAAGGATTGATAGAAGGACTAGAAGTGGTAATCTCTAATTGGGCAGATATTGGATACCCGATTAGAAGAGGAACCACTGTATCTTTGTTCATGCTAATTTGCGACTAAGCCCTAGAACTACGCTAGGAGGAAGTTGAGTGAGTAAAAACATGAGATACAATAACCTAATTATTTTCTATTTATGATTCGTCAAACCCTGAGTAAGGCCATAGAACTACGCTTGGTCTTAGGTAATTAGATGAATGGAAGCTAGTGTTTATCTGGAACCTCAGAGGGATGACTGCAGTTGTATTGGTTGTTTGGAACTCAAGGTGGGATTCTGATTTAGCACTCGTGAAACGTGGATCTAAATTCTGATGAGATATGTGTGGTAAGGACCCACATATCCCTCTTGATAATGGAGAACTATCCGGGAAGGAAATAGTGAGATGCATCAAGTTCTGATACTACACCAATGAGGACCCTAAGTGGACGTGATGTTGTGGGTGATATTAGATAATACCTTGTAGATGTTTCATGTCCATGAAACGATAAGTGGTTAAGTATGCACGAGTACTAGAGGTGGAGCTGATGTGTGGTTATCATATTCTGGAAGGTACGTAGTGCCACTATTCTTTAACATTGGTGATCAATGTTATAATAAATGAAGCATATCTTGAGTTAGCTCGATATAACATGTGTCTCGAGGAGTATCTGTAGATTCCCAAAAGTGAAGCAATGCCAGTCTCGGTAAGCAAAGACACATTGACTTCCGGATGCTGAGAAATTTCAAAGGAAAATATCGAGGCATGAAGTATGATTCCTTGCACCGTGGTTGCGCTCTAGACATCAGAAATGCTGCATTGGTGAATGCAACCAAGAAAGTTAGTTTGATGACATATGAGAAAACAACGAGGATTAGTTATGAGATGCTCTTAGCAGCTTCAATTGGAAAACTGAATTTGCATCAGAGTGAGAGGATCCTGAGATTGTGCAAGTAAGGGACTTTATGGTTGAAGGAGGCTTATAAGGATTCATTGATACTAACTATACTAACAAGATGCATATCCTTTTTCAGTAGTCTGTTCCATAGGAACTTCACACTTAAGTGTGCTTGACTTGGAGTAGTACTGTGATAGGTCACATTCTGGGGAATTCCCAAAACGCATGTGAGTCAGATGAAGACATGCTGAAAGAACTTGTATTGGTTTGTAGGGATAGTCAGGGATCCTAAAGGAAATCTGGGGAATTACGAGTGGCATTAGACAACTACATGGATGAAGTGTGACCACGAAACGATTATTGCATCGATTAAGTCACTTGAGTAGATAGAGGTGTTGTCTACCTAAGAACATGAAATTGGATGATTAGAAGGAAACTATGGAAAAGGTTTGCAGTGTAATCATAGTGCTTGTACGATGTGGAAGTCTATAGAGTAAGGTGTATTCCTATTATGTGAGTGTCCGACTTTAGACGTTCCGGAACTAAAGCACGTAATCCAGTTGTGTCCAATGGACCTAACCGGACTAAGGGAACCACTAGCGACCGGATTATGGAGATTTCTCAACCTGGAGAAGTAATATTTGTTGGGTATGCATAAGACTCTAGCATGTATCGTAACTTGGAAAAATGTATGAACACTGTGTTTCTCGTTCATTCTATTTGAATGTTCGAATGTGTTTTCCTTCTGTGACTTGATGTGATTTTATGCGACATGTGTTTGAATCAGAGTAGACCAACTGAAGAATAGAATCACTTATGATTGATCTATGCTTTTTACCGACCCGATGCTCTTGGTAACTCACCATGTGTATAAATACTTTGTTGATGAGCCCAACTTAACCATCAGAGTTCACCCTTCGTCGATAGAATGTTCTGTCAAGTTGTCAGATATCAAGAATGTGGTTGCAGAATTGTATACTCTTATGGTTATCGGTGGTAGTGTTACCATTAAAATTGAAAAAAGTTAGACTTGGAACAAGTCAATTTAAGCATCTATAAATTAGAAGTTAGGACCAAGAGGTTCAACAAATATATGTGTGGCGTTGTGTGGAATCAAATGGCATGTGTTGAGCAAGGATGAGTTTGGAAAACAATAAGGATGAGCAATATCTAGACATAATGGATTACCATAAAACCTGAGGCTACCCATATTCGGTGTGAATAAGTAAAGGTTAGGAACTTGGACGAATTATTTCCCCAAGTATGTCGAGACAAAGAGTCAGAATAAATGTTTTATGTAAGTAATGAGGCTCTTAGTCAAGAACATTACGCACAAAGGTAATCAATAATTATGTTTCCTTGAATTGAACAACGTTCAGACAAATTCTCAAGGTTTAACCAAAAGAGAAATGTAAGGAACATTTGTTCCCTCGTTGGAAGAAAGTGTGAAGAGCAGGTTTCCATGGTATTGGGAAGAAATTCGAGAGTGAATTCATTTTAAGGGGGGGAGAATGTAACACCCCTAATCTTCTAATCATGTAAACAAAGTTAAGAGAGACTAATGGATAGTTGGAATCCAAAGAAAATTTGGTTAGAAACTAACCAATGGCAAACTAATAGTAATTGTTTAGTTAGAGGAAATAAGAGAGATTTAACATTCTTGCATGTATCTATAAGGCTTGTTTGGGTGAAGAGACATAACACCTTGTAACAAAATCAATTTTGGATAGAAGAACATAGAGAGAGAGAGAGAGAAGAAAAGAGAAGCCATGTTCATCTTCACCATCTTCTTTTTCGTACTCCACAGACACCTGCCACTAATCAGATCATAACTTCTTACTCATAACTCTGATTTAGGAAATTCTTAAAGTTATGGAATTTACATGAAAATACCTTCAATTTGATATATGATTTTATGTTCATAAATTCTATATTGAAGGAGAAAAATCGATTGGAAATTGGTGATTCTTGCTGGAAATAGAGAAAACGGTGTTACGGGATTGTTAGGCTTGGAGGTGAAATTATGGTCAAGATGGGAGTGTAAGGGCTGAATATTCATCTTTCTAACCTCCAATTGATGCAAGGTAAATCTCATAGTTTAGAGACTTGGGGAAACTATGTTTTGGGGAAAAATGTGATAAGGGATTTTTGAGTGATCTATGCATGATTGGGGCATGAAAACCAAAATTATGTATACTTGTATGCTTCCTATAACATGTATGTTACTAAATGTCATTTGCATGTGAAGACTTTGGGGTATGGGACCCAAAATTGTACTGTTGCTTTTCTGACTTTTCTCTGCTTTGTGAAGTTCACCTACCGAACTATGTGTTCGCGTAGCAAACTGTCTGGTTAACAAGTAGGTTTGTTCTTATGTGCTTTCTTAGTGAACTGTGTTCTCTTAGCGAAGTAACCTTCACTACTAAGCTCTCCTAGCGAACTTTATGTTCGCGTAACGAGCTGTCTGGTTAACAAGAAGGTTTATTCTTTTGTGCTTGCTTAACGAGTTATGTTCTCTTAGAGAAGTAGCCTTCGCTACTGAGCTCTCCTAATGATGGTCTAGGACTAAAGGAAATAATTGAATGAATTACTCGATGCCAGTTCGCTTAGCGAATCAGACACTCGATGGAGGTTCACGTAGCGAGTTATGCCTTTCTGAATTGACTGAAGCTACAATCTTAATTTGCTGGAGCTCTCTATTATCTAGCTTAGAGAATCGAGGCGTCGTTACCAGTTCGCTTAGAGAACTTGGCCTGCTAGAACCATATGATTTTTCTTTGTAGTACAGATCTGTTTCGAGTTTAGGAATGGGGTGCCTTATCTGATGCTCAGTGGTTTACTAGATGAATCTGTTATGTATGTTTATCTGATATGTTCATGGACCTTCCGTATGCCAAAGCATGTTTGCAATGAAGTGAATTATATGATGTTTATGCTATTCAGGTTTGACTTCTGGATACGTTTAGTTATGATGTGGCTTCATGCCTGATATTCTATATATATCCTACTGGTGTGGCTTCTTGTGGAATATATATATATATATATATATATATATATATATATATATATATATATATATATATATATATATATATATATATATATATATATATATATATATATATATATATATATATATATATATATATATATATATATATATATATATATATACTATTGTGGCTTTGTGCGCTCGATGGGAACGATCTGGTGTATGCTCATTGTGTCACTGTTAGAAGCATCTCCTTAGGCAGTAAAACATCAGTAATGTTGGTTTGGTGAGGTCGTGATGCCACGTAGACCTTATGTCATATTTGGTTTAACACATACTTAATGGGAATGTTATGGTGTATACTCAACATGTATGTTATGATATTGTATTGTGCTCCTCCACGTGGGAATGATCTAGTGTATACTCCATGGATGGGATGGGACTAATGGCATACTTATGTGTTTTCTTGCATTAGACCTCCCCCAATGAGAATGATCTGATGTTTACTAACTGGTAGGAAGGGATAGTTGGGCTTATTCACCGCTCTCGATGAGAATGATCTGGTGAATACTCATTGACTGGTGTATGATATGCGCATACTCGATGAGAATGATCTGGTGTATACTCATCGCACATCAAAAAATACGGATAATCGATGGGAATGATATGGTGTATACTCATCGTGTATCGAGGAAATACTAGTGTTCGATAGGAATGATCTGGTGTATACTCATCGTGACACAGGGAAAAATATTTCTCTAGTAGGCAATCATCAAACGTTGATTGCGATGAGGTTATGATGCCATGTAGGTAATATCCTTATGCCCTCAACGATGGGCTGGAACAACCATGGTAGTCGGTTGTATTAGTAAGTACATAATGATCATTGTATTTTATTGGTTGCGTGCGTAATGTTATTTCGTTGGTTAGTCAAGGGACTTCCAATGGTGGTACTATCTCTATTGTGTATGTTTGCACCCAACCGTGAGGAAACCCCCAGATTCTCGGTGAATCCATTTATTTGTATGTATTCTGTAGAACTGAGTGAACCCCTAAGATATGGAGGCTCATTGTGATTTAGTAATCTTATCCCAATCCTCTTATTATTATTATTTAGGCACATGTTTTAGTAGACAAATTGCTAGATGGTTGGTTTGAAATACTGCAGGTGAGAAGATGCAGGAAGACCTTCAAAGATGTTATCTTTCTGAAGACAAGCTTATTGTATATGTTCGGAATTAATTTGGAGTTATATTGTATATAGTATTTAACTTTCTTGTATTTCTCTAGCTATTTGTTTGTTTCTTTGTACCATAAGTAATATCACTGCATATTATTCTAGACATATATGTATGGGGTGTTACACACATACTAGCTAGGGAAACTCCGCCAAACTGGGGATGAACATACATCACAGTACAATTGGATACTTGGCCAAAATCTCAATAAGATGGAGATACTACTGGAGATAAGAAAAAGAAATGAAGGAACAAAGATCCTACCACAAAGCTCAATTTTCTGAGAAGATGAAGATACTGCTGGGAAATAACTAGAGCACAATATTCCATCATCAATAATCCACAAAAGGGATTAAATTACTGTAAAATCTTTTCTAAGGGGAATGGATGGATCTGGTAAGCATCAACACACCATAAAATCTTCTAAGAGTAACAACTGCATGAAATCTTCTAGAGAGAGATGAAGATCTTCTAGGAATACACAAAGCAAACTCTTTGGGGATTAACAGCCTATGAGAGGGAAAATCATCTTGGATTTACTATAGGGGAACTTCAAATAACAATGCCACATTAGAAAGTAAAAACTCTGAGGGATTCCAAGTCAAATCACAACTCAGAGTAAGAAAGAATCCAAAATATGAACAAAGCTTCAAAATTTCCATAATTGTTTGATTACGACCTGGCCGGGAAAAAAATCACACTAAAGTGGAGAGAATTAGATCAAGGATCAATTGAGGAATATGAACTCAACCGGGGAAAGCTGAATCACACAATTTCATAAACCAATCACAACCAAACAACCTAGAGAAAACCCTCTATATGATTATCAAATTATAGGGGAACTTGAAAACATATACAAGGCATACCTCAAGAACAACTCTTCTTATGAGAACAATAAGTTCCACATTTCGATATTTAACCATTCCTGGAACAACTATTGTCATTCCATATTTGTTGTAATCACAAATCAAAGGAAAATCTTTTGTAATTTTTCAAAAACATGATTATTATTTAACCATTTGTTTCAAAAATTATTATCAACAATAAATAAAATTTTGCAAACGAAAATAAAATAAGAATTACAAACAGTTAAATAAAGGCTCAAATTTTATTTATAGAATGGTAGTCGGCAAATGGCGTGACTCCTTGGATCATTATAAATTTTAGAAAATGGTAAATATAAGAAAAAGGCTACATTGAAATACAATGACCACTATTCTCTCTAACAACTTTGAATTCCCTTGAGTTCAAACTTCTAATGAGAATGATAAGATTGAGAACCCCTTGACAAATAATGTTGCTTCATTTGATCGAGTCTTGTCTGGTACAGTTACTTGCTGTAATAGAGTGGTAGAACTAACTTGGGTGTTTTACGTTTGATCGCAATTATTGTGGATAGCAGACGTGGACACCGACTTTTCTTTTATCCAATAAGGAAAGAGTTAAAAGAACAAGAAAGACCTTTAGAGATGTTTTCTTGAGTTCGGGGGGTAGGTTATGAAAAGGGAAGGTATTAGCACCCTTTTCACCCGTAGTTATCTGCGGGCTCTTAGTTTCTTGCTAGATCACTTGATTTGTTTGAAAATGTGCTTTGTGGTGTGGGTTTGAAAATATTTTGAAAACGTCTTTGTAATGATTCTTGTCTCTATAAGAATGCTTACAAAGTGTTGGTTTTAAAAATAGTTTAAAGAGATGTTTGTTGTGGAAGATATTTTTGAAAGTGATTTTAAAAAGTGCCTTTGTAATGACTCTCGCCTCTATAAGAATGCGTTCAAAGTGTTTTGACTTATGCAAATATTTCAATTGAAAGTGTTAGTGTGAAAATGGTTTTTTAGTTGTGAGCAAGCAAACAACTACGAGCATCCTACCTACTCAAAAGGTCTAGTGTTCTTTTCCTCCTCCTTTAGATGTTTCTATCTTACCATTGATTGGGTAAAAGGCCCCATCATTGGATGTGAAGGGACGGGTGTGGATCCTTTGTATAGTCATAGCAGGCAACCTATGAGATGTTTTAGCAATTTCGTATAGGGACTAGATCGTTTATCGAAGGCAACATCGAGGGACGTCAAGGGACTACGATCTTTTATCGAGGGTCTTTGCTAAAATGCCCACATTCGAGGGACATGACTATTTTCCAAGGAAACAAGTGAGATTTCCTAGAGGTGCATGTGTCAAAAGTTTATTTGATTGCATGCATTTTATCTTTGAGATTAGGTTTTGCTAACAGTTGATTTTATCTTACCATACACACCTATATTACTAGCAATTATATTAAAAGCGGTAAACTTACGGAAATTAAAATCCTAAGCTATTACATCATTAGGGGAATGGGAGTACAATTTACAAATGGGAATGAAATAGGTGTCTAATTATTACAACCATATCAAATAAGTGGACTGTAATGAAGAATATATATATATATATATATATATATATATATATATATATATATATATATATATATATATATATATATATATATATACAATGCAAAAACAGTGTAAAAAGAAGGACAAATTGCAGTTTGAACTATTATGTGTCGACACATGCTGTTATGCATCGACACATAACTTTTACTTGTTCCTGTAAAACAAAATCAGCTTAGTATGAGTCGACACATAATGAGATGCATCGACTCATGCACCTGTTTGTGCTGACACATACGCATTTTGTGTCGACTCATATACCTTTCATTCTTCTATTTTGAGGCCTGGATAGAAGTATGGATCGATGGATAAGCCCATGTGTCGACTCATACCCTGTTTTGTCACTAGAATGAGTCGACCCGTGTAGGTATGTGTCGACTCATGCTACAGCTTTTTGCTTCTATCACCGTTCTTTTGCATGTATCAGTCAGTTTTCAACATATAAATGGTAAAAATGAACAGCAAGTAAATGATCAACTTCAAGAGTAGTGATTGCTACATCCTATCTTCAGAAATAAACCAAAAATGATGTATTGAAAATGCAAGGTTAAGATGACTTACCTTGAAGCTGCACTTTAGGTTTTGAGTCTGAATACCCTTCAAGATGTTGCGTGGACCTTAATGAAACTCTAGAAAGCTGCTAAACCTCCCTTTATGTTGAAGGTTATTGAACCAACTCCAAATAGTCAAGTTTGTGTAATATTGTCTTTTGTTTAGAAGTTGCAAATAAGGGCACTACATAAATTTTTCTTGTGCTTGAACAATATCTATGTGATGTGAAGTGTTTAGAAGGTTTATGGGAGAGTTTGCAAGGTTGTACAATAATAGGTTGAGGATTTTTTGTTTTATGGGTGAAAGCAGAGTTGAAGATGAGCTGAGTTTTATGAAAATGAGCTGAGTTTTATGGATCAACTCAGTTTTATGAATGAGCAGAGTTTAACAAAAGTCCTGTTTTTCTCTCCAAAAAATCCTCTTTATGTCTTATGAAACAATCCCTTTTGTAGATCCTTGACTCAGGTTTAGGAGGGAAACAAAATAATTTATTTTGAACTGTTTTTGCCTACTGCTTTGATATTTTTTCCACACAATTTTATTTTTCCATTTTGGTGCAATTTTGTGGCTGTTATGATGCAGGTTGGAGTAGACTGCATATAGCAGTTTTGGACTGTACAGGAGAGCATATGCAGGTCTTTGTGACAGGTTTGTGGTGCAGTATAGCACAAGTTTTTTTATAGGACAATAATGGAGCAGGGTTTTGGAGTGTTGTGGCAATGTATAGAAGTAGCACATCATACTTTGTTAAGTAATAACTTGGACATCATAGTTTGCAGCATGAAACATGTTTGGTTTGTAGAGCAATTTGTGCAAATTGTATCAAAGACAAAGCATTGTGGCAAGGTTTTGAGTCAAAGGAAAAAGTCCAAACAATACAAAGTTTAGGATTTGTACACTTGAAAAAATGCCATTTTGTAATAACTTGAATTATTTGTAATATCTTGAACTATTTTGAATTGTAGTGACAAGATTTCATGAAGCAATGATCTTAACTTAGAAAATTTCCAAGTTTTGCAAAAGTTGGATTTTTGACTTTCTTGATTTTAGATGATCAACTTTGATATTTTGGATGTCTTGATGAAATATGATTTTTGGGACTCCACTTTGGTCAAAAAGTCAAAGTTTAACCTTTTAGTCTACAGTTGACTTTTTCCCATCAGTTGAATTTTTCCCATTAGTTGACTGAATTTTATCTATCAATCCACTGATCTCAAGAGATGAATTGAAATGTTCAATTAGGTTAAAATGACGCGCTCGGATCCTTGAGATCATACTTCCAACCAATAAGCCAGGTATTAGGTCAAAAATCAAAGTTCAGTCATTTTTAGTCAAAACCCTAATTTTGCTCATTTTTCCCTTTTGGTAATTTGAATGACTTTCTTGGAAAATTGTGATCCAAGACTTGAAACTTGTCAAAGGAAATCCTGAGGGTCCATAATGATCCATGAAAGTCATTTGAAACATTAGAAATCCAACTACCTTTGTATAAACTCAAACCCTAATTTGAGGCGTCAGTGATGTGGAGATTATTTGACCTAGTCGATACTTACGCAAACTTGAGGTGTTGAATATCTTCGTAGGAAATATCTTTAGCAATGAGAGGTAAAATGTTGGGGTACAACAACTTCCCCTGTTTAATCTTCTTAAACCTGGAGAGTTAGATTGGCGAGTCAGCGATTTGTAGCTCGAAGTTAAAAGATGATTGAACACTAGAGTTCCCAGAAATTTGCACTCGATGGGCTTATAGATGTCATCCTGAAGTGACTGTTGATGGAGATTGAAGGAAGTATCTGGGTAAATCTTCGATCGAATTAATATGAGTCGAAAGATGTAGTGGAATTAGTATCAGAATATTACCCATAACTGGATCGTTTATGACTCGTATCTGAAAGATGTACTGAATGAGTGTCAGAATGACATCCGCATTTGGATCGTACCTGTATTGTATTGAAGAGAAAATCTGGAATAAGTGTCAGAATGACATCCGTCTCTGGATCGTATCTGAATTGTATCTTAGAAGAAAATCTAGAATAAGTGTTACAATGACACCCGTCTCTGGATCGTATTTGGACCGTATCTAGAAGAGAATCTAGAATAAGTATTAGAATGTAATCTGCATTAGGGATCGCATATGAACTATTTTTAGATGGAATCTGGAGTAAGTATCAGAATGTCAGCTGTATCTGGATCGCATCTGAACTATTTCTAGAAGAGAATCTGGGGTAAGTATCAGAATCTCAGCCGTATTTGGGTCGCATCTGAACTGTTTCTAGAAGAGTGTATGAGAAGGAGCCCGTGTAGGATTGCTTCAGTTGGTTGTGTAGATAGTTTCCATGGCTTATTTCAGGAATTAATCTATAATCAGTTTTCCTCAGATAGTTATCCTGTCTTGTTTTAGGTATTAATCTGGAACTTGTTTTTGTTGGTCGTAGAGATGGTTGTCCTGTCTGGTTTCAGGTATTAATATATGACCTATTCAGAAATGGTTATGGTATTTGCCAAAGAGGACTTTTGTTGATTGACTTTCCCCTTCAAGGAAGAGGGTTAGTTACATGCATATGTATGCAATGGCTTGATGATGTTCTCAAAATAAATGAGATTATGATGTATGCATTTATCATGTATTCATGAATGTGAAATATTGGTTGAAATGTATCTTTGTCTTGGAAAGTAAATCCTTGACAAATGTTGGGGAGTTTTGGGAAGTTAAATCCCAGAATGCTGTTGAGGATGAAGAGTATGAACAGCTTCAAACCATGCTTAGGATGTTTCCGCTGGGGAATATTGAATTTGTTTGAGGGAAAACTCTGTGGAGAGTGTTGATTTCCGCTTGGGGAAAAAGAGTTTAGGAGTTTTAGCTGTCAGTTTCTCTACTGGGGAGTTATCTCTTGATCGAAGAGAATGGAAGTTAACATCTTGTCGGGGATAAAGGAGTTAACTATTATCTGATCAGCTTCTAGGCTTTGCAGCAACTCACTGGTGATGGTGGTAAACACTACTGGGGAATAGGAGATTTATTGATGACTTCACTGGGGATTAGGAGTTGTGGTCCCTCAATTTGTAAAAGTTTGAGAGGCAAATTCAAGCTGGGGAATCTGTAGTTTGTTGGGGAAATAAACCCTGTTGAAGAGAATATTTGACAAACTGCTGTGGAGGTGCTTTCTTTTGGAAGAACTCCTCGAGGATTCTTCTTCAGACCAACTCATCTGGGAAGAGGGTTTTTCGGAGATTTAAACTCTAGTTGGGGATTGCCTAGATCCAACCTTGTGGGGATATCCATGAATTTGGCCTTGAGGGGTTTGTACCCTTATCCGTGAAGATTATTCTGTGGGGATAACCTTATAGAGATGACTTTGTAGGGACTTGACTGGGGATCACTCTATGAAAAGGACTTTGTGGAAATTTGTCACTGCCCCTAGCAGTAAATGTGGTAGTATTGCCAGGAAATGTTTGCTTGATCGTATGTGACCCTTTGCTAGAATTCATGTTCAATGCCCCAAGTGATTCAGATACAAATCTACCCCTGGTAATTAAGTGTTTCTTGAGAGATTTCATGGAATCTTGACTTGACTGCCCCAGATGAGTTGGATAGTGACATTTCATGCCCCCTGATTATAAGAGTTTTGTCATTCGAAGTGTCATTTCATCTGAAGTGGTTCTGTTTCTTGAAAATTTTCGTTCATTGGATATTCATTGTGTTAATTTCTCAGTTGTCAAACAATTAGCCATATGCAAAAAGTGATTTTCAAATAATGCAAAGTTTATGCTTGTCTTGAAGTTTTGAAAATGAATTTTAGCAAGTAAAGAGTTTTGTAAGAATATGAATTCAACTCAGGATTTGCAGTAAGCCTTACAGGAGTCAGGATACCTTTGGGTAACAGTATGCTTTCGAGCTAACCCATGCTTCAATTAGGACTTTTAAAGGGTTTTATCGTAGTCTAGTTTACAATTTAAGAAATAAAGGATAAGGCTCAAAGTGTATTTATACACGCCCGTTCTTCGTGATGTTCTTTAGCCCTAGACTCAAATAATTGTGCGTTTGAATTCTAATTTAGTCTGAATGACGTTTTGGTGATGGTTCAGAAACTTGAAAGTTTATTTGTGAAGGCAGTCATTTTTTCAACATTTTTCATGTTGTCGAGGATTTGTAGTGACCTCTTTTTTTGATTTATTATCCTTGATTTTTGCCTGACTGCTCTGGTTTTGAGATTACAGCCAGCGGAATGCCCCAGTTTATTAAGTCTCCTTTATAGGTTTTTACTTAGTGGGCTTTCCTTTTGAGAGATAATGACTGCCTATTTTATAGGGAACCATCGTTGTCTTTTGATTCAGAAGGACGTTTTTGTTGTCATTCATTGTGTATAAAGTGAAAGTTTGCGACTGAATGCGCGTTTGAGTTAACTGAGAAACTACCCTGCCCTAGGTTTTGATTAAGGGTTTCAATTTGTGTGAAAAAGAAAAATCCTACTTCTTAGGCTCAAAGGAATTGACTAGGTATTATCCTCCTTATAACTCCAGTGTCTAGGAATTGAAACAAATGCCTGTACATCGTCAACAAGGTCTGTCTAAAATCATACTGTATGAGACTGTGGTATTGTTTTCGTCATCCTCCCTTTAAAGGCTTGTAACTTTTAACGAGAGATGAATATCACGAAAAACAAGGAATAAAAACACAATTCATATATAGTGAAGACAGATAGATTAATTCAAGACAAACATTTGCAATGCATTAATAAAAGTAACCAAAGTCTGACATACAAATAAGTGTTTAAATAAACAAAGAAATTACAATCAAAAATTTAAAATGAACTGGACGCTCAATGATTCGGCATGAGAGCAGTGGCCATTTGAGAGTTTCAGGAGGATCGAATTCAATCTCCTTGGCATCAATCATGTCTTGAATCTTGTTCTTCAGAGCCCAATAACTATTAGTGTTGTGTCCAGGACTATCAGAATGGTATGCACACCTTTCATTGGGATGATAAGTAGGAGCGAAAGTATTTAGATTCCGGAGAGGATCCTTTAAAGTAATCAACTATGCCTTCAACATGTGTTGTAATGCTTGAGCCAGTGGCATGTTGATCTTGATGAATTATCTTTTAGGCGCAACCTCTTTACGTTGATTCCCATGTTGACATTGTTGCACTGATGCAGGATTAGAGATCAGGATTGCACCCACGTGTTGGTCGTGCTTACTCTAGTTAGGACTTTTTGGACCGTACGCAGCACCAAACTCTTTCTTCCCATTTAAGGTTGTTTCCCTGCACTTGAAGATGCACCCCTTTGGATTTTACAGCTCTTAATGCCAGCCTCTACTCTTTTGCTTGTCAGTATTAGCTCGGTGAACCCGGCCGAGGAGCTTCGGATTAGGTGATTGAAGAATGGTCCTGTCAAAGTTCCCATGAAGATATCAATCAACTCCCTGTCAGTTAAGGGTGGCTGCACCCTGCCAGCCAGGTCTCTCCATTTTTGGGCGTATTCCTTGAAGCCCTCATTGGAACGCATGGTCATATTCTGCTATTGCACACGAGTTGGTGCAAGATCAGCATTGTATTGGTACTGCTTGTATAAAGCAGCAGCTAGATCTTCCCAAGTGTGAATGTCGGAGCTCTCCAATTGTTAGAACCATTCCAGTTGCATTCCAGCTAGGCTCTCTAAGAAGAAATGGACCCAGAACTTCTGATCAGTGGTGTATGGTTGAGTCTTGCAGACATAAGATCTCAGATGCATCTTAGGACAAGAGATCCCGTCATACATGGAAAAAGTAGGGATTTTAAATTTCGTTGGGATGACCACTCCATAAATCAGACCCATTTCTTCAAAGTCTAGACCAGGTACTCTCTGAATTTCCATGGCATTGAGACGATCCTCCAACTGTTTATATTTGTCGTCCGCAGAAGGGTATTGTTCTTCAGTGCAGTTAGCTTCTTCTTTGTTAGACCCCAGACTGTGGTCTCCTTCTTTTGTCAGATTGTCCCCCTCAGTTGTCGGAGTTGAAAAATCTAGAGATCGCTTTGCTGGTCCTTTGAACCTCCTTCCCAAGTTCAGGACACCCACTGATTTCTTTGTCTTTTTCTTCTTGTCTTTGAGAAGGAAAGTCTTCAGGTCCTCTTGCCCTTTAGCCAAAGTCAGGAACATATGTTGGAACGGAGCATTTTTTGCTTGAAGATCCTTCATTGTTTGTTCCATATCCACCTTACTTGAAATAAACAGTAAAGGGATAAGGAAACCTGTCTGGGAGAAACCTGTCATGATATGATGCATGGTATGTGGATGCATGCTTTCAAGGATCTCGCGGGGTAAACACCAGAAGATGTTAGAAGTTGAACTTTGCTCACAACTTTCATTAGAGAACTTTGTATCAGTGGATGTCCTTCCACAAGAATCAAGCTCACCATGTCAAATGGGTCATAGCCCTTGACTCAAGTTATCATACTTTGGTCTTTGACGGTGTTTGATTAGAGGAGAATGAATCCTCTTGCCCCTTGATAGGCATTCGGTTCAACATGACCCTACATCATAGGCCCTTGGGATCCTTGAAATGGTTATTGAAATGCTATGGTATAATGTCATGATGTTATGTACAATTATATACACAAGCAAATCAAACAAGTCCTTAGGTTTAGGCTTGCATGGAGTTGATAGGTAAGTACCCTCTTAAAGTTTAGTTGGATCAAACTGTCCTAGAAAGTAAACCGAGTTCTAGGGGATCTCAATATCATTTACCTTTCCTTTAGGAATTGTCTCAGCATAATCAATCTTTTCTTGTGGCCGAGGTATTCCAAAAGTCCAGTCTCAATGAGTGTTGTATCGGGTATCAACCAATTTTCAGCTTTCCACCGAAACTGGCTATATCATTACTTCCTAATAGCCAAGTTGTTAAATTAAGGTTCTAAGGCCGGTTAGTGCTTCATGACGCCGCTCAGAGGCCCCGTATTCTCCTCGATTCAATACAAGGGATACTGGTACCAACAAATGCATCACACTAACATAGCCATTTCTTCAACCATATCGGTCTACGCTATAAAATTTCCAGAATCTATTTCTACTTACATAAAAGGTGCCCCAGATCCGGGTAGAGGATCAAAACAAACCCAAACAAGGAACCATAATGTGATCGATGGGAACGAGAACTGACTGTTTTTGGAATGCTGGTTCGCGTTTAAGTTTTGTTTTCGCAAAGTGTCGCGGTAAGCAAGAGTCGCCACCGTCTTTTATTTTATCCAACAAATGGAAAGGACAAAAGCACAGAAAAATTCCTTTTCGAGATTGTTTCTCGGTTCGGGAGGTAGATTATAGAAAGGGAAGGTGTTAGCACCCTTTCTATCTGTGGTTATCCACGGGCTCTTAGGTACTTGCTCACTATGTTTTCAAAAGGTTTGCTTTTCTTTGTGATTGTGGGTTTTGAAAAGAGTTTTGTTTGAAACTTCATTTTAACTCTTTCTTCTGTCCTCAAGAGTGTATGAAGTGTTTTTGAAAACTTTGTTCGAAAAGTGTAAGTGTGAAAAGTTTGTTTTGTTTTTAAAAGGAGCATGTACTTAAGAACCTCTACCTACTCAAAAAGGAATTAAACTGTGCAAATATCCTTTAGACAGTGCTATCCCACTATTGAGGAGTAGGTAGCACTGTCGTTGGAGTTTTCGGGTCAATTCGATTTAAGGGACGTGTGGTCACTAAAGCAATGTTAGGATGCTTTAGCGGTAACCCTAATGTCTTAGATCATTTTTATCGAGGCAACCATTTAGAGGCAACTTTTGATCTTTGGACAGGAGGGCGACCTCTAAGACTTCCTATACTTAATGACCACTGTTGTACCCCAAAATTTGCCCTCCCATATTCTTCAAGATTTGCCAAGAGCATGCTTCAAAATCTCCCAAGGGTTGCACAGTTCAATGGCCTCCTAACAGTAAAAAATTAGGGTTTTGGTTCTGTCAAAGAAATTGAAGTTTTCAAGGGTCCAATCAAGTCCCACTTGCCTACAAACATGGTCAAGCATCCATATGCCAAGTTTCAAGACTTACAGCACAAAATTGCACAGTCAAAAACCCTAATTGCTCAACAGTCAACTGCAGGGGAAAAATGGTCATTTGACAGTCAAAAGTTCAAAGTTTTGGTCAACATCTTATTTTGAAGCCACAAACATCATTTGATCAATTCTTGATCATAATTCTCAAGGCATGGCTCAAAAAGTCTCAAGATGCAAAAGTTTCCATTTTTGGACAGTTGAAAAAGTCAACTGTAACTTGACCAAGGCATAACTTCCACATGGTTCATCAGAAAAATTCCATCCAAATCTAATTTTGAATAGAAATACATTTCCTACAACTCCTCTTCACACTTCAAGTCCAAGAAATGCTCTCACAAAAAGTTATCAATCTCAACATTATAGGTCTTTTTCAAAAGTCAACAAAAAGGCACTTTAAGTCAAAGACCATAACTTGCGATTGGTAAATCAAAATTACATGGGACCAAAGGAATTGGTTAGAGGACTTCAAGACCTTTCCAAAATGTCCAAGAACATGATCAAATCTTAAAAATTGAGCAAGATATGCCTTGTGGAAGTTGGGAAATATTTGGGAATTCTGAAAAGTCAACTTTGCTTCAAATGCCTCAAAATTGCTAATGGGCCACAATTTCTCCCAAGAATCATCATCCAAAGGCTAGGCACGACCCATTGACCCAAAGGGGAGTTTATTTTCTTATTTTTAATTTATTAATTGAGTTTTTAAATCTATTAATTCATTTAATTCAAATTAAATATGAAAAAAATACTAAATGCCACATTTCAAATCTTTTTATGCAACATTTCTACTCATCATAACCTCAAGATTTCGTGCATACTCAATATGGAAAGAATCTTCAATGATTGGCATGTTCTCCATGAAAAAAGATTGAAAAAAGATTACATGAAAATCAAATCTCAAAAACATCAATGCAAAGGTTTCTTGGCTTGAATTTTTACCCTAATTCATTCCTCATATAAACACAAACCTAAACCTAATCAAAAAAACCTGGAAGCCGCGCCTTAAACCAAAGAACAAACTTTGCATTTTCACTAAAAATTTCAAATCTGATTCCATAGCTAGAGCACTTTTCCAAGCCAAAGAACGATTACATTCACTTCCTGACGCATCAAGGAAGCTTTCTGAATCAAAACCACAGTCTCTAACCTCAAGAATCGGTAGAATGAGGCCGCCCTGTTCTTGACATTTTTCATATTCGTGTTTTAATTTATACGCATCATCCTTGCATTTTTCTTGTTGATTTATACTAATATGGTTGTTCTAAATCTGTTGGCATCATTTAATTGAGTTTTTGTGCCCTGTACGAGAATCTGCCATGGAAATTTCCTAGGTTTTCACAAGCTTGAAATTGGGGACTTTTGCATATGGAAAAATTAGACAGCAAGACTTATACCATTGAAATCGTGACGTTCCAACGAATCTAAAACACTCATCGCGCTTTTTTTATATTTGTTCAATTTCTATTCGCTATTTTTTTTGTGTTTCAGATTGTGGGGGTTTAAAACCCCCGCTATCCATTCTTTATTTCTCAGGTAAAAACGAACAAACGAAGAAGAAGGCTGGTTGTCATCCTATGGTTGGCTGATTCAAACAACTGGCGCTTTTTTTTTTGTTCCACTAACCTACGTTTTCTCTCTCTTATTATTCATATCCTATTATATTGACAAAGAAAGCAAATAGCACAATTGGCAAGGCGTTAGCATGGTAAACGTTGGGACCTGGGTTCGATTCCCAGGTCCCTCACTTTCTTCAATAATATTTTTTTCAATACACTTCCATGCAGCGTGCTATCCAAGTTCCACGATACACCTTCACATATGTGCCTGCCACATGTCCCTAAAGCTCAATCTGAGGGCCATCACAAGCAGCCTACCATACGCCTTGGTCAACAGATCCACACGCATCCTTGAAAAGTCAAAAAGGGCCAAGAATCAGTGGGCCTAATTGCTTTCTACAAACCTCCAAAAGGGTCAACAAACCCCCTTGTTTGTATTTCTTCCCTTTTTTTTTCTTTTCCTTTTTTTATTTTGTTTTAATTATTTTCTTTTAATCCTTTAAATTAATTTTAAATAATATAAAAACACACAAAAATCAGAAAGTCAAAATAAAAATATGTTTTAATATTTAATTCATAAATAGTTTTTTTTTTAATAAATTTTAATAACTAATTAGTTTAATTTTAGGTTTAATTTTAATATTTTTTGAATAAACTAAAATAATGTGGAAATTAGGGTTTTTGTACTTTTATTCTTTTTTTTCCCTCTTCACCATAATTAATAATTAATTATTTTTGTAAATAAATATGCTGTGTAAATAATTAATGAAAATTAGGTCAAACTTGAATTTATTTCTTTAATAATTAAAAATAGTTTAGAATTAGGGTTTTAATTCCATTTAATTTTCTCATTAAATTCCATAAATACAAAAACTCCAAAAAAATAAGTTCTTGCTTTTGTTTAATTTAATTAATTTACGATTTCGATGTAATTTCTTTAAAAGGGTCCAACGCCCTCGCATTCTCGATCTTATTTCTTTTTCGCACATTTTGCTTTTATTTCCCTTTTTAAGATTTCATGTACTTGCCCCAAAGCCTTGTAATAGATTAATTAGGTTATTTACTTTCTGCATTTTTATTTATTTCAAATCGGGTCTTGGTTTAATTTGGCGATGTAGACCCGCGCCTTTGTAATAGCGTAGGACTTTTATCTTCCCGCACCTTTTAACTGCTAATAATTTGCATGAAAGAATGAATGGCCAAAAATAAAATCAAAGCGTAGAACACTCAATGCATGATCAAGATAAATAATAACTGAAAATGATACACGAATTCACACACCACCCCTAGGGTACGCCTCACTGTTGCCTTGCCCCTCGAAACGTGGTCGTCGAGTAGAGGATGTTTTAGTAAGTCCTCATGTCCATGAACATGGCATAAGGGTAGCTTCTAAGGTGTCTTCCTATTGCTCTGGTGACCACACTGTCCCGAACCCTCGAATTGACCCGAACACCTCCAACGATGGTGCTACCTACCTCTCAATGGTGGGATGGCACTATCTTAAGGACATTTACACAGACTAATTCCTTAGGGTAGGTAGATGACTCGTAGATACTTGCTCTAAATTCAAAACAAAACAAAAACTTCTTTTCACACTGACACTTTCAAAAAGGCTTTCAAAAACAATTTTTCAAACACTCTTGAGGACTGATACAAGAGTCGAACTGAAATTTTAAACGAAACTTTTTAAAACCCACAGTTGAAAAGCAAACAAACATTTTGAAAACACAAATGAGCAAATATCTAAGAGCCCATGGATAACCATGGATAGAAAGGGTGCTAACACCTTCCCTTTCTATAAATCTACCTCCCGAACCGAGAGCTAATCTCAAAAGGAATTTTTCTGTGCTTTTGTCCTTTCCATTCGGAGAAAATAAAAGACGGTGGCGACTCTTGCTTCCGCGACATTTCGCGAACCAGCGTTAAACAGTCAGTTCCAGATCCACCGATCACAGAACTGACAACTCTGCTGGGGATATCTTATAAAGTGAGGTGTACCTTAGGATAGTTCATAACTGTGGTTTCAATTGTTTTGACTTGTTTGCTTTAAAATTGTGGGTTGCATCGGAGTTACATAGATCCTTACCCGGATCTGGGGATACCCTGTTTAGGTAGCATAAGCTGTGAGGGACCTGTCCGGCGTAGACCGACATGGGTGAAGCAGTGGCTACGTTGGTGTGGCACCTTGGTCTGTACCGATATCCCTTGTGTTGCAACAAGGAGAATATGGGTCTTCTGAGGAGTCATTAAGCACCAACAGACCTTAGAACCTTAAATGACACAACTTGGCCATTAGAACAGTAGCAGTATGCTACGCCCATTGAGGCTAAACTCTCGTGATGGTTCTGGCCGCAAGAAAAGATTGCGATGCTGGAGTTATGACCGATTGAGGGTAGTCAATGATATTGGGATCCTCTAAGAACCCGGTTACTTTTGATAGGACAGGTATGAACCAACAAACTGAAAGAGGGTAATACCTAGACCTCATGCTGGCCTAAACTTTAAGGGCTTGTCTTGTGTGACTTGTGTGCCTTATCATGTGTGCCTTTGTGGTGTGCTTTATCATAACATCATAACATCATGAGCATTGCATGCATCCTGCATAAGGACTGACTATTTCAAAGACAAGAGGGTTTCACCTTTGCTCTGTTTTGTAGGACATCATGATGCCTATGCGAAGGAATACTATCTGGTTCAACTTTGTTCACCCACCTGAGTTACTTGAAGAGTTGGTTAGCAGAATTCCAAACACAACTTCCTTCATCCAGAGGCATGGTTCTCTTCTCAGTTTAGTCACTGCAAAGCGGGATCAACAGTTGATGAGTGTCCTGACCCAGTTCTATGACCCTCTGTACCAGTGCTTCACCTTTCAAGACTTCCAGCTGGTCCCTACCCTGGAAGAGTTCTCTGATTTGCTTGGCATCCCTATCTTGGATCAGACTCCCTTCACTGGTTGGGAAAAGACCCTCAGGATTGAGGAGGTGGCTGCAGCTCTTCCCTTGACACATCAAGAAGTAATAGACAACTGGGTGACTAGAAGCGGAGTTAAGGGTTTCTTGGCCAAGTTTCTAATTGGTAAAGCTAACAGTTTCTGGAACGACTTGGACTTTAGGGCATATGAAGACATCTTGGCTCTCTTAATCTATGGGCTAGGCTTGTTTCCTAATCCCGACAACTTCATCAATGTCACCGCCATAAGGATCTTTATGTCTCAGAACCCTGTGCCCACTCTCTTGGGTGACATCTTGCAACAACTCTATGCTCGTACTGCCCGAAGACGAGGAACTCTATGGTGTTGTATCCCTTTGTTGGTGAGGTGGTTTATTTCGCACCTCCCTAAGTTCGTGCTGAAGAACCAAGAAGGAAGAGGTTGGGCTCATAGGTTAATGTCTCTCACTGACAAGGACATCATTTGGACTTTCAGAGGTTTGGATGAGATAGCTGTTATTGATCGTTGCGGAGAATACCCTAATGTTCCTTTGATTGGTACCCAAGGAGGAATCTCTTACAATCCACGTCTAGCTCTCCGTCAGTTTGGAAGAGCCAGAAGAGCAGGACCTCATGAGATGTTGGTGCCTCACATCAGTTTTGAGTTTCAGGTGGATAGTGACGAGCTGCGTCATAGGTTCATCAAAGCTTGGGACAAAGATCATAAAGCTGACCCACAAGAGTTAGGGCCAAAGACTTCTCTACCTATGGAAGCCTACTACAAATAGGTTTGCATATGTGCTCAGAAGTTAGGTATGCCATACGAAGCTGTCAGATCTGTCATTCTTGAGTATCCTGACAAAGATGGGGCTCCTCCAACTGTCCTCCCTCCTCAAATACCTACTGATTATGAGACATTAAAGAGGTCTTGGTCGCAACTGCGAGAAGAACGAGATTCTTACCGGGAAAAGTTCAACGAGCAGGAATTGAAGATCCAGAAGCTGACAAAGCAGTTGGAGAATGAGCAAGCTCTGAATGATTACATCCGTACTGAGAAGAGGAGACCCTGGGATCAATGATAAGCTCTGGATGTCCTTTTACAGTTTTATTTCCTTTTTCAGTATTTCCATTTTATGTAACGCCTAAGGGAAACCTGTTGAACAATTTAAATTTCAAAGTTGAATCTAATGAAGTGTGTTCCTTTTTGTTTACAAAGCTGATTCCCGATTGTCTTTGAAAACATAAATCATATGCATTCCATTCATCATGTGCATAGCAGGTATTCTTCTTTTCAGGTTGCTTACTGTTCTTCGCTGTTTATTTCAGCATCATGAACCCTGACTCATCATCAACCGAGATGTCTATCAAGGCCCTTCAGGCGCAGAATGCGCAATTTCAGGAGCTGATCATGGGTTTGGCTCAAGGCCAAGAAGAGCTGAAGGCTTTACTCCTGAAGAAGGGGAAGAAGAAGAAGAGAACTGTTCTTTTCAACTCGGGCCGGAGGTTTGGTAACACTCTGTAGAATGAAGAAGCTGGTTCTTCTGTAGGCAAAGATAGTCCCCAGGGGGGAAAGGCTTCAAGTCCAGTAGTCTCTGACAACGAGACTGACTTTAATGAGGAACAGTATCCTCCTGCTGAAGACCGATACAAGCAGTTGGAAGACAGACTGAATGCCATGGAGATCCAACAAGTGCCTGGGCTGGATTTCGGAGACTTGGGATTATCTACTGGTGTGATCATTCCTCACAAGTTTAAGGCACCATCTTTCACCAAGTATGACGGGGCGTCTTGTCCCAAGCTACACCTCAGATCTTATGTGCGGAAGATTCAACCGTACACAGCAGACAAGAGCTTGTGGATCCACTTCTTCCAGGAGAGTCTTTCAGGGACTCATCTCGAATGGTTCTATCAGCTGGATGGGACCAAGGTTCGTAACTGGGAGGAGTTGGCTACTGCTTTTTACAAGCAGTATCAATATAATGCTGACCTTGCTCCTACGCGTACCCAACTCCAGGGTATGTCGCTAGGGTCAAGCGAAGGTTTTAAAGAGTATGCACAGAAGTGGAGGGACCTGGCTGGCAGGGTACAGCCTCCGTTAACTGACCGTGAGCTGGTAGATATGTTCTTGGGGACCCTATCCGGGCCATTTTTCAACCATCTCATCGGTAATTCGTCTGCAGGGTTTACTGATCTTATTCTGAATGGGGAAAGGATAGAGGCTGGAATGAAGTCCGGTAAAATCCAGAAGGGTGCATCGTCAAGTTCTGAGAAAAAACCCTTTAAGAAGCAGGCCAGTGCTGTATATGGGCCTAGAAGACACGATAAACCTGAGCGCCGCCAATCTGTCAACGCGGTAATGATTGCTAAGCCCACTGTCGCTCCTCGGCAAACCAATCCATAAAGGGCCGAAAGACCCAGAAGAGAATTCACCCGGCTGAGTATGACCTTGTCGCAAATCTTGTCACATTTGCTATCCACCAGCCTAGTGACTGTCAGGGAGGCCCCAAAGGTTGTGGATACTGCCTCTCCCAAGTACAATCCAAATTCCCGTTGTGCTTATCACTCTGATAGCTCGGGGCATTCTACTGATGACTGCTGGGCCCTGAAGAACAAGCTGCAGGACCTTATTGATGCGAAGAAGGTACAGTTTGAGGCATCTGAGAAGCCTAATGTAGTGACAGCTCCCCTGCCTGCTCATGGAGTGAATGCTATCAGGGATAATGACGAGGTGGAAGAATCTGAGTTCGATAGCTGGATTTACCCGACGGCTGCCAGTGGACCTAGCAATTGGATTGCAAAAGATAACCTACCTGTTACTTTTGTTACGAAGTAATGAATTCCTTTGTTTTCGTTATTTGTAATAAACAATGAATTGAAACTCTATGGCCCGGTGTCTTACCCGGGGCACTGTGGCTTCATTTGTAAGGGCATATTAATTGTCATTTCATATATCATGAATAAAGACCTTGGACGTTTTCTCGCTTTCAAATCTTATGCTCCTTTTCTTTCTTTCCTTTCTTTATATATTGCAAAACAGCTGTATTTACACACACTCACTCATACAGGTTTCAATCCACTCTGGATCTCACTGGTAACGACTCTGCTACCTCCAGTTATGACTTCGAAAATCCGATCAACTTAGCCGAAGACGAAGGTGAAGATGATTGCGAAGTGCCTGGCAAGCTTGCAAGACTGTTACTCCAGGAAGAGAGGGCAATACAACCACATGAAGAGCCGGTGGAAACGATAAATCTTGGTACTGAGACTGACAGAAAGGACGTCAAGATTGGTGCTAACCTAGAGCTCATCGTGAAGCAACGGTTGACTCAGATGTTACATGATTATGTGGAAATCTTTGCCTGGTCCTACGAAGACATGCCCGGGTTGGATACCGACATCGTGGTCCATCATTTGCCTACTAAGGAAGACTGCCCTCCGGTTAAGCAGAAGGTCCGCCGTATGCGTCCAGAGATGTCTGAGAAGATCAAAGTTGAGGTTATGAAGCAATTCGATGCCGGATTTCTTGCAGTGACTTCCTACCCTCAATGGGTTGCTAATGTGGTGCCGGTACCAAAGAAAGATGGAAAGGTCAGAATGTGCGTTGACTACAGGGATCTGAACAGGGCCAGCCCCAAGGATGACTTCCCCCTACCTCACATTGATGTCCTTGTTGACAATACTGCTCAGCACAAGGTGTTCTCGTTCATGGATGGTTTTCAGGTTATAATCAAATCAAGATGGCTCCTGAAGACATGGAGAAAACTACCTTTGTTACTCAGTGGGGCACCTTCTGCTACAAGGTCATGCCTTTTGGATTGAAAAATGCTGGGGCAACCTACCAACGTGCCATGGTTGCTTTATTTCACGACATGATCCATCATGAGATCGAATTCTATGTCGATGATATGATTGCAAGGTCCCAAACTGAGGAGGAACACCTTGACCATCTGCAGAAGCTGTTTGACCGTCTGAAGTTGTACAAGCTGAGGTTGAACCCGAACAAGTGCACCTTCGGGGTAAGATCTGGGAAACTGCTAGGCTTCGTTGTAAGTGATAAGGGTATTCAAGTGGACCCTGCCAAGGTCAAAGCTATTCAAGAGATGCCAGTTCCTAAGACAGAGAAAGAGGTCAGAGGCTTTCTAGGACGCCTGAATTACATTGCTCGATTCATCTCACACCTAACTGCTACTTGTGAACCAATCTTCAAGCTGCTGAAGAAAGATCAGGTAGTACGTTGGAACGATGAATGTCAGGCCGCTTTTGACAGAATCAAAGAATACCTCCAAGAACCACCCATCCTTATGCCACCGGTTGAAGGGAGACCTCTGATACTATACCTGACAGTACTTGACAACTCAATGGGGTGTGTGATGGGGCAGCATGACGAGTCTGGCCGAAAAGAGCACGCCATTTATTACCTTAGCAAAAAGTTTACCGACTGTGAGACCCGATACTCACTGCTCGAGAAAACTTGCTGCGCTTTGGTATGGGCTGCTCGCCGGCTGAGACAGTATATGCTGACTCACACTACCTTGTTGATCTCAAAGATGGATCCTATAAAGTACATATTCGAAAAGCCTGCTCTGTCTGGGAGAATAGCAAGATGGCAAATGATCTTGACAGAATACGACATCCAGTACACGACTTAGAAAGCAATCAAGGGAAGTGTACTGGCAGACCACTTCGCACATCAGGCAGTAGACGACTATCAGTCGATGAACTTCGAGTTTCCAGACGGGAGCATCATGATTGTGACTGATTGTGAAGTACCTGGACCGGATGAAGGACCTGAGGAAGGATCCCGATGGTCTATGCACTTTGACGGAGCATCCAACGCTTTGGGTAACGGTATCGGCGCCGTAATCATATCCCCCCAAGGCACTCATACTCCACTCACTGCCCGACTATGTTTCAACTGCACCAACAACATGGCGGAGTATGAGGCATGCATCATGGGTCTTCAAGCTGCGATCGACTTAAGGATCAAGTTTCTGAGTGTCTTCGGAGATTCCGCTCTCGTGATCAATCAGATCAAAGGCGAGTGGGATACGAAACATCCGAATCTTATTCCTTAAAAAGAATGTGTGTTGACATTGATCCCCCACTTCACAGAGATAACCTTTGAACATTTTCCAAGAGAGGAGAATCAGTTGGCGGACGCGTTAGCTACGATGTCTTCCATGTTCAAAGTCAAGTGGGACAATGAGGCTCCCCGGATCATCATTTGGAAACTGGACGAACCGACATACTGTTGTGATCTTGAGACTGAGTTGGTGACTGAGAAGCCTTGGTACCATGAGGTGAAGAGATATTTGGAAGCTCAGGAATACCCTGAAGGTGCATCTGTCAACGACAAGAAGTTTCTGAGAAGGTTCGCAGCAAAATTCTTCCTTAGCAATGGCATCCTGTACAAGAGAAACCATGATTCGACCTTACTGCGTTGTGTGGATAAGACTGAAGCAGAAAGGATCATGGCGGAGCTACATGAAGGTACCTTCAGAACACATTCCAGTGGACACACTATGGCAAAGAAAATCCTTCGGGCAGGGTATTTCTGGTCCACAATGGAAGCCGACTGTTACCAACACTCTCGGACATGCCATAAGTGCCAGATATATGCAGACAAGGTGCATGTTCCTCCAGTTCTTCTAAATGTTCTGACTGCGCCTTGGCCGTTTGCAATGTGGGGCATAGATATGATTGGTGAGATTAAACCTACGGCATCCAACGGGCATCGCTTCATCCTGGTGGCGATTGATTACTTTACAAAGTGGGTTGAAGCAGCTTCCTACGCCACAGTAACCAAGAATGTTGTGGCACGGTTCATTCGGCACAACCTGATCTGTCGATACGGCATCCCAGAAAGGATTATTATAGACAACGGTACCAACCTCAATAACAAAATGATCACTGAGCTCTGCGAGCAGTTCAAGATACAGCACCACAACTCTTCTCCTTACCGGCCGAAGATGAATGGGGCTGTAGAAGCAGCAAATAAAAATATCAAGAAGATTGTGCAGAAGATGAATGTGACCTATAAAGATTGGCACGAGATGTTACCGTTCGCTCTTCATGGGTATCGTACCTCAGCAAGGACGTCAACCGGGGCAACTCTTTTCTCCTTGGTCTACGGTATGGAGGCAGTCTTACCAATCGAAGTGCAGATACCATCTCTCCGGATAATGAAGGATGCAGATCTGAGTGAAGATGACTGGATCCAGACACGATTTGATCAGCTAAACTTAATTGACGAAAAGAGACTTGCTGCTATTTGTCATGGTCAGACATATCAAAAACGGATGATCAGGGCATTTAACAAAAAGGTCATACCACAAGAATATCAAGTTAGGGATCTGGTAATAAAGCGTATTATCCTTCCTCAGAGTGATCCAAGGGGCAAATGAACCCCTACATACGAAGGGCCATTTATGGTTAAACATGTGTTCTCAGGAGGAGCCATGATTCTAACCACCATGGATGGTGACGACCTTCCTCACCCCGCCAATGCAGACATAGTAAAAAGATACTACACATAAAAAAGGACCCGCTAGGTTGACATACCTAGGCAAATATTAGGGCTTCCCGGCGAACCAAAAGGGTTCGGGAAAAATGAAGGGATGAAATGGAAAAAACTGTACACCCGGCAAGTCGAAAACCTGAAAAGGCGGCTTGGGCAAAAATGGGTATCCCGGTGGACTGAAAACCCGAAAGGGCGGTCCAGGCAAAAGTTAGGGATAAAGCGTAATACTATGTCTCATTGGATCACTTCGCATCCAGAATCCGGTATCAGCATCAAGTTCAGACGGCATCGATCAATCAGCTTCATCTTCAACTAGGTCATCAAGTGATGAGACGATCGAAGATATAAAGGCGATAGCAGAGTGGGAACCCAGTGGGATTATTTATTTCACATAGCTGTTTTGTTTTCCCTTTGTACAAATTGTGTAAACTCTTTTGTTCGGCGGCGTTCTCTTACTAGGACGTCAGCCTCTTGTACATAAATGCCTATTTTACAGGAAAAATCAAAAATCAATACAAATCCACTTTTCAGTTAAAAGTTGCCAATCGTTTTTCCTTTTTCTGTTTTATTTTACGAAGAATGTCCAAGGTTCAATTTGTGATATATGCATTTGACACTAATTGCTAAACTCATAAATATTTGCATACGAAACAAAGGATTAATTACAGGTGACATTAGAAACAGGGGCAATAATGAGTGGTCTAAGCGATCTAATCGCTCTGTCCACCAAGGTACCAAGGTAAGTTCAGCTGAAGAACATAACCAGTATACCTTAATTCCCCAGAGAGGGTGTCAGCAAGTTAATGCACTCTCCCCAAGCAAAGCTATACAATCAGCCTCAAGGAAGGTGGGTATCCTCCAGCAGATCTCAACATTCCTCAGCAAAGTATACAAATATTCTTAACAAGCATCCTCGGCAGTCTTGATCTAAGATTGTTCCCCGGCGGTATAACAGACATTCGGTGGAGTCTCTCCCCCAACATATCTCAAGAATTTCCCCAGGAGAGTCCAATCCAGATTTCCCCAGGAGAGTCCAATCCAGATTTCCCCAGGAAAGTTTGAATCATCTCCCCAGCAGGAAGCTTATCCCCGTAGAGCGCGAACGCGTCCCCTGGCTTTATTCAAAGGTTATTTCCCTACCACGATATAACTGGGTTATCCTCAGCCAAAAGCCACGGAAAGATCGTCCCTGACGAAGTCTTCCTATCCCCAGCGAAGTCTATCAAAACTTCCAACATAACAATGGTATCCCCAGCGGAGTTATCATCATCCCAGCAAAATACCTCCCTCCCCACAGAGTACTGTTCCCCAGCAAGGTAGCTAGAATAACTTTCTCCCCGCAGAGTAATCCATTCGCCAAGTTTTTTCCCAAACGAAGTTATCTTCTCCTACTGGTATTCTTGCAACTATCATCCCCAGCGGAAACGAAGCATTATTCTCCAACATCAGCCCAGGATGTGACTTCCCGGCACCCGTCAAGGATTTACTTTCCTAGACAAAAACATACATTCATAAACATCGCATTTCCATACATTATAGCATGCATATACGCATCATACCTTGCAATCTCATTTATGTTGAGAACATCATTGCTCGATCCATATCACGCATTGCATATGACTGACCTTTACTTTTCAGGAAAGATCCAGTTAAGTTCTTAGCTATGTCCAAGACTTTTGTCTGGTTCAGTTAAATCGACTCCAAAGATTTCTATGATTCTTATCTAGTCAAAGGCCTTCCCTGGTTCAGTCAGATCAACCCTAAGATCTCCCTGATTCTTATCCAGCTGAAGATTCCAAGACCTTGTCCGGTTCAGTTAAATCGACCCTAAGATTTTTCTGATTCTTATCCAGTCAAAGGCCTTCCCTGGTTCAGTCAGATCGACCCTAAGATCTCCCTGATTCTTATCCAGTTGAAGATTCCAAGACCTTGTCCGGTTCAGTTAAATCGACTCCAAAGATTTCTCTGATTCTTATCCAGTCAAAGGCCTTCTCTGGTTCAGTCAGATCGACCCTAAGATCTTCCTGATTCTTATCCAGTTGAAGATTCCAAGACCTTGTCCGGTTCAGTTAAATCAACTCCAAAGATTTATCTGATTCTTATCCATTCAAAGGCCTTCTCTGGTTCATTCAGATCGACCCTAAGATCTCCCTGATTCTTATCTAGCTGAAGATTCCAAGACCTTGTCCGGTTCAGTTAAATCGACCCTAAGATTTTTCTGATTCTTATCCAGTCAAAGGCCTTCCCTGGTTCAGTCAGATCGACCCTAAGATCTCCCTGATTCTTATCCAGTTGAAGATTCCAAGACCTTATCCGGTTCAGTTAAATCGACTCCAAAGATTTCTCTGATTCTTATCCAGTCAAAGGCCTTCTCTGGTTCAGTCAGATCGACCCTAAGATCTCCTTGATTCTTATCCAGTTGAAGATTCCAAGACCTTGTCCGGTTCAGTTAAATCAACTCCAAAGATTTCTCTGATTCTTATCCATTCAAAGGCCTTCTCTGGTTCAGTCAGATCGACCCTAAGATCTCCCTGATTCTTATCCAGTTGAAGTTTCCAAGACCTTGCCCGGTTCAGTTAAATCGACCCTAAGATTTTCCTGATTCTTATCCAGTCAAAGGCCTTCTCCGGTTCAGTCAGATCGACCCTAAGATCTCCCTGATTCTTATCCCAGTAGAAGACATATAAGGTTCTCTCATCGTTACTGTTGAGATAGTAATCGCCCAAGGTTCTCTCATCGTTACTGTTGAGATAGTAATCGCCCAAGGTTCTCTCATCGTTACTATTGAGGTAATAATCATCCAAGGTTCTCTCACCGTCCCGTTGAGGTAGTAACCATCCCTGATTCATTCATCACCATTTGAAGCTCCAGGCCCGACTCCTGTAACCAACCAGGGTGCATCTATACAAAGATTTTGAAGACCAGCTCCTGTAACAGGCCAGGTAATCATCTTCTTTTTTCAGGTACACAAGTTCTCGCTAAGGAATCTCTTATGCGATCGACGCTCCATCAGATGGAATCTATAAGCCCATCCACCTATCCAATCTCCAAATGGCATCTATAAGCCCATCCGCCTATCCAATCTCCAAATGGCATCTGTAAGCCCATTCCCCATCATACTGCATATGTGAGCGCAAATTTCTGGGCACTCTAGTGTTCAATCATCTTCCACCTTCGGATTATGAAAGGCACGTCAGCCAATCTACACCCTCAGGTTTAAGAAGATTGAACAGGGGCAACTGTTGTACCCCAAAATTTTCCCTCCCATATTCTTCAAGGTTTGCCAAGAGCATGCTTCAAATCTCCCAAGGGTTGCACAGTTCAATGGCCTCCTAACAGTCAAAAATTAGGGTTTTGGTTCTGTCAAAGAAATTGAAGTTTTCAAGGGTCCAATCAAGTCCCACATGCCTACAAACATGGTCAAGCATCCATATGCCAAGTTTCAAGACTTACAGCACAAAATTGCACAGTTAAAAACCCTAATTGCTAACAGTCAACTGCAGGGGCAAAATGGTCATTTGACAGTCAAAAGTTCAAATTTTTGGTCGACATCTTATTTTGAAGCCACAAACATCATTTGATCAATTCTTGATCAAAATTCTCAAGGCATGGCTCAAAAAGTCTCAAGATGCAAAAGTTTCCATTTTTGGACAGTTGAAAAAGTCAACTTGACCAAGGCATAACTTCCACATGGTTCATCAGAAAAATTCCATCCAAAGCTCATTTTGAAGAGAAAGACATTTCCTACAACTTCTCTTCACACTTCAACTCCAAGAAATGCTCTCACAAAAAGTTATCAATCTCAACATTATAGGTCATTTTCAAAAGTCAACAAAAAGGCACTTTAAGTCAAAGACCATAACTTGCGATTGGTAAATCAAAATGACATGGGACCAAAGGCATTGGTTAGAGGACTTCAAGACCTTTCCAAAATGTCCAAGAACATGATCAAAGCGTAAAAATTGAGCAAGATATGCCTTGTGGAAGTTGGGAAATTTTTGGGAATTCTGAAAAGTCAACTTTGCTTCAAATGCCTCAAAATTGCTAATGGGCCATAATTTCTCCCAAGAATCATCATCCAAAGGCTAGGCACGACCCATTGACCCAAAGGGGAGTTTATTTTCTTATTTTTAATTTATTAATTGAGTTTTTAAATCTATTAATTCATTTAATTCAAATTAAATATGAAAAAAATACTAAATGCCACATTTCAAATCTTTTTATGCAGCATTTCTACTCATCATAACCTCAAGATTTCGTGCATACTCAATATGGAAAGAATCTTCAATGATTGGCATGTTCTCCATGAAAAAAGATTGAAAAAAGATTACATGAAAATCAAATCTCAAAAACATCAATGCAAAGGTTTCTTGGCTTGAATTTTTACCCTAATCCATTCCTCATATAAACACAAACCTAAACCTAATCAAAAAAACCTGGAAGCCGCGCCTCAAACCAAACAACTAACTATGCATTTTCACTAAAAATTTCAAATCTGATTCCATAGCTAGAGCACTTTTCCAAGCCAAAGAACGATTCCATTACCTTCCTGACGCATCAAGGAAGCTTTCTGAATCAAAACCACAGTCTCTAACCTCAAGAATCGGTAGAATGAGGCTGCCCTGTTCTTGACATTTTTCATATTCGTGTTTTAATTTATACGCATCATCCTTGCATTTTTCTTGTTGATTTATACTAATATGGTTGTTCTAAATCTGTTGGCATCATTTAATTGAGTTTTTGTGCCCTGTACGAGAATCTGCCATGGAAATTTCTTAGGTTTTCACAAGCTTGAAATTGGGGACTTTTGCATATGGAAAAATTAGACAGCAAGACTTATACCATTAAAATCGTGACGTTCCAACGAATCTAAAACACTCATCGCGCTTTTTTTATATTTGTTCAATTTCTATTCGCTATTTTTTTTGTGTTTCAGATTGTGGAGGTTTAAAACCCCCGCTATCCATTCTTTATTTCTCAGGTAAAAACGAACAAACGAAGAAGAAGGCTGGTTGTCATCCTATGGTTGGCTGATTCAAACAACTGGCGCTTTTTTTTATTTGTTCCACTAACCTACGTTTTCTCTCTCTTATTATTCATATCCTATTATATTGACAAAGAAAGCAAATAGCACAATTGGCAAGGCGTTAGCATGGTAAACGTTGGGACCTGGGTTCGATTCCCAGGTCCCCCACTTTCTTCAATAATATTTTTTTCAATACACTTCCATGCAGCGTGCTATCCAGGTTCCACGATACACCTTCACATCAGTGCCTGCCACATGTCCCTAAAGCTCAATCTGAGGGCCATCACAAGCAGCCTACCATACGCCTTGGTCAACAGATCCACACGCATCCTTGAAAAGTCAAAAAGGGCCAAGAATCAGTGGGCCTAATTGCTTTCTACAAACCTCCAAAAGGGTCAACAAACCCCTTTGTTTGTATTTCTTCCCTTTTTTTTCTTTTCCTTTTTTTATTTTGTTTTAATTATTTTCTTTTAATCCTTTAAATTAATTTTAAATAATATAAAAACACACAAAAATCAGAAAGTCAAAATAAAAATATGTTTTAATATTTAATTCATAAATAGTTTTTTTTTTAATAAATTTTAATAACTAATTAGTTTAATTTTAGGTTTAATTTTAATATTTTTTGAATAAACTAAAAAAATGTGGAAATTAGGGTTTTTGTACTTTTATTCTTTTTTTTCCCTCTTCACCATAATTAATAATTAATTATTTTTGTAAATAAATATGCCGTGTAAATAATTAATGAAAATTAGGTCAAACTTGAATTTATTTCTTTAATAATTAAAAATAGTTTAGAATTAGGGTTTTAATTCCATTTAATTTTCTCATTAAATTCCATAAATACAAAAACTCCAAAAAAATAAGTTCTTGCTTTTGTTTAATTTAATTAATTTACGATTTCGATGTAATTTCTTTAAAAGGGTCCAACGCCCTCGCATTCTCGATCTTATTTCTTTTTCGCACATTTGCTTTTATTTTCCTTTTTAAGATTTCATGTACTTTCCCCAAAGCCTTGTAATAGATTAATTAGGGTATTTACTTTCCGCATTTTTATTTATTTCAAATCGGGTCTTGGTTTAATTTGGCGATGTAGACCCGCGCCTTTATAATAGCGTAGGAATTTTATCTTCCCGCACCTTTTAACTGCTAATAATTTGCATGAAAGAATGAATGGCCAAAAATAAAATCAAAGCGTAGAACACTCAATGCATGATCAAGATAAATAATAACTGAAAATGATACACGAATTCACACACCACCCCTAGGGTACGCCTCACTGTTGCCTTGCCCCTCGAAACGTGGTCGTCGAGTAGAGGATGTTTTAGTAAGTCCTCATGTCCATGAACATGGCATGAGGGTAGCTTCTAAGGTGTCTTCCTATTGCTCTGGTGACCACACTGTCCCGAACCCTCGAATTGACCCGAACACCTCCAACGATGGTGCTACCTACCTCTCAATGGTGGGATGGCACTATCTTAAGGACATTTACACAGACTAATTCCTTAGGGTAGGTAGATGACTCGTAGATACTCGCTCTAAATTCAAAACAAAACAAAAACTTCTTTTCACACTGACACTTTCAAAAAGGCTTTCAAAAACAATTTTTCAAACACTCTTGAGGACTGATACAAGAGTCGAACTGAAATTTTAAACGAAAATTTTTAAAACCCACAGTTGAAAAGCAAACAAACATTTTGAAAACACAAATGAGCAAATATATAAGAGCCCATGGATAACCATGGATAGAAAGGGTGCTAACACCTTCCCTTTCTATAAATCTACCTCCCAAACCGAGAGCTAATCTCAAAAGGAATTTTTCTGTGCTTTTGTCCTTTCCATTCGGAGAAAATAAAAGACGGTGGCGACTCTTGCTTCCGCGACATTTCGCGAACCAGCGTTAAACAGTCAGTTCCAGATCCACCGATCACAACCACGTTTGAGGCAACCAAGTGAGGTGTACCCTAGGAGTGGCATGTGCAAGTGTGTCAATTTTCAGTTATTTTAATCTTGCACATGTTATGGTGAGCTACTTTTGATTTTGAGTTAAGAGTTAATCTTGCCATACAATCCTAGTTAGCATACATCTAAGCAGTTAATATATGTACAGGAATTTAAAGTGCGGGAATTATAAATCCTACGCTATTACAAGGCTTTCGGGGAGGGGGATTATTTACATGTCCAAAAATTGGGGAAATAAAAGCAGTAAAGGGTCTTAGTTAAGCTATTACATCCCAGTAGGCAATTACAATAAAATAAACGCGCGAATCTAAAAAATCTAAGAAAGAAATCTTTTTTGGTTGTTTTATTTTATTTTGTGAAAATAATCTAAATCTATTTAATTTTAGTTTTGGAAAAAATGTTAAGATAATTAAAGGTTAATTAACAAAGTTAATATAAAAAGAAGTAGCCTAATGTGTTTTTGTGTTTTTTTATTTTAATGTTAATTAAAAGGTAAACAAAAAAAGATGTCAATGAAAACAAAAATAAAAAATGCAAGGGGGATCCTTTGATCCAGGGGGAAAAGAGTTTCGACCCAGAGAGGGAATGAAAGCTTCGATTGGGCCAGACAGTAAGGCGGGAGTAGCCTTTGATCCAGGGAAGAGATGCCTTATTCGATCCAACATGCTAATGGGTTCGATCCAGAGAAGGTGTCTCCTTCGATCTGGGCTGTTATACCTGCAAAAGTATGTGAGCGAAATAAAATGCAGGGCCTGGGTATTGAATCCCAGGCCCTTCGATCCTGCACTTGTTGGGGTCTCTTCAGGCTAAATCTGCAGCAAATGTTAGCACACGAAAAACATGACCTGGGTGCCAAACCCAGGCCCTTCGATCCTGTCTAGGATGGCAAATCAGAGGTAACAACAAGTATGAATGTATTATACAAATATGAGGTTGAATAATTTACCCTTTCTTACCAGCAGATTGGATCTTCGATTTTGACGTTTGCTGGATGTAGGCACCTTCGATCTGGGCACTTCCTGGATGCAGTCACTTTCGATCTGGGCTTCTAGGCGTGGGCACCTTTGATCTGAAGGACTGCTTTGGCTCTTTTAGGCAATTTTTCTGTGTGTTATCCTACAGAGTTTTGTGTGTTTTGTTGTATATTTTCGTGTGTGATTTTCCTCTGATTTTCGTGTAATTTTTTGTGTGTAATGTTCGTCCGTTTTTTAATGTAATTTTCGTGTCCTGGAATATGTCACTGGCCTCTGTATTTATAGGGGTGTGAGGGGGAAATAATGGCAAGAGACAGCCATTAAACAGGCCATTGAATGCCATGAGACAAGAAACAGACACATTCAACAATTTCCTTTTCTGAAACGTTCGTGTCCCTTGAATGAACCTGGACGCTTTTGGATTTCGAATGCTTTCAGGCCATGCTCTTCGATTGGTCCTGATTTGCCTCTTTCGAATGGACTGCCTGCGTACCCTTCGTATGGGCCTTCTGAATGCTTCTTCGAATGGTTTTGAGTTGCACATAATCACTCTGGTCGAATCAGCTCTTTAGGAACAGAAAAGGCAAGAATCTGGCCTTTAACTCAGGAATTAAATCCATAACCAGCATTTAATTATTTCTATATTTGCAAGGGGAACATACCGTTTCCTCATGTTTAGTGTACCTGGACATGTTTAAGTGCCCTCTTGATGGCCTCTTTTGAATGGCCCTTGTCCAAATATCAATCGAAGGATTCCAATCGAAAGGCTCCGTTAACAGGCCAATCGAAAGGTGCTGTTTCATGCTAATCGAAGGATCCCATGGCATGCCAATCGAAGGCCTGGCCCCGGGTGCCAATCGAAAGGCTCATTCAGAATCCCAATCGAAGGTTCTTTCAGAATTCTAATCGAAATGCTCTTAGAATGCAAATCGAAAGGTACTTAAAGTACCACCCAAAAATCTTCTTTTTCCTTAGGCAAGAGTTTGTTATCAACCATGCAGGGGGAAGACTTTGGAAAACATAAGAGGGCAAATTTTGGGGTGCAACAGTTGCCCCTGTTCAATTTTCTTAAACCTGAGGATATAGATTGGTTTTCGAGCCTTTCGTGATCCGAGGGTTGAAGATAATTGAACACTAGAGTACCTAGAAATTTTCACTCACATGGTGTAGTATCAGCATTATGATGTCAGGAATGGGCTTACAGATGCCATTTAGAGATTGTTGGTAGGAGGATGGGCTTATAGATGCCATCTGCAGGAGAGGTAATGGATAGTCATTGGAGATGGGCTTAAAGATGCCATCCAGGGGTGATTGCTGGATTGTATTTGAATGAGTGAAAGAATTAAATCTGAATCTGGATCGTATCTGGACTGTATTTGAAGGTCTCTGATTACCTGTCAATAACTGGGAGAAATAAATCTAACAGGAGGAGGTCTTTTTTGATAATGATGTGTGATGTTTTAGCTGGGAAAATAAATCCCGGAGCTGCTGGAGAATAGAGTTGAGTGTGGATGATTGTCAGAATTGCGTCTGCATCTAGAGCGTATCTGAAATGTATTTGAATGAGTGACAGAATGACATCTGAATCTGGATCGTATTTGGACTGTGTTTTGAATGAGTGACAGAATGACATCCGAATCTGGATCGTATCTCGACTGTAATTTGAATGAGTGACAAAATGACATCTGAATCTGGATCGTATCTAGACTGTAATTTGAATGAGTGACAGAATGACATCCGAATCTGGATTGTATCTGGACTGTAATTTGAATGAGTGACAGAATGACATCCGAATCTGGATCGTATCTGGACTGTCTCTGGAAGGGATCTGGAATAAGTATCAGAAAGTCAGCCATATCTGGGTCGCATCTGAACTATCTCTAGAAGGAATCTGGAATAAGTATCAGAATGTCAGCCATATTTGGGTCGCATCTGAACTATCTCTAGAAGGAATATGGAATAAGTATCAGAATGTCAGCCATTTCTGGGTCGCATCTGAACTATCTCTAGAAGGAGTCTGGAATAAGTATCAAAATGTTAGCCATTTCGGGGTCGCATCTGAACTATCTCTAGAAGGAGTCTGGAATAAGTATCAGAATGTCAGCCATATCTGAGTCGCATCTGAACTATCTCTAGAAGGAATCTGGAATAAGTATCAGAATGTCAGCCATATCTGGGTCGCATCTGAACTATCTCTAGAAGGAATCTGGAATAAGTATTAGGATGTCAGCCATATCTGGGTCGCATCTGAACTATCTCTAGAAGGAATCTGGAATAAGTATCAGAATGTCAGCCATATCTGGGTCGCATCTGAACTATCTCTAGAAGGAATCTGGAATAAGTATCAGAATGTCAGCCATATCTGGGTCGCATCTGAACTATCTCTAGAAGGAGTCTGGAATAAGTATGAGAATGTCAGCCATATCTGGGTCGCATCTGAACTATCTCTAGAAGGAATCTGGAATAAGTATCAGAATGTCATCCATTTCTGGGTCGCATCTGAACTATCTCTAGAAGAAGTCTGGAATAAGTATCAGAATGTCATCCATTTATGGGTCCATCTGAACTATCTCTAGAAGGAATCTGGAATAAGAATCAGAATGTCAGCCATTTCTGGGTCGCATCTGAACTATCTCTAGAAGGAGTCTGGAATAAGTATTAGAATGTCAGCCATATCTGGGTCGTATCTGAACTATCTCTAGAAGGAATCTGGAATAAGTATCAGAATGTCAGCCATATCTGGGTCGCATCTGAACTATCTCTAGAAGTAATCTGGAATAAGTATCAGAATGTCAACCGTATCTGGGTCGCATCTGAACTATCTCTAGAAGGAGTCTGGAATAAGTATCAGAAAGTCAGCCATATATGGGTCGCATCTGAACTATCTCTAGAAGGAATCTGGAATAAGTATCAGAATGTCATCCATATCTGGGTCGCATCTGAACTATCTCTAGAAGGAATCTGGAATAAGTATCAGAATGTCAGCCATTTCTGGGTCGCATCTGAACTATCTCTAGAAGGAATATGGAATAAGTATCAAAATGTCATCCATATCTGGGTCGCATCTGAACTATCTCTAGAAGGAATCTGGAATAAGTATCAGAATGTCAGCCATTTCTGGGTCGCATCTGAACTATCTCTAGAAGGAATCTGGAATAAGTATCAGAATGTCAGCCATATCTGGATCGCATTTGAACTATCTCTAGAAAGAATCTGGAATAAGTATCAGAATGTCAGCCATATCTGGGTTGCATCTGAACTATCTCTAGAAGGAATCTGGAATAAGTATCAGAATGTGAGCCATATCTGGGTCGCATCGGAACTATCTCTAGAAGGAGTCTGGAATAAGTATCAGAATGTCAGCCATATCTAGGTCGCATCTGAACTATCTCTAGAAGGAATCTGGAATTTGTATCAGAATGTCAGCCATTTCTGGGTCGCATCTGAACTATCTCTAGAAGGAATATGGAATAAGTATCAGAATGTCAGCCATTTCTGGGTCGCATCTGAACTATCTCTAGAAGGAATCTCAGAAGATGATGATCTTTGCCTGTTGATTGATCTTTCCTGAAAAGGTAAAGAGTTAGTTGTATGCAATTTCATGATGTATGCATTGTCATGATGTATGCATTGTGTAATGATGTTCTCAAAATAAAATGAGATTTGTGTCATATGTATTTTGTATGCCTATGTTATGAATGTTATTGAAGTGTAATTTTGTTTTGGACTTTGCTCAAAATGTTTCCACCGGGGATCCCTGCTTTGTTGTTTGAGGAGAACTCCGTTGGGGGATATTGAAAACTCTGTGGGGAGTATGCTTGGGAAAAGAGTTTAGGATTCTTAGTCGTCCGTTGCTCTGCTGGGGAGTCGAAGTTGAGCTGATATCTGGTCGGGTCCAGGTTTCGCAGTAACTTGCTGGGGATTGTAGAGTAGTCTACTGGGGGAGAGGAGTTGTGGTCCTTTGATTTGTGGCAGTCGGAGAGGAAAACTCAAGCTGGGAAATCCTGGTGTTGTTGGGGAAATAAACCCTGTCGTCAGTCTACTAGAGAGGTGACATCTTTGTTGGGGGAAGTCCTCGAGGATTCTTGAGGTTGATTCAGCTGGGGAAAGGTTTTCAGAGATTAAACCCTTGCTGGGAGTCATCCTATGAGAAGGATTATGGGGAGATTTATCATTGCCCCTAGTAGCAAGTGTATGTAACCCTTCACTGAGATTGATGTTCAATGCCCCAAGTGACGGAGATGGAGACTTGGCCCCGGTTACTCTGCACTTCTTCAGAGATTTCCTGGAATCTTGATTGGACTGCCCCAGGTGATGCTGGATAGTGACATTCCATGCCCCTTGATTAGAAGTGGATTCGTCAATGGAAGTGTCATCCTTCTTGAATTGATTTTGTTCACTGAGAGGGCTTTCGTTCATCAGATATTCGTTGTGTGAATTTCTCCGCTGTCAAATAAATAGCCAAATGCAAACAGTGATATTCAAATAATGCAAAGTTTATGCTTGTCTTGAAGTTTTGAAAAATGCGTTTTTTAGCAGAAAACTCTTTATAAGACAATTTCAACACAAGATTTAGGGCAAAGCTTTACAGGAGTCAGGATACCTTTTGTAACAGTATGCTTTCGAACTAACCCATGCTTCAGTTAGGACTTTTGAAGGGTTGTAACGTGGCTTGGTTCACGGTTTAAGAAACAAAGGATAAAGGCTCAAAGTATATTTGTACCCACCCGCTCTTCGTGATGTTCTCCAATCCTAAACTCAGTTAATTGTGCGTCGAACTCTATTCAAATTTGGAATGACGTTTTGGTGATGGTTCACACAAGTTGAATTTGTTGGAAGGCAATCATCATTTTTTGCAACATTTTTCATGTTGTCGAGGATTTGTAATGACCTTGTTCTTTTGATTTGTTATCCCTAATTTTTGCCTGACTGTTCCTGTTTTCGAGATTACAGTCAGTGGGATGCCCCGACTTTCTTAAACCTCCTTTATAGGTTTTGGCTCAGTGGGCCTTTTTTCTTTTGAGAGATTGACTGCCTATGAGATAATGGAACCACCATGTCTTTTTATTCCAGAGGAATGTTTTTGATGTCGTTCGTTGTATTATGAACTGAGGGTTTTGCGACTTTAATGCACATCTTTTGAATTAACTGAGAGACTACCCTGCCCCAGGTTTAAATTAAAGGTTTCAATTTTAAAACAGAAAACTTCTACTTCTTTGGCTCGAAGGGGTTGACTAGGGATTATCTTCCTTATAACTCCAGTGTTTAGGATTTGAAAGAAATGCCTGTACATCGTCAGCAAGGTCTGTCCAAAAGCATATTGTATGAGATTATTGCATTGTTTCGTCATCCTCCCTCTAAAGGCTTGTAACTTTTAGCAAGAGTTGAATGTCCTAAAGTAAGTAAAAAGCATAGTTTAAATGTAATGAAAGGATGAATTCAAGACAAACATATGCAATGCATTAATGAAACAAAGTTTGACATTAATAGGTAATTGTTTGAATAACGAAGAGATTACAACTTCAGAATTCAAATGAAACAAAGACATTCTCAATGATTTGGTGTAGGATCAACGATCAAACTTGATCTCCTTGGCATCAATCAAGTCTTGAATCTTGTTCTTCAGAGTCCAACAGTCGTTGGTGTCATGTCCCGGACTGTCAGAGTGGTATGCACACCTTTCATCAAGGTTGTACCTTGTGGAGGCTATGTTGGGATTCTTAGGAGGGTCCCTTAACGTCACCAGATTCAACCTCAACAGGTGTTGTAAAGCTTGAGACAGCGACACGTTGAGCTTGGTAAATTGCCTTTTGGGCTTACTCTGATCAACCCGTTGTTTTTGGCGAGGTTGTTGTTGGACCCTTGAGGTAGTAGCAACTTGGAGAGGTCCATTCTTCACCATACCAAACGCTTGTCTTCTTGGAGGCTGATTAATGATTTGATCCCCAGCCTTGACCGTTTGCTTCATGTTGTTGTATCTGTCTTGATGAAGCTGGTGGATCATGGTTCTCAACTCTTCTTGTTCCCGAGCTAAGCCTTGGATAAGAGCCATCTGCCCCAACATTTGGGTTCTCATTGCATCTACCTCAGCTTGCAGATGTTTCAGCCGTTCGTCCTTATTGTCTTCAGGACTTTTCTTGACCAAGTTCCCCATGAGGAGTGTTCTCAACTCTTCCTGCCCCTTGGATAGGTTTAGGAAGATTTCCCTGAACTGAGTCTCTTGAGTATGAAGATCCTGGTTTTCTTGTGGGAAAGCCATTGCTGAAATAAACAGCGAGAACATGAGAGACCTGTATTGGGAGACCTGTTATGCAATGATATGTATGATATATGTATGCAATGTTTTCAAGGATCTCGTTGGGTAAACAAGAAACTGTTAGAATCTGAATCTGGTAGCTTGATTGAAGGAACTTCATGTTGTTGAGAGTCCTTCTTCAAGAGTCAGGCTCACCATATCGAGTGGGTCATCGCCCCTGACTCAAGTTATCATGTTTTGATCTTTAGATGGCATTGGCTAGAGGAAAATAAATCCCCTTTGCCCCTTGCTAGACATCTGATGTACCATAACCTGCATCACAAGCCCTTGAGATCCTTGAAATGGTTAAGGAAATGTTAAGGCATGATGTTATGATGTGTATGCTATGCGTTTAAGCAAAAAGTGTGTAAGTGAACCTTGCAATAAGTCCAAATTATTGGATAAGGACTGTAAACAAAACCTGCAAGGAACTCCTGTTGTCAGATAACAAGTAGTTCAAGTTTGAAGGCACACAAGTTACACAAAAGAGCCCTTAGATTTCAGGCTTGCATGGAGTTTAGGTATTACCCTCTTGAGTGTAGTTGGCTCAAAACCTGTCCTATAAATAGTAACCGGGTTCTAAGGAGCTCAATATCATTGGATTATTTTCTATGTTCATTGTTTTGGTTTAGCCACTTAACTGGCGACCAAAATATTCCAAGAAAACAACCCTCAATGAGTGTAGTATCGAGTATATACCAACTTCGGACTGCACCAAAGTCGATCATCTCACTACCCCTAAAAAAGGCCAAGATGGTCAAGTAAGGTTCTAAGGTCAATTGATGCTTCATGACACCACGCGGCGGCCCCGTACTCTCCTTGACTTAACTCAAGGGTTACCGGTACTCACAAAAGTGCCACATCAACGTAGCTACTGTTTCAACCATGTCGGTATACCCCGCACAATTCCCTCACAGTTTGTTGCAACTTACCTAAAAAGGGTACCCCCAGATCCGAGTTAGGATCTATAGAACTCCGATACAAGCCCACAAAATTAAAAGAATACAAAGCAATACAATTGAAAACACAAGTGATCTAATCCCAAGGTATACCTCACTTATTAAGGAATCCCCAGCAGAGTCGCCAGTTTTGTGATCGGTGGGAACGAGAACTGACTGTTTTTGGAATGATGGTTTGCGTTTACGTTTTGTTTTCGCAAAGTGTCGCGGTAAGCAAGAGTCGCCACTGTATTTTATTTTATCCAACAAAGGGAAAGGACAAAAGCACAGAAAAATTCCTTTTTGAGATTGTTTCTCGGTTCGGGAGGTAGATTATAGAAAGGGAAGGTGTTAGCACCCTTTCTATCTGTGGTTATCCACGGGCTCTTAGGTACTTGCTCACTATGTTTTCAAAAGGTTTGCTTTTCTTTGTGATTGTGGGTTTTGAAAAGAGTTTTGTTTGAAACTTCATTTTAACTCTTTCTTCTGTCCTAAAGAGTGTATGAAGTGTTTTTGAAAACTTTGTTCGAAAAGTGTAAGTGTGAAAAGTTTGTTTTGTTTTTAAAAGGAGCAAGTACTTAAGAACCTCTACCTACTCAAAAAGGAATTAAACTGTGCAAATATCCTTTAGACAGTGCTATCCCACTATTGAGGAGTAGGTAGCACTGTCGTTGGAGTTTTCGGGTCAATTCGATTTAAGGGACGTGTGGTCACTAAAGCAATGTTAGGATGCTTTAGCGGTAACCCTAATGTCTTAGATCATTTTTATCGAGGCAACCATTTCGAGGCAACTTTTGATCTTTGGACAGGAGGGCGACCTCTAAGACTTCCTATACTTAATGACCACGTTTGAGGCAACCAAGTGAGGTGTACCCTAGGAGTGGCATGTGCAAGTGTGTCAATTTTCAGTTATTTTACTCTTGCACATGTTATGGTGAGCTACTGTTGATTTTGAGTTAAGAGTTAATATTGCCATACAATCCTAGTTAGCATACATCTAAGCAGTTAATATATGTACAAGAATTTAAAGTGCGGGAATTGTAAATCATACACTATTACAAGGCTTTCGGGGAGGGGGATTATTTACATGTCCAAAATTTGGGGAAATAAAAGCAGTAAAGAGTCTTAGTTAAGCTATTACATCCCAGTAGGCAATTACAATAAAATAAACGCGCGAATCTAAAAAATCTAAGAAAGAAATCTTTTTTGGTTGTTTTATTTTATTTTGTGAAAATAATCTAAATCTATTTAATTTTAGTTTTGGAAAAAATGTTAAGATAATTAAAGGTTAATTAACAAAGTTAATAGAAAAAGAACTAGCCTAATGTTTTTGTGTTTTTTTTATTTTAATGTTAATTAAAAGGTAAACAAAAAAAGATGTCAATGAAAACAAAAATAAAAAATGCAAGGGGGATCCTTCGATCCAGGGGAAAAAGAGTTTCGACCCAAAGAGGGAATGAAAGCTTCGATTGGGCCAAACAGTAAGGCGGGAGTAGCCTTCGATCCAGGGAAGAGATGCCTTCTTCGATCCAGCATGCTAATGGGTTCGATCTAGAGAAGGTGTCTCCTTCGATCTGGGCTGTTATACCTGCAAAAGTATGTGAGCGAAATAAAATGCAGGGCCTGGGTATTGAATCCCAGGCCCTTCGATCCTGCACTTGTTGGGGTCTCTTCAGGCTAAATCTGCAGCAAATGTTAGCACACGAAAAACATGACCTGGGTGCCAAACCCAGGCCCTTCGATCCTGTATAGGATGGCAAATCAGAGGTAACAACAAGTATGAATGTATTATGCAAATATGAGGTTGAATAATTTATCCTTTCTTACCAGCAGATTGGATCTTCGATTTGGACGTTTGCTGGACGTAGGCACCTTCGATCTGGGCACTTCCTGGATGCAGGCACTTTCGATCTGGGCTTCTGGGCATGGGCACCTTTGATCTGAAGGACTGCTTTGGCTCTTTGAGGCAATTTTTCTATGTGTTCTCCTGCAGAGTTTTGTGTGTTTCGTTGTATATTTTCGTGTGTGATTTTCCTCTGATTTTCGTGTAATTTTTTGTGTGTAATGTTCGTTCGTTTTTTCGTGTAATTTTCGTGTCCTGGAATGTGTCACTGGCCTCTGTATTTATAGGGGTGTGAGGGGGAAGTAATGGCAAGAGACAGCCATTAAACAGGCCATTGAATGCCATGAGACAAGAAACAGACACATTCAACAATTTCCTTTTCTGAAACGTTCGTGTCCCTTGAATGAACCTGGACGCTTTTGTATTTCGAATGCTTTCAGGCCATGCTCTTCGATTGGTCCTGATTTGCCTCTTTCGAATGGACTGCCTGCGTACCCTTCGTATGGGCCTTCTGAATGCTTCTTCGAATGGTTTTGAGTTGCACAGAATCACTCTGGTCGAATCAGCTCTTTAGGAACATAAAAGGCAAGAATCTGGCCTTTAACTCAGGAATTAAATACACAACCAGCATTTAATTATTTCTATATTTGCAAGGGGAACATGCCGTTTCCTCATGTTCAGTGTACCTGGACATGTTTGAGTTCCCTCTTGATGGCCTCTTTCGAATGGCCTTTGTCCAAATATCAATCGAAGGATTCCAATCGAAAGGCTCCGCTAACAGGCCAATCGGAAGGTGCTGTTTCATGCTAATCGAAGGATCCCTTGGCATGCCAATCAAAGGCCTGGCCCCGGGTGCCAATCAAAAGGCTCATTCTTAATCCCAATCGAAGGGTCTTTCAGAATGCTAATCAAAATGCTCTCAGAATGCAAATCGAAAGGTACTTAAAGTACCACCCAAAAATCTTCTTTTTCCTTAGGCAAGAGTTTATGATCAACCATGCAGGGGGGGAGACTTTGGAAAACACGAGAGGGCAAATTTTGGGGTGCAACACATAATATAAAGCAAACAAATCAAACAAGAAAATTAAGTAAAGGTGATCTAGCCCTAAGGTAACCCCAATTTTTGAAGAAGTGAAAAACACAAGAAGGGGGGTTGAATTGTAAAACTAAAAAACACTTGCAATGAACACGGTATTTTTATCCTGGTTCGTTTGATCTCAAACTACTCCAGTCCACCCGTCAAGGTGATTTCGCCTCTCTCCAACGAGGTCTTAATCCACTATATTCAACTGAATATTACAATCTGCTTTAACAACTGCTAAAGCCTTCTTGATGCAAACCACAACCAGGTTTGTCAAGGAAACACTTTCTTACAAAGAAGATAAAACTAGGTGTGTGAATGTTTTCTACAAAACTGTATCACAACTGTGATGGTACACAACTTAAGCTTATGAAACTAGATTTCTAAACAATGATTGAGTAAGGAGATGTGTAGCGTTTAGCAAACTGAGAGAAGGAAGATTATGATTAGCTTTTAGGCGTGTAATATGTTGGAGAGCATTAGCCAATTCAATCTTCATAGTCTTGTTTATATAGCACTGAGATTGTTGATCGTTGGAGCAATATTCTTGATTCAATGCTAATAACAAACTTTCCTTATCAAGCAGATCTTGTCTGGAATGAGGCCGTTGGTAATAATTCGCTTTCAATGCACAGTACTGTTGCTTACTTAATGCATGTTCTGGCTTGGCTCATTCTGACTCTGCTTAAGTGCTGATGAACTGTTGTTGTCTTTATCAGAGTGTTGAGCGCAGTTCTGTTCATCAAGCTTCAACATTAGCGTGATTTGTTCTTCTGATTCTGGTATTCTGATATGGCATCTTCTGATGCTGATGTTAAGAATCAATATTCTGATGCTGATTAGGTGTGCTCTTGCTGATACCTATCAGAGTTTCTGCAAAACAGAAAGTAATATTTTAGGTAGCAAGTAGTTCTTATATGAATCACATAAATAGTATATCTTTTCAATTTGTTATCATCAAAACTTAAATGTAGGGTAGTAGATTCAAACTTTGTTCTAACAATCTCCCCCTTTTTGATGATGACAAAAACCAGATATTTTTAATTGAAAATAACGTGAAAAGCATTGGAGATAACTTAATGATAAGATGTATCAGAGTAAGAGGTTATCAATGATGAGGGATAAAGAGATATCAGAGTTGAGAGATACTCCCCCTGAATTTATTACTTCCCTTTTTGATTCCAAGAGTTCTTCAGGATCAGATCTTTATTCCCTTTCTTTGAACATCAGAATATCAGAGTCTTTGACTATCAGAAGCTTTAGGTTAGCATATCAGAGCAGAGCTTCAGATCAGCGTATCAGAGCTTTTCTATCAGAGCTTTGCTTTGGGTCAGAGTATCAGAGCTTTAGTCATCAGAATATCATGGAGCATTCTTGTACCTGTAGACTTAAGCAAAAGCAGAAAACATATTCAAGTATATCAGAGTTAGAATGTTTGAGATTTTCTGTCTTAGTAATCCGTTATTATTGAAAATATCATTCTTGTTCTACCCCTTTTTGTCAGCAATCAAAAAGTGTAAGTGATGTGCTAAAACAGTTAAGGCAGAAAAACTTGTTATATTAAAAGGTTCATAATAAAACAGTACAACAGATAATCAAAGAGAACATGAAAAGGACATGAATGAAAAAACTAAGGTTGGGGAGGAAGGCGTGTGAACAGGTTCTCCAGCATGGCTTTGATCTGATCAGTAGTCTCATTCTGCTTGTGCACCATGCTGACAACTGTGTCTATCTTGCTATCCTGCACATCCATCCTTTCTTTCATCTTCTGGTCATTTTCATCTATCCTTTGCTGCAGACGCATGTCATTCAGCTTTAGCTCTTCCAGAGTCTGCCTGTCCAAGGCAGCTTGAGAAACATCAGAAGCAGGGAGCTTCTGAGAGCTTTCTGCAACATCTTCTGCTTGACTTGCTTCAGCTTGAATGGTCTTGTCTTCTTCTGGTTGCACCTTTGAAGCTGGTTGTTTCTCAGACCATGGCTCACTATCCAGAGGGAGCACGTGTTCCTGTGGCAGCTGACTTTCAACTTCCTTCAGCAGCTTGCTGAAGTTCTGTTGTGCCTGCTCATAGTTGATATCCTGCAACTTGAGGGCTTCAGCACGTACCCAAATTGTGAATTGTGACCAGAGCTGGTCAGAGGCAGCTGGGTCAATCATTCCAGGACAGACTTGCTTCAGAGAAGCAATCCACTGCTGCAAACCTGTTTCAAAATTCATAATACCAGAGCCAACATCTGGTTGTTTTGGTTTTGGAATGGCTATTTTATTTTTCAGATCATCAAGACGGTCAAGGATTGTTAAATCTATGAAGGTCCTGCTGGGGTTTTCGGTGGTTTGCATGGGAGCTGTTTGTTTTGGAGATGGAGTGGGAGAATCAGAAATGATGATTGGACTGTTTGGGGTTTTGGGAGTATTTGGTGGTGTAGATTCTGGCGAGGATGGCAGCTGGGCCATTGTGACTATTGTTCCACATGGCAGCTGGATTGCCAGAGGTGATGGTTGAGGTGAATGAGGTTCAGAAGGTGGAGGAGTTGGAGTTTCAGAGTGATGAAACTCAGGTTGAGATGATGGTGGATGAGTTTTTGGTTGAGGAGAGGGAGACGGAATTGCTGGTTGTGGAGAAGTTGTTGGAATTTCTGGTTGTTCAGGGATAAGAGGTTCTTCTGGAATGGATGAGAGAGGTTGTTCTGGTTGTGGAGAAGGGATAATTTGTGGTTCAGAGTTTGGATTAATGGAGGAGTGATCAGAAGTGTGTTGATCAATGTCAGACAGCACTTTGTCAATTGCTGATGTTGTTGATATAGTTGGTTTGGGATGTTTGGTTCGGGGTCTTCTGAGTAGTAATGCCTCAGAAGGGTCATCTTCTGGTTCAGTTTCATCTATTGTTGGGATGGGGATTGAGATTCTATGAGAGGTTGGAGGTGGGATTAATGCTGGAATAGTAGAAGAATTTAAAACAAGCAGCAGATAAATTACCTCTTTTCTTGGGTGTCTGCTGGGATGATCCTTCTGAAGGTGCCTTCCTTTTCTTCGTCTTCTTCAGAGTCACTTCTGGTTGAGGTTGGTGCAGATCTTTGATATTCAGATTTGGAGTTGTACCATCAGCTTTGCACGCGTCCAGATATCTGAGAACTACCACTGGCTTGGATTCTATCTCAGAGAATAAAGGAAAGTCACTCAGTGGGACTCTTCTGCTGGTGATATCAGCAATAGGAGTAGCGCTGGGTTCCTTTTTGATATTCTCTATCAGCTTCCTTTTCTTCAAGTTCTTCGCGTTCAGAGGCTTCCCAACCGTTGGTTCAATGGTGCTTAACTCTTGAGCTTCTATCAGGTGCTCTATCAGCCTATTCTCAGTCAGAATATCTGATATCAACCTTCTAAAGGGTATCCAATCCCTCTTTATTCTTTCTTCTTCCCTGGTTTCCTTCACGCTTGTTCTGAGGTGGTTGAACAGAAGATGAGCCAAGTTGATTTTTACCTTCTGATTGATAAAGTAGATCAGAAACTGTTGATCTACATTTATGTAATCAGGGGAACTAGTTGGCTTCCTATGGTTGAAACACCCCAGAATTATCTTCGCCCAAACTCTGTGATGATCCTTCAGATCTCTAATCTTCCTGCTGGGAAACCCAAGGGTAAAAATCCTTTCTGCTATGACGCCCACGTCAGCACATCTCTCAGCCATATCGATACAGTGGACTCCACCGCCACTGTAACCAATCAGCTTTGCTATGAGATCTTCCGTGATCACAATCTTCTTCCCCAAAATGTAGGAGGTTACTTGATGCGTTGAAGCAGTTGCATGAATCCAGAACTCCTTGACTAACATAGGGAATGTTGGTCCAACCAACCTGTCAAAATACCTTTCCCATTTCTGTGCCCTAACTTCTTCTGTTAAATCAAAACTGTTTTCCTTCAGACTTCCAAAATCAATGATCAATTCAGATAACACTTCAAGATTCTTCACAGGAGTGAGGAGTGTTTTGAATGGCACTTGATACTGTTCAGATGATGCTTTCTTCTGAGAACCTGCAGAAGCACTGCTGGAGGTTGCCATGTTCACACTTAGGGATTTTGGGAAAAACTGAGAAAAAGAGTTTGCAAGAGATGAACACAGAAAAATGCAGAGAATACTTTGAGAAATAGTGAGAAACTGTAAAAGATTAAAGTGAGAGGTTTAACGTGTTTAAATAGGGTTTCAGAATATTTTGAAATTGTAAACATTTTCAAGAAAGAGAAATAAAATCATGATTACGTTTTAAAAACGTGATTACTTTCATTTAATGCTTGCTGATTTTGGGGGATTTGAGAAAGATGCTTAAAACGGTTACCAGACATGTGTCTCAATGCATCCAATCAGCGTTTTGCTTTCTCAGAAGCGTGCACGCATTCTGCTTCAGAGATTTGCTGATGATTGGATGACACTTGTTTGATGTAGTGATCAGCACCTCTGTCTTTGAGCTTAGACTCTCAGATCTTTAAGACTAGCATCTGATACAATCTGCATGTTTTATCTTTCGGAAAAGAGATTGATCAGAAGTTCACAGTAAAACAAATACATTCTGAAGATAAATATATGGAATTAAAACATTTTCACTCTGGGCATATTTTCATGCTGAGATGTTTCAGAATGAAATTGAACCTATCTTCAGAAAGGGGTTTAGTGAAGATATCAGCCCATTGATGGTCTGTATCTATAAATTTTAAATTCAAAATTCCTTTCTGAATATAGTCCCTAATGAAGTGATGTTTTATTTCTATATGCTTAGCTCTAGAATGTAAAATGGGATTCTTACTTAAGCAAATAGCAGAAGTATTATCACAGAGTATAGGAATGTTACTTTCAAAAATCTGGAAGTCTTCAAGCTGACTTTTCATCCAGAGCATTTGTGTGCTACATCCTGCTGCTGCTATGTACTCAGCTTCTGTTGTTGATAGCGCAATTGTTGATTGCCTTTTGCTGGACTAAGAGATCAGATTTTCTCCCAGAAACTGGCAGCTTCCAGAAGTACTTTTACGCTCTACTCTGTCTCCAGCAAAGTCAGCATCACAGTAGCCTACTAAACTGTAATCACTAGATTTTCTATAAAACAAACCCAGATTAGTAGTACCTTTCAGATACTTGAAAATTCGCTTAACAGCTGTTAAGTGAGATTCTCTAGGATCTGATTGGAATCTAGCACAAATACATACACTGAATAATATATCAGGTCTTGAAGCTGTCAGATAAAGGAGAGAACCAATCATACCTCTATAGACCTTCTGTTCTACCTTTTTGCTTACCTCTTCTCTTTCCAAAATGCACGTGGGATGCATTGGAATCTTTGATGGCTTACATTCTGAGAGGTCAAATTTCTTCAGAAGATCTCTGATGTATTTGCTCTGATGAATGTAAGTTCCCTCTGGAGTTTGATTGATCTGAATTCCTAGAAAGAATTTCAGTTCCCCCATGAGGCTCATCTCAAATTCTGCCTGCATACACTTAGCAAATTTTCTTCCAAGAGAAGGATTAGTAGAACCAAAAATAATATCATCAACATAAATTTGACAAACTAAGATGTCATTCTTAACTGATTTACAGAATAAGGTAGTGTCCACCTTCCCTCTGGTGAATTCATTTTCTAACAGAAAGTTACTTAGTCTTTCATACCAAGCTCTGTGAGCTTGTTTCAGACCATATAGTGACTTCTTTAGTTTGAAAACATGTTCTGGATGTTTTGTATTTTCAAAGCCAGGGGGTTGGTGTACATAAACCTCTTCTTCTATATAACCATTTAAGAATGCACTTTTGACATCCATCTGATACAGAGTGATGCCTCTATTAACAGCAAATGAAATTAAAAGTCTGATAGATTCTAACCTGGCGACTGGGGCAAAGGTTTCTGTATAGTCTATCCCCTCTTGCTGACTATAACCTTGTGCAACCAGTCGTGCCTTGTTTCTGATGACTTCACCTTGTTCATTTAGCTTGTTTCTGAACACCCATCTTGTTCCAATGACGTTGAATCCTTTTGGTCTGGGAACAAGATCCCATACTTCATTTCTGGTGAATTGATTCAACTCTTCTTGCATTGCCAGAATCCAGTCATTATCCAGAAGTGCTTCATCAATAGAAGAAGGTTCAATCAGAAACACAAGTCCCATGAGGGTTTCTTTAGAGTTTCTGAAGCTTGCTCTTGTTCTGATTGGATCTTCCTTTCTTCCTAAGATAGTCTCTTTTGGGTGATCCAAACTGCTTCTGGGTAATCTCTTCTGAGGTTGCTCAGCAGCTGTTGTAGGATTGCTAGCAGTGCTCCTTTCAGACGTTGAAGGAGTGTCTGTGTTGAGAGCTTCTGATGACTTGTCTTCAGAACCTGTAAATTCAATTTCCATACCTGAAAAACTTCATTCTGCTTTGACTTTTCAGAGTCAAGCTTATCATCTAAATGAACACTGATTGATTCTTCCACAATCTGTGTTTCTGTATTGTATACTTTGTACCCTATTGAGCGTTCAGAGTATCCTAACATAATACACTTCTGTGCTTTAGAGTCAAACTTGTTCAAATAATTCTTTGTATTCAACATAAAACAAGTACATCCAAATGGATGAAAATATGAAATGTTGGGCTTTCTGTTCTTCCACAATTCATATGGAGTCTTTTCCAGAATAGGTCTTATTGAGATTCTATTCTGAATGTAGCACGCTGTGTTTATTGCCTCTGCCCAGAAGATCTTAGCAACGTTTGTCTCATTGATCATGGTTCTGGCCATTTCTTGCAATGTTCTGTTCATTCGTTCTACAACTCCATTTTATTGGGGAGTTCTAGGACAAGAGAAATCATGCAGAATGCCTCTGTCATTAAAGAATGACTCAAAATCTTTGTTTTCAAATTCTCCACCATGATCACTTCTGACTTTAACGATTCTAAGATCCTTTTCATTCTGAACTTGGTTACAGAAGGTAACAAACACAGAGTGTGACTCGTCCTTGTGTCTTAAGAACTTTACCCATGTCCATCTGCTATAGTCATCTACGATTACTAACCCATACTTCTTGCCACTAACTGAAGCAGTTTTAACTGGTCCAAATAAGTCAATGTGCAGAAGTTCTAATGGCTTAGAGGTAGAAACAACATTTTTAGATTTAAAAGAAGGTTTTGTAAACTTGCCTTTCTGACATGCTTCACACAGAGCATCTGAATTGAACTTCAAATTAGGAAGTCCTCTGACCAGATTGAGTTTGTTAATCTGAGATATTCTTCTCATACTAACATGCCCCAATCTTCTTTGCCAGATCCACTGCTCGTTGTTAACAGACAGAAGGCACTTTACATTCTGACTTTTTAGTTCAGAAAGTTTGATTTTGTAAATGTTGTTTTTCCTCTTACCATTAAACAGGATAGTCCCATCTTTCTGACTAACAGCTTTACATGATTTTTGATTAAAGATTATATCATAACCGTTATCACTTAATTGACTTATGGATAACAGATTATGCATTAATCCATCTACTAGCAGAACATTATTAATAGAGGGAAGATTTCCATTACCTACAGTTCCAGAGCCAATGATCTTTCCCCTCTGATTGCCTCCAAAGCCAACGTGGCCTCCAGGCTTTGGAACATATGCCTTCTTCCCGTCATGTGTCGCGAGCAGCCAGAGTCCAGGTACCATGACTGGTGTTTCTGACTTGCTGCTAAAGATATCTGCAACATGTATTATTTTATCCTTAGGTACCCAGATTTTCTTGGGTCCTGATTTGTTAGATTTACCAAAACTCTGGTTGAATTTTGGTTTCACAGAGTACTTACTGCTAGTGTATTTAATATCATGTGTGTGACCATACACAAAATGTGAATTCAGAGGAGTGTGTTTAATGGTTAAATCCATGACATTCTTTGGTGTAGGAACCTTACCTTGGTATCCTATTCCCTTCCTGCCGTTTCTGCTAACTCCATAGATCATTGAAGCCATTTTGCTTCTATCTATGCTTTTAGCGAGGAACTTCTAGAAACTGTGATCATACTCCTTGATGATCTCATCAGCGTTGCTGGGAGTTTCAGAAATTGGTTCCTTCTGAGAGTTTTGTAAAGTATTTTCTAATTTTGAAATCTTATTTCTCAGCTCAGAATTCTCCAATTTGAGACTCTCAGTCTTATTAGAGTCAGATTCAAGATTCCTTTTCAGGTCTCTGAATTTAACTCTAATTTGCTGATACCTTTCCAGAATTTCATTAAGGCTTTCAGCAAGTTCAGCCTTGGTAAAATTAACAGCAAAGTTAGGAAATACCTCTTCAATATCTGATTCTGAGTCTGATTCAGAAGCTTCACTATCTTCTGAAATGTTGGCCATGAGAGCTATGTTGGCTCTCTCATCATCTGATTCTGAGTCAGCTTCAGACGAGTCAGAGTCATCCCATGTGGCCATGAGACTTTTCTTATTTTCTCTTCCAAACTTTTTTTTGGGCTTTTCCTTCTGAAGCTTTGGGCAGTCACTCTTGTAGTGTCCTTGCTCATTGCACTCATAGCAGATGATGTCCTTCGTGTTTGGCTATCTGCTTCCTGAGGAGCCTTCAAATCTTCTGTATCCAGAGGAAGACTCTGTCCTTCTGTATCTGGAAGAGGACTCGTTCTGATCAGATCTTCTGGGATTCCTGAACTTCCTTTGTCTTTGCTTCCACAGTTGATTTACTCTTCTGGAGAGGAGGGAGAGTTCGTCTTCTTCAGATGAGGATCCATCAGATGTTTCTTCAACTGCCTGCAAAACTTTAGACTCAGATTTTTTGTTAGATTTTAATGCTAAAGGCTTACCTTGCTTCTGAGGCTCGTCAGCTTCTAGCTCTATCTCATGACTTCTGAGGGAGCTGATAAGTTCCTCCAGAGTGATTTTGTTGAGATATTTTGCTAGCTTCAGAGCTGTAACCATTGGTCTCCACTGCTTGGGTAAGCTTCTGATGATTTTCTTGACATGGTCAGCAGTAGAGTATCCTTTGTCCAGAACCTTGAGACCAACTACCAGAATCTGGAATCTTGAGAACATTGTTTCAATGGATTCAGATTCTTCCATTTTGAACGCCTCATACTTATGAATGAGCGACAGAGCTTTAGTTTCTTTGACCTGAACGTTGCCCTCATGCGTCATTCTGAGTGAGTCAAAAATGTTCTTTGCTGTGTCTCTGTTGGAGATCTTTTCATATTCAGTATAGGAGATGGCGCTGAGAATGATAGTTCTGGCCTTGTGGTGATTCTTGAAGTCACGCTTTTGTTGGTCAGTCATTGTTTTTCTATCAATCTTCTGACCGCTTGCATTCACAGGGTGCGTGTATCCATCTGTCACCATATCCCACATATCAGCATCATGTGCCAGAAAGAAGCTTTTAATTCTGTCTTTCCAGTAATCAAAATTTTCTCCATCAAAGACTGGAGGTTTCCCGCTGAATCTGTCTCTGTCCTCATGGTTGTCATTGCTGGTGTGAGAGTAATTTCCTGCCATTGTGTTTTTCTGACGCTGGATCTTGTACTGACACGGTTAAGTGTTTTAGCTCAGAACCAGGAGCTCTGATGCCAATTGAAGAAGTGAAAAACACAAGAAGGTGGGTTGAATTGTAAAACTGAAAAACACTTGCAATGAACACGGTATTTTTATCCTGGTTCGTTTAATCTCAAACTACTCCAGTCCACCCGTCAAGGTGATTTTGCCTCTCTCCAACGAGGTCTTAATCCACTATATTCAACTGAATATTACAATCTGCTTTAACAACTGCTAAAGCCTTCTTGATGCAAACCACAACCCGGTTTGTCAAGGAAACACTTTCTTACAAAGAAGATAAAACTAGGTGTGTGAATGTTTTCTACAAAATTGTATCACAACTGTGATGTTACACAACTTAAGCTTATGAAACTAGATTGCTAAACAATGATTGAGTAAGGAGATGTGTAGCGTTTAGCAAACTGAGAGAAGGAAGATTATGATTAGCTTTTAGGCGTGTAATATGTTGGAGAGCATTAGCCAATTCAATCTTCATAGTCTTGTTTATATAGCACTGAGATTGTTGAACGTTGGAGCAATATTCTTGATTCAATGCTAATAAGAAACTTTCCTTATCAAGCAGATCTTGTCTGGAATGAGGCCGTTGGTAATAATTCGCTTTCAATGCACAGTACCGTTGCTTACTTAATGCATGTTCTGGCTTGGCTCATTTTGACTCTGCTTAAGTGCTGATGAACTGTTGTTGTCTTTATCAGAGTGTTGAGCGCAGTTCTGTTCATCAAGCTTCAGCATTAGCGTGATTTGTTCTTCTGATTCTGGTATTCTGATATGGCATCTTCTGATGTTGATGTTAAGAATCAATATTCTGGTGCTGATTAGGTGTGCTCTTGCTGATACCTATCAGAGTTTCTGCAAAACAGAAAGTAATATTTTAGGTAGCAAGTAGTTCTTATATGAATCACATAAATAGTATATCTTTTCAATTTGTTATCATCAAAACTTAAATGTAGGGTAGTAGATTCAAACTTTGTTCTAACAATTTTAAGTTTGTCTTCAGCAGAGTCGCCAGTTCTATAATACGGTGGGAAAACTGACTTGGGTGTTTTGCGTTTGATCACATTTGTTACAGATAGAAAGAGTCGCCACCGACTTTTCTTTTATCCAATAAGGAAAGGTGAAAAGAACAGGAAAGACCTTTAGAGATGTTTTCTTGAATTCGGGGGGTAGGTTATAAAAACGAAAGGTATTAGCACCCTTTTCATCTGTAGTAACCTACGGGCTCTTAGTTTCTTGCTAGATCACTTGATTTTTTGAAAATGTGCTTTGTGGTATGGGTTTGAAAATATTTTGAAAATTTATTTTTAATGATTCTAATCTCTATAAGAATGCATACAAAGTGTTGGTTTCAAAAATAGTTTAAAGAGATGTTTGTTGTGGAAGATGTTTTTGAAAGTGATTTCGAAAAGTGCCTTTGTAATGATTCTCGTCTCTATAAGAATGCGTACAAAGTGTTTTGACTTTTGAAAATATTTCAATTGAAAGTGTTGGTGTGAAAATGGTTTTTTAGTTGTGAGCAAGCAAGCAACTACGAGCATCATACCTACTCAAAAGGTCTAGTGTTATTTTCCTCCTCCTTTAAATGTTGCTATCTTACCATTGATTTGGTAAAAGGCCCCATCGTTGGATGTGAAGGGACGGACGTAGGTCGTTTGTATAGTCGTAGAAGGTAACCTATGAGACTTTTTAGCAATTTCATCTAGGGACTAGATCGTTTACCTAAGGAAACATCAAGGGACATCGAAGGACTACGATCTTTTATCGAGGGTCTTTGCTAAAACGCCCACATTCGAGGGACATGACTATTTTCCGAGGCAACAAGTGAGATTAGTTAGAGGTGAATGTGTGAAAAGTGTATTTGATTGCATGCATTTTGTCTTTGAGATTAGATTTTTCTAACGGTTTATTTTATCTTACCAAACACACCCTATCTCACTAGCAATTATATGAAAAGCTGTAAACTTGCGGAAATTAAAATCCTAAGCTATTACATCATTAGGGGGATGGGGGGTACAATTTGCAAATGGGGATGAAATAGGTGTCTAATTATTACAACCATATCGAATAAGTGGACAATAATGAAGAATATATATACAATGTAAAAATAGTGTAAAAAGAAGGATAAACTACATTTTGAACTATTATGTGTCGACACATGCTGTTATGCATCGACACATAACTTTTACTTATTCCTGTAAAACAAAATCAACTTAGTATGAGTCAACATATAATGAGATGTGTCGACTCATGCACCTGTTTATGTCGACACATACGCGTTTTGTGTCCACTCATGCACCTTTCATTCTTCTATTTTGAAGCCTGGATAGCAGTATGAGTCGATGCATAAGGCCATGTGTCGACTCATACCCGATTTTGTCACTAGAATGAGTTGACTCATGTGGGTATGTGTTGACTCATGCTACAGTTTTTTGCTTCTATCACCATTCTTTTGCATGTATCAGTCAGCTCTCAACATATAAATGGTAAAAACGAACAACAAGAAAATGATTAACTTCAAGAATTGTGATGTTCAATCTTGGGTATTGTAAGGCGAAGAATTATGATGCTCAATCTTGAAACTTTCACAATGCTCTATCATCATTTTTTTATTAAAGTTTGAGCCATTATCAGTAATGATCTTATTCGAAACACCGTATCGGAAAATAATATGATTCTTGATAAACTTGACCATAACTTGCTTTGTCACATTGGCATAAGATGCTTCTTCAACCCACTTGGTGAAGTAATAAATAGCTACCAGGATAAACTGGTTTACATTCAAAGATTTTGGCTCAATCATATCAATTCCCCACATAGAGAAAGGCCAAAGAGAAGAAATAACATTAAGAAGAGTTGGAGGCACGGTAATCTTATCAACATAAATCTGACACTTATTGAAATTCTTCACAAATTCACAGCAATCAGATTCCATTGTCAGCCAATAGTAACATGCTATTAACATCTTCTTAGCCATTTCATGTCCATTGGCATGAGTACCAAAGGACCCTTCATGAACTTATTGCATTAACATGTCTGCTTCATGTCTATCCACGCATCCGAGCAAGACAATTTCAAAGTTCTTCTTTTACAAAACATCCCCATTCAAAAAGAAATTACCAGCCAATCTTCTTAAAGTCTTCTTATCTTGATTGGATTCCCCAAGTGGGTACTCCTTGTCGTGTCTGGGATTTTCATCGAAGCGCGAAGGATGTGGAAATAAAAGTCACCATCAATGGTATTTATCCCAACAGAGGGAAAGGAAACACTCAGTAAACCTTAAGACGGGAAATAACACGGTCTTGAGATCAAGAGAAAGGGTAAGGAAGTCGATTATGCAAGGGGAAGGTATTAGCACCCCACACATCTGTGGTACTCCACAAGATCCACTCAAGTTTGTTCTAATCAAAGGGTGTATAAAATCTAAAGCCTAATGATATGGTAATGCTTGCAAAGTATATACAAAAAGAAATTTTTTATTAGTTGTGCCCATCGCGGTTGCAAACATTTGTGCCTACGTACCACCTTTCATGCAATAGGGGATCAGGGCACTCGTAGTTCACCTAAAAGGGTGTTTTTATTTGTTGTGTGCTTTTTATGAACAATGCTAGAGAAGCATGTCCTTTTTGAAAATATTTTAAAATAAGAGCCAAATGGCAAAAGAAGTTTGAATTGGATGGTATTTTTTACCTTTAAAAAGGATTTGGTGATTTGAACCACATTAAAGACTATAATCACAAAGGAAACACAAGGTTCGGAAATGGACCCCCTCATGTTCTTCCCGATGCTTAAGGCTCGTGACACATGGTTCACATCAATATTGTTAAGTGTTTTGACATTTTCTTAAGAAAGAAGTTTTAGTTTTGAGTATGCAAAAGAAAAGACTAACAAAAGGGAACTCCAAATCCTACTTGTTATCATGCTTGTGGACCTAAAGTTTTGATAAGAGGGAGATCTACCTAATATTGTCATACATGGATTCCAAACCTAAGGTATATTTAGTTAAATATTAGAGAAGAGTGAAATAAAGGTCCTAAAGGGAGCATGCAAATCTCACAAGAGATAAGAATAAGAAGAAAAGGAAAAAACAAGCAATCATACACTTAGATAAGAGAGAAATCAAGTTAACATCACATGAGGCATTTAGAAAAGGTACCAAGAAAATACCTACTTAGATAAGAAAATAAAGATAGGATAAGAGAAGATAAAACATAACACAAGGATGACAAGACATCAAGAATCAATAATGGTAATTCATCAAATGGAAGATGACAAAATATCAAGTAAACAAGCACATAGGTGGATACCTGATGATGAGACACCACACAAAGATGATAATGCATCAAGTGTTAAAGAAAAAAATAGATGGTAAAACATCAAGCTTACATGCATTAAAATGACAAAACGTCAAGTCTCAAATAAAATAGAAGGATGGTAAAACATCATTAAACACACAAGTCAATGTGGTAAAACATCATTAAACACACAAGTCAATGTGGTAAAACATAAAAGAGATAGAGATCTCACAAACAAACTTGAAGAAGTGAAGAAGGAAAGTAAGAAAGAAATGATAAGAAATAAAAGAGGCATAGCATAAAATCACATATATGTATAATATAAGTTCAGGTCCTATCATGTTAAACACCATATACTACCCTAAACATATCAACTTGGGTCAAGAAGTAGAAGAATTTACCTAACTAGGAAAGTAGAAGTGCAATTGTGCATTTAAAAGACAAAACTTCAATACATGTCAAAAGCATCAATAAAAATTAGAGACAAGAGATTAATAACTAATTCTAAACATGCTTTAAGACATCACAAATTATCACCAAGAGATTACATATTAACATACATCCTATTAAACAAACAAGTAGGCATATTAGATAGAGATGAAGTGTGGACAAATGACAAGATAAGACTTGTATCTCAAGTAAGTGGAAACCATGGATATGAATGGATATGGAATCAAGAAGATATAAAGAATATTTGGAAACATCCCTAAGGATTATGCTTCAAAGGTATGGATGTAGGAACTATAAAAGAGAACAATTAGGCAAATACACTAGCTAGTGATGACTCGGGAGCCAAGTGCCTAACATATCATGTTATAAAGAAGTGACGTGAAGTGAAAGGGATGAGTGAGTGTACAAGTCAGAAGTGAACACATGAGAAACTCATCATTATCACATAAACACACTTGAGAAAGATTGACATCAAAGTCATACAAGGAAAGGATCACAATCAACCCTAAGTGGACATAAGTCCTCATGTATTGCTAACAAGAAAAAAATTAGAAAAGAAGTGGTAATATGAAGAAGAATAAGAAGAGGTAAACATAGACATTTTATACACTTAGCACAAACCTCATGGTAAAGAATAAGTTTAATTAGTCATTGAAAACATAGTTCAAACACAAAGGTACACAAACTAGCATTAATCAAAGTTGTGATGTAAAATGGAAACAATTGTGTGATCACTTGAACATGGAATAATGTGTCAAGTATTAGTGAAGTAAAAAGAAAAAACATAAAGTTAACACACACCATTGAACTATAAATATCCCTAGGGTATCACTACTAAAGCACATACAAATGTTAGTGCAAGATTTGGTTAATAACACACCCTAACATGCTTCTAAAGGCGAGTGAAGCACAAGAAAGGTATAGATGAAGAGGGGACATGATTATAGGGTTTCAAAACACATAGTTAAGTATAAAATGACCTCTAATATTATACATTTAAACATCCCAAGCAAAAAGATAAAATTTAATACATGGCTCACAAGGGAGGTGCCCCAAGGGGACAAGCAAGTATGTTCAAATTAAATAAGTAAAGATCAAATGATGAAAGCATGAATGGAGAATTATGGAATGTATGACTTGTGGAATAAGTTAACTTAAGATGAGGTTCAAGATTAACAAGTTAAGAAGATGAAACTTCATACACAAGATAAAGTCAACTAATTGATGAATAACATCATTCAAGAATGTATAACACTTGTCTTAAATAAAACAAAATTGATGAAGGTCATGTAAGAGTGAAATGATATCTTATATGTCTTAGGGTAATGGTTAATCCCTCATAAGGCATCAATAATGAGCTTAAAACTTTAAGAGATATTAACAATATAACATACTCAAAGGTCATGATGAATTGGCAAAGTATAGTCCCTAAATGCACACAAACATTATGATCAAAATAGATCAAAGTTATTGTTCTTAGAGGTTATTTCCAGTAGCTAACATCAATCTACATTAAATATACATGGCACAAAAGCTCATAAATTAATCACTAAACAATGATGCTCAAAACACGAGAAAGAAAATGTAGCTTCTAAAGTGTCACCATGTTGGTTATCAAGTAAGTTCTTAACCAATGGATCATAGAATCATAGAGAATTAAGATGAGAAGATATGTTAAGATCAAAACTTAAGCACAAAGATGTTGGACCATGGTTGTAACGCCCTTTGATTTAATTAATTATTTAATTAAATTATTTTTAAATTATTTGTTGAAGTTGTGAAATATTGAAAATCGTGGGTATAACTTAGATTATTATTAATTGATTCATTAGTTGATTAATAATAATAAATGTTGGAATTATTGGTATAAGTGATTGGGATAATTTTGGTGGTATGTTGTATTAAGGGGGTGTGAGAATTAGGCCCAATAGATTATTATTATTAATTTTAGTAATAATAGAAATTAGGTTAATTAGAATTAAGAATTGGAGATTGACTGTAGGAGTTACAGAAGAAAGAGAAGTTGTAAAGAAGAGGAATAAGGAGAAGAGGCAAATCGGAATTCGATCGGAAAATTGTAGAGCGACCTTCAATCTAAGGTAAGGGTGGGGTTCTGACTCTATAACAGGTTGTTTGATAAATGATATGTGGGATTGGGTTGTATAAAAAGAAAAATTGTTGTTAAATCCTGTTAACTGTGTTGAAAGTGTTGATGTTAATTTCATGTGTTTGGATTGTTGTTTCGGTGATAAATTGTCTTTGTGAAAATTAATTTTATAGTACTTAAAGTGTTGGTATATGATACTGGTATTAAGAATTTTCTGGAAAATTATGTAGAAAACGGGTACTGGAAGAAGTTTGCCAAGAGGCACTCGAATAGTGGCGCCCGATAGGGAAAAGGTGCTAAGCAGCAGCCTGTGTGTGTGTGGTAGTGTGTGTGAATATGTCGAGCGGAACATGGTGAGAGAGGGGAGAAGTGTGTTGTTAGGCACACCATGTCGTGACGAGTGGCACAGATGCGTGCCTGGGTGCACAAAAAGTGTGCTGAGGAGCATGGCTTCTATTAATTAAGGGTAGTATATTTATATATACTTATTCTTTTCATAAAAATAAGAATAATAAAAAATACTTTAATTTAATTAAGTTTCAGTAGCAAATTTATTAAAAGAACAAAGTTAGTAAATAACAGAGTTGGTATTAAAATAGAAGAGACATTAGTAACTAATATATATATATATATATATATATATATATATATATATATATATATATATATATATATATATATATATATATATATATATATATATATATATATATATATATATATATATATATATATATATATATATATATATATATATTAACAGTTGAGATAAATTAGTAGCAGGTTTATTAAATTAGCAGAGTAATAAAATAATAGGAATAGTATGAACTAGCAAGAGCCGTGTGGGTTTGATAATAGTAGTACAGAGAAGAAAAAGTAGTAATTTTAGCAGATAATTATTAAGCAGGTATAGTTGAATGGTCCGAATAATTATACAGAATATTCGTTGCATATTATAGTCTATACGATGTGTTGAATACTTGACTGGAAAATATAAATTCAGGTGGTACTGAATTGATAGGCTTATGTCCAATGTGGATTGATGTGAGTTCTTATGTTGTTGTGATTGTCACTGAATTCTTGTTAGTAATTCAAAGTTGCAGGGAATTTTAGATGACGATGAATTACCTCTATTTACTGGTAATAATAGTGATGTGGGCTTTTGTCTTGCGATGGATGATGATTGTTGTGAGTATGTGATAGTGCATTCATTGAGTCATATACATTTGCATACTTTGTGATGGCCTGAATTGGCAAACTGCGAAGAAGACTTATTCCTTCTTGATGCCTCTATTTATTGGCAGATTTTTAGGATGGGAGTTCTGCTCCATTGGTACAACATGCATTTTCATAAAGATGAGTTACATCTTGTATTTCATTCTGAGTCGTGTGCGGTTGATCTGATTATGCTTGTGATGTTAAAACTTGAGAAGTGGTGAATATGTATGAATTGATCCTAATATTTTATTTATCATGCAATCTATTATGTTATTCGATATCTCACCCCTTTTGTTTGAATGTTACCCTGATGTTGGTAATGTGCAGGTAACCCAGAGTGAAGGCGGTATACCTTCAGTAGTTCGAGTCGGTGTCATTGCTCTAATACGTAACACTCGGGGGGATGAACGGTTGTTGTTTTATTGTTATTATTTCAGTAGATTGAATTTTAAGTTGAATATTATTAATTAATGGTTTTTTTTGAAGTTGTTTCAGTTGGTTAAGATGTTATACTCTTTTAAGTCGAATATTATGATTCCGCTGTAGTTACAAATGTTGTCGTTTTAAAAGGATAATTTTACGTTGTTGTTGGTTCATTCCAGTTTAATGTGTTATGTATCTATTAATGAGTGTCGTTGTTTTGAGTTGAATGTGTAGCATCCTGATTTGGTTGTCATAATTTTATCACTTTGATTTTTATAATAATCTCTGGGTAAAATTGGGGTGTTACAATGGTCCTTTAGAGGATTCAAAAAAACATCACACACAAACTAGGTCAAAACAAGAATGTGGCTCATATCTTGTCATCATTATGAATTCACAAAGATATGTCAATCAAAGAATCAAAGGAGTAATTTTATTATAGATTATAAGTCATGAGGTCAGAAGTATTCACAAAATAACTTCAACCATCTTGGATCAAGGTACTCAATTGGAAGTGTACAATAACATCTTCCTAAACTTTGATCACAAAAGATGAACAAATAAACTTTCACACAAAGACGCAATGTAAGAGAGCTTGAATGGTTCATAGATATCATTTCAAGTATCTTAAAATGTGATGAGAAATAGGAGAAAGAAGAAGTGACTTGGTTCCTTATAGGTTGCACAAGTGCATACCTTATATCTCATGCAACAAAGCATATAGGCAAGAAACATGTTCAAAATAGTAAGGCAAAAGAAGAATTGATCAAATTAAGTCCCATGATTATCAAGTCCTCAAGAGACTATCCTTGAAAATATAATCCATCAATCATTTATCCACACAAAAGATCATGAAAATTGGCTCAAGAGACCAATCAAAACCTCTTAGGGTTTCACAAGATAAGTACATAATATGCACAAGAAGGATTAATCAAATATTGACCTTAAAAAGACCTATAATTTGAATCTAATTGATATAATCCTTAAGCACACATATGCCCATAATGTGACTATAGGTTAACATCAAAACATGTTAAAAAATTACCAAGAGAAGACACTATTTGTCAAGACAAACACCAATGGACAAGTTTTCAATTTAAATTAAGAAAAAATATCAAAGTTATGTTAAAATTCAAATAAAAAGACTTGATATGATCTTCATACATTTATAGTTCAGAAACACCCATTTATACCATTTACACATTGAAGGAAGTTAAAAAATGTAACCAAAACTTTGAAACTAGCCATGAAAGGCATTCAATGAAACACACATGACAAAACAATTTCAAACAATAACAAATTCAACAATAAAAATTATGGAAAATTTGTTTTAAGGACCTTAACACATTTAATAACATTCATAAATAATTTTGGAATTTTCAGATCATGGGAAGATGGAAAATCAAAATGAAAATTCAAGCCAGTGTAAGTGAAATTTTCAAAAAGACACCTAAACTTCTCAAATTATAAAATGCAAGGAAAATAAATGATAACAATGAGATAAAAATCTTGGATCAATTTAACAACCAGGAACTCATAAAATATTTTTGTTAATTTTTTATGTTAATGGAAAATGGAAAATGAAATTAAAACATTAAACTAGTGAATAAAACACATATTTAAGCACACAAATTAATTAATGAACCATAAAAATAAAAATGACCAAATAAAAATTATTTTCAGAAAATAGACTTAAGAATAAGATTAGAATAATTTTTTTAATAATTTTTGGATAAGTGAAAATATTAAAATAAAATTGATAAAACAATTGAAACAAAAATTAAAATTAAAATAGAAATAGATCTATTACACCTATCATTCACAAAAAGCGCTACAAAGAGCCAATTGTGTAACCCAATAAAAACGTGCCACCACATCATCCCTGCCAACAAACATAAAACCCTAACACGCTCTTTTTTCAGTTTTTCTTTACACATTCAAAGCATCATAACTCTCTTGTTTCTCGATGAAATTAGATGAAATCAAAACCAAAAATCAAGATCAAACTACTAAGAACATGATAGAACCCATAGATTTCACAATCAAGCCATGAATACAAATATATTTTAGTCAGAAAACACTAGTACAATAGAAAATACTGAAAACTCAGAAAGCTTCAAATCATGATTTCAAGCAAAATGCAACCACAAACACATCTCATACATAGTGTATGGCTTGGCTAAGCATGAATGATCAAGTTTTTAAACATCAAAACCCTAGCATGAAAGAGATTGAAGTTTAGATAAACTTACCTCAAGTGGAAAATAAATCCACGGGTTATTGATGTTCCAGTGCCAAAGAAACTTAGAGATCCTCCTTGTGCAGCTCTAAATAATAGGAAAATGTTGAGAGAATGAAGCTTGCTCGCAAGAAACTTCAGATTCGAAAAAGAGGCTTCAATGGTGCAGAAAACTTTCATATCTGGAATCTCCCTCTTTGGCTCCTCGCTGAGTGAATGAAAGGAATGAGCTTGTTATATAGAGCATTAGGAAGAGGGTAGGGTGGACTTTGTGCTTATGAGATCGTTAGAGGGCATTTTAGACAAATCTGACAAATTGAGTGAGAAAGGTTTGATGCTTGCGTTTTGTGTGATGTGGTTGGGCATTTTGAGGTCGTTTTTAGAACATGAAAAGAGTGTGACTAAGGTTGTGGTGTGCTGGAAGACAAGGGACCATGGGTAAAACTTTGGACAAAAAGATATTTACTTGTTTTTTGTAAGAAAGGTGATAAGCATGCATGGGTGCTAAGGGTGTTGCCTAGCCAATTTTAAGAATAGATATGCGGGTGACTGAGGTGAAATGGCAGCTTAGCTGCAACAACCCTTAAAATATTCGTAAGATAACCATGTTAATGCAATGTCCAATTTCTCTTGATTAATCCTCTTCATTCCATCATAACTCTTCCATTTCTTGGCCAAATGATGTGAGCTTTAGCTTTTCAGAAAGCTGGTAATGTGATGAACAATTTTGGTGTGAATGAGAAAATGAATTGGTACCTTGAAGATACTCAAATTTGTCCATGAAGTTTGTTCCATGAAGATGCAAATGAGCCATGCAGAATTCCATCAGGTATCGAGTCTTTGGCCTCTTGATGATGTTGACTTCAACTCAAAATATCTTGAGTTGTGTTCATCAAAATGAGACACTTTCTGAACCAAAGTTGGAGGTGAAAATGTTCTCTTTAGCTATGATGTTGATCATTGAACCAGATAATGATTAGATCATGGATAAATTTGGCTATCAACATGTGATGAAGAAACTAATCTTAAGCACTGGATATCATAAGTAAAAAATGATCAAACTTCTTCCAACCATAACTTGATCAATTATGAACCAAATGACACAAACTATAAATGGTTGGAAAGATTAGAGAAAGTGGAACAATGTCCATGTTGATGACTTTTTTATTTGATTCCACATATATCCTTAAAACTATACATGAAGAATTCACATTTTTATACACATGACTTGAAAATTTCACTAAGTGTCTAGAATGTTCATAACTTCTAAGCTCCAAAACTTCTTCTCCCTTCATTTTTTGGACTTGAGCTCACAAGGAAAAAGTTAAAGAATTTTTTCTCCTATTTACATGGATATAAAGTTTGCACAAATTTAATCAAATATTAGGAAGTTATGCCTATTCAAAAAGTGATAAGTGAATATGCAAAATCTTACAAAATTTTCTTAGTTATAAAGATAACTTCTTTTACAAGTTAGATTCAAAATCAATCATTCTCTTGATTTCCTTTAATCAATGGCCATTTGAGGTTAAAAATATGAATATTGAATTCAAAGTTGACCAAAAGTTCACTTGGTCATCCTTTCACTTTTGTTGACTTTTGTTAAAATGATTGTTTTACCCTAATTGATCAATTGAATCTCTTCCAATCAAAATGGGTGCTAAATATTTCAATCATATGTGCTTAGAATATTTTTAAGAAGCATGGAATCAAATTCAGCTCAAAAATTCATAGATATCATGGTTTAAATACAAACCCTAATTTTGAACACTTGTGTTAAAAGATGATGACCAAAGTTCAAAACCATAATTCCTTGGAACATGATGAAGTACTTCTTGAACAAAGATGTCTCATATGATAACAAGAGGATTTTGCTTATCAAATTAGGCTCATACAAGTGTTGAACCCCAAAATTTTCTCTCTCATTTATCAAGTAATCTCCCACAAGATCTCCATTGGTTCAAGACTGCACTGGGGTTGATCAGCTCAAGACACCTCCCCATGCATTGATGACTGAAAATTAGGGTTTGAGATTGTACAAGGATAAATGGACTTTTAATTCCCCATATGACTTTCATGGATCATTTTGGACCCTCAATATTGCTCATGTCAAGTTTCAAGTTTTGGATCACATTTTTGCTCAGTCAATTGATCAGTTGACCTAAAAATCAATTATATTGGGGGAAAAGTCAACTATGGTCAATTTACAGTCAAACTTCATAATTTTGGATCCATATCAACATTATGAACTCATATATTCATTTAATCAAGTTTGGAACACAATTCTTCAAGAAATTTGATCAAATCATTAAAAGGGCAAATGGTCAAAATTAGGGTTTTGACTGAGGAAGTGCAATTTCTGATTTTTGACCTAGCAAATGGTTGATTGATTGGAGACATGATCTTAATGATTCAATTTCATCATTTTGACCTAATGGCATCACTCAAAACTTCCTTCAAGATCAATTTATTGATAGTTGATTTTCAGTCAACTGATCAAAAGTCAAATGTATATTGAAAAGTCAAACTCTGACTTTTTGATTAAAATCAAGTGTCAAATATCATAATTCATCAAAACATGTCAAAATATGAAACTTGTTAATCAAGAAATCAAAAATTCAATATTTCATTTTGAAAAGTCAAAATTTCTAAACTTAGAAATTTTTCTAAGTGTTGGAAACTTCATATTTTTTCACAACTTTAAACCAATTTTTCACCATGATGTAAGATGATTCAAAGGAAACTTTCAACATGAAAGTTGTATACCTCAAAGAGATCTAAAAAATTGTAGAAAATAACTTCTCCTAAAAATGCAAGGATTTCAAGTTATGATTTTGTGAATACATGTTCATGAAACTTGGAAACTTAGTGAAATTTTGCCCTAGTTTAGGCAGGATTTTGACCTAACATCATGGTAATTTTTCACATAGTTCCAAGAGTAATTTTCATAAATGTTCAACATATAGGTTTTATAGGATGTTACAAGCTTTCCAAAAATATCCAAGAACTCATTCAGATCATGTTTGAGCTAAGAGAATCGAAGAGATGAAGTTAGGGTTTCATTCTTGATTTACAAGGAAGAATTTGTGATGAACGCTTAACCAATTCATAGTTAGGCTGCATAATCTTTGCTTTTCAGGCCTCAAACTTGTTTGTCACTCCGTAATTAAATGTTTACACGGCTGTTAGAGCTTTGATCCAAGCATTTGAGCCATTATCTAAGTTGCATTTCCATTTATGGCACAAAGTTACCATTCCATTCTTGTAAAAAGGCTTAAATCACAAAGCCAATGCATAGAGCTTTGCACTTGTTCCTTCTGATCACAAGCCATATCAAAGGAAAAATAAACATGTCTAGAGCCTCCCATAAACTCATGCCATGCTTGTACTATGCCTTGAAACCACATTTTCACTTTTCTTCAAAATCAAGGAACATAGTTATAACTCTATATCTTGTGCTTTTGACCATCTCAAGTGCTCCAACCTTTTCCATATAATTATAAAAGTTGTTTGCAAGCTAAGACACGAATAAACAAATTCTCAAAATTCCCCAAACTCAGAACTGCATCACAAACCACCATTGTTGCATATTCTGACCAAGAACTTCAAACTTCAATTTCCCTCATGCGTTTCTTAGCCTTTTAGTTTCAAAAGCTTCCTCACATCAAATAAAAACCATCCCTGCCCTTGTTACACGACTGTAACACCATCTTCATCAACTTCCAAGTTCAAAAACATAGCATTGCAGTTGGACTTCTCCAGACCATTTCATCCACTCTCAGTTCAAGCTGGCCATTGCATTAGCTTCCTAGAGGTTCACGGAAGCTAACATGATCATCACCATCACTAGAAACAAGCTCAAACTCATTTCACAATTTCCAGTTTTGAGGTATTTTTCTTGAACTTCTATGTCATTTTTTAGTCATTTTTAGGCTTGCATTTGTGAAGATAAAATGTAGACATCATTTCCTTGAAACTATACATGTCCATAGATTTCATTTATATTGCTTGAGTAGGGTGAATTTTGAGTTTGAACTTGCTGAAACATTTAGGTCATAATTTGATACTTTCATAAATTCATCCTTGTCTTTGAATGTTAGCTTAAGTTAGTTACATGGTTGGATTCCTGGTGGAAAAATGCACAAGTTTCATGTTTACACTTTTGAAAATGGTTGAGAAATGAATAAGTTACAGATCCTTTGGCTGGAGGTTGAAGATGAAGTACAATCAAGGCAAATCTTGTATCATATATTTATTGTTTTATTTAAGTTAACGGATGTATCACCACCCCAGTGGTTAAAGTGCACGCCTGTTACAATAGGGACCTGGGTTCGAGCCCCAATGGTACCCTTTTGTCTGTTTTTTCATATTTTTTACCTTTTTTTTTATTTTTGATTGCCGCGATGGGACTCCAACTTGGGCCTGGCTATTTTCTCCATAAAACAAAAAGACTAAAATATTTTATTTTAACAAATTAATTATTTTTTTAATAATAATTAATGTTTAGACTTAAGTTAATTATCACGTTATTTTCTTGTAAATTAAAAATCAACTTAGAACTTAGATTTATTTTTAATTAATCAATTCTCATGTTATTATTTAAAACCTTTTCATGAAAAAACCCTAAAAATCATTTTTGACTTATTATTCTTTGTTAATTAATTTAGGTTTTAGTTTTAGTTAATTTTAATTAATCATCTTCTTAATTAGGGTTAGATTAAAATCCTTTCATGAAAATCCAAACAAAAATCATTTCTTTTTCCATTTTGCGTTCTTGCATTTTATCTTCAATTTTGTACATTTATTCAATATGGTTGTAATAGTTAATTAGGTCTAATTTTCTTAAAAAATCCTCATTTGTAAATTTGTATACCACCTCCCCTAATGATGTAATAGCTTAGTATTTTTATTTTCTGCAATTTAATATTTTATATATAAATACTAGTAAATTAGGGTTTGTATGGAAAGATAAAATCAACAAGTTAGCAAACACTAATTCAATGACAAAACAAAGCATGTAAATCAACACACTTACACCCTTAGGGTAAATCCACTTTGTTGCCTTATAAAAATGGCCATGTTATGCATGTGGGGTATCTTAGTAAAAGCAATAAAAAATACAAGATCATAGTCCCTCGATGACGTTATCAAAGTTGCCTTTAAAAATGATCTTAGTCCCTCAAAGAGAATTGCTAAGATATTTCACAACATTGCTATCATGGCTATACGATGACCCACGCCCGTCCCTTTACATCCAAAGATAGGGCTTCTTACCAAATCAATGGTAAGATAGAAATATCAAAGGAAAGGAAGAAATGAACTAAGTCTTTTGAGTAGGTAGATTGTTCCTAGTTGCTTGCTCAATTTCAAATCAAACACTCTTTCTTATTTTCAAAAACAAAACACTTTCAAAAAACAGTTTCAAAACATTTTCCAAACTTGAAACATTTTCAAAAGATCAACACTTTGTATACGTTCTTACGAACGAGAACTATTACAATTTTTTCCTAAACGATGGCGCCTTTTCAAAATACTTTCAAAAACCACACAAAGCACATTTTCAAACAAAAGCAAGTGATCAAGCAAGAAACTAAGAGCCCATAGATAACTATGGATGATAAGTGTGCTAACACCTTTCCTTTTCATAATCTACCTCCCGAACTCAAGAAACAATCTCAAAGGTCTTTCCTGTTCTTTTCAGCCTTTCCTTTTGGATAAAAGAAAAGTCAGTGGAGACTCTTGCTAACTGCAATATTTGCGATAAAACGCAAAACACCCAAGTCAGTTCTCCCTCCGTATCACAACAAGCATCACACACTTCAATTGACCAAAGCCCTAATTTCAAGAGATGAATAGGATAAATGTGATTCACTTCAAAACACTTGCAATTTTCAATCTTCTGATGAAACAAAAAATAAAATGAGGTGTCTTGAGGAATGAGAAGCCTTTGTAGCTTGAATGAGAAAAGGGTGATGGCATGAGACCCTTTTTGCATTGATTATCAACACAACCACCCGTTTATAGCTAGCAGAAGAACATGATAACCAAGGTACCTTGATCCTATCAAAAATGCATGAATGTGTCACATAAACCGTATAAGGTAAAGAGAAGAGAGAAAATTTTGGGGTGTAATAGTTGTCCCTATTCAATCATCTTAAAATTGATAAGTGAGAAAAAGAGAAAAAATTCGAACTTTTGTTCAAGGTGGAAGAGGATTGAATACTAAAAGAACCCAAAAATTTGCGCTCTGGACAAAACAAACACGCAGAAACACTAGTAATTGTATTTTTGTATCATTCTTTTTCTGAAGTGATGGTTTAAGATAAATTGGATTGAAGCAATGATAAAGGTTGGAAAGGCTAGTGGATAATACATCTTACCAAGGAATGTTAGTAGATACTGGATTTAAAAGGTATTCCAATAGAGATTGGACTATGAAAAGGTAGACCAATAGAAATTAGAACTAACCCAAGAGGACTAGTGGAAACTAGACTCCAAAGAATGTTCCAGGATGGAACTGGATCACACGACAATAATGAGTAGAGACTCAATCCAAGAGGAATAGAAGAAACTAAACTCTAGAAGGTGACACGCCAAGACCGAAATGGTTTGCAAACAACCAAAATGAGTAGAAACTCAACCCAAGATAGGACTAGTTGAAACTAGACTCTAAAGATAACAATAGACATTATATCTGACGGGTAATACAAAACTAATCTGGTCTCGATCAACAAGGAATAATAGACAATGAACCAAAACCATTTACACGCTAGCTAAACGTTGGTGGGATCGAGAAAACATAACGAGTAGATACTCGGCCTTTAGGGAGTAATATAAAGAATTCGCTAGGTAGAATCAGGTGTGTAGACAAGGTAACAAATGGACATTCGACTTGAGATAAACTAGAACAAACTAGACTCTAAGAAAGTACTCAATAGAACAGCAATAGATATTAGGTCTTATAGCAAGGTGACTAGAAAGTGCGTGTATTTAAAAAGATACTTGTTGGTCTCAACCAAGGATAGACATTAGATAATGAAATAATCCAAGGGGTGTAAGGACATATAACGATTAAAGACTCGGTTCAAGAAGAATAGTAGTAGAGACTGGTCCAAAGATGAGGTCCATGATAAAACCAGGTAGCACGCTCAGGTAACGAGTAAAATCTCGACCTAAGAGAAACTAGTGGATACTAAGATCAAAAGTAATACCAGGGTAAAACTGGATTCGAGAGGTACACCAATAAACATTGGAATGGACTAAGAAGGGTAGTAAACTCTTAACCTGAAAAAATGTGCCAGGGAAGAACTAGACCATTACCAAAGATAACGAGTAGACACTTGATAACCTAATGGTAACATCAAAAAGGATACTTGTAGGGGTGAAAATGGGGATATTAAGGATAAAGTGACCTTGTTGGGGGGATAATCCAAAGTTTTTTAGCAACTCCGCTAGGGAAAAAGGGAAACAACAACGGTTTATGTTTCAATGCATGTTTGAATTGTTTTTCTATGGAGTAATGTTACAAAATAGAATGGAAACAATACACTTTGAGGATTCCATTTGATGATTCATAATTTTTCCGGAGAAACGAAGAAGATATAAGGAACCGCTGGAGAGAAGCCCTTAAAAACCTGAAACTTTGTGGGGAGTGACAAACTGAATAACTGGTAAATATGGGATACAAACTCTGAATGGAGTTTAAAAAATAAATTGTAAACTCTAAGAAAGGACACCAATGGAGATTGGACGTTGTTGGGGAGAACAACAATAGATATCAAAATTCACATCTGACTGCTTAGGGAGTAATTTATCAACCTCTCGCCACGGATGATTAAAACTCGTACTACTGGGGATATGATGACCCATATTGGAGATAAGAGAACTTAGGAACAATAATCTTATGGGGAATGAGGTAATCTCTTACTGATGGGGATATGAGGATCCATGCTGGAAATAAGAGAAATTAGGAACATAACTCTTGTCGGATATATGGTAATCTTTGCATAAGAACATTCAGCAAAATATGCTATTGTAGGAGATATGAGAATCAAAAAATCTTGATAGAACAATTATGTAGTGGATTTAAATATCATCTTTAATAGGAACGAGCCCTGTTGGGGATATAGGATCCTCGGGCATGAAGCCATAACAGCGTAATCCTCTGGGGATATGAAACTTATCAGCAGCTAGGATCAAACTCTACTGGGGAAAAGGGAGAATCCTTTAATAAGAACTTTCAATGAAAGGCTCAGTTGGGGAAATGAGAGATCCTGAGTAAGAGATATCAATAAGGAAAATACGTTGGGGAAATGAGATATCATGAGCAAGATATCTCATAAATTAGCCTCTTCTGGGGCGTGAGATAATCTTCAACATGTCTCAGTTGAGGAAAAGGAATAATCTCGAATACACTTGGCTAGCGGATGAGAAAAAGATTATCTGCATAAGGAGTATCAAAAGTATGCTTCTGTTGGGGAAATGAAAATTCTGTTAGAACAAAGTTTGAATCTACTACCCTAAGTTTAAGTTTTGATGATAACAAAATGAAAGGATATATTAATTATGTGACTCATATAAGAACTATTTGATACCTAAAATATTATGTTCTGTTTTGCAGAAACTCTGATAGGTATCAACAAGAGCACACCTAATCAGCGTCAGAATATTGGTTATCAACGTCAGCATCAGAAGATGCTATATCAGAATACCAGAATCAGAAGAACAATTGACGCGAATGCTGAAGCTTGATGAACAGAACTGCGCTCAACACTCTGATTAAAGACAACAACAGTTCATCAGCACTTAAGCAGAGTCAGAATGAGCCAAGCCAGAACACGCTTTACGTAGCAACGGTACTGTGCATTCAAAGCGAATTATTACCAACGACATCATTCCAGACAAGATCTGCTCAATAAGGAAAGTTTATTATTGGCATTGAATCAAGATTATTGCTCCAACGTTCAACAAATTCAGTGCTATATAAACAAGACAATGAAGATTGAATTGGCTAATGCTCTACATCATATTACACGCCTAAAAGCTAATCATCATCTTCCTTCTCTTAGTTTGCTAAACGCTTCATATCTCCTTACTCAGTATTTTAGCAATCTAGTTTCATAAGCTTAAGTTGTGTAAAATCACAGTTGTGATACAATTTTGTAGAAAACATTCACACACCTAGATTTCTCTTCTTTGTAAGAAAGTGTTTCCTTGACAAACCGGGTTGTGGTTTGCATCAAGAAGGCTTTAGCAGTTGTTAAAGAAGTTTGTAATATTTAGTTGAATATAGTGGATTAAGACCTCGTTGGAGAGAGGAGAAATCACCTTGACGGGTGAACTGGAGTAGTTTGAGATCAAACGAACCGGGATAAAAATATCTTGTTCATTGCATTGTTTTTCAGTTTTATAATTCAACCCTCCTTCTTGTGTTTTTCACTTCTTCAATTGGTATCAGAGCGCCTGGTTCTGAGCTAAAACACTTAACCGTGTCAGTACAAGATCCAGTGTCAGAAAAACACAATGGCAGGAAATTACTCTCACACCAGTAATGACAACCATGAGGACAGAGACAGATTCAGCGGCAAACCTCCAGTCTTTGATGGAGAAAATTTTGATTACTGGAAAGACAGAATTGAAAGCTTCTTTCTGCCACATGATGCTGATCTGTGGGACATGGTGACAGATGGATACACGCACCCAGTAAATGCAAGCGGTCAGAAGATTGATAGAAAAACAATGTCTGACCAACAAAAGCGTGACTTCAAGAATCACCACAAGGCCAGAACCATCCTTCTCAGCGCCATCTCCTATACTGAATATGAAAAGATCTCCAACAGAGACACAACAAAGAACATTTTTGACTCACTCAGAATGACGCATGAGGGCAACGTTAAGGTCAAAGAAACTAAAGCTCTGGCGCTCATTCAGAAGTATGAGGCGTTCAAAATGGAAGAATCTGAATCCATTAAAACAATGTTTTTAAGATTCCAAATTCTGGTGGCTGGTCTCAAGGTTCTGGACAAAGGATACTCTACTGCTGACCATGTCAAGAAAATCATCAGAAGCTTACCCAAGCAGTGGAGACCAATGGTTACAGCTCTGAAGCTAGCAAAAGATCTCAACAAAATTACTCTGGAGGAACTTATCAGCTCCCTCAGAAGTCATGAGATAGAGCTAGAAGCTGACGAGCCTCAGAAGCAAGGTAAGCCTTTAGCATTAAAATCTAACAAAAAATATGAGTCTAAAGTTTTGCAGGCAGTTGAAGAAACATCTGATGGATCCTCATCAGAAGAAGACAAACTCTCCCTCCTCTCCAGAAGAGTGAATCAACCGTGGAAGCAAAGGCAAAGGAAGTTCAGGAATCCCAGAAGATCTGATCAGAATGAGTCTTCTTCCAGATACAGAAGGACAGAGTCTTCCTCTGGATACAGAAGATCTGAAGGCTCCTCAGGAAGCAGAAAGCCAAACACCAAGGACATCATCTGCTATGAGTGCAATGAGCAAGGACACTACAAGAGTGACTGCCCAAAGCTTCAGAGGGAAAAGCCCAAAAAGAAGTTTGGAAGAGAAAAGAAGAAAAGTCTCATGGCTACATGGGATGACTCTGACTCGTCTGAAACTGACTCAGAATCAGATGATGAGAGAGAAAACATAGCTCTCATGGATAACATTTCAGAAGATAGTGAAGCTTCTGAATCAGACTCAGAATCAGATACTGAAGAGGTATTTCCTGACTTTGCTGTTAATTTTACCAAGGCTGAACTTGCTGAAAGCCTTAATGAAATTATGGAAAGGTATCAGCAGATTAGAGTTAAATTCAGAAACCTGAAAAGGAATCTTGAATCTGACTCTAATAAGACTGAGAGTCTCAAATTGGAGAATTCTGAGCTGAGAAATAAAATTTCAAAATTAGAAAATACTTTACAAAACTCTCAGAAGGAACCAATTTCTGAAACTCCCAGCAACGCTGATGAGATCATCAAGGAGTATGATCACAGTTTCCAGAAGTTCCTTGCTAAAAGCATAGATATAAGCAAAATGGCTTCAATGATCTATGGAGTTAGCAGAAACGGCAGGAAGGGAATAGGATACCAAGGTAAGGTTCCTACACCAAAGAATGTCATGGGTTTAACCATTAAACACACTCCTCTGAATTCACATTTTGTGTATGGTCACACACATGATATTAAATACACTAGCAGTAAGTACTCTGTGAAACCAAAATTCATCCAGAGTTTTGGTAAATCTAACAAATCAGGACCCAAGAAAATCTGGGTACCTAAGGATAAAATAATACATGTTGCAGATATCTTTAGCAGCGAATTAGAAACACCAATCATGGTACCTGGACTCTGGCTGCTCGCGACACATGACGGGAAGAAGGCATATGTTCCAAAGCCTGGAACTTAAGCCTGGAGGCCATGTTGGCTTTGGAGGCAATCAAAGGGGAAAGATCATTGGCTCTGGAACTGTAGGTAATGGAAATCTTCCCTCTATTAATAATGTTCTGCTAGTAGATGGATTAATGCATAATCTGTTATCCATAAGTCAATTAAGTGATAACGGTTATGATATAATCTTTAATCAAAAGTCATGTAAAGCTGTTAGTCAGAAAGATGGGACTATCCTGTTTAATGGAAAGAGGAAAAACAACATTTACAAAATCAAACTTTCTGAACTGAAAAGTCAGAATGTAAAGTGTCTTCTGTCTGTTAACAACGAGCAGTGGATCTGGCACAGAAGATTGGGGCATGTTAGTATGAGAAGAATATCTCAGATTAATAAACTCAATCTGGTCAGAGGACTTCCTAATTTGAAGTTCAAATCAGATGCTCTGTGTGAAGCATGTAAGAAAGGCAAGTTTGCAAAACCTTCTTTTAAATCTAAAAATGTTGTTTCTACCTCTAAGCCATTAGAACTTCTGCACATTGACTTATTTGGACCAGTTAAAACTGCTTCAGTCAGTGGCAAGAAGTATGGGTTAGTAATCGTAGATGACTATAGCAGATGGACATGGGTAAAGTTCTTAAGACACAAGGAAGAGTCACACTCTGTGTTTGTTACCTTCTGTAACCAAGTTCAGAATGAAAAGGATCTTAGAATCGTTAAGGTCAAAAGTGATCATGGTGGAGAATTTGAAAACAAAGATTTTGAGTCATTCTTTAATGACAGAGGCATTCTGCATGATTTCTCTTGTCCTAGAACTCCCCAACAAAATGGAGTTGTAGAACGAAAGAACAGAACATTGCAAGAAATGGCCAGAACCATGATCAATGAGACAAACGTTGCTAAGATCTTCTGGGCAGAGGCAATAAACACAGCGTGCTACATTCAGAATAGAATCTCAATAAGACCTATTCTGGAAAAGACTCCATATGAATTGTGGAAGAACAGAAAGCCCAACATTTCATATTTTCATCCATTTGGATGTACCTGTTTTATGTTAAATACAAAGAATTATTTGAACAAGTTTGACTCTAAAGCACAGAAGTGTATCATGTTAGGATACTCTGAACGCTCAAGAGGGTACAGAGTATACAATACAGAAACACAGATTGTGGAAGAATCAATCAGTGTTCGTTTTGATGATAAGCTTGACTCTGAAAAGTCAAAGCAGAATGAAGTTTTTGCAGGTATGGAAATTGAATTTACAGGTTCTGAAGACAAGTCATCAGAAGCTCTCAACACAGACACTCCTTCAACGTCTGAAAGGAGCACTGCTAGCAATTCTACAACAGCTGCTGATCAACCTCAGAAGAGATTACCCAGAAGCAGCTTGGATCACCCAGAAGAGACTATCTTAGGAAGAAAGGAAGATCCAATCAGAACAAGAGCAAGCTTCAGAAACTCTGAAGAAATCCTCATGGGACTTGTGTCTCTGATTGAACCTTCTTCTATTGATGAAGCACTTCTGGATAATGACTGGATTCTGGCAATGCAAGAAGAGCTGAATCAATTCACCAGAAATGACGTATGGGATCTTGTTCCCAGACCAAAAGGATTCAACGTCATTGGAACAAGATGGGTCTTCAGAAACAAGCTAAATGAACAAGGTGAAGTCATCAGAAACAAAGCACGACTGGTTACACAAGGTTATAGTCAGCAAGAGGGGATAGACTATACTGAAACCTTTGGCCCAGTCGCCAGGTTAGAATCTATCAGACTTTTAATTTCATTTTCTATTAATAGAGGCATCACTCTATATCAGATGGATGTCAAAAGTGCATTCTTAAATGGTTATATAGAAGAAGAGGTTTATGTGCACCAACCCCCTGGGTTTGAAAATACAAAACATCCTGAACATGTTTTTAAACTAAAGAAGTCACTATATGGTCTGAAGCAAGCTCCCAGAGCTTGGTATGAAAGACTAAGTAACTTTCTGTTAGAAAATGAATTCACCAGAGGGAAGGTGGACACTATCTTATTCTGTAAATCAGTTAAGAATGACATCTTAGTCTGTCAAATTTATGTTGATGATATTATTTTTGGTTCTACTAATCCTTCTCTTGGAAGAAAATTTGCTAAGTGTATGCAGGCAGAATTTGAGATGAGCCTCATGGGGGAACTGAAATTCTTTCTAGGAATTCAGATCAATCAAACTCCAGAGGGAACTTACATTCATCAGAGCAAATACATCAGAGATCTTCTAAAGAAATTTGACCTCTCAGAATGTAAGCCATCAAAGATTCCAATGCATCCCACATGCATTCTGGAAAGAGAAGAGGTAAGCAAAAAGGTAGAACAGAAGGTCTACAGAGGTATGATTGGTTCTCTCCTTTATCTGACAGCTTCAAGACCTGATATATTATTCAGCGTATGTATTTGTGCTAGATTCCAATCAGATCCTAGAGAATCTCACTTAACAGCTGTTAAGCGAATTTTCAAGTATCTGAAAGGTACTACTAATCTGGGTTTGTATTATAGAAAATCTAGTTATTACAGTTTAGTAGGCTACTGCGATGCTGACTTTGCTGGAGACAGAGTAGAGCGTAAAAGTACTTCTGGAAGCTGCCAGTTTCTGGGAGAAAATCTGATCTCTTGGTCCAGCAAAAGGCAATCAACAATTGCGCTATCAACAGCAGAAGCTGAGTACATAGCAGCAGCAGGATGTAGCACACAAATGCTCTGGATGAAAAGTCAGCTTGAAGACTTCCAGATTTTTGAGAGTAACATCCCTATACTCTGTGACAATACTTATGCTATTTGCTTAAGTAAGAATCCTATTTTACATTCTAGAGCTAAGCATATAGAAATAAAACATCACTTCATTAGGGACTATATTCAGAAAGGAATTTTGAACTTAAAATTTATAGATACAGACCATCAATGGGCTGATATCTTCACTAAACCCCTTTCTGAAGATAGGTTCAATTTCATTATGAAACATCTCAGCATGAAAATCTGCCCAGAGTGAAAATGTTTTAATTCCATATATTTTATCTTCAGAATGTATTTGTTTTACTGTGAACTTCTGATCAATCTCTTTTCAGAAAGATAGAACATGCAGATTGTATCAGATGCTAGTCTTAAAGATCTGAGCGTTTCATCTCAAAGATAGACGTGATGATCACTAAATCAAACAAGTGTCATCCAATCATCAGCAAATCTCTGAAGCAGAACGCGTGCACGCTTCTGAGAAGGCAAAACGCTGATTGGGTGCATTGAGACACATGTCTGGTAACCGTTTCAAGTATCTTTCTCAAATCCCCCAAAATCAGCAAGCATTAATTGAAAGTAATCATGTTTTTAAAAACGTAATCATGATTTTATTCCTCTTTATTGAAAACGTTTACTCTTTCAAAATATTCTGAAGCATATTTAAGCACGTTATCTCCTCACACTAACCTTTTACAGTTTCTCATTATCTCTCAAATATTTTTCTGCATTCTCTGTGTTCATCTCTTTCAATCTTAAACCCTTTTTCTCAGTTTTTATCAGAAAAACCCTAAGTGTGAACATGGCAACCTCCAGCAGTGCTTCTGCAGGTTCTCAGAAGAAAGCATCCTCTGAACAGTACCATGTTCCGTTCAGAACACTCCTTACTCCAGTGAAGAATCTTGAAGTGTTGTCTGAACTGATCATTGATTTTGGCAGTCTGAAAGAGAATGGTTTTGATTTAACAGAAGAAGTTAGGGCACAGAAATGGGAAAGGTATTTTGACAGGTTGGTTGGACCAACATTCCCAATGTTAGTCAAGGATTTCTGGATTCATGCAACTGCTTCAACGCATCAAGTCACCTCCTACATAATGGGCAAGAAGATTGTGATCACTGAGGATCACATAGCAAGGTTGATTGGTTACAGTGGCGGTGGCGTCCGCTGTATTGATATGGCTGAAAGATGTGCTGACGTGGGTGTCGTAGCAGAAAGGATTTTCACCCTTGGGTTGCCCAGCAGCAAGATCAGAGATCTGAAGGATCACCACAGAGTTTGGGCGAAGATAATTCTGGGGTGTTTTAATCATATGAAGCCAACAAGTTCCCCTGATTACATAAATATAGATCAGCAGTTTCTGATCTATTTTATCAATCAGAAGGTAAAAATCAACTTGGCTCATCTTCTGTTTAATCACCTCAGAACAAGCGTGAAGGAGACCAGGGAAGAAGAAAGAACAAAGAGGGATTGGATACCCTTTGGAAGGTTAATATCAGATATTCTGACTGAGAATAGGCTGATAGAGCACCTGATAGAAGCTCAAGAGTTAAGCACCATTGAACCAACAATTGGGAAGCCTCTGAACGCGAAGAATATGAAGAAAATGAAGTTAATAGAGAATATCAGAAAGGAACCCAGCATTACTCCTATTGCTGACATCACCAGCAGAAGAGTCCCACTGAGTGACTTTCCCTTATTTTCTGAGATAGAATCTAAACCAGAGGTGGTTCTCAGATACCTAGACGCGTGCAAGGCTGATGGTACAGATCCCAAGCTGAATATCAAAGATCTGCACCAACCTCAACCAGAAGTTATTCTGAAGAAGACGAAGAAAAGGAAGGCTACTTCAGAAGGAACATCCCAGCAGACACCCAAGAAAAGAGCCAGATGTTGGCTCTGGTATTATGAATTTTGAAACAGGTTTGCAGCAGTGGATTGCTTCTATGAAGCAAGTCTGTCCTGGAATGATCGACCCAGCTACCTCTGACCAGCTCTGGTCACAATTCAGAATTTGGGTATGTGCTGAAGCTCTAAAATTGCAAGACATCAACAATGAGCAAGCACAACAGAATTTCAGCAAGCTTCTGAAGGTAGTTGAAAGTCAGCTGCCACAGGACGAAGTGCTCCTTCTGGATAGTGAGCCATGGTCTGAGAAGCGTCCAGCTTCAAAGGTACAGCCAGAAGAAGATCATACTATTCAAGCTGCAGCCAATCAAGATGAAGATGTTGCAGAAAGCTCTCAGAAGCTCCCTGCTTCTGATGTTTCTCAAGCTGCCTTGGACAGGCAGACTCTGGAAGAGCTGAAGCTGAATGATATCCGTCTGCGGCAAAGGATGGATGAAAATGACCAGAAGATGAAGAAAAGGATGGATGTGCAGAATAGCAAGATAGACACAGTAGTCAGCATGGTGCACAAGCAGAATGAGACTGCTGATCAGATTAAAGCAATGCTGGAGACTCTGTTCACACGCCTTTCTCCCCAACCTTAGATTTTCATTCATGCCATTTTCATGTTTTCTTTGCATATCTTCTGTACTGTTTTCTGTTTGATTCTGAATATTTTAATATGACAAGTTTTTATGCTCTAAATGTTTTAGCACATCACTTACACTTTTTGATTGCTGACAAAAAGGGGGAGAACAAGAATGATATTTTTCAATAACGGATTACTAAGACAGAAAATATCAAACATTCTAACTCTGATATACTTGAATATGTTTTATGTTTTTGCTTAAGTCTACAGGTACAAGAATGCTCTAACACTCTGATATTCTGAAGACTAAAGATCTGACACTCTGACCCAAAGCAAAGCTCTGATATTCTGATCTGAAGCTCTGCTCTGATATTCTGAACCAAAGCTTCTGATAGTCAAAGCTCTGATATTCTGATGTTTAAAGAAAGGCAATAAAGATCTGATCCTGAAGAACTCTTGGAATTAAAAAGGGAAGTAATAAATTCAGAGGGAGTATCTCTCAACTCTGATATCTCTTTATCCCTTATCTTTGATAACCTCTTACTCTGATACATCTTATCATTTAGTTATCTCTGATACTTTTTCACGTTATTTTCATTTAAAAATATCTAGTTTTTGTCATCATCAAAAAGGGGGAGATTGTTAGAACAAAGTTTGAATCTACTACCCTAAGTTTAAGTTTTGATGATAACAAAATGAAAGGATATATTAATTATGTGACTCATATAAGAACTATTTGATACCTAAAATATTACGTTCTGTTTTGCAGAAACTCTGATAGGTATCAGCAAGAGCACACCTAATCAGCGTCAGAATATTGGTTATCAACGTCAGCATCAGAAGATGCTATATCAGAATACCAGAATCAGAAGAATAATTCACGCGAATGCTGAAGCTTGATGAACAGAACTGCGCTCAACACTCTGATTAAAGACAACAACTGTTCATCAGCACTTAAGCAGAGTCAGAATGAGCCAAGCCAGAACACGCTTTACGTAGCAACGGTACTGTGCATTCAAAGCGAATTATTACCAACAGCATCATTCCAGACAAGATCTTCTCAATAAGGAAAGTTTGTTATTGGCATTGAATCAAGATTATTGCTCCAACGTTCAACAAATTCAGTGCTATATAAACAAGACAATGAAGATTGAATTGGCTAATGCTCTACATCATATTACACGCCTAAAAGCTAATCATCATCTTCCTTCTCTTAGTTTGCTAAACGCTTCATATCTCCTTACTCAGTATTTTAGCAATCTAGTTTCATAAGCTTAAGTTGTGTAAAATCACAGTTGTGATACAGTTTTGTAGAAAACATTCACACACCTAGATTTCTCTTCTTTGTAAGAAAGTGTTTCCTTGACAAACCGGGTTGTGGTTTGCATCAAGAAGGCTTTAGCAGTTGTTAAAGCAGTTTGTAATATTCAGTTGAATATAGTGGATTAAGACCTCGTTGGAGAGAGACGAAATCACCTTGACGGGTGGACTGGAGTAGTTTGAGATCAAACGAACCAGGATAAAAATATCTTGTTCATTGAATTGTTTTTCAGTTTTACAATTCAACCCCCCTTCTTGTGTTTTTCACTTCTTCAAATTCTTGAATAATAAATCTTAATGAATGAACTTCATCGAGGAATAAGAATATTCCCAACTAGAAATCTTAGATGGGGGATGAGAAAGATCTTTCAGCTGAGGATGGAACTCTGCTTCGTGGAATAGACATTCTCCAATAAGCACAACTTAAAATAAACATTTGTCGAGGAATAAAGATTCTATCCCAAGAAATCTCATCAATCACAATCTTTAGGCGATGATGGGAGAAGAAAACTTCAAATTTTGTTGGGAAATCATCCAAGAATTCTAGTCAGTAAGACTCTCTGCTTGGGGAGACTCACTAGGGAGAAGTAGAAACTTTAGTGCTGCTGAGGAAACAACCCAAGCTGAAGATACCATAGTCATTTTGAAAGATATTGTTCTGGTATTGGAAAATTACACATAAGCGAGTGAATGAAAGTTCTTGTAAAAAAAATCACACCAAAGTGCCCCAGGTATAGTATGAAGGAATTTCACTTGAGAAGGTCCTTGTAGAAACATGGTACCGTACTACTTCAAATTGATTGTCCTTTGAAAAGATTTTCCTTGAGAGGATCTTGAGAACAGTGCCATTATGGATAAGTTGCCCCAGTGTTATGTACTTCGGAACACTTCCCTTGACTAACCAACATTGGAAGTGGCTTTAACAACACTTGGTTAGTGGACCCTGATTACTTGGCGCTTTGAGAGATTCTTCGATTTCTCGATATAAATGCCCCAAATTGGATAAACTTTGAGAGGTCAAATCTCGACTTGATTGCCCCAGATTGGCTGATCTGCAATCTCCTATCCCTTTTAAGGGTACACAAGATTGGGAAAACAACTTGCACAATGCTCAACAAAGTCAATAGGAAGCATGCCCCTTTATGTTATTACTTCTCTTGAAACGTTTAGCAATTAACTCAAAGAGTGATCAAGTATCTCTTTTTTTACCAGATTAAGCTCTTCACTAATGCTCATTGTGTAAAGTCTCTTGATTTCAAGCAATTGTTTTGCATATAGAAAATGTTTATTCTGAGAATGATAACTCTAATGCAACACTTATGAAAGTATTGAAATTTTTATATGATAATGACATTGCGAGTTCTTGTGAACAAATCAATTTTAGAGCGAAACACTTGGAAACTTTTTTCTTTTTAAGAATTATAAGACGGGAATGTGATACCAACATATATATTTAGTACGCACCTTAGGAGTCAGTTAAACGGCATATCACTATAGTATGCTTTTTAATTAACCCATGCTTCAATTGGAACTTTTCAGAGTTGTAATATCTCCTAGTTCAAGGTTTTAGAAAAAAAAAGTTAAGGCTAAAAAATTATTTGGTACCTACCCTTTGTCCATGATGTTCTCCAGTCCTAACTTTAGCTAACTCGATATGAGCATTCATATCTTAAGAGTAGTTGATATGATTGAGGAATCCACAAGGTTTTTGGATATGACAATCACTCTCCTTTATTTTTGGTGTCTGATCACACGACTTTGTTCCTTGCTGAGGATTTCATTTTGTAGTCCTTTTTCGCCTTTTAGGCTTTTCATTCTTTTTTCTTTTTCGCTTTCCCTAAATTTTGCCTAGACTAATTCTTTTGAATTTCTACTTTCGAATCCAGCGGGATGCCCTAATTTTCAGCCTAAGTCACTTGTTTTCAAGTTTAGACTTAGCGGGCTTTCTTTCTTTTCTTTCTTTTTTCATTCATTCTTTTTTTGGGAACAAGTCGTGTGATCTTAAGCCGTTTTCGACATGTTGGAAAGATTGTGACTGCCTCATACGTGGGTCGGTTAGGGATAACCATTATGGTTTCACGGCTTTCTAGACCTCCTGATGTGAGGGAATAACCATTGCGGTTTTGATCTCTTTTTTTTCGACCTCCTAATGAGAGGTATAAAGTGTGTTTATCCTCATATGGGATACTCTTCTTGATATTTGAATGCTCTATTAGATTAACTGAACACTACACTGTCCCTCGGTTAAAAATAAGGGTTTTTTTTGCTCAATAGAAAAGAAACTCCTACTTCAAGGCTCAAAGGGGTTAACAAGGATTTCACTCCCTTATATCTCAGGTGTTTAAGGATTTAAAACAATGCTTGCACATCGTCAGTAGGGTCTTACTCAAATACATACAAACTAAAGATTTTTGCATTTTTCAATTATCGTCATCCTCCCTCCAATATTTTCCTAAGCAAAAGACTTGCTAAAGTTGGTATCAATTTGAAAGAAAATCATTTTATGAGTGATAACGAATATGAGTGAAAATGAATGGATCACTTCAAGACAAACATACTTATTTCATTAAGATTTTCATTAAAAAATAGACAAGTTTCTACATGCAACCAATGTTTAAACAAACAAGCAATATTACAAATTAAAATGCAATAAAGAAAACAATGATTTCCATTGTTGAGGAGACTTTACTCCGTCTGGACTTATTGATTCTGACAAATTTTTGAAGTCTTGATTCTCACTTGGGAAAGAGATTCCCCTTTTGATCTGTTGTGAACACAACAGTCTCTGAATTGATCCAATCTTGGTCCTTGTCTTTGGATGACATACCGTTTTTACCCGAATGGCCAAGTTCCCTAGAATGCTTTACCAGACGAACTTGCATACGGAATCACCAAGTGTCTTCTACTTCACGGAAGAGATACTGAGTTGGGGATAAAAAAGTTTGAAATAGTTTGCCAAACAGTAATTGGACGTTGTAAAAGATGCCCGAAAGGTGCTGGATTTTATACTTCGAACCTATTTCATTCCTCGATATCATGACCAGGTGCCCCAAAATCAGGTGTGAGGTTTATTGGGGAGAGGACCCAAACTACGAAACTTAATCAGTTGAAACTCTAACAAACAAGGAAATAACTGGCCAAAGAGCCTTGTAATTAGGTCAACATGATGCTCATACTTCTTTTTTAGGCCTTTCCCTATGGATTCACTTGGTGAACAAACTTTGGTTGCTGACGAGGAGACCCATGTGTCATACCCCAAAATTTTCCTATCCCTTTATAAAGATCATATGGCTTATGTATGTCGCTTATTTCATGTACATACTTATCATTAGGTCATCTAACATCGCATACATCATTAATTAGTAAGTGTTCATGGGATCAAGGTATTTCTTTTCAGAAGCTACACATAAAAAAGATTGTTTTGTTGAGCAGCACAATAAGGAAAAACTCTGGTTTTTCAAGGTTTAAAGGTGTTCCTCATGTTTCTCAAGCTATCAAATCGATAATCCACCAAGCCATCATCATGTCAAGCTCTCTTGCATTTCAACACATTTTGAATTGCAGAGTAATCAGATGTTTCAGTGAATTTGAGATGGTGCGAACCAGAAATAACATTTTTGTTGGTTTGAGCTTAGAAATTCGCAACTTGCAATCAGGATACTATTTTGAAATGGTTCCTCAGGCATTGAATCCGTCTCATTATTTTCTTCATTTCATCTATTCAGACCGGAAGCCAACTATGTGAAGAAAGTTTCCAAAGAATTTGATTTCCCTGAAACAATATTTGAATTTAGTAATTGGTTATTTGTTTCTCGGGTGTTTGGAAATTCGTAACCTTCATCTGATTCAGTATTTTTGGTTGATTCTTAGAGCATTAATACCATATTGATTTTATTATCATTTCTCGTGTTCAGATCGAAGGCTAAATTTATGAAGAAGATCTCTAAGAATTTTAATTCTCTGAAGACAATATACTGAATTTAATTGTTGGTCCTCCGTTTCGCGGGTAATTAAAAATTCATAACTTCTTATTGGAATACTTTTTAAGTGGTTCTTAAGGAGTTAAAATTTATTAATATCACCTTCGGTTCGTATGTTCGGCTCGGAAGCTGATTTGGTAAGGAATACCTCTTAATGTGCAGATACTTTGAGCAGATACACTGAAAAATAAGGTGAAAATGGTGTGTTCTACCGTTATTTTTCAGACATTCAAAAGTTCATAACTCCCGCTAGGTTCAACATTTTTAGTGGTTATTTGGGCAAAAAATATGTCTTGATGTCATCTTTATTTCGTATGTTCGGATCGAAGCCTGGTTCTTTGAGGAAGCCCCTCGGAAATGTGAATTACCAAAGAAAGTTTTATGCTGAACTGGACTTTTATTCCTCTGTTTCTCGATATCATAAAAATCATAACTTCTTCTACTTTTATTGTATCGAGACAATTCTTTTGGGATAATTTCACAAATGATGTTGGCTACAATTTCTCTTCGGAGCTCGAGTTCAAAGGGTACTCCGAAGGCTTCAGTTATTTTTCGTTTCTCTGATCCACTGGTAAAATAAGTTGTGCTACAGATTTTTCTTGTTTGAGTTTCTCACCACTCAAAAAATCATAACTTGCTCGATTTCCATTGTATCACGTGTATTATTTCGGTACTATGTCACAAATTTTGTCATCTACGATTTTGTTATTAGTCTCGCATCGAGAATTTGCACGGATTTCATTAAGCTTGTGGATTTTCCGTTCGAATACATTGGCTTACACTGAAAATTTAGCTTTGCAAAGAAATTGATTGGGCTTTCTCTTAATCCAAACCAAGGCCTAATTATCAAGACTATATATCAATTTTTCCTCTCTATTTTCATGAAGCTCAATTCATTTGCTAAATTTCACTCTCCAAGATCTCTCTACTTTCTCCCAAACTCAAGAATAAGAAGAGAAAAATTCAAAATCCTCTCTCCCTCCATTTTTCTCTCACGTGAAACCTCCCCTCTCCCCCTCACTAGTTTTCGACCATAACAACATCGATCGGTCCTCCACTGTCACTCTACTTACGTTGTCTCCAGTCCTCAGGTCCCTTCCATGTCCACAGCGAACCGCCGACGATTTTCTCCCTTCGTCTTCACATTTTTCTGGTGAAGAATTTCCTTCGCCTTTCGATTGTGTTCTTCTAGTTGCATCTTCTCCCCTGTTTTCCTCCAATTCAGTAAGATTTCGATTCTTGAAGTTTGATTTAATTTCTTTCTAACCAATTAATTGTGGAATCTTATATTGTTTGGTTAAGGTACTTGTTCATGAGTTGAACTTTGCTTGAATTTCATGAGTTGAACCCTATTTTAATTCTTGAAATCAATTGTTAAATTAATTGTTGATGTTGAATAAATTTGGAGTTGGTTGAATTGAGAAATTATACACTTATTTGGTCAATTGATTTTATGAGAAGTGCTTATTTGAGAATTGTGGATTTCATTAATTCTTGAATTATGTGATGTTATTGAACAAATCCGGATTTGATTAATTGATTGACGATTTTGATGTCGAATTATGTCAGTTTATGTTGATTGAAGAATTTTGATGAGGATCAAGCTCAATTTCATAAGTTAATGCAAGTTGATACTGATTTGTTGATGAATCTAACTTTGGCGATATCGAAAACCTCAAATTGGTTGAAATTTCATTAATACATGGATTTTGATTTGTGTTTGGATTGAGGCATTTGATGTGATTAGATCGTTTGTAACTCGTTTCCAATTTTTAGGCGATAATACTTGAACCAAAAAGTGTTTTTTCACATCCGTTTGAAATTGTTGAAATTGTTTTCGAGTAAATTTGGTTCAAGTGTATATTATTGTCCAGAAATGTAAATAAGTTGCAAATCTATCATTAAATACTGTTTGAAGTTCCCTTGAGTTGCTTGTGCAATTATGGATGAATTATGTTGAATTTTACCATTTCCGGCATATTTTTAGGGTTGATCTCATAATATATTTCAAGGATGTTTGGTGTTTGTAAGTGGTGTGAAATGCATAATTTAATTGTTGATAAATACTCGTGGAAGCTTGTCTTGGTAATTGTTGAGTATAGGTATCATTTTGGTTGATTTCAGAAGTAATTTTTTGTGTGTTTTGTAAATAGAAACATGTTGTCCGGAATTTCTTTTACCACGTACACACCGTTTTAATTTTCATTTAGCACTTGCTTGCATATAGTTGATCATTTCATGAGCATTAATGATGAGTTTTCTTGCTTCCGATGCATTTTACCAGTTAATTCCAAGTTTTCTTATGTTGCTTCCCGGTTATTCTAAGTTGCACTTAAGATTCCTTTAATTGTTGGTTCATGCATTATTGCACTTGTATTGATATATCTTGGCCACATGCATTGGATTTTGATGTTTTTAAACCGATATTTTGCACGATTCATGAGATGATATACATGCTACCCAGTTTTGATGTTAAGATTCCAATACATGTTTGGATTCCATTTATTCACAATTCATGTTTAATTTATGTTGTGATGTAAATGCTTAACTTTGATTACATTTCCTTGTTATTTGCTAACTGATTTTATGACTTGTGCAAGTTTCTGAAAGCTTTGGTTGTATGATACGCAACACTTAGATTATTGCTTCACTTGTATAGCATTATCTTATGCAGGGACTTTGATTCGATGCGACGGACTTTTTGCATGCGATTTATTTTCGCATTTACGACATTATTTCTGCTAATGAATATTATTTTTGACTGTTTCTCTGATTCTCAGTGAAGCTTGCACAAATTTTTCAGGTTTCTTTGCTTTCATTTGATAATTAATGAACTTGTGTTTATCTGTTGCCTTTTATCTCTTATATCATTTACTGCTATCATTGACATGAGAAGTAGGACTAGAGATGCATGACTGAGAGTCCCTACTTTAGATGGGAAATGCTGTTTTAAAAGACCTTTACAAGGCAATTGCTACTTGTGCTTGTTTGTTTACCATTTTGTGGGTTTATATTTCTGCCAAAGACCTCAATGAAGCGTCTCATTCCCATTCCCCATTAATAAGTTCTTAAAGTAGGCAAGTGGAAAAGGGTCTGCAATCGACCCCCACAATTTCTAGCCCAAAAGTCATTTGAAGCTCGCGTCGTACGTCAATGCTATGAATCATGTTATTCTTGTATCGAGTCGTTCAAGTGGAGAAGGGTTTGCAATCAACCCACAGGCTTTGTCATTAGCTCGTTTGTCGTGCATGTTGACGCTCCTATATGATCTCATTATTTCCTTCTATCTCCTACCTTGATGATGCGATATCTTGGTAAGGTGTTTAGTCTTCTGTGACGATTCACTCTTGTTCTTCTCTTGCCTATATAACGTGATATCTTGGTTAAGATTCGACACCCCTTATTCTTCTTACCACGATGACGTTCTATCATGGTTAAGAACTACCTCATTCCCCATTCTTTCTTGCCTTGATGATTTGACATCTTGGTTAAGCCTCCTTTTATCCTGCATTGATGGCTCGATATCATGGTTAGGTGCTCATTCTTCCTTGTCCTACCTCGATGACATAATATCGTGGTTAGGTGTGATCCATCTCCATTTCATTAATTGGTAACATGATACCTCAGTTAGGCGTGTACTACTTGAGTGAGTGGATACTCCTCATGCTTTGTGTGTTTAATTTCCATTACACTTTTATATGCTCCCGTAGGATTTCTCGATTCAATCTTAGGAAGCGAATTAAGATAGACCTTAGGTTGCAAACCATGCATGACAACTCTACGCTTACTTTGCTAGTTTCCCTTAGGCTTTTTCTCTTTCTCTTTTGCATCAGCATTAAAACTAAAACTCTTTTCTTTTAAACTTCAAAACACTCTATAATACAAAAACCTTTTTTCAAGGTAACAAACACCAACCAATTCAAACTTCATTTTGCCGCTTGGCTTTTCTTTCCAAACCCCGAAAGGGATACATAGGCATTAGGTCGCGGGCCTATGCGAGCAAAACCTTGTAATTATTCTTTCTTTTCCCCGTGTTTTCTTTCACATGCATTCCCTCTTAGAATTAAACTTTAGACATGGATTCTTACACACCTTTATATTAGAGAAAACTTAAGTGGATCATATGGAGTACCACAAACACGTGGGGTGCTAATACCTTCCCCTCGCGTAACCGACTTATGTACCATTTCTCTGGGTCGCAAGACCATCTTATCCTTTATTTAGGGTTCTCTCGATATCTTCACTCCCTTTAGGATAAATAGAGTTCGGTGGCGAATCTGTATTTTTTTCACGGCGCGACACCAGGAACACTAAGTTGTGGAAGAGGTTCATAAAATACCTCATGATTTGAAAGAGATCCCATGGGATGGAGAGAAATGACAACTTTCGTTGCAGCAACAAGTATATGATCACTTTCCTTTGTCAACACTGTATTTAAAATTTCCATAACCAAACTTATCTAAGTCTTCAATTAACTATTTTCCTCTTTCAAGAGTTCCTGACCACGGGCCATAACATGCATGTCTATCATAAAAAAATCCAACTGAACTTTCACATCAGTCAATTCCCCATGAAGTTGTTCAATAATTGATCTCTGAGCATGAAACAGTAACAAGTTAAGTCTTCATTTCTCAAGAGAATACTAAGTTTGAATAAGAATCCCCGTCTCTGAATGCATGAAGATGTATGGGGTGTATGAGTGGATGCAATGCCAAGTTCAATCATTTACAAGGAACCCGCATACTTTTAATTTTCATTTTAAGCAAGTAAGAGATGGGAAAGCACAACACAAGGCTCACAAGCATGGTTCCTTGGAAAGGGAAAGAACGCGTGTGTTAAAATGATGTTAACATGTTATGTATGCACTTAATACATGATCAAGGATCCCATCACAACAGATAACTGTTGTGCCGATTCTGGACCATCTGAATATCACATGATCAAAGGCAACAGACTATCTGAATATAAGAACCAAGTACCATTAAGATCAACAACATTATAGTATCAAGTCTCGCCAATATCTAGATAACTGTTGAACTGCTTCTGAATAATCAGATGTCACATAATCAAAAGTCCAAAACATACTCCAAAAGAACCAAATAGTCACCAACAATATTTGTAAGATCATTCCCTCCCCACTCACGGGTGAAGTCTAGGTCAGGGTAAGGTCAAAAGCCAAATCACTATCATAAGTTCTCGTGAAAGTACTATCATTGTAACATTTATGTGTGTAACGATAGTAGCCCATTTGAACCTTGTCTGAGATTGGCTCTCATGATCAGACTAGTAAGACATACTCCTCACAACTGTCATGACTATCCACTCTAATCCTATGTGTTCCTAGATGAACTCTCTGGCCTGGGTATTGGGCCTTTTACCTCATGTAACAACCCGCCGACCAAGAAAAACACAGACAATCCAATATATCCAGTATATAGGAACAATGAGAATAAAAATGAAATGCAAACATATATACAGATAAACACATATACAAATGAACAAGTTGTAAATATAAGAAGTAAACACCCAAAGACATATCAAACAAGATCTAGGACTGACTCACTTATGTGTCCCCAGTAGAGTTGACAATTGTCACGTCTAGGATTTTTATCAAAGTGTAAAGGAGGCGGAAAAAAGAGTCGCTATCAATGTTATTTATCCCAAGATAGGGAAAGGAAACATTGAGTAAACCTAAAGATGGGAAAGTACATGGTCTTGCAACCAAGAGAAAGGGTAAGGAAGTCGATTACGCAAGGGGAAGATATTAGCACCCCTCACGTCTGTGGTACTCCATAGGGTCTACTCAAGTTTGTTATAATCAAAGGGTGTATAAAATTCTAAAGCCTAATGTTATGGGAATGCATGCAAAGTATATACAAAAAGAAAGTTGTTCCTACGTACCACCATTCGTGCAATAGTAGATCAGGGCACTTGTAGTTCACCTAAAAAGGTGTTTTAGTTTGTTGTGTATTTTTTATGAACAATTATATAGAAGAATTTCCCTTTTGAAAAGATTTTAAAACAATATCCAAATGGAAAAATAAGTTTGAATCGGTTGGTATTTTTTACCTTGAAAAATGATTTGTTGCTTTTAGTCACATTAAAGACTATGATCGCAAAGGAAACACAAGGTTCAGGAATGGACCCCCTAATGTTCATCCCAATGGCTTAAAACTCGTGTCAAATGGTTCGCGTCATTACTTATCAAGTGTTTTGATATTTTATTAAGAAGGAAGTGTTAGTTTTAACATGGATGCAAAAGAGAAAGACTAAACAAAAGGAGATCTTAATCTTATAAGTTGTCATGCTTGTGAACCTAAACTTGATATGAGAGGGGGATTTACCTAATGTTGTTGTGCATGGATTCCTAACCTAAGGTATATTTAGTTCAAACTTAGATAATAATGAACTAAAGATCCTATGGGGAACATGGAAATCTCACAAAAGAGAAGAAGAAGAAGAAGAAAAGGAAGAAATAAGCAGTCATACACTTAGATAAGAGATAATGCTAGTTAACATCACATAAGGCACTTAGATAAGGTACCAAGAAAATACCTACTTAGATAAGAAAGTAAAACCCAAATAATGATGTATATAGGTGGATACATAAGTAAGAAATCAAGAAGGAAGATAGATGGAAACACATCAATCAAGTAAACATGCATAAAGGTAGATACCTAAGAAAGTAAGAAAGTATGATAAGATATGGAAATACATCATGTAAGAAAACATATAGGTGGAGACCTAAAAAAGCAAGCAAGTAGGAGAAGAGATGATAAAACATCAAAAAATAATGATAGCACATCAAGTATGAAAAGAAGAACAATGATGGTAATACACTAAAATTGAAGATGAAGAGAAATAGATGGTAAAATATAAAGAATACATGTTTTAATATGACAAAAATTAAAGTCTCAAAGAAATGAGAAGGATGATAAAACATCACTAAACACACAAGTCAATGTGATAAAACATACAAGAGATGGAGATCTCACAATGAAACTTAAAGAAGTGAAGAAGGAAAGTAAGAGAGAAAATGATAAGTAATCAAAGAGGCATGGAATGAAAGCCCATCAAAGTAGGTTGTTAGTTTTGGTCCTAACATAATATACACCTTAGACTACCTAAGCATAGCAACATGGGTTAAGAAGTAGAAGAATTTACCTAACTAGTCAAGTAGAAGTGCAAGTGTGCATTTAGAAGATAAAACTTTAACACGTGCCAAAAGCATCAATCAAAATGAGATACAAGAGGTGGGTACCTAAGTATAAACATGCATCAAGAAATCACAAATTATCACCAAGAGATTACATGTTAATAAACATCCTATTAAACAAACAAGTTGGCATAGTGGAAAGAGATGAAGTGTATATAAGTGACAAGATAAGACTTGTATCTCAAGTAAGTGAAAAACCATGGAATAAAGAGAACATAAAGAAGATTTGGAGACATACCTAAGGGTCATGCTTCAAGGGTATAGATGTAGAAACCATAAAAAGAGAACAATTAGGCAAATACACTAGCTAATGAAGACTTTTAGGAGCCAAGTGTCTAACTTATGATGTTATAAGGAGGTGAAGTGAAGTGAAATGGATGAGTGAGTGTATAAGTCATAAGTGAACACATGAAAAACTCATAGTTATCTCATAAAAACACTTGGGAAAGATTTTCATCAAAGTTATACAAGGAAATGATCACAATCAACCTTAAGTGGACATAAGTCCTAATATATTGCTAACAAGCAAACAAATTAGAAAAGAAGAGGTAATCTGAAGAAGAAGAAGAGGTAAACATAGACATGTAATACACTTATCACAAACCTCATGGTCAAGAAGAATTTAAATTAGTCATTGAATACATGGTTCAAACACCAAGGTACACAAACTAGAATCAATCAAATTTGTGATGTGAAGTGGAAACAAATGTGTGATTAATTTAACATGGCATAATGTGTCAAGTATGAGTAAATTCAGAAGTAAACACTTAATGTTAACTCATACAATTGACCTATAAACATACCTAGGGCATCACTACTAAAGCACACACAAAGGTTAGTCCAAGAATTTGTCAATATCACACCCTAACATACTCCTAAGGGCAAATGAAGCACAAGAAAGGGGTATATGAAGAGGGAACATGATTAGAGTGTGTGAAAGCACATAGTTAAGTAAAAAATGACCTTAAATATCACACATTAAAACATCACAAGTAAAGAGAGAAAGTTGCATACATATCACACAAGGAAAGTTACCAAAGGAGATAAGCAATCATGTTCAAGTTAGACAAGTAAGGATCAAATAATGAAATCATAATTGAATAATTATGGAACGTATTACTTGTGGAATAAGTTAACTAAAGATGAGGTTCAAGAGTAACAAGGTAAGAATATAAAAATTCATACACAAGATAAAGTCAAACAATTGATGAATAAGATCATTCTAAGATGTATAACACTTGTCTTAAACCAAATAAGATTGATAAAGATCAAACGGAATAATGTATTACTTATAGGTAATGGGGTAGTAGCTAGGTCCCTCTAAAAGTATTCATCATTATCTTGAATCCTCAAACAATATCATCAATATAACATGATCAAGTATCATGAAAAACTAGTAAAGGATGTAATCTCTAGCGCACAAAAGCATTGTGATATAAATAAATCTAAGTTAATATTCTTAGAGGTTATGGACAGTAGCCAAAATCAAGATAAATTAAAGAGACGTGACACAAAGACTCATGAAGCAATCACTAACAAAACACAAGTAAGAAAGCAAATGTAGCTTCTAATGTGTCACCGTGTTGGTTAGCAAGTAAGTGCTTAACCAGTGGATCATAGAAGCATGGATAATTAAGATGAGAAGATAGGTTGAGATAAAAATTAAGCACATATACGTTGGACCATGGTCCTTTAGAAGATTCAAAAATCATCACACACAAACTAGGTCAAAATAAGAATGTAGCTCCTAACTTGTCATCATGATGAATTGACAATGAAATGTCAATCAAAGAATCAAAGGAGATATGCATGAAAGAATTTTAATACCTTAGAGGTAATAATCAAGTTAAATAGATCTTAAACAATCTGGATGGATGGTACTCAAGTAGATTGCACAAAAGCATCCTCCTAAACCATGATCACAAAAGATGAATAAATAACTATAAACAAAGGGGAAATGTAAGAGAGCTTGAATGGTTCATAGATATGATCTCAAGTATCTTAACATGTGATAACAATAGGATAAATAAGAAGGAACTTGGTTCCTCATAGGTTGTACAAGTGCATACCTTATATCTCAAGCAACAAAGTATTTAGGCAAGAAACAAGTTCAAAATAACAAGGCAAAAGAAGAATTGATTAAATGAAGTCCCATGATTCTCAAGTCCCCAAGGGACTATCCATAAATCTTTCATACCTCACTCATTGATCCAAAAACAAAATTTCATAAGAAATGGCTCAAGAGATCAATCGAAAACCTATTAGGATTTCACAAGATAAGTACATAATGTGCACAAGAAAGATTAATAAAATATTGACCTTAAAAGGATCTATAATTTGAATCCATTTGATATGATCCTTAAGCATACATTATCCCATAATGTTACAAGATATTAGCATCAAAACATGTTAAAAAATTACCAAGAGAAGACACTATTTGACAAGACAAACAGCAAGGGACAAGTTTTCAATTTAAATCAAGAAAAAATATCAAAGTGTTGTTAAAATTTAAATAAAAATCATTGATATGATCTTCAAACATTCTATAGGTAAGAAACACCCCTTAATACCATTTACACATTGAAGGAAGTTGGGAAATAAAATCAAAACTTGGAAACTAACCATGAAAGGCATTCAATGATACACACTTGACAAAATAATTTCAAACAATCACAAAATCAACATGTAAAATTATTGAAAAATCACTTTAAGTGTCTCAACACAATCAAAAATATCCACAATTAATTTGGATTTTTTAGATCAAAGGGAAGATAGAAAATGAAGGTGAAATTTCTAACCTAAGCAAGAAAAAGACCAAAATAGATATTCATTTTCAAAAAATTTTAAAATAGAACAAAATATAAAATAAAAATAGATAAAAAAATATCATATTCATATCTAGACATTAAGTAACATAGAAAATATTTTTGTCAATTTTTTAGGTTAAAGAATCAATTAAAATAAAATCAAAATCTAACCTAAATTAAAAGTTCAAAGAAAATGATACATTAAACTAATTGATTTAATTAATGTATTACGGAAATTCTAAAAATAAAATAAAAATTATTTTCATGAAACAGACTCAAAAAGAAGCTTGACATTTTTTTTTTTTTGATAATTTTTGTTTCATTAAAAATATTCAAACAAAAATGATGAAAATACTTGAAAATAAAAAAGAAAAGAAGATATTACAGCTACTATTTTCAAAAAGTATTGTAAAAGATTAAAACCCCTTAACCAAACAAACGCTAACATGTCATTGTCCCTGTTATGGATCCAAACCCCTAACACGATAAAAAACCATGCTCTTCATGCAATGTTCAAAGTAAAATATCTCTTTTGTTTCTCCACGATATAAAACGAAATCAAAACCAAAAGTGTAGATCTTGTGATATGGAACATGATAGGAACAATTAATTCATCAAACGAACATTAAATCACAGAGAAAAATGAACTCAAAGTCTCAGATTCAACATACTTGCACATAAACTTCAAAGACAAGAACAAGTTCTGATACTCACAACAACAGATCTCATACCTAATATATGGCTAAACTAAATACTTATGAACATGTTTACAACATTATGCAACACTTAGATATAAGGATGCAAGCATGACAATAAGAGATCATGGAGTTCAAACCTGGTGCTAATTTCCCTCATTAAGAGGTCAAGCAGATGGTACAAATCCGTCACTAAAGTATCAAATTTCCCTCACAAAAATATATAGTGACATATTTAGTGACCACCAAAAAATCATAACGAATTTCAATGTCGCATATTGTTAACGAGTGAATATGTAATTCGTCACAAATTACAACAGAAATAATATGTCACAAGATTAAAAAATCCCTCACTAACAATAGACCAAAAAATCAACTTTCAACCTCAAAATTCTGTCACTAATTAATGACATATTTCATTTTCCTCTCTAATAAATGAAAAATTTATTGTAAAAAAAATACATTTTTGTTATTGAATTCATTCAACTTCTTAGCAAAAAAAAACTCCATTTACTTTTAAAAATATACTTTCATTTCAAATACATTTATCATGTCAATGTAAATGAAAATAAAAATTTATTATGTAATATATTTGGAATCACATCCATAATTTCACATATTCCTCACAATAATACAAATAAATCATCACTAATATAAACATTCTTTTTTATACTAAGAATTTATATATATATATATATATATATATATATATATATATATATATATATATATATATATATATATATATATATATATATATATATATATATATATATATAAGGTGGAGGTGAAGGTGGAGAGATAAATGTGACTCCTCTTGAGCCAAACATGATTCCTCCAAGGCCAAAAGAAATCTCTTGCTTCCAACTATAAGAGATTCTAACATTCCAAATTCCAACCATAAAATAAATCAGAACTAATTAGTCACATAATATTACTAAATGAAAAAACTATGAAATAAATTTTAAAAAGCTACAATTGTTGAATTGAAATCTATATTTAGCATTGTAATTAAAGCATTAAACAGGTGGAATTAAATAAAAAACTTTTAAAGTTTGAAGACCCCAAGAAATAATGAAATAATGTACTCTAACCATACTTAGAACAATTATATGTAACAAGGTCTCGCAAGTTAATTTGTAATTTAGAGCACAATAATCAACTCCGAACAAAATTAACATGAAATATAATTAAAATAGAAATAAGACTCGATCAATGAGTCATTCATTTGAATCACAATATCAGATTAATCGATTTACTATATGGATCAGAATTAATTGACTAAATAAAAAAAAATATTACATGAAATAGAATCAAAATACCAGACCTTTGTAACAAGTATGGGTATGTGGAAACAAAAACACTTACAATAATAATATTGCATGTCTTTTCAAAATAAAGGGTCATCCTCAAAGTTCTATGATCCTATGCAAGATTCATTATAACAAATACAAAGAAACTCACCAAGTTTAGTTCAATTATTTGGGTAATGTTTATACTTTTGTGGTAATATTTCATCTTCACATTGTCTAGTTCCAAATCATGTAATGTGTAAGAGCAGTAAATTCATTAAATAATTCCAACATAAACTCAAATAAAAAAACTATATTAATCCATAATTCATTTATGTTTAAAAAGTCAATGCTTTGTCAAATTAAACATGCTTTCTTGTTCAACAACAGTCAAGCAACTATCTATTACAGCTAGTGTAGTTCATCAACTCTCATGCAGATTAAGTGTTATAAATCTAGCATTGACTATTTCATATCATCATACTTAGAACCATATGCTGCTCATGTTCCTCCTCGCACTAATGTTATGCTAAACATTAATAAAATAAACCAAACCACACGTTTTGTTACGATCAAATGTCAATGATCCAGCATGATTTTGCACAAGCATTTTTGTCTCAAGTCTCCATTCAACAACAGGTGTAGCTTTATTTATGTCATATTAACTTGTCCATGTAACTGCTATCAACACAAGAAAATATAACAATCTTTGGAATCACTTGCATAACTCTAGTAGAAGTATCGGTTCTACTATATTAAAAAAGAAACATACGATTCTTATTCTCATAATTTTGATTAGCTTATATAAAGGACCTCAAAGTATGGTATTTTCACAGTAATAATTTTTCATTATCATATTAAAATGAATATGAGATGTAAATAAAATCATACCTCTAATGCTATTATTCCTTCAAAGAGTTTCTCTTCTTGTTATTACATCTCATATAGAGAGCATATGACGGAGCCAAACACAGACGGAGATCGTATGAGAATAAAGAAGACCTAACTTATTGGAGACATGGAGTGTTTCCTCTTCTAAGAGAAACAGAGTGTGTTTCTTCTTCTATTAGAGTATACCACTGAGACAGAAGGCATATGAGAGGGACAAAGCATATTTCTTCTTCTATATATATTACATTGAAATTATTATTTATAGGTTAATGTCTGTATACATTTATATCTATTAAACACTCTATTTAAATTAATAATTATAGTTTTCAAAAATAGATAATACAAATATTTTGAATAAAATTAGTTATTTATATAAAACTGATTTAATTCTCCATAATAAAATAAATAAAATATTTTTTATATATATAAAATATTTTTTTATTCTTTTTAATAAATATTATGTTACATTACCATAAAAAAAATTAAGTTTTAATAATTTTTTTAAAATCATTTAAAAATATTTAAAATATAATATTTCTCTCACTAAATTTCCTCACTAATAATATTATTCACGTTTATGACAGAATTTGTGACGGAATTATTAAACAGGATTAAAAATCATCTCAAATTTCTTCACTAAATTTACTCTTATCATATTTGTGAGGGAAATATTGACGAATTATTTGTGACATATCATTTTCATCACAAATTTCATCATTGATGTTCATTAATCTAAATTTTATTATATAAACACTTTTTTGTCACTCATTCCATTCCAATTTGTGAGGGATTTAGTTCCCTCACAAATTTTCGTAGCTAAATTGTGTTTTTTTAATAGTGAGAATAATGATCCTATAGCTCCAAATCAACGAGACAAGGTAGTAGAATGAAGAGAACTTGCAAGAAAAGTGGAACCCGATAGAAACTCTTGAAGATAATAAGCTCATATCTTCTTTCACTCTCTTCAGTATCCTTTTGTTGTTTTTATGTGTCGTAAATGAGAGTAATGAGAGGTTTAAATAGATTTAGTGGAGTGGAGAGCGATTTTTGTTTGAGGGCAAAAACGAGCAATCACACAAACACCATGTGAGGAATCTATGATGTGTGTGTTGCATTTTGTTGTACCCTAAAATTTGCCCTCTCATTTTTTCAAGAAATCACCCTGGATCTTCAGGTTTACTTCCATCCAATCCCAAGCTTTGAATTACAAATTTTTCAAGAAAGTCGCCTGCAAGGGCAAAGTAGTCATTTTCATATTAAAAGGTCAAACTTTGACTTTTAGATCAAAATTATGTCTCAAAAATCATACTTCACCAAGACATGTTAGAATATGAAGTTTGTTTCATCAAAAAGTTCAAAAGTCAAATTTACTATGGAAAAGCCAAATTTCTAAACACTTGGGATTTTTCTAAGTATTTAAGAAAAATGACACTTCAGAACTTCTGAGCCAGCCTCCAGGAAGGTGCAGTCAGAAGTTGCAGACATAGTTCAGAATATGGCCTTCAGTCAGAACATGGCTCTTCAGCATCTACGCAAGCTCAATCAAAGTTTGCCAGGGTAATGCAAAGAAGGTTATAAACGTGATACAAAGCCTAAAAGCTCTTTCAGAACATGTTGGAACCAGAAGGTAAGAAGATCAGAAGATTGGATGCTAATGCTGAAGTAGAACTTCTGACTCAGAGTTTTTAAGGTAAATCAAAGAAAGTTACAAAGCGTATTGCCAGCTCACTGAAAAGTCTGAGGGATTCTTCAGAGCATGTTGAGACAACTGGATACTAAGATTAAAAGTGGGGTGTTTTGTTCTAGACTATGCTGAAATGGAACTTCTGGTCCAAATTTAAGCAATGATGCAAGATCTCACATTACAGGATTTCTGATTTGACAAATCTCATCATCATTTAATGCTCATTAATGCTCACAACCACTTTTGAGTCTTTGTCCAAAGGATCTCTCCACGTGTAGCATAAGAAATACTTTTGTACAGAAATAGGTAAGGGTCCATGCGCTACTTTTCGCTTGTGGGTTTACTTTTCCTTAATCCAAGCCTGCTAATCCAGTCTAGGCTAAAAAAACTGTCAACTATCACACCTTTTTGAACTTGCTTCAAGAGCAAGTCAGCATCTAGCGCATGATGTTGGCGCTACTTGACATTTCAAACCCACAAAATATTTTCCTATAAATAGAACTCCTTTGGCCACTGAAAAGAGGTCGAAAGTTTGAGAAAGAAAAACCTTGAATATCTATATATTAGAAATTACCATAACTTTTGTATTCACATTACTATACACTCTCCATCCATCCACTCAAATAAATCAGAACATCACCTCCTTGCCATCCCCAGAAGTTGAAAACTTCCAGCCTACTGGGTACGTGGAGAAGCTGTTCAGAGTATCATCAGAGTTGAGGTTAACTTCAATTCACAAAATTTCCTCCAACTGCTAGGTAAGTTTCTGCTGACTCTCACCACATTACCTAAACATTACCAAATTTACATGCTCAAAAATACAATGTAGATATCATGTTTCTGATGTTGTACATATTCTGAGATTTCATGCATCTGCCTGCTTAAGTAGGGAATAAATCAGTTCAGAACTTCTTGAAGAAACTAGAACTTAGAGTTAGGATTAGCAAATACATGCTTGCCTCTGATTTATGGTTCTGATATTTCTTATTTCTGAAACACTATGACACCTGCTATAACTGTTCTATGCATGTCTTCTATTTTGTGGAGAAGTAACCAAATTGCAGATGTTCTGACTACCATAGAGAGAGAGAGAGAGACCAAGTTCTGTCAGTGGCACCAGGATTACTGGAGTCTGTTTTGTTACTAGCAGTTTCAGAACTTCTGAAAACTACTGCGTTCCCAGTGGGTTCAGAACTTCTGACCTTATACATTTTCACTAATAGGTTTCTGTTTCGCAGAGTGCAAGGGTCAGAACCTGTGACTTCATTTTAATCAGCAATACGCTGATTCGTTTTTTCTTTTCTCATTATTTTTGCTAGAATTTTCTATTTCTTTAACCAACAAACATCAAAAACATTTCTTTCACACTTAATTTCTTAAAACAAAGATAAAAAATATTTTCTTAAAACAAAACAAGTTCAGTTCACATTTTCTTGTACATTCTTATGCATTTCAATATGGTTGTAATAGTAACTTAGGACTTATTTTCATTTGCAATCCCCATTTGTAAATATGTACCCTCATCCCCTAAATATTGTAATAGCGTGGGACTTTACATCTCCACACTTTTATTGCTTTCATATACTATATAGTAACTAGGTGTGTATGGAAAAACACGAAATTGACAAATAGATCACCCTAATCAAGACTAAATGCATGCAATCAAACACATTTTTCACACATGCACCCTTAGGGTAATCTCACTTGTTGCCTTACAAATGGCCATGTTATGCATGTGGGATGTCTTAGCGCAAACAAATCGAAAATACAAGATCATAGTCCCTCGATGACGCTATCAAAGTTTCCTTTCAAAATGATCTTAGTCCCTCAAGAAAAGTGCTAAGTCATCTCACAACATTGCTATCATGGTCATACGATGACCCAACACCCGTCCCTTCACATCCAACGATGGGGCTTCTTACCAAAACAATGGTAAGATAGAAACATCTAAAGGAGGAGGAAAAGCACTTCTATGACCTTTTGAGTAGGTAGTTTCGCTCTCAGTTACTCGCTTTCTCACAACAAAAAAACATTTTGTACACCTACACTTCCACTTTGAAAAGACGTTTTCAAACCATTTCTTATAGAGACGAGAACCATTGCAAAGACGTTTTCAAACCAACTTCAATACACTTTCCAAACATTGAAATATTTTCAAAAGCTCAACACTTTCTATACGTTCTTACGAACAGGAACTATTACAAAGTTTGCTTAAACGATGGCACCTTTTCAAAATACTTTCAAAAAACCACACAAAGCACATTTTCAAACAAAAAGCAAGTGATCTAGTGAGTAACTAAGAGCCCATGGATGAAAAGGGTGCTAATACCTTCCCTTTTCATAATCTACCCCCCGAACTCAAAAAACATCTCTATTGGTCTTTCCCATGCTTTTTCACCTTTCCTTTTGGATAAAAGAAAAGTCGATGGTGACTCTTGCTAACCGCAACATTTACGAAACAAACACAAAACCTCAAGTCAGTTCTCCCACCGTATCGCCAGAACTGGAGAATATTATGGGGAATTATCTAAAAGTGGGGTTACCTTAGGGATAGATCATATTTTGTTGCTTACATTTCTTGATTTGTATGCTTTACGTTTTGGTTCTTTTTTTGGGTTTGAATCCTCTACCCGGATTTTGGGATACATTATAGGTAAATATCAATACGTTGTCGAAACTTTGCGGGGTATACCGACATGGTCTAAGAAATAGCTATGTTAGTGTGACATATTTGTGGGTACCGGTAGCCTTTGAGTTAATCAAAGAGAATACGGGGCCGTTGAGTGATGTCATGAAGCACTAACGAACTTCTAGAACCTTTACTTAACCAACTTGGCCTTTAAGATGTAGTGAGATGACCGGCTTTGGTGCAGTCCGAAGTTGGTAGATACTCGATATTACACTCATTGAGGGTTGGTTTCTTGGGATATTTCGGTCGCCATTAAAGAGGCTTGAGCTGAAACAATGAACAGGGAAACAATCCAGTGACATTGAGCCCCTTAGAACCCTATTTACTATTAACTAAGACAGGTTTAAGCCAACTAGCTTCAAGAGGGTACTTACCTATAAAACTCCATGCAAGCCTAAACTAGGGATTTGTTTGCTTTTATTTGTATATACATACTTGTACATAACATCATGGACATCATAAGCATCATATACATCCACTAACCATTTCAAGGATTTCGAGATTCACCTTTGTTCTTGTTTTGTAGGATATGGATTCACTTCGCAGGAAAACTATTCAAGTCAACCTTGTGAGAATCCCTCCACAACCAAGGGATCTAGACTCAAGGATCCCTGAGAACTCTCATTTCACTGAGAGACATGGTCGTCTACTCAACTTGGTCACCTCCAACACAAATGAGGGTATGGTGAAGGTGCTCTTTCAGTTCTTTGACCCTTTGCACCATTGCTTCACGTTTCCTGACTACCAGCTTGTGCCTGCTTTGGAATAATTCTCCCAACTCTTGAGAATTCCCATTCTCAATCAACTACCTTTCAACAGTACAGAAAGAGACTGTTTACCTTGGTATTTGGTAAACAACCGCTGATCCTCCAAATGGTTACTTATTTGGTTACTCGCAGGATCGATCAGATTGATCCTAGGACATAGGTTGATTTTGAAGTTTGATTAAATTGGATATTGGTTAAATGACAATAAAATAAAGAGGCTTTAAGTAAATTGCATGAAGAAAGGACTTGGCAAAATAAATAAAGCTTTAAATGAAAGGGTTCGACAGGAAAGTAAAGAAGAAAGCAAATAAATTTCTGGGAAAGTAAATGACTTTGATTAATAAAGTTGGTGTTTCACACATACATTTCTCAACAATTCTTTCTCACACGCTGGGTACTCGAATCTATATGAGTGACTTTGTATAGAATTGTGAACACACGCGAGAACTTACATGACTACTACTATTTATACTAAAACATCCCAAGTAACCGTCGGGCAGTTACACTGCTTCGAGATGACTCCACTTGGCACGTTCTCAACGTACGACGCTCCAGATCTCTGCACGTTGCACTTGGTAACCGCTGGAAACCGTTTTCCCTCCAAACGCTTGAATTTCAAACTGCTCCACTCTGAACCATCGAACACCTTCGTCGAGAGACATCTTCGATGAGAAACTCCTTCGACGTCGAAGGCAACCAACTTCTCCCTTGGAAGAAATCTTCTAAGTACCTTGCCCTCTTTCGATGGGCATTTCGACGGACTTAGCTAGTCGAAAACATCCTTCAGCTTTAATGGCTGACATTAATAAAACAAGGGTGTCGAATTTAGGAGCCAACAAATTGCCCCCCAAGAATGCCTTATTTCGACTCTGAAAGAAAAAGGCATTCTTTGAAACGCCATTCGACACCTGTCTTTTCACGCTTAGTCACAAATTAAATTGTGCACTTTTTGTTGTCTTCTACCAACCACTGGCAATCCCAAGAAAACCATCATTTATCCGTACCTAAGACGTCACTTCAGTACGGCGTGCAGTACCAAACGTCATTTCAGAATTTGTCATTATGACAATTCCCAAAAACGAGGACGCACGCTGCGTCCCTCTATTTCTGCAGAACGGCTAAAACAACAGGGGGATGCCACGTGTCCCACTATCTCCTGCAACATTAAATGGCATTTAATGTCCTCGGTTTTGGGGATTTTCCCCCACTACTATAAATAGCAGTAAGTACCCCATTGTGGGACTTTTTACGCCATCTAGCTTTCAGACTTCTCTGTTTTCATACAAACTTGTCATCTTTGCAAAAACCTTTCCTCCTTCACTTCGTCTTCAACCTCATCATTAACAATGGCATCTGGTTCCAATGCTCCTAGCGCCACTGTACCATCTGGAAACGTCAAACCTAAGGTTTTCGTCACCGCTCCAGTAGTAACTGCTACGGGCCAACGAAGGGTCCCTGAACCCTTGGACATCGCCGTACGTGATGCTTACTCACACCACCTTATGATCCCAGTTGGATATTCCAACCAGATCTTTGCTATGTCTGGCCCCTTGTATCCAAGTATTGCTGAGGCCATGAAGATCAAGAGTTATTTTCCGGTAGTTGAGAAACTCAAACCGGTTGCATGCGCGAAGAAAGATGCAGAGGATACTGAAGAACCTGCTAAAGAGAAAATCGACCTTCGTTTCTTCAACGAAGGTGTTAGGGCTTTCAGGTCTGGCCCTAGCCTTACTCCTGATTACGTTGCTTGGCTGGAAAAGATGGAGAAATGCCAAGCTTCAATCTGGAAAGATATGGGGATTTTCGACCTGGTGATGCTGTCGAAGACAGGTTTGAACTATTCTCCGGAGATGTTAATAGCTTCTCTGCTTTTCTGGGACTACTCCCACTTTACTTTCCATCTTCCCTGTGGGATGTTGACCCCTACACTCTTCGATGTGGCGGCTATCACTGGCCTTCGACCCACCGGGGACTACTTCGATCCGGAGGAGATGTCGGAGGATCAAATTGGATTCTCTGCCACCAAACCAACCTATACCACCTTCATCAACCACTACCACGACAGGTCGACAGATGCTGTGTCGGATGTCGAACACATAGCGTTTCTAGCCTTATGGCTGACTCGCTTTGTATTTTGCTCGAAGTCCTTACAGGTGACCAAGAAGATGGTCACTCTCGCCACTCAACTCCATCATGGCCAAAATGTCTGTTTGGCAGAATTGATTTTGGCTAGCCTCTATGATTCGATTAGTAATGGGGCAACTCTTCTAAAAATTATCGAGAACAGGGCCAATTTGCTACTTGCTGGGCCTTTTTGGCTGCTCCAACTGTGGCTCAATGCCACCTTCGAATCTTTCTTGCCTAAGAAGGTTCAAATAAATGAGCAGGCTCCAGAGATAGCGAACAGACGCGTCGAAGGAACCAGACTGGCTCTGTTGACGCCTATGGAAGATGGGCTGGAGTTTCAGAAAACTTTCACCAACTTCGTTCTGATGTTTGCTCGAAGGAAGGAGTTTGCTTCGACTATGGCTCGATTTGCTCGACGGAAGGTAGGCCCAGCATGGTTCACAAGGCCACATCCAAGGACGTCGAGTGGTCCTAATGTTGACGAACATACAATAATGTGGGAGGCGTTCCTTACACCAAGGATCATGCCTCTTCGATTCAGGAGCTCTAAGACTCACTTGAGTCTGATTGCATACCAACCAAACCTGGTATCTCGCCAGTTTGGTATTATTCAAACCCTACCTTCTCCAATTTTTCCAAGAGAGAAGTCTATGTTGTACTTCTGCAATGATTACACCGAAGAAGCTGCCATTAAGCATATCGGAAGATATGCTGGTCGAACAGTTCTCTCGTTGTTTGACTACCAGCTCAACTTTCTTTGCTCACCATCCTTCGAGGTGTGGTGGAAAAGTTATTACGCTGAGTAGTTTTTCGACGAGAAGGACTTCGTGGATGAGCTTCAGAAATCTTTTGTCCTTGTGTTGGACAAAATAAAGAAATGTAAGTTCATCCTTTCACATTACTTTGTCTTTCTCTTTCGACTGCTAGCCTGTTAACTATTTATTTGATTTCAGTTGTTCGAAAGCCTGTAGCCAAGAAGGCTGCAGAAAGCCAACAGGGAGGAGGCCCCTCAACAAAACCTCCACCGCCGGCGAAGACTACAGCGCCGGCGAAGACCACAATCAACCAACAGGGAGAAGGCCCTTCGAAGAAGCCTTCTGTATCGGTAACCAGACTTTCATTATTTTCTTCTGGCTTTCGATTTTTGACTTTCGATGCAATTGCTAAGTCGAATTCCCATTGGTTTTTTAGGCACCTTCGCCCAAGAAACGGCCAGCACTGGTGGTCGAATCTGGGAGCGATGAAGAAGGTGATTCTCCTCCTGCTCCTCTAAAAAGGCGAAAGCTGACGAAGGACGATCCTGCTCCTGCTCCTGCTCCTGAGGGTCGAACAATTAGAATAAAGGTTGCTGGGAGAAAACCCAGGCCACCTCCAGTGATCATCGAGGAGCCAACGGAGGAGGAACTAAACGTTCTTCTCAATAAGCCTGTCGAAAGCGACAATTCCAGCCCTGGGGCTGAAGCTAATTTACAGGTAATCTCTTAGACCTTTTTGTAACTTAGGTGTAGATACCTACATTCGATTATGTCTCTTTCGATTTCTGAAGATTCTTCCTCTTTCCTTTCTCAGGACACCACTGAAAGCTCATCGCCGAGGACCTCTGAAACACTGGAGTCTGCTGAACTCAGCAGGCCACAAGAAAAAGGCTTGGAAAATGACGAAGCCCATACTGAAATAAATGAGGCCAATGCTGAGACGGTAGAAAAACCAGCAGAAGAACCTCAGACGGAAGAACAACAGCCAGAAGAGGTTCAGGTGGTGGATCTGTCGGAAGAGAATCGTGACGAAGGGGACCATGGCAATGCTGGCGAAGAAAACCAAGGTGCCGCTGGCGAAGAGAACCAAGGTGACACTGGCGAAGGGCACCAAGGTGACGCTGGCGAAGGGCACCAAGATGACGCTGGTACTGCCCCAGTCCGAGTCGAAGGGAAACAAGTCGAGGCACCTAACACTCAACAGCCTCAAACCCAAGATAATTCTATTGCAAGGGCTGTTACCTCAACGAAGCACAGGTCGAAAGAGGACCTAGAACTCTTGAAACAAACTGACCCTGTTAGCTATCTCAACGCAATCATCGAGAGCAAGAGTTCGTCCGATGCTAGTCAGGAGGTTCCTACCCTGTCGGGGAAGTCCACTGAAACCTCTCCTCTTGATGAAGCTTTAGCGAAGGTTAAGGCCCAGTTTTTCAAGAAGGACTTGATGAAGGCTTTGGAGGGGGACCCCACTGCTCCATCATACTTGAGGGATGTTTTGAATGCTGTCGACTTGTTAGCTGTAGCTCCAGAAGTTTCAGGCTTGATCATGGAGTTACACTCCATGATTGATCAAGTCTCAGCAGATTATAGGCGCCAAAGGGGCTTTAATAGTCAGCTTGAGGTGTTATATGGCAAAAGCTCTTCTGCATGGACTGCTGTTTCGGAGACGACTTCTCGAATTGCGGAGTTGTCGAAGCAAAAAGCATCTACGCAGGAAGAAGTCGATGCCATCGATCGAGAGAATGCTTCCTTCAAGGCACAAATCGAAGAAATAGAGGCTAAGATAAATGCCAACACTAAATGCAAGGAGGAACTTCTTTCGACCATCCCAGACACCGAGAGTCAAACTGAAATCAAACAAGGCCTGGAATTTGCTGAGAAGGCCCAAGGCTTCGACGCTCAGATTGCCAAGCTTGTGCAGGAGAACGCCTGGTGCAAGAAAAGATTGGAGCTGCAGCAAGTCAAATACCTTCGACTCAAGGACTCTGTTCCCTTCTGATTGATTCAGCTTTTGTAACCATATTTTGTAATCTATATTCGACAACATTGCCATCTTGGCTAAAATTTATAAAAATTTCCATTTTGGCTTTTTATGGTCAATTTAGTCTTGTTATTTTATTATTTTATTTTTATCTCTTGGAGTGTAGGTTTGTATTTTTTCAAATATTTACCATTTACTCTCAAGAGCCTTTTATCTTCACCTAACTCTTCGACTTCATAGGCTCCACCAGAAAAAGTTTGGATAACTCTGAATGGTCCTTCCCATTTGGGTGACCATTTCCCCATGCTTCGATCCCTTCGATCCATGGGAAGAATTACCTTCCAAACTAGCTCTTCAGGCAAAAATACCTTAGGTTTTACCTTTTTATTATAAGAGTCTTCTACTCTTTTCTTCTGAAGCCTGAGTAGGTCAAGAGCGCGCAATCTCTCTTCGTCTAAATCCACCAGTTCGTCTAACATCATGTTCCAATAAACTTCAGAGGGAATACCATAATGCCTCTGAACCCTTGCAGATTGAAGACAAATTTCTGCTGGCAACACTGCATCATGGCCAAAAGTTAGCCTATATGGTGTTGTACCAGTGGCTTCTTTTGGGGACGTTCGACAAGCCCACAGAATCTGGTCTAACGTCTTATGCCAATTCTTTGGTTTCTTCCCAACATGCTTTTTTATCAAGCCAATCACTACTTTGTTTGCTGCTTCGACTTGACCATTTGCCTGTGCATAATAAGGCGTTGATGTTAGGAGTTTGAAACCTATTTCCTGAGCAAATTCCTGCATCTTTCAACCAGTGAAAACTGATCCTTGATCAGTTGTTATCGTCTCAGGGATTCCATACCTAAAGATAATGTTCTTTTGAATAAATTCAATGACATTTTCTTGGTCTACATTGACTAAAGGGATTGCTTCGATCCACTTAGTAAAGTAATCAATGCCTACCAGTATGTATTTCTGACTCTTTGATGATGCTGGTCGAATCTCTCCAATGAGGTCCAACGCCCATCCTCTAAAGGGCCAAGGCTTCACTATCGAGTGAAGTTAGCTTGCTGGTACATGTTGGATGCCTGTATGGACTTAACACTCTTGACAACCTTTGGCGAATTCAACACAATCTTTTAGCATAGTGGGCCAATATAATCCTTGTCGAAACAACAACCATTTCATCTTATGGCCTGCTTGGTGAGCCCCACATGCTCCAGCGTGCGTAGTCGAAAGGGCTCTGTATGCCTCAGTTTCACTTAAGCATTTTAGCAATACCCCTTCAGGCGTTTTCTTGAATAACTCATTACCCATGAGTACATAACTCAACGCCCTGTACTTTGTTTTTCGTTCTGTCAAAGCTCCTGGATTTTGAAGATAGTCCACAATGGGTTTCCTCCAATCTTGCTCTGATAAATTATCTATGAACGAAATTTCGAAGTTACTTTGATCAGCATATCCTAGTCTCGTCGATTCCAAGTCTGTTGGTGATAGACAAGTTGCTTTTATCTTTTCTCGAACTTCGATTGCTCTTTGCAATCTCGTTTTTGAAATCTTATACCCAGATGCAATCTGTGCCAAGTCGTTGGCTATTTGATTTTCGACTCTGGGTATGTGTCGAATATTGATCGTTTCAAATTTTTTCAATAAACGATTTGCTATCACAAAGTACATAATGAGATTCTCTCTTATGCATTTATATTCCTTTGTGACTTGCTTAATGACTAACTCTGAGTCTCCCATTATTTCGACTCGAGTTGCCCCCAATTCCAACAATATCTCAAGGCCAGTAATTAGAGCTTCATACTCAGCCTCATTGTTCGAACACGAACCTGCTATTTTGTACTTGAATGTTGTTGGAATTTTATCTGGAGAAATAATCAAGACTCCTACCCCTGTTCCATCTTTATGGCTGGAACCATCGAAGTAGAATTTCCAAGGCTCTATCTCCACATAATTAATATCCTCAACTTGAATTGAGTGGTCGACTATGAAGTCTGCAACCACTTGTCCTTTTATTGCCTTAAGAGGCATAAAGGTCAAGGAGTATTCAGTTAATGCTAATGCCCACTTGCCAATTCGACTGTGCAAGATAGGTTTCGACAACATATACTTGAAAACATCAAAATGAGACGAAACATACACATCAACTGGTTTTATATATTGCTTGAGTTTTGTACAAGAGAAATACAGACATAGACACAATTTTTCAACTTCACTATATCTAGTTTCTGCATCATTCAAAACTCTACTGAGATAGTAAATGGGTATTTCGACTCCATTCTCATCTTCTTGGGCTAACATGCTTCCCAAAGTTTTGTCGGATGCAGCTATGTACAATCTCATACTCCTATTGCTACAAGGAGGCACCAAAATAGGTGGCTTAGTGAGGTACCCTTTGATTTTGTCGAAGGCTTCTTGCTGCTCTTGCCCCCATTCGAACCCCTCTTTATTCAGTCGAAGTAAGGGTGAAAAGGCCTGAGCTTTCCCACTTAGATTAGATATGAATCTCCTTAAGAAATTTATCTTGCCTAACAGAGATTGCAGTTCCTTCTTATTCGATGGCGCTTTCGCTTCCAGAATTGCCTTCGTCTTGTTCTGGTTGATTTCGATTCCTTTCTTGTGGACAACGAAGCCCAAGAAATCTCCAGCTTTCACACAGAATGCACACTTCAAAGGGTTCATCTTCAGACCATGTTCTCTCATTCTTTCGAATGATTGTCGAAGGTGGTCAATATGATTCTTCCTGGAAACTGATTTTATAACAATGTCATCAATATATACTTGCATAAAAGTGTTAATAAAATCATGGAAGATAGTATTCATTGCTCGCTGGTACGTTGCCCCAGCGTTCTTTAGACCAAAAGGCATCACTACCCATTCGTAAGTGCCTAAGGCCCCAGGGCATCGAAAAGCTGTTTTCGACACGTCCTCTTCAGCAATGAATATTTGATTATATCCTGAATAACCATCGAGCATACTCAGGTATTCATAGCCAGCGGCAGAATCGACTAGCATTTCCGCCACAGGCATAGGGTATTCATCTTTGGGTGTAGCAGCATTCAAATCTCTGAAATCTATGCACACCCTTAACGTACCATTTTTCTTAATTACTGGCACAATGTTTGCAATCCATTCGACATACCTTGTAACACGTATGAATTTGCATTTCAGCAGTCTTTCGACTTCCGTCTTGATCTTCGACAGTATTTCTGGAGCGAAGCGCCTTGGATTTTGCTTGATTGGCCTCTTCCCAGGTTTGATTGGCAACTGAAGTTCTACCAATCCTCTGTCGAGACCAGTCATTTCGTCATAATCCCATGCGAAACAGTCTTTGAACTCTTTCAGCAATTGGATTACTTCCAACCTAAGTTTTGGATCAATTTTGGCGCTGATATAAGTTGGCCTTTTCTCTGACCCTTCGCCTAAGTTGATTTCTTCTAAAGGATCTTGCGCTAACATTTTAATGTTGTTCGCCAAGGGGTCCTTTTCGAAGCCCAAAGGCTCATCGTCATAGATGGCGTCGAGCCTCTGTTCCTGCATTTCTTCTGGCATGATATCAGGAGGTTTTGGATCGAAATCCTTTCCTGGACCTGCAGCAGATAATTGTTTATCATTGGCCTGTGTGGCCATGTACTTTACTTCGGCTTCGAGAGCCGTTATCATCTTAGTTTCGGCTACATAAGCCGAAATTCGCTTCAAAGATTGTGACTCAGTCATTATCATTGAATTCACTTCCCCAACCAGTTGGTTGGATATCAGTTAACCCACTGAAGTCTATGTGGGACAAGTCTTCTCTGTCCCATTGGAAACCATGCTCAGGATGCAGGTATAGGGAACAAAAAGTGTTTGGCGCTGGCGCCATGTCGAAGTCAGGTGTTGGACATGGCCCTATGTGAGCCAAGTTCTTGTCGAAATCTGCCAACCCCAGGTGATTCACTTCGCCCAGGTAGTAGCTTTGATATGCCTCTATGTTTTCGACCATCCCATCTGGACGCCATAGGAGCAGCCTCTGGTGCATTGATGATGGCACAGCTCCAACACCATGAATCCATTCACGGCCCAACAAAAGATTGTAGTTAGGTTTGGCCGATATGACCATAAACATCGTTGGTCGAAGGATAGACCCTACTTTGATATCCAGCTGGATCACTCCCATAGTGGTCCCTATGCCGCCCTCATAGTTCGACAGGACCATGTTATGAGGCTTAATGTCCTCATCCCTTTTGCCAATTTTCCTTAGCATAGAGTGAGGAATAATGTTGATGGTCGCCCCGCAATCCACCAAAATTTTATTCACAGTAGTTTCTTCGAGTTTAGCCCTTATAAATAAAGGCTTGAGGTGATTTTTCATCGCCTCTGTAGGTGGCTCGAAGAACCCATTTTGTTCCTCAGTGGTGCCATTGTCCATGACAAAATAGCACACTGGCCTATGTTTGGCCATTTCTTGCTCCACTTCCCAGTCACTTACTTCGACCTCCACCTGTCGGTTGAATTCTCTGGGCAGCACTGAGACTATATTCACCATTATGTCCAAAGTATCACCAGACTCAGAATCGTCTTCGTCTTCGACTTCACTTTGGTTAGGCCAAACTATCCTGTTGGTTACTGGCTTTCTTTCTAGAGGTTTCCTTTGCTTCCTTTGAGGAACATTCGAACTGGTTTCTGCCTTTGGTTCGTTGGCAGCCTCCCTTTCAGCTTTTCGTCTCCTTTGGTATCTCCTCCATTGAGATCGAGACATGGGATTTTTACCTTTGTAGTTGCTTGACACTTGTGCAACTTTAGGTGCAGCAACTTGAGGCTCTTTCTTTTGAGTCAAAGAGGAACCTCTTGGCACGTCGAAAGAGTGCCATCTCTCCTCACTTGGCCTTTTTCGACCAGAGGTTTTGTACCAGGTATCTACTGGCACATTTGTGGGAGGCCTAAAAGTCAATGGCCTCTTTTCTTGGTTTGAACCTCTTTGGGAGGCTCTTTTGGGATCATGTCGAAGATCAACATTTTCCCTTCTCTTATTCGCTGCTCTTACACCTTGAATGTGCTCAGCAGCTTTTTTGTCAAAGATCGAACTGCATCTTGGACACATCATCACCTCTGATTTCTTTTTCTGGCATCTTTGTAGAAAATCTGCCAAATTTTCATTTTCCCGAGGGAAAGCAGTCTTATTAGCTTGTTCTTGCCTCATGGCCTCTTCTGATGCTTTTGGGTCAGAAAGTTCGACCATGTTGATATTCATTGTATCTTTGTTAGCAAGAGTTAACTGCTTCATTTGTATTTCCAGATTCTCCGTCTGGCCTTGAACTGTGGCCAAATGGGAACTGGGTTTTGGTCCAGTTTTTTGTGCTTCAGCGGTCTCCAACTTCGGGCTTTCGACCGCTTTCTGAACTGCTTCAATTGTCTTCCTGGATAAATTTCCAGAAAAACTGCCAAAGATTGGCATGTTGATGTGGTCCTTTGAGACTTCGACCATTGTAATTCATGGCTTCTTCGACTGGCTCTTGGTTGCCTCTATCATGTTCACCTCAGAGGGCTCAGCATAGTGGGCTTCAGCCTGCAATGGATTTGAGTCAACAGCCATGGGGGTTTTGTCAGCAAACTTCAACCTCCCTTCTTCGATAGCGTCTTGCACAAGATTCCTGAAAAGAAAACATTGAGAAGTTTTATGGCCCAAAAAATTATGATATTTGCAAAAACCTCTCTTCTTTCTTTGATCAAGAGGAGGCACTTTTACCCCTGGGGGTACTATCATTTGGCCATCTTTAACAAGCAAGTCGAATATTTCATCACATTTTGTGATGTCAAAACTATAAGTCTTTTTTGGGAACCTATCGTTGGTCCTTTCTGGACCAATGGGATTTTTCCCACTTGAGGGGACTAACAGTTTACAACAGTATGGTGGCCCTTGTTTCAGTTCTGCTAAATCGACTTCTCCTTCTTCGACAGCTAAAGTATCGTCGAAGGATTCCGGATCTTCGTCATCCATCTCAACGTACACTATCCTCTCTCTCTTGTGAGTTTTCGTTGCCTTTGCTTTTTCAGCTTTGAGGCGTTCTACTTGTCGAACTCTATCGGCCAGTTGGGCCATGTCTCTCAGGTATTGGGTGTCTAGCTTCTTCCTAATGGAATAATCTAAACCGCCTGCGGCTATTTCGACTAACTCATGCTCTGGCACTTGTGTAAAGCATCTCGCCTTGAGCAACCTAAACCTATTTAGATATTCGTCTATAGGTTCAGTGAAGCGTCTCTTCACACTGGCCAATTCTTTCAGGCTTATCTTGGTTTGCCCCATGTAGAATTGTTCATGGAACAATCTTTCCAACTGGGTCCAATGATGGATCGAATTGGGGGGGAGAGTTGTAAACCAAGTAAAAGCGTTCTTTATTAAAGAACTTGGGAAGTACTTGATCCTTAGGTTTTCGTTATTCGAAATGTCACCTGCTTCGATCAAGTATCTCGCCACATGCTCGACAGTAGATTCTGTCGTGTCCCCAGAGAACTTAGTAAATTTGGGGACTTTGCATCTAGGAGGTAAGTCTGTTTGCAACACGTATTCTGACAATGGGGATGTAAAGTTGGGCCTTCGAAAGCCCATGTTCATCCCATTTTGAGTCATGATCCTTTCGATCATGGTTGCCAGATTATTTTCCAAACCCGTATTTTGGTATTGGATATGCTGGACTACTTCGTCAGCATTTTGGTTTCTGTTAACTAACCTTACCTCTGGGGTTATTACCCTAGGTTCCTCGACAGGTTGCTCCAATCGTGCCCTAAGGTTTTCTTCGACAGGCTGTTGAACCTGGTTGATGGTGGTTTCTTCCTCTAAGAATATCCCCTGGTTTCCCCTTATTTGCGCCCTTTGGGGCTGTCGAATAGGTTGGGGTACTCCAAAGAAATCAGCCAAACGCGTCATTTGCGCTGTCACTTGCTGATTCGATTGAGTAGTGTTTTGTATTAGAGGGTTTAGCACTGTACTCAAAGTCTGTGCCAACATTTGCACCATATCATGGTTGCTTTCGTCCATTTGTTGCCTCAAGACTGCTGTCGAGGCATTTGTAAGGCCATGGGCTACTTGGGACGTTCCTCCTAAGAGTTGGGTCCTATTTCTATTCGCCATGCCTACTCCAGAACCTTGGAGTGGCGAAGAGGCACTCACTAAAGGGTCTGAAAAAGTGGACGCAGCATTCGTCAGGCTAGCCACTTCAGAAGTTGGCATACCATAGAGTGGCATAAATCCTGGGGGAACAAAAGGCCTTGTGCCTAAATTTCCCCTTGGTGGGGGAGTTCCCAAAGGCATCCTGGGGCCCGTGAACGAAAGTAATGGCCCCGTTGCTGTGACCGTTACTGCTGGTGTCGAACCAACAGTTGTCGCTTCACTTACGGTCGTACTAACCGTTGCTCCCACATTCGTTTGTGGGATTTCGTTATTGTTTGGCGGATTCGCCATCTCTTCCCTTCTTCTGGCAGTATTGTTATCGTTAGTGTATATTCTACCACTTCTCAATAACATACAACACTCCTCGAAAAGATGAGATTATTTTCAACAATCAACACACAGTCCCACCAGGTGTGCCAATTTGTTTACCTTGGTATTTGGTAAACAACCGCTGATCCTCCAAATGGTTACTTATTTGGTTACTCGCAGGATCGATCAGATTGATCCTAGGACATAGGTTGATTTTGAAGTTTGATTAAATTGGATATTGGTTAAATGACAATAAAATAAAGAGGCTTTAAGTAAATTGCATGAAGAAAGGACTTGGCAAAATAAATAAAGCTTTAAATGAAAGGGTTCGACAGGAAAGTAAAGAAGAAAGCAAATAAATTTCTGGGAAAGTAAATGACTTTGATTAATAAAGTTGGTGTTTCACACATACATTTCTCAACAATTCTTTCTCACACGCTGGGTACTCGAATCTATATGAGTGACTTTGTATAGAATTGTGAACACACGCGAGAACTTACATGACTACTACTATTTATACTAAAACATCCCAAGTAACCGTCGGGCAGTTACACTGCTTCGAGATGACTCCACTTGGCACGTTCTCAACGTTCGACGCTCCAGATCTCTGCACGTTGCACTTGGTAACCGCTGGAAACCGTTTTCCCTCCAAACGCTTGAATTTCAAACTGCTCCACTCTGAACCATCGAACACCTTCGTCGAGAGACATCTTCGACGAGAAACTCCTTCGATGTCGAAGGCAACCAACTTCTCCCTTGGAAGAAATCTTCTAAGTACCTTGCCCTCTTTCGATGGGCATTTCGACGGACTTAGCTAGTCGAAAACATCCTTCAGCTTTAATGGCTGACATTAATAAAACAAGGGTGTCGAATTTAGGAGCCAACAGAGACCCAAATCCATAAGAGATTGCTCAAATTCTGCACTTGCATTCATCTGATGTCACAACTCATTGGGAAATTAGGAGTGGTGTCAAAGGCTTCTTAGCAAAGTTCCTGTTTGAGAAAGCCCAAAGCTGTTGGAATTCCCTAGAATTGGAAGCCTTTGAGGAAATTGTGGCTCTCCTCATCTATGGGATGGTTTTGTTCCCAAACCCTGACCAACTCATAGATGTGAACGCCGTTAAAATCTTCATGTCACACAATCCGATGCCTACATTTCTAGGGGATATCCTACACTCTTTTCACACTCGCACAATGAGGAAAAGAGGTGTCCTTATGTGTTGCACTCCTCTCCTGGAAAGATGGTTTATTTCTCATCTTCCCCAATCAGTCTTAAAGAATGAACAAGGTTCAAGGTGGTCACAAAGCTTAATGACACTCAAACATTCAGACATTCATTGGTGCTCCCGATCCAAAGAGGATGTTATCATTATTGACCGTTGTGGAGAATTCCCTAATGTCCCTCTACTTGGCATTTGGGGAGGAATCACCTATAACCCTTGCTTAGTCTTGAGACCGTTTGGTTACGCCCGAAGGGATAGCCCGCACGAAATGTTGATTCAAGGTTTGGTATTCGACTACGACAACGACGATCAAGGTCTTTGCCAGAGAATTATCCGAGCTTGGAGGATGCTAAACAAGGTGGATAGCAAGACTTTGGGGCATAAGAATTCCATCCCTCTTGAGCCTTACCTCAAATGGGTACGTGCCCGTGCTTAAAGTCTTATGATGCCTTACCCCTCCATTCTCCCAGTAATCGTTGAGCCTGTCAAGGAAGGAGATGTTCCATACACTTTCCTACATCCTGACATGCACACATCTCTTGAAGACCTACAAAGGGATTGGATCCAACTCAAAGGAGAGGGAGATACTTTCGAAGCCCAATTCTACGCAAGCGATAAGAAGGTTTTGGAACTCACCAGGCTACTTCAGGAGGAGCGAATTCTAAATGCCTATAATGCACCAAAGAGGATGCGCACTACTTTTTTATCTTAGAGTTTTGTATTATTTTGACCAAGGGGAATTGATGTACTAAAACTTTACCTTATTAATATAACGTGTGTTCCTTTTGTTCTAAAGAAAATTGAACTTTCGAAATCCATGAAAACATTGCACATACACATATCATTCATCATAACATAAACAAGTCTTTTGCAACGAAGTTTCCTCATCTCCCTACTATTTATTTTAGTAAGATGGATCTCGAACAGACAGTGAAAGATCTCCAAACTCAGAACACTCAGTTTCAACAGTTGCTCATGACCCTGGCCAAGGGGAAAGAAGAATTGAAAACTCTGTTAGCTGAAGATAGGAAAAAGAAAACAAATAAGGGAAATGGAGTCTTGAACATGGGGAGAAGATTTCACGATCAGACGAGAAGGACTTTAAACTTTGCAACCACCTATGGAGAAAAAGACAATCAGGAAGGGAAAGGTAAGGAAATAGTGATCCCGTCAGAATTAGAAGAATATGAGGCAGAAGAGGAAGACTACTCTGAGGAACAGTATCCTCCAGCGGATGACAAGTACAAACATCTTGAAGAGCGATTGAGCGCCATGGAAGTACAAAAGGTGCCAGGCTTGGACTTTGAGGAATTGGGACTAGTGTCGGGGATTATGATTCCTCTGAAATTCAAAGCGCCTACATTTGCCAAATATGATGGAGTGTCATGCCCAAAAATGCACCTCCGATCATATGTAAGTGTGATACGGTGGGAGAACTGACTTGAGGTTTTGCGTTTGTGTTCGCAAATGATTCGGTTTAGCAAGAGTCGCCACCGACTTTTTATTTATCCTAAGGAAAGGTCAAAAAGCACAGGAAAGACCTTTGAGATGTTTTCGTGGGTTCGGGGGGTAGATTATGAAAAGGGAAGGTGCTAGCACCCTTTTCATCCATGGTATCCATGGGCTCTTAGTTACTTGTTTTAGATCACTTGCCTTTTCTTTTCAATTGTTTGAAATGGTGCTTTGTGTGTGTGGTTTTGAAAATGTTTTGAAAAAGATGCCTTGTCTAGGCAACCTTTGTAACAATTCATGTTTGAATGTTTTACAAAGGTGTTTATCTTTTTGAAAAGATGTTTCAATGTTTTTGAAAGTTGTTTTTGTGAAGTGTGTTGTGATGTGTGTTTTCAAAAATGGCAAGGATGTTTTGCAAGTTTGATCAAGTAACTAAGAGCTATCTACCCTATTTTACTCAAAGATCTTTCTTATGTTTTTAACCCTTTTAATAGTGTTGTTTCACCATTGTGTTTCGTGGAAAACCTTGCGTTAGGATGTTAACGGGACGGGCGCGGGTCATCGTATAGACCATGAGAGCAATAGTGTCAAGTATTTTGGCAATTTCCTTGAGGGACTATGATCATTTTGTTTAGGCAACAAGATAGCGTCATCGAGGGACTATGATCATTTTGTTTGTTTTTGCTTTATTTTTGTTTTGCCAAAGTACTTGACATGCAACCATGGCCCATTGTTAAAGGCAACAAGCGAGGTTATCCTAGGGGTGCAAATGTGAATTGTGTATTGATTTTCATGCATTTATCTTTGTGTTAGGTTATCTAGCGGTTGATTTTGAATCTTCGCATACAAACCCTAATTACTATACAGTATATGGAAAGTGATAAATTGCGGGAATTTAAAGTCTAAGCTATTACAAATAAGTATCCGGGGATGGGGGTACAAATTTTTACAAATGGGGATGAGTCTTATCAGGATAGTAGTGTCCAAATATTATTTACAACCAAATCGAAGCGTCGCATTCTCAATGTAAAAATATAAGAATAAAAAGGAATCAAAAGCAATGTAAGATGCACATGATTATTTACAAGTGATATAAATTAAGTATTATTATTTATTTTTGTGTTTTTATTAATGTTATATTAAAAAGGTTGTAAAGAGAAAATCAATTAACTTAATAAAATCTATTTTTATGTTTTTCAAGTGTAATAAATAAAAAAAGGTATTGTTAATAAAAATGTAATATGAAAAATTAGTATATTATTTTTATGAATTAGGAATTAAGTTGAAAAAGGAAATAAGGTGATAATAAAAAAAGGTATTGGTTTATAAACATAATAAAAAAGGGAAGTTAAATGGGCTTAGGGGGTTTTTTATTGGCACAAATAACAACAAAAACAAATTAATTAAAAAAAGGAAAAAGGGGGTGTAGCGCCAGCTTCGTTTGGGCTTAAGGGTTTCGTGCAAGGGACAGGCCCAACTACGCGTTTGACAAAGTTTTGTTGGGGTTTCAGTTTGTTTTGTTCATAATAGGGTTCACAGAACGGCGCCTCTCTCCATCTTCTTCGTCTCTTCCTCGCTCTCAATAGAGTTTCTGATGCCTTCCACTCGCCTCAGCCGCCGGACGCCACCTCCAATCTCTCCTCTCTTCACGGCTTGCTCAAGGCGATGATTCAAAATGTATGGTTTCGCTTTATCGCATTTTAGGGTTCTGGATTCATGCATGTTTTTGAACTTTTACATATTCTGAACTTCTGTGTTGTTTATGTTTGTGTGAGGTGTAAAAAGAAAAGGGAAGAGGAATTTATACCTTGGTTCTGCTTTTTGGAAAGGAGGAGGAGAGTTTGGACAGGAGGCGTCTTAGGCGGCCGGGCGAGGGAGCGAGACTCTGATGAAAGCTTTGTTCTGGTATTTGTATCTTTAGCCTTGTATGTTTTATGATGATGCTATGCTTCTGAAAACCCTAGGGCATCCGTTTATGAATCTCTTCTTTTCTTCTTCTGATTGCTTTATTTGTTTAGCCTATGATGAACATGTTCTGAGGTTGTTTATGATATGTGTTTGGATTTTTAAATGAAGGCAGGCCTATGTTTGAACAAAGGTTTGTAGTTTTACTGGTTTTAGGCAGGTTTGTTGAAGCTTATACGGGTTTGTATGGCTTTGGGCAGGCTGTTGTTTGCTTGCTTCAAGGCTTTGTTGTTTTGGAATTTTTAGGCAGGTTGATACAGTTCTGTGGTTTGGAACAGGTTTAAGGCAGGTTATGTTTATGCAGGCTTCAGGGCTTGTGCTTTGTGCAGGCTTGAGGCAGGCTTCATAATTTGCAATTTTTACTGAGCTTGTTAGTTTGTTGTGTAGGCTTTCTTGTATGCAGGCTGGAGGTTTTATGAAGGCAGGCTTGAAGCAAGCTTGAGGCAGGCTGTTGTTTGCTTGCTTGAGGTAGTTTTGAGGCTTGTTTGAAGCAGGCTCGAGGGCTTGTGTTATGTGTTTACAGCTTTGTGTTATATTTTTCTATGTGTTATGCCCTCTCTTTTCTTCTGAACTGAACTCTTTGTTATATTTCCATCTCCTAAGCCTGCAAAACTATAAGCCTCTACTTCTCTCTCTCTCTCTTTCTCTCTCCATAGAAAAAGCATATTTTATCGCTTTAACTGTACTCTTTTTGAAAAGGTTCTGGCTGGAAAATGATGAAGAGATTTTGACAATATTGCTTTCTTGCCACCTTAGCTTTCCTCTTCATCTTGTACTTATCTCCCAGATTTTCTGCATTGCTTTTGATATCTTCTTTGACAACCTTTTGACAGTTTCTTTGGACAGTTTTATTGACAGCTTGGTTTGCCTTAGTTTGCCCAGTTTTGAATTTGTAACTTAGCTTGGCATTTCAGTTTGGTTTGCCTTTTTGACAATTTGAACTTATGCAGCTTTGTGCATTTTTTTTAATAATGTTTCCTTGTATTTAATTAATTCATATGCTTGCAAACAATTTTTCTTTCCTCTTTGTTAACCAAGAAGAGAGTCTTCTTGTGATTTGCAAAGAGGATGAGAAAAATATGATGAAAATCAAAACAATCTAATTCCGGCCAACAACCTTTAATGATGAACTTTTAATTATCTGCCTGAGAATGCCTTTTTAATCCATACTGTATTGACTTCTTTTTCTGTCTTTGTAGGTAAATACCAGTCGGGCAAAGGAAGCAGCGGTAGAAGATGAAGACTTCAAGAAACTTAGGATATAGTTTTATTTTATTTTAATCATTTGTAATAAACATTATTATAAATACTGTAAATAAAATTACTGTATTTAAATAACACTTGTATCAATAATTAAAAATAAATAAAAGTCCTTTTGTCAGATAATTCTCTATTTCACTGTCTATTTAATTATTTAAGTTTCTTGAATTAAAATAACGGGAAGTACATCCCAATTATTCTAACTTAGATAAGATAAATAATTAATAACGCTGTAGTCTCACAAACCCCGCTTTAACCAGCAATAAGCCCGGCATGTCAGTTAACCAATTGAACAGCTAAACAAACAAACGTCCATACGCCTTTCACTTCACTTGATTAAACTAAAACTGCAAATTTTCAATCAGAAGCCTCAGCTTCTATCCCAGAGGTTCAGGTTTTGAGAAACAAACTGAAATCTTGAACAGGCGTCAAAGCAGTGTGACAGCCAATTAAGACACTGTGGATTCAAATTCTTTTGAAAATGCGCGTGCAAACCCTAATTCTTGATTTATTGTCAAAGAAGCGTCTTCTTGATCAAACCCTGAGCCAAACTCAACCAAATCAATAGAAACCCTAATAATCTGCTTGGACTGATTCAAAAGTTAATGGAAACCCTAATTTTGTTTGACTGATAAGAAAAGTCTGTTTGACCGATTCTTGAGCCAATTTGAAAAATCAGGAAAAGCCCGAAGCTGTGATTTCTTGTGGAAAAGAGGAAGGCAAATTTTGGGGTACAACAGTTGCCCCTGTTCAATCTTCTTGAACCTGAAGAGTTAGATTGGCAAGTTTGCCTTTCGCGTCTCGAAGGCAAAAGGAGATTGGACACTAGAGTGCCCGAAAAATTTGCACTCGTCAAAGCGTAGTTTGAGGGAATGGGCTTAAAGATGCCATTTGGAGACGGGCTTAAAGATGCCATCTGGAAATGGGCTTAAAGATGCCATCTGGAAAGTGACAGAATCTTGTCGGGGGATGGGCTTAAAGATGCCATCTGGAGATTGTTTGTTGAACTGCATGTTGTAGGTGAGTGAGTGAGTATCAGAAAGGTATCCATGTTTGGAACATATCTGGACTGGGGGTCTGAATAAGCAATAGATTGACATCCATGTTTGGAGAATCCGTAAACTGTTTTCAGAAGTCTTGGATCTGAATAAGCGATAGGTTAACATCCGTATCTGGAGAACCCGTAAACTGTTTTCAGAGGTCTTGAATATGAATAAGCGATAGATTAACATCCGTGTTTGGAGAATCCATAAACTATTTTCAAAAGTCGAAGTTGAAGCTTATTAATCTTATCCTGAAAAGGGTAAAATATTAGCTGAAACACAAAGTTATGTTGCATGAAATGTATGATGCAATATATATGTTATATCAATGTTTATGATATATGAATGTAGTGAATGTGCATGTAAGCTGATGAGTTGTCTTGCTGAGGATAGATGAATCCTGGATAGTTGGAGATAATAGAATCTTGACTGCTGCCAGGGAAAGTGAATCTTTGACTGCTGCAGGGGATTGCAAGAATCTTTTGATTGCTGCAGGTATTGATCTGGAATTGAAAAGGTTGGTCGGTGAGATAGTTGTCCTGGCTGGTTTCAGGTATTAATCTCTGACCTGAGAAAGAAAGATAGTTTTCCTGGCTTGTTACAAGTGTTAATCTTCAATCTCTTCACGTAGATAGTTTTCCTGGCTTGCTACAGGTATTGTGATGTCGGGAATGGGCTTACAGATGCCATTTGGAGATATGATGGATAGTAGATGGAGATGGGGTTAAAGATGCCATCCAGAAATGTTTGATGAATTGTTTGAGCTGGTCGGGTAGATAGTTGTCCTGGCTGGTTTCAGGTGTTAATCTCTGACCTGAGAAAGAAAGATAGTTTTCCTAGCTTGTTTCAGGTATTGATCTTCAATCTCTTCATGTAGATAATTTCCTGGCTTATTACAGGTATCAATCCACAATCAGTCGTCCATAGATATTTTCCTGGCTTGCTACGGGTATTAAACTGGAACTTGAAAAGGTTAGTCAAGGAGATATTGTCCTGGCTGGTTTCAGGTATTGATCTCTGACCTGAGAAAGAAAGGCTTCCTGCCTTGTTTCAGGTATTACTCTTCAATCTCTTCATGTAGATACTTTTCCTGGCTTGTTTCAGGTATTAATCCACAATCAGTCGTCCATATATATTTTCCTGGCTTGCTACAGGTATTTAACTGGAACTTGAAAAGGTTGGTCAAGGAGATACTGTCCTGGCTGGTTTCAGGTATTGATCTCTGACCTGAGAAAGAAAGGCTTCCTGGCTTGTTACAGGTATTAATCTTCAATCTCTTCATGTAGATACTTTTCCTGGCTTGTTTCAGGTATTAATCCATAATCAGTCGTCCACAGATATTTTCCTGGCTTGCTACAGGTATTTAACTGGAACTTGAAAAGGTTGGTCAAGGAGATACTGTCCTGGCTGGTTTCAGGTATTGATCTCTGACCTGAGAAAGAAAGGTATTCTTGGCTTGTTACAGGTATTTATCTTCAATCTCTTCATGTAGATACTTTTCCTGGCTTGTTACAGGTATCAATCCACAATCAGTCATCCACAAATAGTTTTCCTGGCTTGCTACAGGTATTAATCTGGAACTTGAAAAGGTTGGTCGATGAGATAGTTGTCTTGGTTGGTTTCAGGTATTAATCTCTGACCTGAGAAAGAAAGATAGTTTTCCTGGCTTGCTACAGGTATTAATCTTCAATCTCCTCATGTAGATAGTTTTCCTGGCTGGTTTCAGGTATTAATCTACAACCAGTCGTCCACAGATAGTTTTCTTGGCTTGCTACAGGTATTAATCTGGAACTTGAAAAGGTTGGTCGATGAGATAGTTGTCCTGGCTGGTTTTAGGTATTAATCTCTGACCTGAGAAAGAAAGATAGTTTTCCTGGCTTGCTACAGGTATTAATCTTCAATCTCCTCATGTAGATAGTTTTCCTGGCTGGTTTCAGGTATTAATCTACAATCAGTCGTCCATAGATAGTTTTCCTGGCTTGCTACAGGTATTAATCTGGAACTGAAAAGGTTGGTCAAGGAGAAACTGTCCTGGCTGGTTTCAGGTATTGATCTCTGACCTGAGAAAGAAAGGCTTCCTGGCTTGTTTCAGGTATTACTCTTCAATCTCTTCATGTAGATACTTTTCCTGGCTTGTTTCAGGTATTAATCCATAATCAGTCGTCCACAAATATTTTCCTGGCTTGCTACAGGTATTAAACTGGGATCTGAAAAGGTTACAAAATGGCAACCGTATCTGGAGCATATCTGGACCGTATCTTCCAACAGGTGATGAAGGAATTTTTGATGATGACCGCAAATTCTAGCAGGTGATGAAGGAAATTTTTGAACACTCTTGAAACTTGAAATGTAATTTGTTTTAGAAAATAAATCCTTGACAAATGTTGGGGAAATAAACCCATGACTGCTGGTCTGTTAGAGAGGTTATGAACTCCTCGAGGACGCTTGATTTTCTTTTCAAAAAGATTTTGGAGAGGTTTCATCACTGCCCCTAGCACCGGATGCTTATGATATTGCCATAAAACTTGGATTGTTCGTAACCCTTTGATGAGATTAACGTTTAAATGCCCCAAGTGATGGTGACGGAGACTTGCCCCAGGTTAACTGAATTTTGAAAGATTTGTTGAAATCTTGACTAGACTGCCCCAGGTTAACTGAACTTTGAAAGATCTGTTGAAACCTTGACTAGACTACCCCAGGTTAACTGAATTTTGAAAGACATGTTGAGATCTTGATTGGACTGCCCCAGGTGTGCCGGATATTGACATGTCATGCCCCCTTGTTAATAGGAGATTTGTCAATGGAAATATCATCCTTTTTGGAGTGATTTTGTTCACTGAGAGAGCTTTCGTTCATCGGATATTCATTGTGTGAATTTCTCCGCTGTCAAACAAATAGCCAAATGCAACCAGTGATATCCAAGTAATGCAAGGTTTATGCTTGTCTTGAAGTTTTGAAAAAAAATGCATTTTTAGCAAGTAAACTTTTTATAAGACAAATTCAACACAAGATTTAGGGCAAAGCCTTACAGGAGTCAGGATACCTTTTGTAACAGTATGCTTTCAAACTAACCCATGCTTCAGTTAGGACTTTTGAAGGGTTGTAACGTGGCTTGGTTCACGGTTTAAGAAACAAAGGATAAAGGCTCAAAGTATATTTGTACCCACCCGCTCTTCGTGATGTCCTTCAGTCCTAAACTCAGTTAATTGTGTGTCGAACTCTATTCGAGTTTGGAACAAATTTTTGGTGATGGCTCACACCAGTTTATGGAAGGCAGTCATTTTTGCAACATTTTTCATGTTATTGAGGATTTATAGTGACCTCTTTCTTTTGATTTTTTATCCCTAACTTTTGCCTGACTGTTCCTATTTTCGAGATTACAGTCAGCGGGATGCCCCAGCTTTCTTAAGCCTCCTTTATAGGTTTTGGCTCAGTGGGATATTTTCTTTTAAGAGATTGACTGCCTATGAGGTAAGGAACCATCACTGTCTTTTGATTCCAGAGGAATGCCCCTTTTTTTTTATGTCGTTCATTGTATTACGAACTGAGAGTTTGCGACTTCAATGCGCATCTTTTGAATTAACTGAGAGACTACCCTGCCCCAGGTTTAAATCAAGGGTTTCGAATTGTGTTTAAAACAGAAAACTCCTACTTCTTTGGCTCGAAGGGGTTGACTAGGGATTATCTTCCTTATAACTCCAGTGTTTAGGATTTGAAAGAAACGCATGTACATCGTCAGCAAGGTCTGTTCAAAAGCATAATGTATGAGATTATGGTATTGTTTCGTCATCCTCCATCTAAAGGCTTGTAGCTTTTTATCAAGAGTTAAATATCATAAAGAAAACATAAGAATAGTGAAAACGAATGGATGAATTCAAGACAAACATATGCAATGCATTAATGAAACAGAGTTTGACATCAACAGATAATTGTTTGAATAACAAAAGAAATTACAACTTGAAAATTCAAATGGAACAAAAGTCTCTTAGTTCGAGTTTTGTCATTTCAAGTGGAGAAACCCTTAGCGGGAGATTTTCATCTCGCCATCCGGCATGAATTTCAGCACTCCATTGTCAATCAAGTCTTGAATTTTGTTTTTCAAAGCCCAACAGTCGTCGGTGTCATGTCCAGGACTATAGGTGTGGTATACACAAAATGCCTCGGAGTGATAGCTAGGAGCAGAGGTATTGGGCTTCCGAATAGGATCCCTAAAGCAGTCAGATTGACCTCCAACAAGCGTTCCAGTATTAGAGATGATGGTATGTCAGTCTCAGTGAACTGTCTTCCAGACGTATTTTGCTTACGCTGATTACCCCGTTGGCGCTGTCGAGGTTGTTGCTGGGCTTGTAACCCTAAAGAAAGTTGAGGAGCTTTTCCCTTGTCTTCTTGTCTCAAAGTGGGTTGAATGATGACTTGATCTTCAACCTTAGGTGTTTGCCCCACTTGGTTGTCCCGAAGCAGCTTGTTGACGAGGACCCTGAGCTCTTCTTGTCTTTGAGCTAAGTCTTGAATGAGAGTCATCTGGCCCACCAGCTGTCCCATCATCTGGATCTTCATTGTTGCCAGCTCAATTTGTAGTCCTTCCAACTGATCATTCCTGATGCCTCCTGGATTCCCCAAGACCATGCCCCTTGTGAGGAGAGCTTTCACTTCTTCTTGCCCCTGGGACAGGTTCAAGAACATTTCTCGGAGTTGAGCATTTTGAGCCTGAACGTCCTTGATGGTCTGCTCTAGAGCCATCTCTACTGAAATAAACAGTAAGAGAAATAAGGAAACCTGAAAAGGAAAACCTGTTACGATGCAATGCATGATATATGGATGCATGTTTTCAAGGATCTCACGGGGTAAACACAAGAAAATGTTAGAGGTTGAACTTCGATCAACATATTTGATTGGAGAACTTTTTATTGGTGGATGTCTTTCCACGAGAATCAAGCTCACCATGTCAAGTGGGTGATAGCCCCCGATTCAAGTTGTTACACTTGATCTTTGACGGTGTTTGTTTAGAGGAAAATGAAACCTCTTACCCTTTGGTAGACGTCTGGTTCAACGTGCCCCTGTATCAAAAGACCCTCGAGATCCTTGAAATGGTTATTGAGAATGCTATGGTATGATGTTATGATGTTATGTACATGTATGCAAAAGTAAGCAAGTAAGTGTATATACAGGTAATCATATTCACACAAAGCAAATAAGTCCTTAGGTTTAGGCTTGCATGGGGTTCGTAGGTAAGTACTCTCTTGAAGTTAGTTGGCTCATCCTATCCTAAAATAGAAACCGGGTTCTAAGGAGCTCAATATCACTGGATTATTTTCTGTGTTCATTTTTTTGGTTTAGCCACTTAACTGGCGACCAACATATTCCAAGAAAACAATCCTCAATGAGTGTAGTATCGAGTATCTACCAACTTTGGACTGCACCAAAGTCGGTCATCTCACTACTCCTAAAAAGGCCAAGATGGTCATATAAGGTTCTAGAGTTCGTTAGTGCTTCATGACATCGCTCAGCGGCCCCGTATTCTCCTTGACTACTCAAGGGCTACCGGTACCCACAAATATGTCACACTAACATAGCTACTGCTTCAACCATGTCTGTATACCCCACACAGTTCCCTCACAGTTTATTGCTATTTACCTAAAAAGGTGCCCCTAAATCCGGGTGTAGGATTTACAACAAACCCAAACAAGGAACCCAAAAAGTAAAGCAAACAAAGCAATCAAAGCAAGCATGTATAGGTGATCTAAAATCCTAAGGTAACCCCACTTTTAGAAGAAATCCCCAGCAGAGTCGCCAGTTCTGTGATACGGTGGAAGAACTGACTTGGGTTTTGCGTTTGGTGTTCGCAAATGTTTCGGTTTAGCAAGAGTCGCCACCTACTTTTTATTTATCCTAAGGAAAGGTCAAAAAGCACAGGAAAGACCTTTGAGATGTTTTCGTGGGTTCGGGGGGTAGATTATGAAAAGGGAAGGTGCTAGCACCCTTTTCATCCATGGTTATCCATGGGCTCTTAGTTACTTGTTTTAGATCACTTGCCTTTGCTTTTCAATTGTTTGAAATGGTGCTTTGTGTGTGTGGTTTTGAAAATGTTTTGAAAAAGATGCCTTGTCTAGGCAACCTTTGTAACAATTCATGTTTTAATGTTTTACAAAGGTGTTTGTATTTTTGAAAAGATGTTTCAATGTTTTTGAAAGTTGTTTTTGTGAAGTGTGTTGTGATGTGTGTTTTGAAAAATGGCAAGGATGTTTTGCAAGTTTGATCAAGTAACTAAGAGCTATCTACCCTATTTTACTCAAAGATCTTTCTTATGTTTTTAACCCTTTTAATAATGTTGTTTCACCATTGTGTTTGGTGGACAACCTTGCGTTAGGATGTTAACGGGACGGGCGCGGGTCATCGTATAGACCATGAGAGCAATAGTGTCAAGTATTTTGGCAATTTCCTTGAGGGACTATGATCATTTTGTTTAGGCAACAAGATAGCGTCATCGAGGGACTATGATCATTTTGTTTGTTTTTGCTTTGTTTTTGTTTTGCCAAAGTATTTGACATGCAACCATGGCCCATTTTTGAAGGCAATAAGTGAGGTTACCCTAGGGGTGCAAGTGTGAATTGTGTATTGATTTTCATGCATTTATCTTTGTGTTAGGTTATCTAGTGGTTGATTTTGAATCTTCGCATACAAACCTTAATTACTATACAGTATATGGAAAGTGATAAATTGTGGGAATTTAAAGTCTAAGCTATTACAAATAAGTATCCGGGGATGGGGGTACAAATTTTTACAAATGGGGATGAGTCTTATCAGGATAGTAGTGTCCAAATATTATTTACAACCAAATCGAAGCGTCGCATTCTCAATGTAAAAATATAAGAATAAAAAGGAATCAAAAGCAATGTAAGATGCACATGATTATTTACAAGTGATATAAATTAAGTATTATTATTTATTTTTGTGTTTTTATTAATGTTATATAAAAAAGATTTTAAAGAGAAAATCAATTAACTTAATAAAATCTATTTTTATGTTTTTCAAGTGTAATAAATAAAAAAGGTATTGTTAATAAAAATGTAATATGAAAAATTAGTATATTATTTTTATGAATTAGGAATTAAGTTGAAAAAGGAAATAAGGTGATAATAAAAAAAAGGTATTGGTTTATAAACATAATAAAAAAAGGTAAGTTAAATGGGCTTAGGGGGTTTGTTCTTGGCCCAAATAACAACAAAAACAAATTAATTAAAAAAAAGGAAAACGGCGGTGTAGCGCCAGCTTCGTTTGGGCTTAAGGGTTTCGTGCAAGGGAAAGGCCCAACTACGCGTTTGACAAAGTTTTGTTGGGGTTTCAGTTTGTTTTGTTCAGAATAGGGTTCACAGAACGGCGCCGCTCTCCATCTTCTTCGTCTCTTCCTCGCTCTCAACAGAGTTTCTGATGCCTTCCACTCGCCTCAGCCGCTGGACGCCACCTCCAATTGCTCCTCTCTTCACGGCTTGCTCAAGGCGATGATTCAAAAGGTATGGTTTCGCTTTATCACATTTTAGGGTTCTGGATTCATGCATGTTTTTGAACTTTTACATATTCTGATCTTCTGTGTTGTTTATGTTTGTGTGAGGTGTAAAAAGAAAAGGGAAGAGGAATTTATACCTTGGTTCTTCTTTTTGGAAAGGAGGAGGAGAGTTTGGACAGGAGGCGTCTTAGGCGGCCGGGCGAGGGAGCGAGACTCTGATGAAAGCTTTGTTCTGGTATTTGTATCTTTAGCCTTGTATGTTTTATGATGATGCTATGCTTCTGAAAACCCTAGGGCATCCGTTTATGAATCTCTTCTTTTCTTCTTCTGATTTCTTGATTTGTTTAGCCTATGATGAACATGTTCTTAGGTTGTTTATGATATGTGTTTGGATTTTGAAATGAAGGCAGGCCTATGTTTGAACAAAGGTTTGTAGTTTTACTGGTTTTAGGCAGGTTTGTTGAAGCTTATGCGGGTTTGTATGGCTTTGGGCAGGCTGTTGTTTGCTTGCTGCAAGGCTTTGTGGTTTTGGAATTTTGAGGCAGGTTGATACAGTTCTGTGGTTTGGAACAGGTTTAAGGCAGGTTATGTTTATGCAGGCTTCAGGGCTTGTGCTTTGTGCAGGCTTGAGGCAGGCTTCAGAATTTGCAATTTTTACTGAGCTTGTTAGTTTGTTGTGTAGGCTTTCTTGTATGCAGGCTGGAGGTTTTATGAAGGCAGGCTTGAAGCAAGCTTGAGGCAGGCTGTTGTTTGCTTGCTTGAGGTAGTTTTGATGCTTGTTTGAAGCAGGCTCGGGGGCTTGTGTTATGTGTTTACAACTTTGTGTTATATTTTTCTATGTGTTTTGCCCTCTCTTTTCTTCTGAATTGAACTCTTTGTTATATTTCCATCTCCTAATCCTGCAAAACTGTAAGCCTCTACTTCTCTCTCTCTTTCTCTCTCCACAGAAAAAGCATATTTTATCGCTTTAACTGTACTCTTTCTGAAAAGGTTCTGGCTGGAAAATGATGAATAGATTTTGACTATATTGCTTGCTTGCCACTTTAGCTTTCCTCTGCATCTTGTACTTATCTCCCAGATTTTCTGCATTGCTTTTGATATCTTCTTTGACAGCCTTTTGACAGTTTCTTTGGACAGTTTTATTGACAGCTTGGTTTGCCTTAGTTTGCCCAGTTTTGAATTTGTAACTTAGCTTGGCATTTCAGTTTGGTTTGCCTTTTTGACAATTTGAATTTATGCAGCTTTGTGCATTTTGTTTAATATGCTGCCTTGTATTTAATTAATTCATATGCTTGCAAACAATTTTTCTTTCCTCTTTGTGAACCAAGAAGATAGTCTTTTTGTGATTTGCAAAGAGGATGAGAAAAATATGATGAAAATCAAAACAATCTGATTCCGGCCAACAACCTTTAATGATGAACTTTTAATTATCTGTCTGAGAATGCCTTTTTAATCCATACTGTATTGACTTCTTTTTATGTCTTTGCAGGTAAATACCAGTCGGGCAAAGGAAGCAGCGGTAGAAGATGAAGACTTAAATAAACTTAGGATATAGTTTTATTTTATTTTAATCATTTGTAATAAACATTATTATAAATACTGTAAATAAAATTACTGTATTTAAATAACACTTGTATCAATAATTAAAAATAAATAAAAGTCCTTTTGTCAGATAATTCTCTATTTCACTGTCTATTTAATTATTTAAGTTTCTTGAATTAAAATAACGGGAAGTACATCCCAATTATTCTAACTTAGATAAGATAAATAATTAATAACGCTGTAGTCTCACAAACCCCACTTTAACCAGCAATAAGCCCGGCATGTCAGTTAACCAATTGAACAGCTAAACAAACAAACATCCATACGCCTTTCACTTCACTTGATTAAACTAAAACTGCAAATTTTCAATCAGAAGCCTCAGCTTCTATCCCAGAGGTTCAGGTTTTGAGAAACAAACTGAAATCTTGAAAAGGCGTCAAAGCAGTGTGACAGCCAATTAAGACACTGGATTCAAATTCTTCTGAAAATGCGCGTGCAAACCCTAATTCTTAATTTATTGTCAAAGAAGCGTCTGCTTGATCAAACCCTGAGCTAAACTCAACCAAATCAACAGAAACCCTAATAATCTGCTTGGACTGATTCAAAAGTTAATGGAAACCCTAATTTTGTTTGACTGATAAGAAAAGTCTGTTTGACCGATTCTTGAGCCAATCTGAAAAATCAGGAAAAGCCCGAAGCTGTGATTTCTTGTGAAAAAGAGGAGGGCAAATTTTGGGGTACAACAGTAAGAAAAATCGAACCCCACACCGCCAATAAAGACTTATGGGTGCACTTTTTCCAGGACAATCTGTCTGGAATATGACTCGACTGGTTTTACCAACTAGAAAGAGCCAACGTCCATAATTAGGAAGATCTTGCCGCAGCTTTCTACAATTAATATCAATACAACACCGACTTGGCGCCTACCTGTACTCAACTCCAGAGTATGGCCATGGTTTCCAATGATGGTTTCAAGGATTACGCCCAAAAATGGAGAGATTTGGCTGGAAGAGTTCAACCCCCTCTGTCTGAAAGGGAATTAGTGGACATGTTATTAGGCACTTTGTCTGGTCCCTTTTTCAACCATCTGATCGGAAGCTCATCTGTAGGCTTTACTGAACTAATATTAACTGGAGAGAGGGTAGAAGCCGGTATAAAAAGTGGAAAGATTCAGAAGGATTCATCCTCTTCTACAGCTATACGAAAACCTTTTGTTGGGAAGAAAGAAGTAGCTGCTATACATCCACAAAGAAACTGAGGGAGAGCCGAACGCCGACCAATGGTAGGGGCTGTTATGATTCCAAATCCTATGCCTAATCAACAAAGAAATAATCACACAAGGATAGAAAGGCCAGTCAGGCAATTCACCAAAATTGACATGACTCCGTCTCAAGTATTACCGCATCTTCTGAGATCCAACCTGGTAACCTTTAAAGAAGCTCCAAAAAATCCCAATACAACATCCCCTTATTATCACCCTAATGTTCGTTGCACATATCACTCGGAAAGTCCTGATCATGATACTAATAACTGTTGGGCCTTGAAGAACAAAATACAAGACCTCATTGAAGCAAAAGAAATTGAGTTTGATGCGCCCGAGAAGCCAAACATCATTTTTGCTCCTATTCCCAGGCATGGTCATAATACCAATGCTATTGAAGAAGATTTTTTGTTACCACAATTGATAAACTCATGGCTCCACTTCCGACCATCAAAATAAACTTGTTGAAAGTCGGTGTGTTCCTGGGCTGTAATGAAGTTTGCCATCTCTGCTTGTCCTCACCAACTGATTGCCCTTTGTTGAAAATAGGCATTCAGCGCCTGATAGATAATAAATATATTATGTTTGAAAGTACTCTTGTTTCACCTATTCCTGTTGAAGATGTTTCAATCATTACCATCTCCGCCAATTCTTCCAGGGTCTCCAAAAGACCATTAGAATTACATCGGTTCCAAAAACAACTCCTCTAATAATCACAATGCCTGGGCCAGTCTCATATGAATCAGACAGAAGTGTGTCGTGGAATTACGGTGGAGATATTTACTACCACGACATCAAACAAGATGGGCTGGCCGCCGAAGAGATAAACTCCAAAGAAGAGGATTCTGACATCAACAATATTGCTGGAACTAGTAAAATTACCCGAAGCGGTAGGATCTTTTCTCCATAAATTTCCCCCCTCCCAAAGGAAGTTTTTGGACCTGTGGCTGCTCCAAAGGTTACTTCCGTACCCATAATCATCTCTACAAGTGCTCCTATTGACGAAGCCGTTACAACCCCTGTTGTCATTCCTATCAATACTCCTGCTTCCGAAACTCGAGGGAAAAGCATTTTGGTCGAGCCTATCTGGACGAAGGCTCATCCATTAACTGTCCCCGAGACATCTAAGAAAGAAATGGAGGAGATCTTAAAAATTATAAAGAAGAGCGACTACAATGTAGTTGAACAATTGGGACAAACTCCCTCCAAGATCTCCATGCCGACATTACTACTGTGTTTTGAGGCTCATGCAAAAGCCTTGGTGAGGTTCCTAAAAACAGCCCATGTGCCTCAAGAGACGTCTGCTGATCAATCTCAGGACTGTGTGGCCAGCTTGACAGCAGATAACGGCCTAGGCTTCTCAAACGTTGATCTGACATCGAGGGGAAGAAAGCACAACGAGGCATTACATGTCTTTGTGGAATGTAGGGGCACAACTCTGGTCCATGTCTTGGTGGACACCGGCTCATCCTTGGATGTGTTACCGAAAAAAGCTCTTGACAGACTTGACCACAAAGGACTGACGCTAAAGCCAAGCAACATAGTAGTAAGGGCATTTGATGGCTCGAAGAGAATGGTGCACGGAGAAGTGGATATCCCCATAAAGGTTGGGACTCAAACTTTCAGTTCTACCTTCTATGTAATGGGCATCCACCCTTCGTACTCTTGTCTTCTAGGTCGGCCATGGATCCACAACGCCGACGTTGTCACCTCTACATTGCACCAGATGCTGAAGTATCTGGTTCAGGGAAAGATTATTACTGTCCATGGAGAGGAAGAATACATGATTAGTCATCTCAATTCCTTCAGATATGTGGAATTGGACGACGAATTCATTGAAACTCCATTTCAACACTTCGAAGAGGTCCCCCAAGAGGTAGCAATGACCAAGACCATGTCCCATATTCCCAAGGTTTCAAGACCGCCACTCAGAATGTCATCTCTGAAGGACGCCAAAGCAGTGGTAGAGGAAGGTGGATGCACCATCTGGGGACAACTTCCGGATATCCCGTTTAAGTCTGACAAGTTTGGCTTAGGTGTCATTTCAAGTGCTCAAAAGGTTGTTCGTCGTGCCCGTGCTGGAGGGCCACCATTGAAGATTAGAAACCGTGAGGTCAACGCGGTAGAAGATGGTGAAGATGATTGCAACATGGAGGATTGGATCTTTCCGTCTGTCAACGGAGGGCTCAACAATTGGGAGGCTAGAGACTTCGTCCCAATAACTTTCATCCATCAGTAATTTACCTTTACATTTTTGTTGGATCTGTAATATTCAAAAACAATTCGTACTCTTAAAACCTTGTGCCTTGCCCGAGGCGCAATGGTCCATTTGTAAGGGTTATTATTTCATCTTTATATGGAATCAATAGATCACAGACGTTTTTCGCATACAAACTTTCGTGTACATTGTTTTTCTTTTACATTTTACTTTCTTTCAAAGATAGCTATACCCTCACACACACCCATAATGCAGGTATTCGTCCATTCTGGATCCCATGGGTAACGATATTGATATGGCCTTTTGTGACTCTGAGAATCTGATCTACCAAGCCGAAGATGAAGGTGAGGAAGATTGTGAAGTACCAGGGGAGCTTGCCAGACTGCTACAACAAGAGGAAAGAACCATTTAGCCTCACGAGGAACCTGTGGATAAAATCAACCTAGGTACCGAGGAGGATAAAAAAGAGGTCAAGGTGGGTGCCAATCTAGAACCCAGTGTCAAGGAGCGTCTGATTCAGTTGTTACACGACTATGTTGAAATCTTCGCCTGGTCATATGAAGATATGCCGGGACTTGATACAGACATCGTGGTACATCGTCTGCCTACAAGAGAAGATTGCCCACCAGTGAAGTAAAAGGTCTGCTGCATGAGACCTTATATGTCATAAAAGATCAAAGTAGAGGTCATGAAGAAATTCAATGCTGGATTCTTGGCTGTCACTTCCTACCCTCATTGGGTTGCCAACATTGTTCCCGTACCTAAAAAAGACGGCAAAGTACGAATGTGTATGGACCACAAAGATTTGAATAGGGCGAGCCCTAAAGATGATTTTCCACTTCCCCACATTGATATCCTAGTTGTCAATACAGCACAACACAAAGTGTTTTCCTTCATGGACAGATTCTCAGGTTACAACCAAATCAAAATGGCACCAGAGGACATGGAGAAAACAACATTTGTCACACAGTGGGGCACATTCTGCTATAAGGTAATGCCATTCGGACTGAAGAATGCTAGGGCAACCTATCAGCATGCCATGGTAGCTTTATTTCACGACATGATACATCATGAAATAAAGGTCTACATAGACGATATGATAGCCAGATCGCAAACAGAAGAAGAGCATCTTGACCACTTACAAAAGCTATTTGAAAGACTGAAGAAGTACAAGCTGAGGTTGAACCCAAATAAGTGTACATTCGGAGTACGATATGGTAAACTCCTAGGTTCCGTCGTCAGTAACAAGGGTATTGAGGTCGATCCTGCTAAAGTCAAAGCAATACAAGAGATGCCCGCTCCTCGTACTGAGAAGGAAGTTAGAGGATTCTTGGGACGTCTGAACTATATTGCCATATTCATTTCTCACCTAACAGCTACTTCTGAGCCAATATTCAAACTATTGAAAAAAGATCAAGTTGTCAAATGGAATGATGAATGCCAAGTTGCTTTTGACAAAATCAAAGAATACTTACAAGAGCCTCCTGTGTTGATTCCACCAGTTGAAGGGAGACCAGTGATCATGTATCTGACTGTTTTAGAAAACTCAATGGGGTGTGTATTGGGGCAGCATGACGAGTCTGGCCGAAAAGAGCACGCTATTTACTACCTGAGCAAAAAGTTTACCGACTATGAAACCAACTATTCACTGCTCGAGAAAACTTGATGCGCTCTGGTATGGGCTGCTCGCCGGCTAAGACAGTATATGATAACTCATACTACCTTATTGATATCTAAGATGGATCCGATAAAATACATCTTCGAGAAGCCTGCTCTTTCCGGGAGAATAGCGAGATAGAAGATGATCCTGACAGAATACGACATACAATATACTACCAAGAAAGCTATAAAGGGTAGTATATTAGCGGATCACCTTGCTCACCAGGCTGTAGAAGACTATCAGCCCATGAAGTTCGAATTCCCGGATGAAGACATCATGACATTAGACAATTGTGGAGAATTCAGGCCATATGACAGACCTGAACAAGGATCCCGATGGACCATGTTCTTTGACGGAGCCTCTAATGCACTCGGCAATGGTATCTGTGTTGTACTCATATCTCCAGAAGGGTGTCATACTCCTTTTACCGCCAGACTCTGCTTCAATTGTACGAACAACATGGCGAAATACGAAGCGTGCATCTTTGGTCTCAAAGCTACCATAGACTTGGGGATCAAATCCTTGGATGTATTCGGAGATTCAGCTTTGGTTATCAGCTAGATCAAGGGGGAATGGGACACTAAGCACCCTAACCTTATCCCTTACAAAGAACATGTTTTGACATTGCTACCATATTTTGAGAAGATTACCTTCGAGCATTTCCTGCGAGAAGAAAATCAGCTAGCGGACGCTCTAGCCACAATGTCATCTATGTTTAAACTTAATTGGGATAACGAGGCTCCCTAGATCACCATCGAACGAATGGATGAACCAGCACACTGTCACGAGATTAATACTGAAGAAGTAGTGGACCAGCTTTAGTTTCACGAAGTCAAGAGGTATCTCGAGGCCCAAGAATACCCAGAAGGAGCTTCAGTCAATGATAAGAAGTTCTTAAGGAGATTCTCTGCTAAATTCTTCCTTACTAATGGCATCCTGTACAAACGCAATCATGACTCCGTATTGCTTCGGTGCGTAGACAAGGTTGAAGCTGAAAGGATCATGGCTGAATTACATGAAGGAACTTTTGGTACCCATTCCAGTGGGTATACGATGGCAAAAAAAGATCCTACGGGCAGGCTATTACTGGTCTACCATGGAAGCAGATTGCTATCAACACTCTCGAACCTTCCATAAGTGTAAAATTTAAGCTGACAAGGTGAACGTACCTCCGGTTCCTCTGAATGTCTTGACGGCTCCTTGTCCCTTTTCTATGTGGGGAATTGATATGATTGGGGAAATCAAGACGAAAGCCTCCAATGGACACCGCTTCATCCCAGTGGCCACTGACTATTTTACAAAGTGGGTTGAAGCAGCCTCCTTCGCCTCCGTTACCAAGAATGTTGTTGCCCGCTTCATCAAGCAAAACATTATTTGTCGGTATGGTATCTCGGAAAGGATAATCACTAACAATGGTACAAATCTCAATAACAATATGATTACCGCATTATGCGAGCAATTCAGGATCCAACATCATAATTCTTCTCCCTATCGTCCAAAGATGAATGGTGTTGTCGAAGCGGAAAATAAAAACATTAAAAAGATCATACAGAATATGACAGTCACATACAAAGACTGGCATGAGATGTTACCATTCACTCTCCACGGGTATCGTACCACAACTCGCACATCAACCGGGGCAACACCCTTTTCTTTGGTTTACAGCATGGAGGTTGTGTTGCCTATTGAAGTTCAGATCCCCTCTTTGAAGATTATGAAAGATGCAGGCTTGAATGAAGACGATGGGATCCAGACTCGACTTGATCAATTAAATCTGATTGACGAAAAGAGACTTACTGCTATTTGCCATGGTCAAATGTATCAAAAACGGATGATCAAGGCTTTCAACAAGAAAGTCAGACGACAAGTTTATAGTGTTGGGGATCTAGTGATCAAACGTATCATCTTGCCACAAAGTGATCCCAGGGGCAAATGGACTCCTACCTATGAAGGACCATTTGTAATAAAAAATATCTTCTCTGGTGGGGCAATGATCTTGACCACCATGGATGGTGACGACCTGCCACACCCTGTGAACGCAGACATAATCAAAAGATACTATGCATAAGAGACCCGTTAGGTTTACATACATAGGCAAAACAAGGGCATCCCGGCGAACCAAAAGGTTTGGGCAAAAATTAGGGATAAAACCAAAAAAATTTGTACACCCGGCAAGTTGAAAACCCGAAAGGGCGACTTGGCCAAAAAAGGGTTTCCTGGTGGACTGAAAACCCGAAAGGGCGGTCCAGGAAAAAGTTAAGGAATTAAAGCGTATGACTATGTCCCGTTGGATCACCTTACGGACAACTTAACAAACTCAGAGGCTCTAATCAATTCAGTCATCTTCGGACAAGGCAAAAATGGACAAGATGCTCAGAGATACAAGGGCTATAGTAGAATGGAAACCCCAATGGGATTTTATACACATAGCTATATTTTCTTTGTATCAAAATTTTCCTTTTCTACGGAAGCATTCTCTTACTAGAGTGTTCGTCCCTGTGTACAAAAAATACTTATTCAAAGTCAATACAAAGATATCACTATGAAATTGCCAAAAAACTATTTGTCTTTACACTTGTGTTTTGTTTGTAAAAACGTCCAGTGATTCATTGTTGAACATATGCATTTGAATATAATAACTGTTTACAAATAAACAAAATGAGAAAGGAAATTACTGATGGGTTGAAAGGATAAAAACATATCTCTAGACCATTCCATAGTTATTCCCCAGAGTTTTCGATACTCCCCAGCGGAACAAAACTCCCAGCTACTCCTCAGCGGAACAAAGCTTCTAGTTTTTCAATCCCCGGTAGAAATCATTCAATTTCTCCAGATTCCCTAAGCAGATCTTACGAGCAATACATGGAATTACCCTTGCAGCAAAGTTTATTTCTCTAAACGGAAGTTCATCAATACTTCAGCTTCAAGACATGAAGACTCACATATCCCCAGCAACATTCAGGGATTTATTTTCCTCAAACCAACAATAATACAATAAATCAGCTCACATACGCATACATTGCGTCCATTTATCATAAACATTGATAAAACAAATACATTATACCATGCATTTCATACAACATGACTTTGCATTTTGGCTAACATTTTACCCTTTTCAGGATAAGGTTAACATCTACAATTTCACATGTTGATACAATTCAGATACACTCCAGATACGGAAGCCATTCTGATACTCATTCAGATTCAACTTTTGATACAGTTCAGATACACACCAGACACAGATGCCATTCTGATACTCATTCAGATTCAACCTCCTGATACAGTTCATATATGCACCAGACACGGATGCCATTCTGATACTCATTCAAAGACACCTCCTGATACAGTTCAGATACGCACCAGACACGGATTCCATTCTGATACTCATTCAGATTCAACCTCCTGATAAAGTTCAGATACGCACCAGAAACGGATGCCATTCTGATAATCATTCAAAGACACCTCTTGATACAGTTCAGATACGCACCAGACACATATTCCATTTTGATACTCATTCATATTCAACCTCCTGATACAGTTCAGATATGCACCTGACACGGATGCCATTCTGATACTCATTCAAAGACACCTCCTGCTACAGTTCAGATACGCACTAGACACAGATGCCATTCTGATACTCATTCAGATTCAACCTCCTGATACAATTCAGATACGCACCAGACACAGATGCCATTCTGATACTCATTCAAGGAAACCTTCTGATACAGTTCAGATACGCACCAGACACGGATGCCATTCTGATACTCATTCAGATTCAACCTTTTGATAAAGTTCAGATACGCACCAGACATGGATGCCATTTTGATATTCATTCAAACTCTACTTTTGATACAGTTCAGATACGCTCCAGACGCGGAAGCCATTATGATACTCATTCAAACTCAACTTTTGATACAATACAGATACGCTCCAGACACGGATGCCATTCTGATGTTCAACTTACATATTACATCTCAACAAGCATTCTTGGATGGCATCTACAAGCCCGTCTCCAACAAGATTCTATCACCTCTCCAAATGGCATCTTTAAGGCCATTCCTCCTATCATCGCATAGCCGAGTGCAAATTTCTGGGCACTCTAGTGTACAATCATCTTCCACCTTTGAGTTTCGAATGACAAATCTTGCCAATCTAACTCTTCAGGTTTATGAAGATTGAACAGGGGCAGTTGTTGTACCCCAAAATTTTCCCTCTCATTTTCTCAAGAAATCACCCTGGATCCTCAGGTTTACTTCCATCCAATCCCAAGCTTTAAATTACAAAATTTTCAAGAAAGTCTCCTGCAAGGACAAAGTAGTCATTTTCATATTAAAAGGTCAAACTTTGACTTTTGGATCTAAATCAAGTCTCAAAAATCACACTTCACCAAGACATGTTGGAATATGAAGTTTGTTTCATCAAAAAGTTCAAAAGTCAAATTTACTATGGAAAAGCCAAATTTATAAACACTTGGGATTTTTCTAAGTATTTAAGAAAAATGACACTTCAGAACTTCTGAGCCAGCCTCCAGGCAGGTGCAGTCAGAAGTTGCAGACATGGTTCAGAATATGGCCTTCAGTCAGAACATGGCTCTTCAGCATCTATGCAAGCTTAGTCAGAGTTTACCAGGGTAATGCAAAGAAGGTTATAAAACGTGATACAAAGCCTAAAAGCTCTTTCAGAAGATGCTGGAGCCAGAAGGTAAGAGGATCAGAAGATTGGATGCTAATGCTGAAGCAGAACTTCTGACTCAGAGTTTTTAAGGTAAATCAAAGAAAGTTACAAAGCGTATTGCCAGCTCACTGAAAAGTCTGAGGGATTCTTCAGAGCATGTTGAGACAACTGGATACTAAGATTAGAAGTGGGGTGTTTTGTTCTAGACTATGCTGAAATGGAACTTCTGGTCCAGATTTAAGCAATGATGCAAGATCTCACATTACAGGATTTCTGATTTTGATAAATCTCATCATCATTTAATGCTCATTAATGCTCGCAACCACTTTTGAGTCTTTGTCCAAAGGATCTCTCCACGTGTAGCATAAGAAATACTTTTGTACATAAATTGGTAAGGGTCCGTGCGCTACTTTTCGCTTGTGGGTTTACTTTTCCTTAATCCCGGCTTGCTAATCCAGTCTTGGATAAAAAAACTGTCAACTATCACACCTTTTTGAACTTGCTTCATGAGCAAGTCAGCGTCTAGTGCATGATGTTGGCGCTACTTGACATTTCAAACCCATAAAATCTTTCCCTATAAATAGAACCCCTTTGGCAACTAAAAAGAGGTCGAAAGTTTGAGAAAGAAAAACTTTGAATCTCTGCCAAAATTCCAAGAGTTCCAAGAATTGTAAACACAACACACAAAACCTGTTAATTGTTGATTCTTTGCATTCAAACTCCACTTGTTCTCAAATATTTCTTGACTAAAAACCATCCATACAGTTTCTGATCCATATATATATTAGAAACTACCATAACTTCTGTATTCACACTACTATACACTCTCCATCCATCTACTTAAAGAAATCAGAACATCACCTCCTTGCCATCCCCAGAAGTTGAAAACTTCCAGCCTACTGGGTACGTGGAGAAGTTGTTCAGAGTATCATCAGAGTTGAGGTTAACTCCAGTTCATAGAATTTCTTCCATCTGCTAGGTAAGCTTCTACTGACTCTCACAACATTACCTAAACATTACCATATTTACATGCTCAAAAATACAATGTAGATATCATGTTTCTGATGTTGTACATATTCTGAGATTTCATGCATCTGCCTGCTTAAGTAGGGAATAAATTAGTTTCGAACTTCTTGAAGAAACTAGAACTCAGAGTTAGGATTAGCAAATACATGTTTGCCTCTGATTTATGGTTCTGATATTTCTTATTTTGAAACACTATGACACCTGCTATAACTGTTCTATGCATGTCTTCTGTTTTATGGAGAAGTAACCAAATTGCAGATGTTCTGACTAGCATAGAGGGAGAGAGACCAAGTTCTGTCAGTGGCACCAGGATTTCTGGAGTCTATTTTGTTACTAGCAGTTTCAGAACTTCTGAAAACTACTGCGTTCCCAGTGGGTTCAGAACTTCTGACCTTATACATTTTCACTAACAGGTTTTTGTTTCGCAGCGTGCCAGGGTCAGAACCTCTGACTTCATTTTAATCAGCAATACGCTGATTTGTTTTTTCTTTTCTCATTATTTTTGCTAGCATTTTCTATTTCAGTAACTAGCAAACATCAAAAACATTTCTTTCACACTTTATTTCTTAAAATAAAGATCAAAAATATTTTCTTAAAACAAAACAAGTTCAGTTCACATTTTCTTGTACATTCTTATGCATTTCAATACGGTTGTAATAGTAACTTAGAACTTATTTTCATTTGCAATCCCCATTTGTAAATATGTACCCCCATCCCCTAAATATTGTAATAGCGTACAACTTTACATCTCCGCACTTTTATTGCTTTCATATACTATATAGTAACTAGGTGTGTATGGCAAAACACAAAATTGACAAATATATCACCCTAATCAAGACTAAATGCATGCAATCAAACACATTTTTCACACATGCACCCTTAGGGTAATCTCACTTGTTGCCTTACAAATGGCCATGTTATGCATGTGGGATGTCTTAGCACAAACAAATCGAAAATACAAGATCATAATCCCTCGATGACGCTATCAAAGTTACCTTTCAAAATGATCTTAGTCCCTCAAGAAAAGTGCTAAGTCATCTCACAACATTGTTATCATGGTCATGCGATGACCCAACTCCCGTCCCTTCACATCCAACGATGGGGATTCTTACCAAAACAATGGTAAGATAGCAACATCTAAAGGAGTAGGAAACTCACTTATAAGACCTTTTGAGTAGGTAGTTTCTCTCTCAGTTACTCGCTTGCTCACAACAACAAAATATTTCGTACACCTACACTTCCACTTTGAAACATTTTCGAAACAAACACTTTGTACGCGTTCTTATAGAGACGAGAACCATTACAAAGACGTTTTCAAAACAACTTCAAAACACTTTCCAAACATTGAAATATTTTCAAAAGTTTAACACTTTGTATACGTTCTTAAGAACGAGAACTATTACAAAGTTTGCCTAAACGATGACACCTTTTTAAAATACTTTCAAAAACCACACAAAGCACATTTTTTAAACAAAAAGCAAGTGATCTAGCGAGTAACTAAGAGCCCATGGAAAACCATGGATGAAAAGGGTGCTAATACCTTCCCTTTTCATAATCTACCCCCCCCCCCCCGAATTCGAAAAACATCTCTAAAGGTCTTTCCTGTGCTTTTTCACCTTTCCTTTTGGATAAAAGAAAAGTCGGTGGCGACTTTTGCTAACCGAAACATTTGCGAAACAAACACAAAACCTCAAGTTAGTTCTCCCACCGTTTCACACATTTCATGTGCATGGTTGAGGTATTTGTGTGTGTTTTGGAGTTTACAAAGAAGGGTGAGGTAAGTGTGAGAGTGTGAGCTGGCAGCACTAGCACATGGGTGGAAAATTTTCAAATTTTCAAATTTTTCTAAAGTTGGCAAGCTTGGTCATTTCGTATGCATGCATGATATGGGCATTGTTTGGCCAAATCAGGCAAAATGAATAGTTTGGTAGGAGTGTGAGCATGATGTGTGTAAAACATCTGCAGCAAATTCTAATTCATGTGCACAAATCTCAAAATGACCAACTTGACTGCACACACAACACCAATGAAACATGTGCCATCCTTAACCCTATATCACTCTGATCTCTCAATCATTTGTAACAATCATGGACTCTATGGAAAGCTTGGCTTATGTAGAACAAAATTGATGTTTAATAGTTTTTGAAACAATGCTTGTAAGGACCATAAAATTTAGCACGAAAATTGGTACCTTGAGCTAGCCTGGCAACACGCGCACGAGATACCTTGTTATGCTAGCAATTTTACAACTTCAAACACTAAAAACCTTACATAAATATATCTCTCATTAATGAATCAAATTCAAAAAACTTTAATCTAAAATTAAAGAGAAAGATTCAATCTTCGACTGTCATGTTGATGTGTCTTTGATTTGAGTCCATTTGGATCCTCAAAATTGGCCATGAAGATTTCAGATTTTATGTCCATGCCTCAAAATTTCCCTAAGTTTCCTATAATGTGCATGAATTTATAGCTCCATAACTCTTTCTCCTTTAATTTTTTAGACTGGAGCTCTCAAGGACAAAGTTAAATAACTTATCTTCCTCTTTCCATGGATATAAAGTTTGCACAAATTGAATCCAAGATGAGAAAGTTATGATTTTTCAAAGTTTAGCTTACAACACTTAGAAAACTTAATAACTTTTTAAATTATCAAGATAACTTCTTTGACAAGTTACTTAAAAAATCCATTAAACCCTTGATTTTATTCACCAATGACCAAATGACATATAAACATGGACTTTCAATTGAATGTTGACCAAAAGTTCACTTGGTCAACCTTGACTTTTGTTGACTTTTGCTCAAATGACTGTTTTACCCACAATTGATCAATTGAATCTCTTTCAATAAAAACTGATGCTCAATCTCTTAATCATAGATGCTTAGGGACATGTTAATAACCATGGGATTAAGTGTTGGTAAAAAAGTCAGAGATAGCCTGGTTTAAACACGGACCCTAATTTTGATCACTTGTGTTAGGAGATGATGATCACGCCTCAAAAGCCTAGTTTCGTGGAGTATGATGAAGAATTTATTCTTGAGCAATGGTGTATCATATCATGATGAGAGAGTATTACTTCAACAAATTGGCTCATATAAGCACCACGCACTTCATCTGGCCAAAACCCTAATTTCAAGAGATGAATAAGGGAAATGTGATTCACTTTAAAACACTTGCAATTTTTAATCCTCTGATGAATCAATGAGACAATTAAGATGTATCAAGGTATTAGAAACCCTTGTAGCTTTAGTGACTCAAAGATTGAGGTCATGGGACCCTTTTTGCATTGATTATCAACACAACCACCCTTTTGTAGCTTATAGAAGAACATGATAACCAAAGTACCTTGATCATATCAAAATGCATGAATGTGTATGATGAGACATGTTGTACCCCAAAATTTACCCTGTCTTTTCTCAAGACATTTCACGAAGGACCTCCAATGCTCCAGGATTCTCAAGGAATTGATCAGACGAAATCACCTCCGAAACATTGAGACCACAAACTAGGGTTTTGACTAAGAACGACTGATCATTGAGTTTTGACCTAATACATGACCTAATGGCTTGAAGAATAATCTCAAAGAATCAAATATAATATGTTGACCCAATTCCATTTCTTAAATCATTTCTCAAGATCAGTGGATTGAGAGTTGAAACTTGGTCAACTATTGGAAAGTCAACTGATACATCAAAAGTCAAACTTTGACTTTTCGGTCAAAATTTGATTTCAAAGATCACAATACATTAAGACACTCAAAATACAAAGCTTGATCATCAAGAAATCAATAAAGATAAAAGTCAATGTGGAAAGTCAAATTTTTCAAGACTTAGAAATTTTTCTAAGTGTTTTTTATACATGATAGTTTCATTACTTCATGCCATTTTTTCACCAAGATGCAAGATGATTCAAAGAAAACTTTCAACATGAAAGTTGTATTTATTGATGATATATACAACTTTTCTTTGCTGATCAAGACTTATATGTGCTTGGATTTTGAGTTATAAGTTCCTGAAGTCATGGCATTTTTGTATAAATACTTAGAGAAATTTTCAACAGGTTTGGTTAGCTTTTTATCCCAACTTCTTGGCCAATTTTCATCAAGTTCCAATTGAATTATTCAAAAATAGAAAACATGAAGGTTGTAAAGTATGTTTCAAGATTTCCAAATTTTCAAAGAACTCATTGAGATCATACTTGAGTTAAGAGAATCAAAGCCATGAAGATAGGGTGTCATTCTTGAATTACAAGGCAGATTTTATGATGAACAAAAACCAAATCCATAGCCATGCTGTATAATCTTCACTTTGCATGCCTCAAACTTGTATATCACTCCTTAATTGAATGCTTACACAACTGACCCAAGTGTTTGATCCTTTGTCCAATTGATCATTCCATTTTTGGAAGAAAGTAACATATCCATTCTTGAAAAGTTCACTTTAATCACGAAGTCAATTTCTTGAGCCTCTAACTTGTTGTTCTGATCACACTTAACTCCTACAAGTAAGAACATACATGTTTAAAGTGATCAACCACTTTAGATAGCTTGGTGCAAACATTGGAAACATGTTCTTCATGCTTGCTTAAAAAATAAGCAAGATAGCCATAACACGTGATTTCAAAATCTGAGTTGTTTCAAGTATCAAACCTTCTCTATAAATAGAGATGTCATTTGAAAGTTAAAGGGCCAAAAGTTTTGTTGTGTAGACAAGCCCTCAAAATCTCCGACTCTCAAAATGCCATAATTGTCCACAAAACCCCCATTCTTGAGCTTTGAAGTCAACAACTTTGAACCTCTCACACCTTGCAAGTTCTGTCCAAACAAACCATCCAAAAACTCCACATACATCATATGGGAGTTGTTCAAAGACAAGAACAACTTCTGTGACATCACTATTACAATTTCCTAAGCTTAAAAATAGCCAACACAACAGTTCAAACTAAAAATACAAATTTCAGCTTCAATGTAACTTTTCTTGACTTTGAACTTTTCATTTCAAACATCATTAATAATTCATTGTTGAATATAGATGTAGTAACTATTTCCTTTTGAAGCTTACCATATCCTTGATTTTATTTCTTGTCAATATTGTGTTGAGAACTGACCTATACACACAATAGAACAATGTTTAAGGTAAAAAAACTACAGCATGAGTCGATGCATACTCACACGTGTCGACTCATTTTAGTGACAAAACATGGTATAAGTCAACACAAAGCCTTATGCATCGATACATACTGCTATCCAGACCCAAAACAGAAAGACAAAAGGTGTATGAGTCAACACATAACACGAATATGGCGACACAAATAAGAAATGAGTCGACACATACCCTTATGTATCGACTCATACTGAGCTGATTTTGGTTTTACAGGAACAAGAAAGATTACGTGTCAATGCAAAGATGCATGTGTCGACACATAATGGTTAAAAAATATTTGTTTCCTTTCTTTTACATTGTTTCTATATTTTCTATAGTTTTCATTCAATATTCAATATGGTTGTAATAGATAATTAGGACCTTTATTTCTTTCCACCCCCCATTGGTAAATTTGTATACCCCATCCCCAAATGATGTAATAGAGTAGGACATTTATTTTCCGCAATTTATCTCTTTTATATAAAATGCTAGTAATTAGGGTTTGTTTGGAAAGATAAAAAATCAATACTTAGACAACCATAATTCAAGAACAACAATGCATGAAAAATAAACACTTTGCACACTTGCACCTCTAGGGTTACCCACACTTGTTGCCTCAGATAAAAATAGTCATGTCCCTTGAACGTGGGATACTTTAGAAAAGACCCTCAAATACAAGATGTAGTCCCTGGATGACCCTTCGATGTTGCCTTCGTAAATGATCTTAGTCCCTTACGACAAATTGCTAAGGTATCCTACATTGTTGCCTTCTATGACTATACGATGACCCATGCCCATCCCTTCACATCCAATGATGAGGATTCTTACCAATCAAAGGTAAGATTGCAATATCTAAAGGAGGAGGAAAAGAACTAAGACTTTTTTAGTAGGTAGAACGCTCATAGTTGGTTGCTCACAACCATTTTCATAACAACATCATTTCAAATGCACCAACTCTTTCAAATAAAATATTTTCAAAAGTCAACACTTTGAATGCATTCTTATAGAGACAAGAATCATTACAAAGTTTGCCTAAACAAAGGCACTTTTTAAAAATACTCTCAAAACCAAAATCACAAATAAATTTCAAACAAAGCATTTCAAAGTGATCAAGCAACTAAGAACCCGTAGATAACTACAGATGAAAAGGGTGCTAACACCTTCCATTTTCATAACCTACCCCCCGAACTCAAGAAAATATCTCAAAAGGTCTTTCCTATTCTTTTCACCCCTTCCTTTATTGGATAAAAGAAAAGTCGGTGGAGACTCTTGCTATTCGCAACAATTTCGATAAAACGCAAAACACCCAAGTCAGTTCTCCTACCGTATTACAAGACACAAAGCCATGTAAGGTAAAAAGAAGAGGGCAAATTTTGAGGTGCAACAATTGCCCCTACATAATCATCTTAAACTCGATAAGTGAGAAAAAGTAACAACTTTTGAACGTTCAAGGTTGAAGAGGATTGAATACTAATAGAACCTAAAAATATGTGCTATGGGCAAAACAAAGCTGAAGAAACACTAGTAACAATATTTTTGTATTTTTCATTTTTTTGAAGTGATGGTGTGAAACAAATTGGATTGAAGCAAGGATAAATGTAGGAAAGACTAGTGGATACTAGATCTTAACAAGAAATATCAGTGGATACTAAATTTGAAAGGTATGCCAATAGAAATTGGACTTTGAAAGGCATGCCAAAAAAATTTAGACATAACCTAATAGGACTAGTAGAAACTAGACTCTAGAAGGTGATGTGCCAAGATCGAACTGGTTCGCAAACAACCAAAATAAGTAGAAACTCAACCCAAGATAGGACAAGTAGAAACTAGACTCTAAATATAACAATAGATATTGTATTATACGGGTAATACCAAACTAATCTAGTCTCGATCAATAAGGAACAGTAGATGGACTGAACCAAAACCATTTCCATTCTAGTTGAACGCTGGCGTGATCGAGGAAAGGTAACGAGTAGATACTCGAATTTTAGGGAGTACTATAAAGAACACACCAGGTAGAAACTGGTGTGCAAACAAGGTAACTGATAGATTTTCGACCTATAAGGAACTAGTAGAAACTAGACTCTGAAGAAGTACTCAATAGGACAATAATAGATATTGGGTCCTATAGCAAAGTGACTAGAAAGTGCGTGTATTTTAAGAAGACACTTGCTGGTCTCGATCGAAGATAAACATTAGATACTTAAATAATCCAAGGGGTATAAGAGACATATAACGAGTAAAGACTCAACTCAAGAAGACTAGTAGTAGAGACTAGTCCAAAGATGAGGACCAAGATATAACTGGGTAGCACACATAGGTAATGAGTAGACACTCAACCTAAGAGAAACTAATGGATACTAAGCTCAAAAGGAAGACCAGGGTAAAACTAGATTCGAAAGGTACACCAATAGACATTGGAATGGACCAAGAAGGGTAGTAGACACTTAAACCGAGAAAAATGAGCCAAGAAAGAACTAGACCATTACCAAAGATAACGAGTAGACACTCTATAACCTGATGATAACATCAAAGAATACTTGTAGGGGTGAAATTGGGACACTGAGGATCATGTGACCTTGTTGGGGGGATAATCCAAAGTTTTTTTAGCAACTCCACTGGGGAAAAGGGGACACATCAATGACTTATGTTTCGATGCATGTTTGAATTATTTATCTATGTAGTAATGTTCCAAAAGAGAATGGAAACAATACATTTTAAGGATGCAATACGATGACGCATGATTCTGTCAGAGAACACCAATAGATATCAAACTTCTCCTATGACTTCTTGGGGAGTATTTTATCAACCTCTCTTCAAGGAAGACAAAAAATTGTACTACTAGGAATATGAAGACCCAAGATGGAGATAAGAGAACTCAAAAACATGACTCATTCTGGATATAAGGTAATCTCGTACTGCTAGGGATATGAGAATCATTGAACAACAAACTCTGTTGGGGATATGAGAAACCTAAGGTAAGAAGTCACAGCGGTAGACTCTTCTAGGGATATGAAACTTATCAACAACCAGATTCAATCTCTACTAGGGAAAATGGAGATCTCAATAAGGCAACTCCTCTGGGGGAAAGAGAGATCTTTAACAAGAGATCTCAATAAGTAGCCTCTTCTTGGAAGTGCCATAATCTTCAATATGTCTTAGCTAAGGAAAAGGAATAATCACGAATAGACTTGGCTAGCGGATGAGTAAAATTTCCTAGCATAAGGAACCTCAAAAATATGCTTCTGTTGGGGAGAGAGAAAATTCTTGGATAAGAAGTCTTCGTGAAGAGACTTTGTTTAGGGAATAAGAAAATTCTCAACCAAAACTTTTGGCTGGGGAAAGAAACTCTGCTTTGGGGAATAGACATTTTCCAAATGAGCATAAATTAACACAATCATTTGTTGAGGAAGGAAGATTCTATACCAAGAAATCTCGTTAATCACATCTTTCAGAGGAAAGATTTTCTGCTAGGCGATGCTGGGAGAAGAAAACTTCAGGTTTTGTTGGAAAATCATCCAAGAACTCTAGTCATCAAACTCTCTTCTTGGGGAGACTCACTTGGGAGAAGTAGAAACTTCAATGCCACTGGGGAAACGACCTAAGCTAGGGATAACATTGTCATCTGGAAAGATGTTGTTCTGGTATTGGCAAATTATACATAAGCAAGTGAATGACAGTTCCTGCAAAACAAATCACAACAAACCTGCCCCAGGTAAAGAATGAAGGAATTTTACTTGAGACGGTCCTTAGACAAACATGGTACCATAATAATTTGAGGTGATTTTCACTAGTGTTCCTTAAGCGCTGAATAATTCTCTTTCACAACTGGTTCATGGAGAGATTTGTTGAATCTCGACGTAACTGCTTCAAATTGATTGACCTTTGAAAAGATTCGCCTCGAGAGGACTTCTTGAGATATGTGTCATTAGGGATAAGTTGCTCTATTGTTATGTACTTCGGAACACTTCCCCTGACTAACCAATGTTGGAAGTGGCTTTAACGACACCTGAGTAGTGGACCCTGATTACTTGGTGCTTTGAGAGATTCTTTAAATATTCGATATATCTTCCCCAAATTGACAAAACTTTGAAAATATTTCTCGACGTGACTGCCCCAGATTGGCTGAATTGGCAAACTTCAATCCCTTTTAAGGGTGCACAAGATTGGGAAAAAAACTTGCACAATGCTCAACAAAGTCTATAGGAATCATGCCCCTTGATGTTATTGCTTCTCTTGGGACATTTAGCTTTTAAATCAAAGAGTGATCAAGTCTCTCTTTTTATGACAAGATTAAGCTCTTCACTAATGCTCATTGTGTAAACTCCCTTGATGTCAAGCAATTATTTTGCATACAGAAAAAGTTTTTTCTGAGAATGATAACTCTTATGCAACACTTTTGTAAGTCTTGAAGTTTTTATATGGAAATGACATTGCGACTTCTTGTGAACGAATCACTTTTAGAGTGCAACACTTGAAATTTTTTTTTCTTTTTAAGAATGATAAGACGAGCATTTGATACCAACATAGATATTTAAAACACACCTTAGTAGTCAGTTAAACTCCATATCGTTGTAGTATGCTTTTGAGTTAACCCATGTTTCAGTTAGGACTTTTCAGGGTTGTAAAGTGTCATGGTTTACGGTTTTAGAAATAAGGATGTAAGGCTAAAAAATTATTTGGGTACCCACCCATTCTCTAGGATGTTCTCCAGTCCTAAGTTCAGTTAATTTGATACGAACACTCATCTGTCAAGAGGAGTTTGAAATGGTTGAGGAACCAACGAGGTTTTTGGACATGACAGTCACTCACTTTTTGGTGTTTGATCACACGAATATGTTCTTTGTTGTGGATTTCTATTTTGTGATCCTTTCTCGCCTTTTAGTCTTTTCATTCTTTTTTCGCTTTCCTTAACTTTTTCTTGGACAAATTCTTCTGAATTTTGATTTTGAAGTCCAGTGGGATGCTCTATTTTTGCCTAAGTCACTTGTTTTCAAGTTTTCAACTTAGCGAGATTTCTTTCTGTTATCTTTTTTCATTTTTTATTTTTGAACAAGTCATGTGACCTCGAGTCTTTTTGACTTATTGAAAGTGTTGCGACTGGCTCATTCCTTGGTTGGTGAGGGATAAGAATTGTGGTTTCACGGATTTCTAGACCTCCTGATGAGAGGAATAACCATTATGATTTTGATATTTCTTGACCTTTTGATGTGTGAGGGATAAAGTGTGATTGATCCTCGAATACTCACTCCCTCTTGAAATTTGAACACTCGGTCAAATTAACTGAAGCAAGATTACTAATGAAATGAAAATAAAGTAAAGAAACCAATGATTAACATTGTTGAGGAGACTTGAATCCGTATGACATTATTGATTTTGACAACTTTATGAAATCTTGATGCTCTCTTGGGAAAGAGATTCCCCTTCTGATCTTCTGCGAACACAATATCCTTTGAATTGATCAAAGCTTGGACTTTATCTCTAGATGACATACAATCTTTAACCGAATGGCCAGGTGCCCCAGCATGGTAATCACATCTAACGTTGGTATCATGATTAGGAAGGGAATTTATAGACGGTACTGAAGTACACAGCCTAACCAACTGAAGCTCAAGCAAGCATGGAGACGAATTAGAATAAATCATTGGAATGGGATCAAAGTGTTCCTCAGGCCTCTTCTGTCTTTGCTGATAAAACATACCCCTTGAATTCAGTTGGTGAATGGGAACTAGTTGCTGACAGGATGACCCAGGAACTCAAGATTGGGGAGGAGATCGAAGAAGCACTCCATGGTTTGAAGAAAATCCCAAAAGATTAGGAGAATAAATAAGTTATGTTGCAGAAGCAAGTATAGGATAACTTTCCTTTGTCAACACTGTATTTAGAATTTCCATAACCAAACTCAATTGAGTCTTTAACTAGTTGTTTTTCTCTCTTAAGAGTTTCTTGCCACGGGCCATAGCATGCATGTTTATCATAAAGAGCCACATATGAACCTTCATATCGATCAATTCCTCACGAAGTTGTTCCATAACTGATCTCTGATTGATGAGATTTGCATAGTGACGAGAAGCCAAGCTTGCAGTTCTGAAGAGAAGACCAAGTTTAAATAAGAATCCTTGACTCTAGACACCTGTTATGCATGATATGCATGGAGTTAATGGTACGCATGCAATTCCATGTTCGATCATTTCCAAGGAACCTTCATACTTTGATTTTGATTTTAAGAAAGTAAGAGATGGAAATGTACAACACAAAGCTCACAAGCATGTTTCCTTGGAAAGGGAAAGAACATGTGTGTTAAAATAATGTTAACATATTATGTATGCACTAATACAGGATCAAGGTTCTCATCACAAAGGATAATTGTTGTGTTGGTTCTGGACCATCTAAATATCATAGGATCAAAGGCAATGGAACATCTGAATATAAGAACCAAGTACCATGAAGATTAACAATAATATAGGATCAAGTCTCCCTAATATCTGGATAACTGCTGAGTTGCTTCTAAATAATCGGATGTCACATGATCAAAAGTATGGAACACACACCAAAAGAACAGGTAACCAAAGATACATGTATGATCATTCCTTCCCCACTCATTGGTGTAGTCTAGATCCGGGTAAGGTCAAAGGGTAACTCAGAGTTGTTAGTTTGCCTGCTAAGTACTATCATTGTAACATCTACATGTAAATGATAGTACTACACTTGAACCTCGACTGAGCGTGGCTCACATGAATATGCTATTTTATGCCTCACGCCTCATAGACATCATGAGTACACTCTAGTCCTAGTGTTCCTAGATGACATATCATAGTCTGGGTATTGAGCTTTTACCTCATAGTAGCATCCCATCCTAACAAATAAATAACACAAAAACATATCCAGAGTATTGAAAACTAGAAAAATAAAATGCAGCACATGAAAGCATATAAATAAATGAAGCAATAAAGCACCAAACAAACAAACACCCAAAGAAAAGAAAACAAACAAAATCTAGGACTGACTTGCATAGGTCCCTAGCAAAGTCGCCAGTTGTCGCTTCTGGGATTTTCATCGAAGCACGAAGGAGGCGGAAAGAAGAGTCGCCATCAATGTTATTTATCCCAAGAAAGGGAAAGGAAACACTGATTAAACCTAAAGAGATAGAAATAACATGGTCTCACGACTAAGAGAAGGGGTAAGGAAGTCAATTACGCGAGGGAAAGGTATCATCACCGCTCACGTATGTGGTACTCTACAGGATCCACTCAAGTTTGTTCTAATCTAAGGGTGTGTAAAAAAATTAAAGCTTAATGCTAAGGGAATGCATGAAAACTATATACAAAAAGAAAGTTTTTATTAGTTGTGCCCGCCGCAGTTGCGAACTTTTGTGCATATGTACCACCTTTCGTGCAATAAGTGATCGGGGCACTCGTAGTTCACCTAAAAATATGTTTTGGTTTGTTGTGTGTTTTTTATGAACAATTCTAGCGAAGCATATCCTTTTTGAAAATATTTTAAAAGAAGATCCAAATGGAAAAATACGTTTGAATTGGTTGGTATTTTTTACCTTGAAAAAGGATTTGGTGATTTGTATCACATTAAAGACTATGATCACAAAGGAAACACAAGGTTCAGGAATGGACCCCTTCATATTCCTCCTGATGGATTAAGGCTCGTGACACATGGTTCACATCATTATTTATCAAGTGTTTTGATATTTTCTTAAGAAAGAAGTTTTAGTTTTAACATGGATGCAAAAGAGAAAGACTAAACAAAAGGGGATCCAAATCCTATAAGTTGACATGCTTGTGGACCTAAAGTTTAGATGAGAGGCGTATCTACCTAATGTTTTCATGCATGGATTCCTATTCTAAGGTCAATTTATTTCAAACTTAGAGAAGAATGAACTAAAGATCCTATGGGGAACATGGCAATCTCACAAAAGAGAAGAAGAAGAAGAAGAAGAAGAAGAAGAAGAAGAAGAAGAAAAGGAAGAAACAAGCAGTCATACACTTAGATAAGAGAGAAAGCAAGTTAACATCACATAAAGCACTTAGACAAGATACCAATAAAATACCTACTTAGATAAGCAATTAACACCCAAACAATCATGTATATAGGTGGATACCTAAGTAAGCAATCAAGAAGGAAGAGAGATGGCAACACATCAATCAAGTATACATGCATAACGTTAGATACATAAGCAAGTAAGAAAGTATGAGAAAAGATGACAATACATCAAGTAAGAAAGCATATAGGTGGAGACCTAAACAAGCAAGAAAGTAGGAGAAGAGATGATAAAATATCAAACAAGGATGATAGCACATCAAGTATAAAAAGAAGAATAATGATGATAACACACAAAAAGAAGTAAAGAGGAATAAATGGTAAAACATCAAGCATACATGTATTAATATGACAAAACATCAATTCTCAAAGAAAAGAGAAGAATGATAAAACATCACTAAACACACAAGTCAATGTGATAAAACATAAAGAGATGGAGATCTCAAAACCAAACTTGAAGAAGTGAAGAAGGAATGTAAGAGAGCAAATGATAAGCACTCAAAGAGGCATGGAATAAAATCACATCAAAGTAGCATGTTAGTGTAACACCCCAATTCTACCCAATAATTATATATAAAATCAGAGGTATAAAATTCCGACAACCAAATCAGGATGATACAAATTTAACTTAAAACAACGACATTCATTACAGATACACAACACATTAAACTGGGTTGAACCAATAGAAACATAAATTAATATTTCCAAAGCCAACAACTTTCATAACTACGCAGCGGAATCAATTATTCAACTTACAAGAATATAACATCTTTATCCAACTAGAACAACTTCAAATACCAGTTATTTAACGAACAACAACTTAAACTGCAAAAACTTAATAATAAGAAATATAAAATACCAACGTTCATCCCCCTAGTGTTACGTATTAGAGCAATGACACCGACTCGAACTACTGAAGGTAAACCGCCTTCACTCTGGATTACATGCATGTTACCAACATCGGGGTAACATTCAAACAGAAGGGGTGAGATATCTAACAATATAATTAAAAATATAATAAATAAAACATTAGAATCAGTTCATACATATTCACTACTTCTCAGATTTTAACAACATAAGCATAAACAAATCAACCATACAACGACTCAGAATGCAACACAGAATGCAACTTGTATTTCTACAAATGCATGTGGTACCAATGGAACAGAACTCCCAACTTAAAAACCTTCCAATAAATAGAGGCATCAACAAGGCATAAGCCTTCAACTTAAAATTTTTCCAATCCAGGCCAACTTAACGAGCATCAGCTCCAACTTGATATGTCATGTATGTGACACAACATGAATGTAGCAACAACAACAACAAACAAACACTCAACATAGATCAACGTTGGCCATAAGCCTACAACATCAACAACAATTCAACATAGATTCAACATAAATTAACATTGGTCATAAGCCTACAACTTAATATCTTCCCGTAATTAGAGGAATCTCAACATAAATCATTAACCTACAATTTCTCAACTCAAACAAACTTACACAACACTGGTATCGACCAAAACAACATTACGGGCAAAAAGGGATAGGGATACTACGTGCCCCTCGACATGCATAACAACCAAGAAAGAAATACAACTAATTTATACTCCTAGGCCCAACCTGAAACTTCGTGCCGCTCGACAAAAATACCATGCTCCTCGGTATGCCTCGCAGCCTAATGTCGCTCGACATCAATCACATATATTCTCTGATACATCTTGCAGCCTAAATTCCGCTCGGCACCTAACACCATCAGCATCCTCCTCGACCACTAGTTCTGGCCAACAACATGGAACAATACAATGTCTTAACGACCATATCAATACAATCAATAATTTTCGACTAACTACTCAAAAAAACATATCAACGAGCAACTATATTTCCAACAACAAATTCATTAATTATACAAGACAATCACGCAGAAACCTTCCTAAAACAACCACAACAACAATTTACTAATTTCCGGCCAACCACTCGGAAAACCACAACTTCAGAAACGACCATAACAACGAGTGATAAACTACCCTAACCTATCCATTGATTATACCAGGAAATCATACATACAACTCCAAACGCCCACAACATAACAACCGAGCAACTTTTTATAACAGATTCATTAAACAGTCGCACGGTAACTCCCTAAACGACCACATCATGAGGAAACGAGCAACTTTGATAACAAATTCAGAAACATCAACATACACAATCATACAAATGACCAATTACCGTATAATACACATCATAAATCCCATTATACAGTCAGAACCCCACCCTTAACTGGATTGAAGGTCGCTCTACCAATTGTAACCGACAACCTTGTTTTGCTCTGCTCGGGAACCGCGCAAGCTTTCTCGACGACCATGCAACTCTTCCGGTCAAAGCATAAACCCTTAATCACCAACTAAATCAAATCATTGTGTCATCTTAACCTTATATCTTTAACCTATTAGGCTTAACTTTCACACGCCCACTTTACTACTCCCAACCAATAAAATAGGTCCAACACAATTATCCCATTAGTTCCAAATTATTATTATTATTAATTAACTAATTAATTAATTAATAATAATCTAACAAATTATACCAATAATTCTCAACATCTCAGAACTTTACCAAATAATCTAAAAATAATTTAATTAAATAATTAATTAAAGAAACGGGCGTTACAACTCTCCATCACTTAGAGTATTTTCGTCCTCGAAAATTTACTTTATTCAAACAACTCAATTTTCGTCCTCGAAAATTTACTTTATTCGAACAACTCAGGATAAGAGTCCCGCATCTTGCTTTCCAACTACTAAGTCATGCTTTCTCAGGCAGCTCCTAGCCAGACTACTTTCACCAAGGCAATCTCTTCGCCTCATAAAGTCTTCATTTCAAGATCCGCGATTCATACAGACATCGTCTCCACAGTAAGATTATCATTTACTTGTACATCATCCATATGAATCACATGAGATGAATCTGCAATATACTTACAAAGTTGTGACAGATGAAACACATCATACAAATTCGAGAGATTAGGCGGTAAGGCCACTCTATAAGCAACATTTCCAACTCTGTCTGAAATCTGATACGGACGAATAAAACGAGAAGTGAGCTTCTTAGACTTCAATGCTCACTCAACACCAGTCACAGGTGTAACTCTCAGAAAGACATGGTCACCTACTTGAAATTCCAAATCTTTCCTTCGCCTGTCATGATAACTCTTCTGTCTACTTTGGGAAGCTTTCGTATTTTCTCAAATAAACTTCACCTTCTCAGCAGCCTCACGAACAAGTTTAGCTCCAAGCACTACACTTTCTCCAGATTCATGCCAACATAAAGGGGTCCTACGTCTCTGACCATAAAATGCTTCAAAATGTTCCATTCCAATACTAGAATGGTAACTGGTATTATAATTTAATTCTATTAATGGAAGATAAGTATCCCACAAACCTCTCTGTTCAAGAACACATGCCCTCAACAAATCTTCTAACGACTGAATAGTCCTTTCAGTTTGACCATCCGTCTGAGGATGATACGCCACACTCAACTTCAACTTAGAACCCAACGCCTCTTGCAAACTCTTCCAAAAATCGGAAGTAAACCTCTGATCTCTATCTAACACAATACAAAAAGGAACACCATGTAGCTTCACAATTACACTAGTGTAAATCTCCGCCAACTTTGATACTGGAAAAATGATGTTAATAGGAATAAAATGAGCCGACTTTATAAGCCTATCAGTAATCACCCAAATCGAATCATATACTCTTGAAGAATTAGGTAGCCCCGTCACAAAGTCCATCGAAATGCCATCCCATTTCCATTCTGGAACTTCTAACAGTTGCATCAACCCTGCAGGCCTCTGATGTTCCACTTTTGACTTTTGACAAGTCAAACATGCATACACAAACCAATCCACATCACTCTTCATCCCATGCCACCAAAACAAATTATTCAAATCTTGATACATTTTTGTAGCTCCCGAATGAATGCTCAACTTGCTTCTATGACTTTCCTCGATAATCACTTTCTTCATCTCTGCATCATCAGGAATACAATTTCGATTACAAAATCTAAACACACCTTGCACATCTAACTTAAAATCACTATTCTCAGACTGATCGATCCCAACCATTGAATATACTAGTTTCACTTCTAACTTCTGAGCTTCTCTGATACTATCTAGAAAATCATTATTAATCTTCAACATTCCCAACATAACACTTTACGGTGTAACCTCGCAAACTAAGGTCATATCTCTGAACTGTTCAATCAATTCTAACTCTTTAACCATCATTGTCGACATATGTAAAGTCTTTCGACTTAATGCATCAGCTACCACATTCGCCTTTCCTAGATGATAATTCAAACCGAAATCGTAATCTTTTAACAACTCCAACCATCTTCGTTGTCTCATATTCAATTCTTTCTGATCAAATAAATACTTTAAACTCTTATAGTCGCTAAATACTTAAAATCTAGAACCATAAAGATAATGCCTCCAAATCTTCAAAACAAAAACAACTGCAACAAGCTCTAAATCATGCGTAGGATAGTTCTTCTCATAAGTCCTTAACTGCCTTGATGCATAAGAAACTACCTTTTCATTATTCATAAGAACACCTCCTAAGCCCATCTTAGAAGAATCAAAATATAACACAAAAGGTTCTACTGGATTAGGTAATGTCAAAATCGGAGCCGACGTCAATATTTTCTTCAATTCTGTAAAACTTTTTTCACATTGAACGTCCCATACAAAGGCTCTACCTTTACAAGTCAACTTAGTCAACGGAAGTGCCAACTTAGAAAAACCTTTGATAAACCTCCTATAATAACCAACTAATTCCAAAAATCTTCTAATCTCAGTAGCCAACTTTGGAGTTTCCCACTGCAACACACACATCTTCCTCAGATGGATCTACAACAATGCCACTACCTTAGATAACATGACCAAGAAAACTAACCTCCTTTAACCAAAATTCACACTTAGATAGCTTTTCATACAACTTCTTCTCTCTCAAAACTTGCAATAATATTATTAAGTGTTATGTATGTTCTTCCTATGATTTAGAGTAATCACCACTACAAAGCGATCCAAATGATTATGAAAGGTATGGTTCATGTACTCCATGAATACTCCCGACACATAGGTAACACCGAAAGGCATCACCGAATACTCATAATGTCCATAACGCATTCTGAAATTCGTCTTCTGGATATCTTCATCCTTCACTTTAATCTGATGGTAACCCGACCTTAAATCAATCTTACTACACAACGAGCACCTACCAATTGATCCATCAAGTCATCTATTCTTGAAAGTGGATACTTGTTCTTAATCGTCACTTTATTCAATTGTGTATAATTAACACAAAGTCTCATACTTCCTTCTTTCTTCTTTACTAGCAACACTGGAGCTCCAACGGTGATACACTTGGCCTTACAAATTTCTTTTCGAGTAACTCTTCCAATTGCTTCTTTAATTCTGACAATTCAGATGCATACATTTTGTATGGTTCCATAGAGAGAGGTTTGGTACCAGGTACAAGATCAATAGAAAATTCGACTTCTCTCTCTGGCGGTACATCAGGAATTTCATCATAGAAAACTTCAGGAAATTAACGCACCACTCGTAATTCCTTAATTACAGCTTGATTCTCGATAGATAGTGACGCCATCAACGAGAACATTTGAGCCTCTTCTTGCATCAACAGCCTCAACTGTCTACTAGACAACAGACCAACTTCCTCTTCCTCGGGAGTAAAAAAACTCACAGACTTGTTATAACAGTTAATGTGAGTATAGTTATGCTCTAACCAGTTCATACCTAAGATCATATCCAACCCACTTAAAGGAAAACAAACCAAATCAACAACAAAGTCTCTGTCAAAGATCGACAAATGAAACTTTAAACACACAAGAGAAGTAGTCACCGACCCCTTGGCTGGAGTATCGACGACCATCTCTCCATTCATAGAAGACAACATAAGACCCAGTCTTTCAACATAATCTGTAGCAATAAATTAATGAGTAGCACCGATATCAATAATAGTAATTAAAGGAGTACTATTAATGAAACATGTACTTCTGATGAGTCTGTCCTTATTAGCCGTATGATTCTCAGCCAAAGCAAACACCTTTCCACTGGTTTGCGCCTTCTTTGGTTTCTAACACTGACTACCAATGTGTCCTTATTCACCATAATTGAAGCAAATCATATCCTTATGCTTGCACTCAGATACAACATGTCCAGTCTTACCACAATGGAAACACCTCTTCACTTTAGCAGTACACATGTTGCTCTTATGCCCAGGTTTTCCACATTTGAAACAAACCACACTAGCAGGAGCATCTCCCCCACTAGTTCTCTGACGCTGAGCAACTTTCTGTTTACCTTTTTCAACTAGGGAATCATAAGGCTTACCACGATTTTGTTGGTACTTACCCCTCTTCTCATTGATAATCTTATAATGAGCATTATTATCCTCTTTATAAATTTTGCAACTATCAATCAAATCAGCAAAGACATGAATATTATGGTATCCAACTGCCTTCTTGATCTCTGGGTGCAACCCATTCTCAAACTTGATGCACTTCGAAAACTCAACATTAGCCTCGCTATAGTGCGGATAAAACTTAGCCAACTCCACAAACTTTGTAGCATACTCAACAACTGACATACTTCCTTGCTTCAGTTCAAGAAACTCAATTTCCTTCTTGCCACGAACATCTTCAGGGAAATACTTCCTCAAAAATTCCCTACGAAACACAACCCAAGTGACATTTTCACCTGCAGCTTCCAAATTCTAAAAAGTCTCTAGCCACCAATCATCAGCCTCGACTGCTAGCATATGAGTACTATAAGGAACCTTCTGCGCTGGAGTGCAGTCCATCACACGGAAGATTATCTCAATCTCCTTCAAATAATCCAACGCTCCGTCAGGATCATATTTACCCTTGAAGGTATGTGGATTCTCCCTCTGGAAGATCGCCAAACTACGAAATCCAGCATTCCCGTCAGTGTTCGGCTAATTCTCCATAGAATTTTCCATTGCTTCTAAAGCAGCAGCGAGTGCAACATCTTTCCTTCAAGCCATCTCAGCTTATCACTATAACACAAACAACTGTTAGAACTCAAGGTAACAATTCTCGATTGTTAGAAAAAACTACGACTCGACAACTTGGTCGGATGAACCGACTTTGCTCTGATACCAACTTTGTAACACCCTAATTCTACCCAATAATTATATATAAAATCAGAGTTATTAAATTCCAACAACCGAATCAGGATGCTACAAATTCAACTTTAAAAAATGGCATTAATTACAGATACATAACACATTAAACTGGGTGAACCAACAGCAACATAAATTAATCTTTTCAAAGCCAACAACTTTCATAACTACGCAGCGGAATCAATTATTCAACTTAAAGGAATATAACATCTTTATCCAACTAGAACAAATTCAAATACCTGTTATTTAACGATCAATAGCTTAAAGTTCAACAACTGAATAATAACAAATATAAAATGTAAGCGTTCATCCCCCCACGAGTGTTATGTATCAGAGTAATGACACCGACTCAAACTACTGAATGTAAACCACCTTCACTCTGGATTACCTGCAGGTTACCAACATCAGAGTAACATTCAAACAGAAGGGGTGAGATATCTAACAATATAATTGAACGTATGATAAATAAAACATTAGAACCAATTCATACATATTCACCACTTCTTAGAATTTAACATTATAAGCATAATCAAATTAACGACACAACGACTCAGAATGCAACACCGAATGCAACTTGTATTTATGAAAATGCATGTGGTACCAATGGAGCAGAACTCCCTACTTAAAAATATACCAATAAATAGAGGCATCAACAAGGCATAAGCCTTCAACTTAATATTTTTCCAGTCCATTCCAACTTAACGAGCATCAACTCCAACTTGATATGCGATGTATGCGACACAACATGAATGTAGAAACAACAACAACAAACAACCACTCAACATAGATCAATGGTGGCCATAAGCCTACAACATCAACAACAATTCAACATAGATTCAACATAAATCAATGTTGTCCATAAGCCTACAACTTAATATCTGCCCATAAAAGAGGCATCTCAACATAAATAATCAACCTGCAATTTCTCAACTCAGAACAACTTACACAACACTGATATCGACCAAAATAACATGTACGGGTAAAAAGGAATAGGGAGACTATGTGCCCCTTGACATGCACAACAACCAAGATAGAAATACAACTTATTTATACTCCTCGGACCAACCTGCAACTTCATGCCGCTCGAAAACAGTACCATGCTCCTCGGTACGCCTCACAGCTTAATGTTGTTGACATCCAACACATATATTCTCCGACACACCTCACAGCCTAAATTCCACTCGGCACCTAACAACATCAGCATCCTCCTTGACCACTAGTTTCGGCCAACATCATGGAACAATACAACGTCTTAACGACCACATCAATACAATCCAAAATTTCCGACCAACTTCTTAGAAAAACACATCAATGGGAAACTATATTTCCTACCAATAAATTCATTAATTATACAAGACAGACACGCAGAAACCTTCCTAAAACGACCATAACAACAATTTACTAAATTCCCGCCAACCGCTCGGAATACCACAACTTCATGACGACCATAACAACGAGTGATAAACTACCCTAACCTATCCATCGATTATACCAGGCAATTGTATAGACAACTCAAAACGTCCACAACATAACAACCGAGCAATTTCCTATAACGGGTTCATTAAACAGTCGTACGGTAACTCCCTAAACGATCACATCATGAGGAAACAGGAAACTTCAATAACAAATTCAGATATATCAACGCACACAATCATAAAAATGACAAATTCTCATCTTATACACATCATAAGTGACAAGATAAGACGTGTATCTCAAGTAAGTGGCAAAACATGGCATCAAGAGGACATAAACAAGACGTGGAGACATCTCTAAGGGCCATGCTTCAAGGTTATGGATGTAGAAACCATAAAAAGAAAACAATTAGGCAAATACACTAGCTAGTGAAGACTTAGGAGCTAAGTGCCTAACATATCATGTCATAAGGAAGTTAAGTGAAGTGAAAGAGATGAGTAAGTGATAAATCAGAAGTTAACACATGAGAAAATCATCATTATCACATTAACACACATGGGGAAGATTCTCATCAAAGTCATACAAGAAAATGATCACAATCAACCCTAAGTGGACATAAGTTCTCAGGTATTTCTAAAAAGCAAACAAATTGGAAAAAAAGAGGTAATATGAAGAAGAAGAAGAGGTAAAATAGACATGTTATAAACTTATCACAAAGCTCATGGTCAAAAATAAGTTCAATTAGTCATTGAAAACATTGCTCAAACACCAAGGTACACAAACTAGCATCAATCAAAGTTGTGATGTGAAGTGGAAACAAGTGTGTGATTAATTGAACATGGAATAATGTTTCAAGTATGAGTGAAGTAAGAAGAAAAAACTTAAGGTTAACATATACTATTTACCTATAAACATCCCTAGGGTATCACTACTAAAGCACATACAAAGGTTAGTGTAAGAATTGGTCAATACAACACCCTAACATACTCCTAAGGGCAAGTGAAGCACAAGAAAGGGGTAGACAAAGAGGGAATATGACTAGAGGATGTCAAAGAACATAGGTCATTCGCAAATGAATTCTAATATCACACATTCAAACATCACAAGTAAAGAGATAAAGTTGCATACATAGCGCACAAGGAAAGTTACCAAAGGAGACAACCAATCATGTTCAAGTTAGACAAGTAAGGGTCAAATAATGAAAGCATAATTGAAGACTTATGGAATGTATTACTTTTTGAATAAGTTAATTCAAGATGAGGTTCAAGAGTAACAAGGTAAGAAGATGAAACTTCATACACAAGATAAAGCCAAACAATTGATGAATAACATTATTCAAGGATGTATAACACTTGTCTTAAACCAAATAAGATTGATAAAGATCAAATGGAATAAGGGGATAATTATAGGTCATTAGGAAGTAGGTAAGTCCCTCTTATAGTATCCATCATGAACTTGAAGCCTCAAACAAAGTCATCAATATAACATGCTCAAGTATCATGACAAACTAGCAAAAGATGTAGTCTCTAGTGCACACAAGCATTGTGATTTAAATAGATATAAGTTAATGTTATTAGAGGTTATGGATAGTATCCAACATCAAGATACATTAAAGAGACATGGCACACAAGTTCATGAAGCAATCACTAACAATGATGCTCAAAACACAAGTAAGAAAGCAAATGTAGCTTCTAATAGGTCACCATGTTTGTTAGCAAGTAAGTGCTTAAAACTTGGATCATAGAAGCGTGGAGAATTAAAATGGTAAGAGAGGTTAAGATAAAAACTTAATCACAAAGATTTTGGACCATGGTCCTTTAGAGGATTCAAAAACCATCACACACAAACTAGGTCAAAACAATGATGTGGCTCCTAACTTGTCATCATGATGAATTGACAATGAAATGTCGATCAAAGAATCAAAGGAGATATGCATGAAATCATTTTAAGACCTTAGAGGTCAGAATAAAGTTCAAGAGATCTCAATTAATTTGGATCAATGGTACTCAAGTAGAAGTGCACAAAAGCATCCTCTTAAACCATGATCATAAAAGATGAACAAATAACTTTAAAAAAAGGAAATGTAAGAGAGCTTAAATGGTTCAGAGATATGATCTCAATTGTATTAACATGTGATGATAAATAGGAGAAAGAATAAGGAACTTGGTTCCTCATAGGTTGCACAAGTGCATACCTTATATCTCAAGCAACAAAGTATCTAGGCAAGAAACATGTTCAAAATAGCAAGGCAAAAGAAGAATTGATCAAATGAAGTCCCATGATTCTCAAGGCCTAAAGGGAATATCCTTGAATCTATCATCCCTCACTCATTGAACCACAAACAAAATTTCATAAGAAATGGTTCAAGAGATCAATCAAAAACCTCTTAGGATTTCACAAAATAAGTACATAATGTGCACAAGAAAGATTAATCCAATATTGACCTTAAAAGGACCTATAGTTTGAATCCAATTTATATGATCCTTTAGCACACATATACCCACAATGTGACAAGATTTTATCATCAAAACATGTTCAAAAATTACAAAGTGAAGGCCCTATTTGTCAAGACAAACTCCAAGGGACAAGTTTTCAATTTAAATCAAGTCAAAATAGCAAAGTGATGTTAAAATAAAAATAAAAATCATAGACAGGATCTTCAAACATACATAGATCAAAAACACCCCTTAATACTATTTACACATTGAAGGAAGTTGGAAAATAAAATCAAAACTTGGAAACTAGGCATGAAAGGCACTCAATGAAACACCCCTGACAAAAAATTTCCAAACAACAACAAAATCAACACGGAAAATTATTGAAAAATCACTTTTAGTGTCTCAACACATTCACAAACATCCACAAGTTAATTTGGAGTTTTCAGATCAAGGGAAGATAGAAAATGAAGGAAAAGTTTTAGCCTAAGCAAGAAAAGGACCAAAACAGATATTGATCTTCAACAATTTTTAAAATAAAAAATAAAATAAAATAAAAATGGTTTAAAAAATATCATAATCATCTCTGCACATTAAGGAACATATAAAATATTTTTGTCAATTTTTTAGGTTAAGGAATTGTTGGCTGAAGATTTTGATAATATTATTAGAAGCAAAGTAAATGGGACGTTTCGATCGAAATGAAACAAAACGTCATGTTTCGAAATAGTAGAAGCAATGCTTCGAATGAGCATATCAAAGCTTGGAGCTTCGAGTGACAGTTATGAGAATATATCCAAAGAAGTCTCGAAATGATAACAAGGCTGTATCTAAGAAGTGCGTTCGAAGCGAAGAGGTGCCAAAACATTTGAAATTCAAATGCTAGCGGGATGTTCGAAATTTGAAATATATGCGCTGGAGCATTCGAAGACGCGTAGAAGCGAGAGAGAGGCATTGCTCTGCATGTTCTGAACGTGGCAGAATCTTATAGCAAGACCTTTATGGTCGAAGTAGTATAAATAGAAGTCTTAGCATTAGGATTTCGTGTGTCATATCTATTTGTACAAAAAACTCAGTAAACATTCAAATTACCACATGGCTAGGGAAACGAATGCAAGAGCAATGTGCGTATGATAACACCACATGTTTATGATTTAATGAAAACCCTCTATCATTTCCAGTACTTTCCTTATCTTTATGTTAATACCATTTACAAGTTTTTGCATCTAAAGTCTTTTTATTCGAAATCTTTTCACTAATGCCTTACATTTAAATGCTTTCTTTCCATTTCAAATACTTTACATTTCAGAAACTGTTATACATTTCATGCCTTTATCTTCAAGTTTTTATCCTTCGAACACCTTTTTTACTTAAAGTCATTTTACAGATTTCTTGCATTAAACGCTTTCTTCATATTTCGAATCTTTTACATTAACTGTTTTCTTTACGTTTCGAAGTCATTTACTTGTCTTTTATGCAGTTTTTACATGTCTTTACAATTAACTTTTATTCATGCAATTTAGTTTCGCGCACATATATTTTGATTACACCTTTAGATCTTTAAGAGAGAAATCGAAATAAGTCAAACACCTACACAATATTCTAAATACCAACCATGAATACCTGTTCGATCATGAGAGTTACCCTAATGACCAACACGTCCTAGGATCAATCTAGTCGATCCTGCGAGTTACCAGAGGAATTGAATAACAGTCAGTAAGTTTATTCGATAGTTTGGAGGACTAGCGGTTGTTTACAAGAAATCACTGTAAACAAATTGGCACATCTGGTGGGACACATCGTTGGACATTACGGAGTTTTAGAACAGAAATAAAGATTGTTGAGACATAACCATTATAAAAAGACCCTCTGAGTGATAAGTTTGTTGTTTTATGAACCTAAGAAGTGGTAAAATAACCAACAGCAATCAACCCTTATCCAGAAGGAAACGTTCGAACAAGATGTCTAACTCTGACAATCAACAAGGGGAAAAAAATGTCCCACATACAACAGGCACTAACGTGTCCGCTTCGATGGGAACGTCTAATGTGATCCCTTCGAATGCACAGTCTGTTTCCTCTTCTACCAGTAATATAGCCACTAATGGAGTAAGTGGCATATCAACTAATAGTTCGATCTTAGGAAATACTGGAACCATTGGTTATTCTGGGGGATTTGTCCCACCATAAGGGACACAAACCCATTTCGCCACTCCACTAACTAGACCACCCGGTTTCAATGGTAATAGAACCAGAAATTCCTCTTATGGAATGCCAACATCTTTTATGGCAGGTTTACACAATTCCACATCGAATTCATCACCACAATTGGGGTCTGGGTCTGGGGCGAATCAGTTTATGACAAATAACCAAGGGTCAGTGGGTTATAGCACAATGCCTATTTTAACCACAGAAAATCAGTTGGCTTTTAGGCAATTGATGGATGACAGTAACCATAATATGATAGGGGTATTAGCACAAACTATGCAGGAAATATTTTCCCCAATAGTACAAAATGTGACTGTGACAAACAGAGAAAACGCAGATAACATGAGTCGAATAGCAGATTTCTTTGCTCCCCCAGAAAGGTGTAGGCAGAATCAGGCGGGAGTTCGAGCAAACATGCCTGTTATGGAACAAGTTGCTAACGACCCAAACTATAGACCACCTAGAGAAGAAGTTAACTTGGGGGCAAGGGCACAAAGGCTAGAAGCCCCAATGATCCCAGGCCCACAAAGAGAAATCATGGAACCAGGGGCAAGGGTCGAAAGGCTGGAAGTCCCAGAGTTTCGAGAAGAACAACCTAGGGGGGTTGTCACGGTGGGTCGAAATCAAGATGCTGATGTTGTCGTTCATAGAATTCGAAACGATAACATCTTGGCAGAGAACAATTTAACCACCATGATAGAGAGAGTTATGGCCCAGAATGGCCTCAACACAGGAATTAGAAGGCCAAATTATGCTTCTCCTACATTAGATTGCATAATGCATACTGATTTATCTAGGGGATATAAAGTCCCTAAATTCACAAAGTTTGCTGGGGATACCAATGAGTCAACAGTCGAACATATAGCCAGATATCTAACCGAAGCGGGAGATATAGCCAATAATGAAGACCTCAGGATCAAATACTTCCCAAGTTCCCTGACTAAAAACGCCTTCACATGGTTCACCACTTTGCCCCCTGGGTCCATTGACACTTGGGCGCTTTTGGAGAGATTATTCCATGAACAGTTTTACATGGGACAGTCAAAAATAAGCTTGAAGGAATTAGCCAGTGTCAAGAGAAAGTTCACTGAACCCATAGATGATTATCTGAATAGATTTAGGCTTTTGAAATCCAGATGTTACACAGTGGTGCCTGAACATGAGTTAGTCGAAATGGCCGCTGGTGGCTTGGATTACTCTATTCGAAAGAAGCTAGACACTCAATATTTGAGGGACATGGCTCAGTTAGCCGACAGGGTTCGACAGGTCGAAAGGCTAAAGGCCGAAAAGGCCAGAGTCTTTAAAAATAATAAGAAGGAAAGGATCTCCTATGTTGGAACTGAGGAAGCAGGAGATTATCCTGAATTCGAATTCAAAGAGGTCGAAATCGACGTCGCTGAATTAAAACAGGCACCACCCTACTCCTGCAAATTATTAGTTCCCACAAAAGGGAAGGAGATTGTTGAAAATGAGAAAAGTGACAAATTCCCAAAGAAGGTTTATACCTTCGATGTCACTAAATGTGACGAGATTTTTGATTTACTTGTCAAAGATGGCCAACTCATTGTGCCATCAAATGTAAAAATACCTCCTTTAGATCAAAGAAAGAAGAGAGGATTTTGCAAATATCATAGTTTCCTAGGCCACAAAACCTCACAGTGTTTTCTTTTCAGGGACCTAATCCAGAATGCAATCAAAGATGGCAGGCTAAAGTTTGCTGATAAAGCAAAGATGAAAGTGGACGAAGATCCTTTGGACGTGGCAGACACCAATTACTCCGAGCCTGCAAGCATTGGAGAGATTAACATGGTGGAAGCTGACCAAAGTGATGTCCCAATAGGAGAGAAAGGTACTGAAAACGAAAGCTGGGTGATAGTCGAAGTCGATAAGGGGGTCACTGAAGACGTCCAGAAGCTACCAAAGACTTCGAGTGAAGCAGCACCTTTAGCTGTTGCAAAAGAAATCCAGGCTACTGAAGGCCAGGAAAATCAAGACCAAGAATTGACACAGGTCACTGAAGGCCTGAGGCTGGAATTGGAGAAAGTCCAAATCACGAAGCCAACTTCCCCTCAGAAAGAAATATGGGATACTTTAGGGGAACCCAGTGGAAAATTTGACTACTTGGTCAAATATTCTGCCCCAGAGAGTTCAAAAGTCCACATTGAAGATATAAAGCCCACAGGATGGGGAGATGATGAAGCTAAGGGGGAAGATGTTGAGGTAAACATGGTGGATATGGAGAGGCCTCGCTCTGAGATGGAGGAGGTAGAAAGATACTTAGAAAAAGAGAAGTATGAAATGGAGGATAATCATGCTGGAGATGCTAGTCTCAAGGATTACCTCATGACATGCCACAAGGGAGATACAAGCATGATATTATGCCCTAGGTGCAACATCCTCTGCAATCAGAGAATCGCTGCGAACTTCGAGAGGGTACAGAGGGCTCGAACTGGCAACAATTGGCGCCAGGATAACCAGCTATTCAGGTGTTATCCTAAGGCTGGAGAAAGTTTGCTGGAATTTGTGTTTCGCTGCTACAAGGGGGAAACCAAGTGCTTGATATGCCCAAGGTGTTCTGCTGTGTATGATCAAAGCATGGCCAGAGCCTTCGAAACGATTCCCTTCGCCCCTTGCTGGAACCATCAAGAAAATGTTCAGATGGGCCCACGTTTCGATAGCAGGCACAAACAACGAAGGCCTGATAGTCCTCATCCCAAGGCTGCTCGAAGAGTAACTTTCAAACTCCCTGCTGAAGTGCCAACCGACAGATGGCTGCAAGTCAGAAATGAAAAAGGCAAAGACAGATGGAGAAACACCGAACGAAATGCACGCCATGCTATGACATACAGGAGGCAATTCAACATAGCAAAAAGGGAGGAGGTAATACTAGAGAACTACAAAGGAAGGAACCCCATGTCGAGATCCCAGTGGCGAAGGCAACAGAGGATTCGAAAGGCTGAGAGAGAAGCTGTGGAAAATAAAGGGGTACCTTCAACGAAGAACCAAGGTGAATCTAGCACCAACAAACCCACACCAAAAAATCAAACTGAAGACAAACCCCCAGTTAATAGGAGGCTTTTCTCTGAAGTACAACTGGAGGAACCAAAGGAATACACTCCAGGCCCAGAAGAAGATGAAGATATGATCACGGATAACTTCGAATCGGAGGGGGAGTCTTCGTTCAACCTAAACTGCAACGTAGTATCTGTGCTTCCTTGTGAATTTGGACAGGAAACAGAAATTGACGAATACGAGGAAGAAGATACCATAGACTTGATGAAGCATAGGCCTGTGTGCTACTATGTGATGGACAATGGGGCTGTCGAGGAGCAAAATACGTTCTTCGAACGTCCAGAACCAGCTATGAAGAATCATCTTAAGCCACTATTTATTCGTGCAAAAGTTGGTGCCCATGGCGTGAATAAGGTTCTAGTGGATGGGGGTGCTGCAGTCAATTTGATACCCCACTTCATGCTGAAAAGATTAGAAATACGCGAAGGGGACATCAAGCCCCACAATATGGTTCTATCCAATTATGAAGGGAAAGTGGGCAAAACACTGGGAGTGGTTCAGTTGGATTTGACAATAGGCTCAAGTTGTAGGCCCACCATGTTTATGGTGATCGAAGCCAAGGCCAATTACAACTTATTGCTGGGAAGGGAGTGGATCCATGGCGTAGGGGCAGTTTCTTCGTCAATGCATCAGCGATTAGTTCTATGGAGAGAAGATGGGATCATGGAAAACATTGAAGTAGACCAGAGTTACTTCATGTCAACAGTCAATTTAGTTGACAAAAGGAATTATGACAAACATCTGGCAAAGATTGCTCCGTGTGTTCCAAATGATGAGATCAACGAAACCAGAAACGCCCACTACTACATGACCCTTCTCCATGATGGCCTATACTGGGATAGAAGAATAATCAGTGAAGAAGAGGGAGTCGAAAGTAATATACAAAGACGGCCAGCAGGATGGGACTTCGACAACCTTATCCATGACTGAGTCCACCTTCTTTGAAAGGATTTCGGCCTATATGGCTGAGAACGAATCAAAGGCGGCCTTAGAGGCTGAAATAAATAAATTAGCTGTAAAGATGAAAGAAATAAGTGGGGATGGCTCGAAATGCTCACCCTTCAAAGAACTTGAGATGGATCAAAGGTTGGACGCCATCTACGATAAAGAACCCTTAGGCTTCGAAAGGGACCCCATAGACTCAAGTGCCAAACTGTTGGCGCAGGATCCACTCGAAGAAGTCAACTTAGGGGATGAAAACACGAAAAGAATAACCTACATAAGTGCAAAACTTAGCCCAGGCCTCAAGCAGGAAGTATTCGAAGTCCTCAAGAAAAACAAAGATTGCTTCGCATGGGATTATGACGAAATGCCTGGTTTAAAGAGGGAGTTGGTCGAACACAGACTGCCAATCAAAGATGGCAAGAAGCCCATCAAACAAACTCCTAGAAGATTCACACCAGCGGTTCTCACAAAGATTAAAGCTGAGATCGAAAGGTTGTTGCGTTGCAAATTCATCAGAACCACAAGGTACGTCGAATGGTTAACAAATATAGTACCTGTTATTAAGAAAAATGGTTCTTTAAGAATTTGCATAGATTTTAGGGATTTAAACACTGCAACCTCTAAGGATGAGTACTCCATGCCTGTGGCAGAAATGCTAGTAGACTCTGCTGCAGGGTTCAAATACTTGAGTATGTTAGATGGATACTCTGGGTATAATCAGATTTTTATTACTGGGGAAGATGTTGCCAAGACAGCATTTCGTTGCCCAGGAGCCTTAGGCACCTACGAATGGGTGGTGATGCCTTTTGGTTTAAAGAACGCTGGGGCAACTTATCAAAGGGCAATGAATTCGATTTTTCATGATTTCATTGAAACCTTTATGCAGGTGTATATTGATGATATAGTTGTAGCGATAAAAAATGTAGCGGGGTAAATCGGAGATCAAATTATTGATTAATTCGTCTCGCAAAAGCAAGAGTCGCCACCGCGCTTTATTGTTTCCAAGGGAAAAGGGGAAAGAGCGAAATAAAACCCTAAATATGCAATGTAAATAATACTTTTAAAAGTAATAAAAATACAAGGCGTTTTGAAAAGAGATCTATGGTTCGGGGGTTGGTTATACAGTGGGAAGGTATTAGCACCCAATGTATCTATAGTACTCTATAGGAACCTTTTGAAATATCTGTTTTAAAATTGTTCGTTTGATTGAAGAAAATAAATTGTTTTGGCCGAAAAAGGGGTACGGACGGGTTTTTGAAGATACGACGACCTAATGTCGAAGTTTTTGCTTAAAGGGTATAAGTTTTGAAAAGATTGAATATTTGAGGAAAAATTATCCTGTTTTAATGAAATGCGAATGTTCGCGCGATTAGACTTGAGGACATGAAGTCGACAAATTTAATCGCTTTTCCCTTGGATTTAGAAGTAAACAGAATAAACAAGTAAATATGAAATAATTAAACAGAAAAATTATGCGGATCATAATTAAATAGCAACAGTTAAATAAATGACTAAATGATGTAAATATGCATTTTTTCGATTTTTGTTCAATATTAATGAAAAGACAAAAAGTTTTAATAGTTTTCATTTTTTACGCATTTTTAATATGGATAAAAGTAATGAGAATTAATTAAGGAAAAATAAAAAAATGTTTTTTAAGTTTTTTAAGTTTCTATTTTTTTAATATATTTTTTAGAGTTCTATATGAGAGCATTATTTTTAAAGAAATATTAAATAATCAAAACTAAATGAATACCTAAAAGTTACTAACTTAAAACTAATTAATTAAAAAGGGAATATTTAAAATTACCAAATAAACCTAAATTTAATAAACAAAAGGTAAAATGATTAAAAGTTTTAATTAAATTTATTAATTGATTAAACTACTAATTAATTTAAACTAAGTTAGTAATATTTCTAAAAGCTAAAAAAAAGAATAAATAGAAAAGTGTATTAAAAAGCTAGAAGAACAATTTAAATATGGGCCAAAGGTGTCTAAGGGGGCCTAATCAAAACTAAAATAGGGGGGTGCACAAAGAGGACGTTGGGCTTTAGGAAGAAAGGCTGGTCCAAATAATTCCATAATTTTGTTAGGGTTAAACGCGTTTGGTAATTGGGATTAGGGTTAAGGTTTTGGGAGAACGACGCTCATTCTTCCTGCATCGTCTTCTTCGTTTGCGTTCTTCTCTGATCGTCCCCTTGTCCGCTTCTGCATTCCACAGCCCAAGCCACCGGCATCTCAACCTTCTCTTCCCTCCAGTCCAAGCGTTAGGGCGAAGGTTACGGATTCACGGTACAAACATTATCCTTCAATTCTTTAGGTTTTGATTACGATTTGCATGTTGTGATTTTCATGTTCATTGATTCTGAGTTTGTTTTATTATGTTGATTTGAGGCATTTTTTTTTGAAAAAAAAGAAAAGAGAGGGGATACCTTTGGAGACGGAGGAGGGGTTGTGGTTGCTACAGAGGCCAAGGGCGGACGGAGAGGCGGAGGCGCGTTAGCTACTGCTTAGTATCCTGGTACCCTGTCTTTTCTCTTCCTCTATTGCCTTGCTACTGTTGCCCTAGATGCTTTGAACGCTTCTGAATACCTTTGATTTTCTCTCTTCTTCTTCACTGTGATTCTGTACGCTTTTGTTAATGCTTCATTGCCTTGAACTTGACCTATGATGATATGCTGAGGTTTTCGGTATTGGACATTGGTTTCAATGGTTTATGCTTTGTTGGTTTTGAAATGGTGATGGTGTTTGTTGGACAGTAGATGGAAGGTTTTTGGTAATGGCTATGGTTTTACTGGTTTTTATGGTGTTTGATGGAAATTGGTTTTACTGGTTTTTATGGTGTTTGATGGAAATTGGTTTTACTGGTTTTTATGCAGTAGGCCATGGTTTTTGTTTTGTTTATGGTTTTATGGAATTTTTGGTTTATGACAGTAGGTTTTGAATGGTGTATGCAGGTTCCATTGTTTAGGCCATATGGTTTTGGTTTAGACAGTAGGAATGGTTTATGCAGGTTCTTACTGGTTTTAGGCCATGAAGGTTTATGAGATAACAGGTTAAAATGGTTCTGATGTGATTTATGTTATAGCAGGTTTAACCTTTGGTTTGACAGTAGGTTTTGAAAATGGTTTTTGACAATCTTTGTGTTGGAGGCTTCAAGGTTCTTTAGACAGGTTCAACTCCTCTATTTGAAAGGGGGTTTTGTGCTTGTTATAACAACTGCTTGCTTGGTTTACATTACAGGCTTAGGTTTGAATATTTTACAATATTCTCTTGGCCTTCTGCACACCTGCTTCATATGGTTTGTTTGTATTTCTCTTTCATGCTTCTTTTTTCTTACTGCAATACTGTTGTAGTTTTGTGACTCCTTCTGCCTAAACCAAAACCTGTAAAACCATCTTTTTATCTCTCTTCTCTCTCATGGGTACATTTGATGCAATAAGATGATGTGTACTTTATCTGTTCTGAAAGAGTAAACATGCTGGAAAATGATGAAATGGGAAATATGCCTTGCTTGCAAATTGGTTTTAAAATGCATGCTTCTTTTTGACTTGCAATGGCACAGTAGGAGCTTATGTTCTTTGGCTTCTTCTTATATGGTTGCATGGTTTACGTTGCAATTTGAACATGTCATTTGTTTATGCATATGCTGTGGATTTTGTATGCTGTGTATATTTTTTGAAATATGCATTTGGCCCTTTTTTTTAAAATGCAATGCAGTTTTGAAAAATAAAAATGAATTTGTGCATGTTTTAAATTGTGCATTCATTTATGAAAATAAAAATTCCTCCCTTTTTGTGAACCGGGAGAAATCCCGTGATTTGCAAAAAAAGGGTAAACTGATTTCAGCCGTTGCTTTTAATGATGAACACTGAAATAATTTTCTGCTTTTAATTATTTATTTAATTCTAACTTTTCTTTTAATTGTTTTTGCAGGTTTAATTAAATGAGCAGACAAAAGCATTGGATAGAAGATTTAGAATTAGAATCTTAGAAAAATAGTTCTATTTCACTTTAAACTTTTATGTAATTTGTTATTATAAATATTTTGTAAATAATACAATATTTAAATAACAATTGTAATAAAATAGAATAAAGTGAAATAAAATTCTATTATTTCCCAGTCAATTCTTTTTCTTTCCAATTATTTATTTATCGTTTATAATTCTTTAAATTGTATAATAATTGAAAATCAATTTCAATCACTTAAATTCAGAATAATAAACGAATAAATAAACATCATTGATCAATTAATAATTTCAATTATTTAATTCGTTATTCATAATTTTCTAAATTATAATAATTAAAAATAGAATTTCAATTATTTAACTTAGAATGATAAATAATTAAATAACCATTATTGACCAATTAATGAACTTCTTTTCAAATATTTATTATATTATTCATAAATCTTTAAATTATGTAATAACTGAAAATAAATTCCAATTATTTAAATTTAAGATAATAAATAATAAATAAACACTGTCTGAACGATTAATATGCCTCTTTTCAAATATTTATTTTATTATTTATAGATCTTTGAATTATATAATAACTGAAAATAAATTCCAATTATTTAAATTTAAGATGATAAATAATTAATAAACATCATTTAAGTCTTGATCAGTTAATAAATTTAGCGTTCAAAAATAAACAGCTCTCGACCTGAAAAAGTTATGAACTTTTAAAATCAAAAGATCAAAACGCTTGCAATGTAATGATGCAGATGGGAGATGGTATCTTAGGTCAAAATTTGGGGTACAACAGCTGCCCCTATTTAAGTTTCTTCTATCCGGAGATATGAAGATTGAAATCTTCGTTTCGACGAGATTGAAGGTACTTAAATACATAATTACGCAAATTTTGTCCTAAGATGCCGCCCTTATGTTTGATATGAATGCAGTGATTGAATTCACAGAGAAAGATATTATATGAAACAAGACAATGCTGGAGGAACCAAACACCAACAAAACACAGAGATGTGGATTATACACTACTGGGGAAACGAGCCATCGATCTCAAATGACAGACTCCTGATGGCGAATAAAATTGAGGGAATACGACCTCTGACCCTAGCGAAGAAGGCATCTTGCATAGGCCAATAAAACAAATTATTTACCCAAAACAGTGAGTTCACAACTCGAAGCCAGCGAATAGACAAAAAGTATCAAATTTACTGATGATGGATTACCGACTTCTGAAGGTAATGATTCATGAGAAACTTCTCTGCGAGATTTCCCGAGATATACTCATTAATGCTGATATAATAATATTGTAGATACGCTAGTTGTTCAAATAAAGAAACTGCCACTTGCTGTCTTGCCAAAAAATATTATGACACACAAGCTACTCAAATAAAGAGGCTGCCACTTGCTGTCATCCAAAGAAAATACCAATAACATACAAGCTGCTCAAATAAAGAAGCCGCCGCTTGCTGTATTCCAGAAAAATAATAACGTACAAGTTGCTCAAATAAAGAGACTGCCGCTTGCCGCTTTACAAAATAATAACGCACAAGTTGCTCGTGAAGAGCTGCCGCTTGTCGTTTTCCACAAGATAAAAATGACGCACAAGTTGCTCGTGAAGAGCTGCCGCTTGTCGTTTTCCAACGATGACTATAACGTACAAGTTGCTCATGAAGAGACCGCCGCTTGTCGTTTTCCAAAAAAATAACGTACAAGTTGCTCATGAAGAGACCGCCGCTTGTCGTTTTCCAAAAAAAAACGTACAAGTTGCTCGTGAAGAGCTGCCGCTTGTCGTTTTCTGACGATGTCTATAACGTACAAGTTGCTCATGAAGAGCTGCCGCTTGTCGTTTTCCGAAGAGTAACTCAGAAAGAAGTTGCGATGACACTGGCAGAGAATAAAATCTTCGTCAAAGAGAATCATGAATCAGTCCATTCCCGAGGAGATCACATATAAATGTGCAAAATAAATGCACCATCTGTCTAGGTCGCGATTTCACTGGGGAAAATCAATGAGATAGCCTATGCAAGAGACAACAACTTCATCCAGGAATAACTAAAGAGAAAACAGTCAAACAAGACTCCACCCAATGAGAAAGCAAATCGATTGCGGAATTCATCCTATCCAGAAATGGACAAGGTGAGCTAAATCAAAAATCATCCATGAGGATTAGCTCAGTTGGCGAATTTAGCAAGGAAGCACATTTTCTGCCTAAGCTAACCTTCTACTTGGAAAGAAACATGTACGTTATTTGAATAGACAAAGTACAACCCAAAATCGATGGCAAATGTAAATATGTATGCGTGACATAAGTGTGAATGAATAAATGAATGTTATGCTGACAAAACGAACAGATGGAATATCCTGGAGACGATAAGATGTCGCGACAAGATAGATACTCGGCCAATCTTGAAAAAGACGGAAAATAACTGGAACTGGAAACACAAAGCAACGTCGGAGCGTAACACGCCACAAGGCTCAAGTCTTCTGAGGAGAAAAGTAGTAAAATCCAATCTTACAATACCAATAGACCACTGGCAAGAAACAAAACGTACCACACTTCCGAAATCTCCCAAACAAAGATAACTGAAACAAATCTTAACTGGAACACTTGGGGAGTCACCAAACTTAGTACCACCAGAAACACGAGCTTACACAAATAACACCTCATGATGATTTTGAAACGAAACATGCTCATCATGCAAGGATAAATTACTGTACTATTTTGCATTCCATGGCTTGACCATCTTCGGAACAACTGTTAATATTCCTTTCGTTATTCACGACACATTTTTTTTAAAATAAGAATACTTTAAGTAAATTTGTTTCAAGTATTTCCACAAAAATTAAAATTTTGCCCACAAAAGGTAAATGCTCAAATTTCATTAATAATATGGTAGTTTGCTAACAATGCGACTCCAGCGGTTTACAAAAGTTTGGGAAATAGTTCATGAAATAAAAAGGTTACACAAAAACAATGACTGCTATTCTCCCTAACAACTTTGAATTCCAAAATGTGCTCAAATGCCAAGACTGGTCTGACCAAAAGCCTGCCTAAGCGAAATACTTCTTGACCGCATCGGCGTTCAGGGGACGCGGGAGTTCTTCACCGTCCATATTGGTGAGAATCAAAGCACCTCCAGAGAAAACCTTCTTAACGACATACGGTCCTTCATAATTCGGAGCCCACTTGCCCCTAGAATCAGGTTGGAAAGATAATATCTTCTTGAGCACAAGGTCACCTTCTCTGAACTCGCGCGGTCGAACCTTCTTATCAAAAGCTTTCTTCATTCTCTGCTGATATAATTGACCGTGACACAACGTTGTCAATATCTTCTCTTCAATTAAATTCAACTGATCATATCTACTTTGACACCATTCAGCCTCAGAAAGTTTAGCTTCCATCAACACTCTCAAAGACGGAATCTCAACCTCCACGGGGAGTACGGCTTCCATACCATAAACCAGGGAAAATGGAGTTGCACCTGTTGAAGTTCGAACTGAAGTACGGTACCCGTGTAAAGCAAACAGAAGCATCTCATGCCAATCTTTATAAGTTACCACCATCTTCTGGACAATCTTCTTGATATTCTTGTTAGCAGCTTCAACAGCCCCATTCATCTTCGGTCTGTAAGGAGAAGAATTATGATGTTCGATCTTGAACTCTTCACAAAGCTCTCTCATCATCTTGTTATTCAAATTCGAACCATTATCAGTGATAATCTTGCTCGGGACGCTGTATCGACAAATGATCTGATTCTTGATAAATCTGACTACCACCTGTCTGGTTACATTAACATAAGATACTGCTTCCACCCATTTAGTAAAATAATCGATCGCTACCAAGATGAAACGATGACCATTTCAAGCTTTGGGTTCAATCATTCCAATCATATCAATGCCCCACATAGAGAAAGGCCAAGGTGAAGAGATAACATTGAGGAGGGTCGGCGGCACGTGCATCTTGTCCACATAAATCTGGCATTTATGACATTTCTTCACATATTTGCAGCAATCAGATTCCATTGTCATCCAATAGTAACCAGCTCTCAACATCTTTTTAGCCATTGCATGTCCGTTGGCGTGTGTGCCAAAGGATCCTTCATGTACTTCTTGCATCAGCATGTCTGCTTTACGTCTGTCTACACATCTGAGCAAGACCATGTCGTAATTCCTCTTATACAAAACTTCTTCATTGAGAAAGAAACTGCTTGCTAATCTTCTCAACGCCTTCCTATCTTTATTGGATGCCCCAGGCGGGTACTCTTGAGTTTGAAGAACACGTTTAATGTCGTAGAACCACGGTTTGTCGTCGGTGACCTCTTCTATTGAGAACACATGAGCAGGTCTGTCAAGGCGCATAACTCTGATCGTAGGCACATCGTTCCAACCATTCACTTGAAACATCAAAGACAAAGTAGCTAAAGCATCAGCCATTTGGTTCTCATCTCTAGGGATATGATGTAATTCCACTTTGTTGAAGAAAGTTAACAATCTTCTAGCATAGTCTCTGTAAGGGATCAAACCCGGATGACGAGTCTCCCACTCTCCTTTGATTTGATTAATCACCAACGCCGAATCTCCGTAAATATCAAGAATCTTAATCCTTAGATCCACCACTTCTTCGAGACCCATAATACATGCCTCATATTCCGCCATGTTGTTCGTGCAGTCAAACTTCAATCTTGCCGTGAACGGGATATGAGTACCTCGGGGAGTGACGATGATTGTCCCAATTCCATTTCCATAAGAGTTCACAGCTCCGTCAAATATTAAACCCCAATGCGATTCAGGATCAGGTCCTTCTTCAGGTAACGGCTCTTCACAATCTTTAGCTTTCAAGTACATAACATCTTCATCTGGGAAATCAAACTTGATGGATTGATAATCGTCAATTGGTTGGTGAGCCAAATATCGGCTAAAATACTCCCTTTGATTGCTTTCTGAGTGTGATACTCAATGTCATATTCAGATAATAACATCTGCCAACGGGCTATTCTTCCAGATAAGGCGGGCTTCTCAAAGATATACTTGATCGGATCCATTTTGGAGATTAACCAAGTGGTGTGGTTAATCATATACTGGCGCAGACGGCGAGCAGCCCAAGCTAAAGCACAACAGGTTTTCTCAAGCAATGAGTATCGAGACTCACAGTCTGTGAATTTCTTACTCAGATAATACACGGCATGTTCCTTTCTTCCAGTCTCATCTTGTTGACCAAGCACACATCCCATAGAATCTTCCAATATAGTCAGGTACATAATCAAAGGTCTTCCTTCCACCAGAGGAATCAAAATGGGAGGTTCAAGCAAATATTCTTTGATGCTATCAAAAGCTCTCTGACAATCTTCCGTCCACACACATCCTTGGTTCTTTCGGAGAAGCTTGAAAATCGGCCCACAGGTAGCAGTCATATGAGATATAAACCTAGAAATATAGTTCAGTCTCCCAAGGAATCCTCTTACTTGTTTTTCCGTCTTGGGTGCGGGCATTTCTCGAATAGCTTTGACTTTATCAGGATCTACTTCAATACCTTTCTGACTGACAATGAAACCCAGAAGTCTTCCAGAACGAACACCAAAAGTGCACTTGTTGGGATTCAGACGGAGTTTGTACTTCCTCAAACGCTGGAATAACTTCAACAAATGTTCCAAGTGATCTTCCTCAGTCTGTGATTTGGCAATCATGTCATCCACATACACTTCTATCTCCTTATGCATCATGTCGTGGAACAAAGTAGTCATGGCTCTTTGGTATGTTGCGCCAGCATTCCTCAAACCAAACGGCATAACCCGATAACAGAAAGTTCCCCAAGGTGTAATGAAAGCGGTCTTCTCCATATCTTTCGGCGCCATCTTGATTTGATTGTAACCAGAGAAACCGTCCATGAAAGAAAAGACTTTGAACTTGGCGGTACTGTCGACCAAAACGTCAATGTGAGGTAATGGGAAGTCATCCTTCGGACTAGCTCTATTCAGATCTCTATAGTCTACACACATCCGAACTTTGCCATCTTTCTTTGCAACAGGAACTATGTTGGCTAACCACTGAGGATAGACCGATGTAACGAGGAAACCTGCATTAATCTGTTTCTGAACCTCCTCTTTGATCTTGTCAGCCATATCGGGACGAGTCCTTCTCAGCTTCTGCTTGATCGGCGGACATTCAGGTTTCAACGGTAAACGGTGCTCCACAATATTGTTGTCCAAACCCGGCATATCTTGGTAAGACCAAGCAAACACATCAACATACTCTTTGAGAAGCTCCAACATTTTCTCCTTGACTTCTGTGATCAGCGATGCTCCGACTTTGACTTCCTTTCTATCTTCTTCATCACCCAAGTTGACCAACTCTACAGGTTCTTCAAATGGCTGGATAATCTTCTCATCATGCTCAAGCAAACGGGAAATTTCAACAGGAATCTCTTCATCATCCTCTTCTTCAGCTCTGAACACAGGGAATTCAAAGTTGGGAGAGGGCATAGGATCATTGTTTTCGATGGTTAAGTCATGGATTAATCTGCACATATGATTATGCTTTATTTTAGAAATCGATTTGTGCAAATAAAACAAAAAAATATTATATTTCCTATTACTACCAATTAATTTTCATTGCTATTTCCCAGAAAAGTGAAAAAAATAAAACAGTAGTGGACAAAATAACATTTTTATTCATTAAAGGGAAATACTTGAAACAAGGAGCCCAGACATTTCTCTTTTGCCTTGGGCAGAGCAAAAGGAATTATTTTTCATAGCCCGACACAAAATACTCTTCGCCCTTGGGCAGAGCGGATTTTTTCAAAGAAAAACAAAACAAAACATTACTCGAAAATGTGCATAACAATAGGAACGTCAACAGCTATCCAGTTTTGGCAAGCCAATCCAGGCGTCACAAAATTGGGCAAATCTTCCTCGGAATCATCCTCTATGATAGCATCAACCTCAGGATGTATAAACCCTGCACTTCGGAAAACCTCTTGAATCGGACGAACAACCACTTCTTGCTTGACTCTCGCAGACACGGGACGAAAACCAAGACCTTCCCCAGATTTGTTCTCGGGCAAAGTAAACACCTGGCCCCATCCTTCAGCCGAGCCACTTTCCACCACTCGTCGCGCATCCTCAAAAGAAGAGATGGATGCCCCTTGCTTCTTCACTTCATTCTTGGCAACAGAAAGACCTTGGAACTGGGTTCCAACATCCTCGTCAGCATCAATAAAAGAGAAGGATGATAAATGGCTTACCACCATAGCCTGCTCTCCCCCAATCATCACTAGCTTCCCATGCCTCACAAACTTCAGTCTTTGATGGAGCGTAGAGGTGACTGCCCCTGCATCATGGATCCATGGACGACCCAATAAGCAACTGTAGGCAGCACGAATATCCATCACTTGGAAAGTGATTTGAAAAGTATGGGGACCAATTACTATAGGAAGATCCACTTCACCAATGACTGTTTTCCTAGAACCATCAAACGCTTTAACGATTACTCCACTAGGTCTCATAGGAGCACCTGGATATGAGAGCCGAGATAACGTAGTCTTGGGCATCACATTCAACGACGAACCTGTATCCACCAACATACTTGATAAGGTATCATTTCCACAACTTACTGAGATATGCAAAGCCATATTATGGTTTCTCCCCTCCTCCGGGAGTTCTTCATCACTGAAACCAAGATTTTTACACGAAGTAATATTTCCCACAATTCCATCAAACTGGTCAACCGTCACATCATGATCCACGAACGCCTGGTCCAAGACCTTCATCAAAGCTTCTTTATGGGCACCAGAATCTCTCAGTAAAGCAAGCAAAGAAATCTTGGAAGGAGTTTGCAAAAGCTGGTCTACAATCTTATATTCACTTCTCTTGATAAGCTTCAGAATCTCATCATCCTCAGGGCGAGGGATAGGTTCACTGGATCGGCCTATCTCAACCCTTGGTTCAACATTTCTCACTAGAACTTCTGCAGGTATGGGTCTCCTGACTTGAACTTCTGGTCTCTTCAAAGGTACTGCTGCAAAAACACGTCCACTTCTCGTAACTCTACTCACATCAGCAATGTTAACAAAAGACGGTCTTGTTGGTATAGGGACTTCTACCCCATTCTCAATCATTGTGGCATTATACTTATACGGTACAGCTTGGACTGAGTTGTAAGGCACATGACCAGGTGGGTAAATAATCAAAGGATCAACAGGCGCAGTTTGACTGTCGTAAACGATCTCTACTGATTCAGGCAAATTGAATTGCCGAATTATAACATTCACTTCATCCTCCGGATTTCTGTCATACGTAATAGTGATAACTCTATGGTCTAGCAACTTCTGAATGTCCTCCTTCACAATAGGACAATCAACCTCTCTTGAACAAAATTCACAAACATCATAATCATGCTGATGTCTAACAAAGGCAAGTCTTCTCAAACTCTGATGTAACCTGATCAACGACTCTCTTATGTGTTCAACTTGAAAAACTCGAAACTTCCCCGGACAACCTTCCACCAGATTCACTGAAGCTGCCCCATGTCGAGGCAAAGGATTATCTCTAACATTCGGATTAACATCCTTGAAAGACAAGATACCATTCTTAATCAACCTCTGCACGTCCGCCTTCAGAGCAAAGCAATTCTCAAGGTTGTGCCCCGGCGACCCTTGATGATATTCATAAAACTGATCCGCCTTGTACCACGGAGAAGTACTATTCGGTGCGACAGGAGGAGGCTTTGTCGTGATGAGATTCTTTCTGATAAGAGCAGGGAACAATTCAGTATAAGTCATAGGAATAACATCGAACTGCGGTTTTCTGGGTGAACGGTTCTGATTGTTGAATGGATAAGCCTGTTGTCGAGGCTGCTGCTGAAATGGTCGTTGTTGAGTTGGTGGGGTTTGATGAGCTGGGGTCATCAAAGCTGGGCGGATAGCCGGAGTAACTGTCGCAACGTGAGAGTAACCTCTCCTAGGTCTACCTGGGAATAAAGCACTGACATCATGCTCTTTTCTTTTCGGGAAAACACTTCCAAACTTCTTGGTACTGCTAGACGGACTTCCTTCTTTAACCAAACGCCCTTCACGAATCCCTTCCTCTAACCGCATGCCCATGCTTACCATTTCGGTGAAGTCACTGGGTGCGCTGGCTATCATTCTTTCATAGTAAAAGGAACCTAAAGTCTTCAAAAATATCTTAGTCATCTCTTTCTCCTCTAGAGGTGGATAGATTTGAGCAGCGATTTCACGCCACCTCTGGGCGTATTCCTTAAAAGATTCTCGGTCTCTTTGCGACATCGCCCGGAGTTGATCCCTGTCCGGGGCCATGTCAACGTTGTACTTTTACTGGTGAACAAAAGCTTCGCTAATATCGTTGAAGTTGCGGATCCGAATACTGTCTAAACCCATATACAACTTTAGAGCAGCACCCGTCAAACTATCTTGAAAATAATGAATCAATAAGTCATGATCATCGGAATACGTAGACATCTTTCTCACGTACATTGTCAAATGACTTCTAGGACATGAATCACCCTTATATCTCTCAAAGTCTGGCACTTTGAATTTTGCTGGAATCTTGACATTCGGAACTAAACAAAGGTCATGCGTGTTCTTCCCAAACAAATCCTTCCCCTTTAATGCTCTAAGCTCCTTCTGCATTTCCTGGAACTGATCTTGAAATTCTTCCATTCTATCAAAAAGACCCAAACTTTAAGCAGGCTCGGCAGGATAAGTAGGTTCATTCAAGTATGGCACGGAGTGTACCACAGGAGCGACAATTATCATTATCGGTTGCAGAAAAGGTGTCACAGACGGAATTACCGGCGGCAAGGCAGTTGTCTCTGGCTGAGGAAGAGACAAAGGAGGTTGAAACAAAGGTTGTACGGTAGGCTGATACCCCTCTGGCACAAAGTTGTAAGGCATTCCCCACGGAAAACCTTTCGGCATCTGATGCTGAAGCGGAGAGTTGATTTGAGTCACAGATGTCGGAAAGGTGACAATCTCGGAAACCACTGGAGTTGAAGTCTGAATCTCGGCAGCTGTAGTCGATGGCTGATTTTGAACAACCACCAAACTTTCCACTAACGCAGTTAACTTTTCCATCTCGATACCAAGGGTAGCAACCTCCCCACGAAGCTCATGATTTTCCTGTTCCAGATCTTCCATTTTCCTCTGACGATTGGCTCGAGTGTCGTATCGGTGAGACAGCTTGACAACCTTTGGAGTGGAAAAAGAAACAAGGATAAGACTCTAGGAAACATGTGAAGTGAAATGTTGAATGATGCATGATGTGCGATGCAAATGATGATTCATTTTAATAGTTTTTCAAGGAACTTCGATAATTTTGCATACATCAATGGTAAAGGAATTTGGAAAAACGAAAACTCAATCCATTAATCAAAAGCGGTAAATTACAACTTACAACTTTGAAACAACAAAATAATAAATTACACTTTGGGACAACAACCCAATAATAAAAGCAGTAAATTACAACTTTGAAACATGAAATCCATAATAAAGCAATAAATTACAACTTTGAAACATTAAAGCCCTTAATAAAGCAATAAATTACAACTTCGGAGCATGAAGCCCTTTTACATAGTTTTGCAAAATGACATCAATAAAATAAAACTAAAAGCTAAAGATCACTCAGAATCATCAGATGAGGGACCAAACACCAACTGTAACCGGAGCTTCTTGATCTTCTCTTCATAAAAGTCTTCCATCTCTTTCTTCTCAGCTACCAGTCGATCAATGATTTCCTTCTGCGGATTAGGAACGAGAGCCACACTTAACGAACCTTCCTTCTTTCTCTTCCTTTCACTAGCATACCTCTTCAGTAAAGCATCCTTTTGATGAAGTTTCTCATCGTGATCAATGAACCAGCTGTCTTGAATAAACAACAACTCCTCCTTTTCCTCTAGTTGTCGAGCCAGGACCCGATTCTCATATTCAGACATATTGTACTTTTCTTTCCAAGCATCTCTCTCGGACTTCATCCTAGCCAGATTTCCTTGGTATTCTCCTATATTCGCGATAGGTATAACAACAGATGATGATGCAACGGTAGGGAATAAAGGTTTCTCAAGTTTATAGGGCATCTTGAGAACACAAGCCCTAGCACGGACCCATTGTAGGTAAGGCTCCAAAGAAACGGCACCTCTATGTCCTAACATATCTCTCCCTTTCCTATGGATGTGGCGCCAAGCTCCTTCGATCTCCCTCTTAGCTGCCTGATGATCTTGTCCTTCCTGTAGAAAGAAACCACTCACATGGATGTTGTTTGGCTTGTCCCTCATCGGGTACCCAAACTGACGGCGCGCGAGAACAGGGTTATAGTTAATTCCACCTCTCGTACCGAGAAGAGGCACGTTAGGAAAATCACCACAGCTATCGATGATCTTCACGTCGTAGTAAACTCGATTATACCAATCAATGTCGAAATGAGTGAGAGCCATAATCTTTGGCACCCAACGCGGTTCCTTCTCGAGATCCCAGAAAACATCAGACCCAGGTAGATGCGGAACATACCACTGATACAACAACGGTGCACAACAAATAATCATCCCTCCTTGATAAGAGTTTCGAAGATGGATGGAGTAGTAAGTATCTCCTAGTAGCGTAGGAACCAGATTTCCAATCAAGAAAATTATGATGGCGTTAATATCCACAAACTTATCAACGTTAGGGAACAAGAATAGACCATAAGCGAGTAAAGCAAACACGTCTTCAAAGGCAACAGTATCTTTTATCTCAGCAAAATGACGAGCTTTCCTTAACAAAAACTGCACAGACAAACCTCGGATTCCCCCTTTTGTAGTCATGTTCTCCTCTATCTCTGAATTCTTCAAGTGGGTGATGGTCGCTATCTCGTGAGATTTGGGCTCCTCTTCTAATCCAGAAAAAGGAACACAGTCGGTGATCGGCAAACCAAGTATGTAAGAGTACTCTTCTAAGGTGGGCATCAACTGGTAATCCGGAAAGGTGAAACATCGGTACAAAGGATCGTAGAATTGAACCAACATATTGAGGATGCCTTCCTTCATCTTGCGCTTCATGAGAGGTATAATGGACCCATACTTCTTCTGAAAATCCGTCGGGTTCTCGATCTTCGGAATCAAATTCTTCAGTTCTTCAATCTCGGGCTCCTTAAAACTAAAGCGTCGAGTATTTCTCCTTCCAAATTCCATAATACTTGAGGTGTCCGCAAAAGTCATTCCTAAGTTCCTTGAAAAACAAGTTTTTTTACAAAAATGTTGATGAATGCATGAATAAATGATAATGCAACAGTCACACACAAGTTCACAAACATGGGGTTCAAAGGTTCAACGTTCAGCATGGAGTCGAGGGTAAAGCCCACCCAAAGGTATGTACTAAGGGTCCAATCACACCTGTAAGACAATGTTCTAAGAGTTCCCAGAGTCTACATTCCTCCTTCGGATATTAACAACGTCTTGATTACTCAATAATTAGCAATATTCTCAAGAGAAACTCGTCCGAGCGTAGCATCGCTTAACAACTACTTCCGAATTACTCCGTTATAGTCTCCGCGCTACACCTAAAAAGGCCAAGAGGGGTTAAGGTTCTACGGTCCTCAACTTCTCGGGCTCCTAGGTCGAAAATAATAATGTCTTCCCGATTACTCGGTAAACAAATATTAAGTTCAAGAGGGCCTTCCATTGAGTGGGGGATCTCATGCCTCCTTCTTCGGGATTACTCCCTCAAAGTTAACATGACTGTACCGCCCGTCCTATTCCTTAAGTGTTACTTAATCCGGGTATAGGATTCGTCCTTTGCAAAAAACCCAAACACCCAAAATTAAACACATAATCAAACAAATCAAATGACAATAAACAGATAAGACAAATTAGGCTTAACCCACTTAGGGATGGACCAGCAAGAGGTCAATCTTTCCCCAGCAGAGTCGCCAATTCTGTAGCGATAAAAAATGTAGCGGGTAAATCGGAGATCGAATTATTGATTAATTTGTCTCGCAAAAGCAAGAGTCGCCACCGCGCTTTATTGTTTCCAAGGGAAAAGGGGAAAGAGCGAAATAAAACCCTAAATATGCAATGTAAATAATACTTTTAAAAGTAATAAAAATACAAGGCGTTTTGAAAAGAGATCTATGGTTCGGGGGTTGGTTATACAGTGGGAAGGTATTAGCACCCAATGTATCTATAGTACTCTATAGGAACCTTTTGAAATATCTGTTTTAAAATTGTTCGTTTGATTGAAGAAAATAAATTGTTTTGGCCGGAAAAGGGGTACGGACGGGTTTTTGAAGATACGACGACCTAATGTCGAAGTTTTTGCTTAAAGGGTATAAGTTTTGAAAAGATTGAATATTTGAGGAAAAATTATCCTAAGTTTTAATGAAATGCGAATGTTCGCGCGATTAGACTTGAGGACATGAAGTCGACAAATTTAATCGCTTTTCCCTTGGATTTAGAAGTAAACAGAATAAACAAGTAAATATGAAATAATTAAACAGAAAAATTATGCGGATCATAATTAAATAGCAACAGTTAAATAAATGACTAAATGGTGTAAATATGCATTTTTTGGATTTTTGTTCAATATTAATGAAAAGACAAAAAGTTTTAATAGTTTTCATTTTTTACGCATTTTTAATATGGATAAAAGTAATGAGAATTAATTAAGGAAAAATAAAAAAATGTTTTTTAAGTTTCTTAAGTTTCTATTTTTTTTATATATTTTTTAGAGTTCTATATGAGAGCATTATTTTTAAAGAAATATTAAATAATCAAAACTAAATGAATACCTAAAAGTTACTAACTTAAAACTAATTAATTAAAAAGGGAATATTTAAAATTACCAAATAAACCTAAATTTAATAAACAAAAGGTAAAATGATTAAAAGTTTTAATTAAATTTATTAATTGATTAAACTAATAATTAATTTAAACTAAGTTAGTAATATTTCTAAAAGCTAAAAAAAGAATAAATAGAAAAGTGTATTAAAAAGCTAGAAGAACAATTTAAATATGGGCCAAAGGTGTCTAAGAGGGCCTAATCAAAACTTAAATAGGGGGGTGCACAAAGAGGACGTTGGGCTTTAGGCAGAAAGGCTGGTCCAAATAATTCCATAATTTTGTTAGGGTTAAACGCGTTTGGTAATTGGGATTAGGGTTAAGGTTTTGGGAGAACGGCGCTAATTCTTCTTGCATCGTCTTCTTCGTTTGTGTTCTTCTACGATCGTCCCCTTGTCCGCTTCTGCGTTCCACAGCCCAAGCCACCGGCATCTCAACCTTCTCTTCCCTCCAGTCCAAGCGTTAGGGTGACGGTCACGGATTCATGGTACAAACATTATCCTTCAATTCTTTAGGTTTTGATTACGATTTGCATGTTGTGATTTTCATGTTCATTGATTCTGAGTTTGTTTTATTATGCTGATTTGAGGCATTTTTTTTGAAAAAAAAGAAAAGAGAGGGGATACCTTTGGAGACGGAGGAGGGGGTTGTGGTTGCTACGGAGGCCAAGGGCGGACGGAGAGGCGGAGGCGCGTTAGCTACTGCTTAGTATCCTGGTACCCTGTCTTTTCTCTTCCTCTATTGCCTTGCTATTGTTTCCCTAGATGCTTTGAACGCTTCTGAATACCTTTGATTTTCTCTCTTCTTCTTCACTGTGATTCTGTACGCTTTTGTTAATGCGTCATTGCCTTGAACTTGACCTATGATGATATGCTGAGGTTTTCGGTATTGGACATTGGTTTCAATGGTTTATGCTTTGTTGGTTTTGAAATGGTGATGGTGTTTGTTGGACAGTAGATGGAAGGTTTTTGGTAATGGCTATGGTTTTACTGGTTTTTATGGTGTTTGATGGAAATTGGTTTTACTGGTTTTTATGGTGTTTGATGGAAATTGGTTTTACTGGTTTTTATGCAGTAGGCCATGGTTTTTGTTTTGTTTATGGTTTTATGGAATTTTTGGTTTATGACAGTAGGTTTTGAATGGTGTATGCAGGTTCCATTGTTTAGGCCATATGGTTTTGGTTTAGACAGTAGGAATGGTTTATGCAGGTTCTTACTGGTTTTAGGCCATGAAGGTTTATGAGATAACAGGTTAAAATGGTTCTGATGTGATTTATGTTATAGCAGGTTTAACCTTTAGTTTGACAGTAGGTTTTGAAAATGGTTTTTGACAATCTTTGTGTTGGAGGCTTCAAGGTTCTTTAGAGAGGTTCAACTCCTCTATTTGAAAGGGGGTTTTGTGCTTGTTATAACAACTGCTTGCTTGGTTTACGTTACAGGCTTAGGTTTGAATATTTTACAATATTCTCTTGGCCTTCTGCACACCTGCTTCATATGGTTTGTTTGTATTCCTCTTTCATGCTTCTTTTTTCTTACTGCAATACTGCTGTAGTTTTGTGACTCCTTCTGCCTAAACCAAAACCTGTAAAACCATCTTTCTATCTCTCTTCTCTCTCATGGGTACATTTGATGCATTAAGATGATGTGTACTTTATCTGTTTTGAAAGAGTAAACATGCTGGAAAATGATGAAATGGGAAATATGCCTTGCTTGCAAATTGGTTTTAAAATGCATGCTTCTTTTTGACTTGCAATGGCACAGTAGGAGCCTATGTTCTTTGGCTTCTTCTTATATGGTTGCATGGTTTACGTTGCAATTTGAACATGTCATTTGTTTATGCATATGCTGTGGATTTTGTATGCTGTGTATATTTTTTGAAATATGCATTTGACCCTTTTTTTTTTAAAATGCAAATCAGTTTTGAAAAATAAAAATGAATTTGTGCATGTTTTAAATTGTGCATTCATTTATGAAAATAAAAATTCCTCCCTTTTGTGAACCGGGAGAAATCCCGTGATTTGCAAAAAAAGCGTAAACTGATTCCAGCCGTTGCTTTTAATGATGAACACTGAAATAATTTTCTGCTTTTAATTATTTATTTTATTCTAACTTTTCTTTTAATTGTTTTTGCAGGTAAAATTAAATGAGCAGACAAAAGCATTGGATAGAAGATTTAGAATTAGAATCTTAGAAAAATAGTTCTATTTTACTTTAAACTTTTATGTAATTTGTTATTATAAATATTTTGTAAATAATACAATATTTAAATAACAATTGTAATAAAATAGAATAAAGTGAAATAAAATTCTATTATTTCCCAGTCAATTCTTTTTCTTTCCAATTATTTATTTATCGTTTATAATTCTTTAAATTGTATAATAATTGAAAATCAATTTCAATCACTTAAATTCAGAATAATAAACGAATAAATAAACATCATTGATCAATTAATAATTTCAATTATTTAATTCGTTATTCATAATTTTCTAAATTATAATAATTAAAAATAGAATTTCAATTATTTAACTTAGAATGATAAATAATTAAATAACCATTATTGACCAATTAATGAACTTCTTTTCAAATATTTATTATATTATTCATAAATCTTTAAATTATGTAATAACTGAAAATAAATTCCAATTATTTAAATTTAAGATAATAAATAATAAATAAACACTGTCTGAACGATTAATATGCCTCTTTTCAAATATTTATTTTATTATTTATAGATCTTTGAATTATATAATAACTGAAAATAAATTCCAATTATTTAAATTTAAGATGATAAATAATTAATAAACATCATTTAAGTCTTGATCAGTTAATAAATTTAGCGTTCAAAAATAAACAGCTCTCGACCTGAAAAAGTTATGAATTTTTAAAATCAAAAGATCAAAATGCTTGCAATGTAATGATGGAGATGGGAGATGGTATCTTAGGTCAAAATTTGGGGTACAACAATAGTCATCAAATATATATCCACAAACACATTTGCATCATCTGAGCCAATCATTCGAACGAATGAGAAAACATGGCTTAAAGATGAATCCCCTTAAATGTGCATTTTTTGTGCAGGCTGGAGATTTCCTTGGTTTTGTGGTTCACAAGAAAGGGATTGAGATCAACCAGAACAAAACCAAAGCCATAATGGAGACGAAAGCACCTACGTCAAAAAGGGAGCTGCAATCTCTGCTAGGGAAGATTAACTTCCTCAGAAGGTTCATTTCGAATATGAGTGGAAGAACCCAAGCTTTCTCTCCGTTGCTTCGTCTAAAGCAAGGCCAAGCCTTCGAATGGAACGAAGCCCATCAGGAGGCTTTTGACAGGATAAAAAGATACCTCTCTCAGCCTCCTATCTTGTCTCCACCTTCATGGGGGAGGCCCATGAGATTGTACATATCTGCCTCTGAAGTTAGTATAGGTAGTATGTTAGAACAAGAAGATAGCAATGGTATCGAAAGAGCCATATACTATTTAAGTAGAGTACTAAATGATGCAGAGACCAAATATAGCAATTTAGAAAAGCTATGTCTCTGTTTGTATTTCTCTTGTATGAAACTCAAGTATTATATAAAGCCTGTTGATGTTTATGTTTCATCTCATTTCGATGTCATTAAACACATGCTTTCAAAACCAATAATGCATAGCAGAGTTGGTAAATGGGCTTTAGCCTTAACAAAATATTCTTTGACTTTCATGCCTTTAAAAGCTGTGAAAGGCCAAGTGATTTCTGACTTCATTATGGACCATTCATTGGTTGAGCAGACTGTCATGAGTTACGTTGAAATGCAACCATGGAAATTATACTTTGATGGAATTCCAACAAAATTCAAGTATAAATTAGATGGTCCTCGTTGCTCGAACAACGAAGCTGAGTATGAAGCGCTCATTGTTGGACTTGAAGCTTTGTTGGAATTGGGGGCAACTAGAGTCGAAATTAAAGGAGACTCAGAATTAGTGGTTAAACAAATTACAAAGGAGTATAAATGCATAAAGGAAAACTTGATGATATACTTCGTCATAGTCAACAGGCTACTTAGGAAATTTGAATACATGGATATTCAACACATACCAAGAATAGAGAACCAAGAAGCAAATGACTTAGCACAGTTGGCTTCGGGTTATAAAGTTTTTGTCAGGAACTTTGAGGATTTAGTTGAATTAAGGGGTAGAGTTATGGCTACTAGATTCACACCATCAGATCTAGAAAGTATGAAATTGGGATATGCTGAGAAACAGGGATTCGAAATATTAGCCATAAACACTTTATCATATGCAGATTGGCGAAGTCCATTGGTGAGTTATTTAGCAAACCCAACTCTGAATGTGGATAGAAAGACAAAATATAGAGCATTATCATATCTCCTCATGGGGAACGAATTGTTCAAAAAGACCCAAGAGGGCGTATTATTGAAGTGCCTAGGAGAAAGTGAGGCATACTTAGCATTGTCAGAAGTTCACAATGGGGCATGTGGGGCACATCAAGCAGGTCATAAAATGAAATGGCTGTTATTTCGATATGGCATGTATTGGCCTAGCATGCTCAAAGATTGTATAGACTTTGCTAAAGGATATGAGTAATGTCAGAAACATGCAGGGATTCAACATGCCCCTGCAAGTGAGTTGCATTCAATCATCAAACCATGGCCATTTAGAGGATGGGCATTGGACTTGATAGGAGAAATAAATCCTGCTTCGTCTAAAGGACATAAATATATCTTGGTAGGAATAGATTATTTTACCAAGTGGATCGAAACGATACCATTAATAGTTGCTGATCAAGAAGCTATTATTGAGTTTATACAGAAGCACATTATCTATAGGTTCGGATTTCCAGAGAGCATAACAACAGACAAAGGCTCTGTGTTTACTGGTAGAAAGATGCAAGAATTTGCCCAAGAAATGGGGTTCAGATTACTAACATCAACGCCATATTATGCTCAAGCAAATGGTCAGGTCGAAGCAGCCAATAAAGTGATAATAGGGTTAATCAAGAAACATATTGGTAAAAAGCCAAGAAACTGGCACAAAACTTTGGACCAAATACTATGGGCCTGTAGAACATCTCCTAAGGAAGCTACTAACACTACGCCTTTCCAACTCACATTTGGTCATGATGCAGTGCTGCCAGTAGAAAATCATCTACAATCAGTTCGAATTCAAAGACAAAACGAAATCCCAACTGCATTATATTCGGAGATGATGATGAATGAATTAGTTGAGTTGGACGAAGTTAGATTACATGCATTGGAAATCTTGATGAGACAAAAAGAAAGAGTGGCCAGGACATATAACAAAAGGGTGAAGAAAAAAGCATTCATTATTAATGACTTAGTCTGGAAAGTCATATTGCCCATGGACAAGAAAAATAAAACATTAGGTAAATGGTCACCTCATTGGGAAGGGCCTTTTCGAATACTAAAGGTATTCTCAAACAATGCATATGAAATCGAAGAATTGACGGATGATAAACGTATCCTAAAGGTTAATGGGAAATATTTAAAGAAATATAAGCCACGCCTGCAGGAGATTCGAATAGTAACAACGTAACCAAAATATTATAAAAATGCCGAAATGGCAAGATGAGATGCCAAAATGGCGTTGTTCGAATATTACATATAAAAAACCAAATTGTAATCAAATGAACACTGAAATTTAGAAATAAGAATTATTCTTCAGTCTGTTGAAGGTACTTCGAAAAGATTCAAGTCTCTGTTGAGCAAAACGTCTGGCTCCTTCCAAGGTTGCCACTTCTCCCTTGAGTTGTTCTGCAGTTTCCATTTCTGCAAGCCCCTGGTTGAGAAGCTCTTCGAATTGGTTACCAGCAGTATTGGTTTCGAAGGCTATTTGTTGTTCTTTAGCCTCTTTAACCTTTTGTTGAAGCTCCTGAATCTGCCTTTCCAAGAGAAGGATGGACTCAACTCGAGCCTCATAATTAGTTTTTGCTTGCTTTAGATGCATAGCTTGATCCTCAGCTTCTTGAGAGAGTTTCGAAGCTTGTTCATAAGCAGCATCCATTGCAGTGCGTTTTTCTTGAACCTTTCTGGCAGAAGATTCATCTTGGAGAAGGTAACCAGTTACGTTGTCCAGCAAAGATTGAAGATCGAACAAGATAGTACTAACTGGCAAGGAGCACGTAGCAAGGTTGACTTTTGTAAGCAACTCCTTCGTAGTGTAGCAAGCAGTGCTATCCTGTTTGAGCATTTCGAATATATCCACATTAAGAATTGTTTTCCTGATCTTGTTAAGAAGTACAATTCTTTCATCTGTGGGAAGAGGATAGCTAGTCGAACTTGTGCCAGCCCTAGCAAGTGGAACGTCCCTTTGAGCCAGCTTCGCCTTCATGTACCCAATAGGGTCATTTCGTCTCAGGAGTGAAAGCTCCTCATCAGTCATTCGAGACAAATACGGTTGATGGAGTTCCACACGTAGGGGAGTCATGTCCATTTCGACTTCCATGGGTTTGTTGGTTGTGTCACCATCCCCTTCATTCGTTTCGTGCTCATTATCTTCTTCATCGTCATCCAAGTCCACCACTTCGATATCTTCTTTTTCGCTGCTATTTGCATTGGACTCTGTCCCAGCAGTCGAACCATCGTTGGCATCCTCCTCCTCAGACTCTTCTTCTGCAGATTCTTCGTTTCTTTGACCAGAATCAGCTTTCTCTCCTTCAGCGTGAGCGTCCTTTGGGTCCTCTTGAAGGGTTTCGAGAGGGGACTTTTGGAGAGAAGTTCTTTGTGAAGCCTCTGTAGATTCTTAAAGCGTTGCTTCATTTGTTTCTTTTAGAGGAGGAGAAGTACTTTGATCGTCTTGCTGCTCAGAAGCCCCAGCCAGAACCGCCATATTGGAGGAACCTTTGTTCTGTACAAGATTGCTGGAGTCTCCATGAGGAGAGGAGTTGAGTGGAGCAGCAGCTTTTGAGGGTGAGGTCGAAGTGGTAGAAGCTGGATTTAAGATATTCTGCAAGAAGCGAAAGAATATTAAAAGCATGCACCAAGGTAATGAATAATTATTTTGTCAAAAGTTTAAAGTTCAATTTACCCGTGGACTCTCGGAAGAGAGGTTGCTAGCTATGCGTTCCAACATTACGTTGGAGGTCTGTAGCGATAAAAAATGTAGCGGGGTAAATCGGAGATCGAATTATTGATTAATTCGTCTCACAAAAGCAAGAGTCGCCACCGCGCTTTATTGTTTCCAAGGGAAAAGGGGAAAGAGCGAAATAAAACCCTAAATATGCAATGTAAATAATACTTTTAAAAGTAACAAAAATACAAGGCGTTTTTGAAAAGAGATCTATGGTTCGGGGGTTGGTTATACAATGGGAAGGTATTAGCACCCAATGTATCTATAGTACTCTATAGGAACCTTTTGAAATATCTGTTTATTAAAATTGTTCGTTCGATTGAAAAATAAATTGTTTTGGCCGAAAGGGGTACGGACGGATTTTTGAAGATATGACGACCTAACGTCGAAGTTTTGACTTAAAAGGTGTGAGTTTTGGAGAAATCGGATATTTGGGAAAATTATCCTAAGTTTTAATGAGATGAGGGTATTCGCACGATGATTTTTTGATGACATGAAGTCGACAAAAAAATTAGACAATTCCCTTGGATTGGCGCAAACAGAATAATCAAGTAAATGCGAGATATTTAAACAGAAAATTAAGAGATAAATGATATACAACAAATTAAGTAAGAGACTGAGTGTGAATATGCATTTTTTGATTTTTTGTTTAATATATGAAGAGAAAAATGTTTTAATTGGTTACGCATTTTAACATAGATAAAAAGTAACGAGAATTAATAGAAATATTTTTTAGGTTTTATATGTTTCTATTTTTTATGTCTTTTTTGTATTAGTATTTAATCAAAACGAGGGGAATAAATTAAAGGAAAAAATAGCATGTCTTTTAGTTTCTCATTTTTTACTTTCATAGGTTTTTAGAGATATTAAATATTTTCAAATTAAATAAAACTTACAAGTCAAATATCTAATTAAAATAAGGAAGACTAAAGTTATTAAATAAACCTAAACTTAGATTAAATGAGATTTGGATAAAATGTTAAAATTATCTATTTAAAATTACATGTTTATTCCTAAGAAAACTAACTAATCTAAATTAATTAAGTTAAGAAAAAGAATGGAATTAAACTAAAGAGTAAATAAAAGATTGGGTGTGAATATCAAATAGAATGGGCTTAAGCAAAAAAGGAAATTGAGCTGGGTTGAAGGAAGATGGAGCGGGTCATGGAGGATCCAAACCCAAGGAGAAGAACACAATGCTGTAACGACAAAAACCTAGGGAATGTTGTGCACTGGCCGCCGCCGTTGGATCTCTTCCTTCCTTCTCGTTCCGATCTCCTTCACAATCCACTTCGTCATCAAAGCTTGATCTCCTTCACGGTTTCGCTAATCATCTTCGACGCGGCTACATCATCGTGATCTTATCCTACATCAACATCGTCATTCAACTCTGTTGGGGCGGTACCAAGCTCGATTCCACCTTCCACGACCGGAGTAGTTCCGGCGAACCTTGGATCTTGACTGTGACAAAACTTCGATTCCGATCTTCTCCTCCTACCTTCTTCGCGTGTCCGCTTACATGTTTCCGTGGTTGGTCTTGTATTAACTTGATACTGTATTAATTACAGGAAGCAATGAAGATCCCTGAGGAAACCTGTGCGATTTGTGATCGTGATAATTGCAGAGAGAAGGTGAAAATTGATGGAGGTAAAGAAGGGAAGCGGGACGGTAATGAATAGGGGTTAAGTGTGTTTGGTGTTTCACAGATTCTTCTTCCACTTTTCAATTCTGCTTCTTTAACTGTTGTTGTTTGTTTTTCATAGCAGTTCGCAAAGGGAGTAGATGGAGAACTGGGAGATGGAAGGATGGATTCGGGACGATGATGAAGGAAAATTGGAAAGAGGCGTTGAGCTGTGAAGATGGTGATTCAACAGATATGGGTAGAGGAGTTTATATTGGGATGTTAACAGGGGATGAAATTGAAGTAGATGAAGCTTGGCTGACTTTCAAATATTTTGAAGGAGCAAAAGCTTTGACGAGGCATTTTCGTTTTTTGTGTAAGAGGAGCAACAAGATTGAGGGTAGGGATGCACATGCGACTGAGTTTGGATGCATTAACCATGTGTTTGACTTTATCTGGTTTTTCAGTAATAGGAATGTTAAAATGGTTAAAAACTCTAGTAAGAAGCATACCGTATGGAGAACTTCATCCTTTTGTAAACACATACTTGATGTAGCTCAAGATTACATACCCAAGATTAAGTGGGATACACTTGGTGAGATGATACATCAACAATATATCTTGCTCGTTGACCTTCTCAAGACTTCTAGCTCTTGGAAGAATGGTATGAATAGAGAAATTATGGATGACATGGCTTAATGGTTCAAGATTTGATGTGACAAGTTCTTTGGTAAGTTCCTTGGTAATTTCTTTGGTTATAGTAACAACAAATTATTCTTTATCAGTGTCATATTCAGATGTATAGATGTTTTAGGATTTTGACAGGAGGTTCAGATGTTAACCACCAGCCTATGCAGTTATTCTTCTTTTTGACATTTTCTCTTGGAGTGATGATCTATGATGTGTTATAAATACTAATGTTATTAATGGCTGCTTTGTGTGGTTTGTATTTTTTACTTGTAATTTGAACTTAAGAAATATCATGGTTTGTGTAAAAAAAAGGTTTGTGAATTTCCTATATTACCTCAAATTGGCTTTAAATTAATAGTATGTATGATTGTGCCGGTTTTGCAACATTATGAATCTTGAAATTTATCGATCAAATTATTGCCTGTGTTAAAATAGGGATTTAATGTATTGATGATTCGCAATGATATTAAATGGCCATTTTACATGATTTCAGGAAATTGAGAGAGGATTATTAAGTGAGACAAAGGCAACACAACGGTATAAAGGTTTATGCGAAAAACTGAAGAAACTCACATGGTCGGAGCTAGTCCGACGGTACAATTCCGGCGAAGTCAGGTAAGCTTCGAAGATTCCTCGCTCTTTGCTTTCTGCTACTAATTCTTCTCTTCTTCTTCGTCTAAGAACTGGTTGAAATATTGAATAATTGGTTTTTTTTTTGGTGGTTTTCGATTATACTGTTTTGTCTATGGTTTTGATACCGTATGCAGGTTATGTGATTAGCAATATGGTATGCAAAATGATTTAGCAGTATGCAGGTTTAGCAATATGCCGGTTAGCAATATGCAAGTTTAGCAATATGCTTATTATGTGGTTTTTGAATGGTTTGGCAATATGTTTGAAAAATGGTTCTGATGCAGTATGCTTGAAAAATGGTTCTGATGCAGTATGCAAGTTATGCCATGGCCTATGGTTTTGAATAGTTTTGATGCAGGTTATGTGATTAGCAATATGGTATGCAAAATGATTTAGAAGTATGCAGGTTTAGCAATATGCCGGTTAGCAATATGCAAGTTTAGCAATATGCTTGTTATGTGGTTTTTGAATGGTTTGGCAATATGTTTGAAAAATGGTTCTGATGCAGTATGCTTGAAAAATGGTTCTGATGCAGTATGCAAGTTATGCCATGGCCTATGGTTTTGAATAGTTTTGATGCAGGTTATGTGATTTTTGCCTTGTGTTACGGTTTTGAATGGTTTTGATTGTAGGTTCTGTTTGGGAATCGTTTTGCAATGATATGGTTGTGTAGAGATAGGCTATAGGTTATTTACTGGATAGTTTTTGCAGTGATGTGGTTTTGCAAAGGGACTATGGTATTTTTGCTTGGTAGTCTTGTGTAGCCATCTTATGCCAGTTAAGACTTATCCTTGAAGGGGTTTTCTTCATATAGTCGTTGCTTCCTTGGTCATGGCTCAGGTTTGAGTATATTATTATATTTTCCTGATGCTTGCACCTATGCTGCTACATGTGATTTTGACTTTATTCCCATTTCATGCTTAAATCAAAACCTGCAAAACTGAACCTCTTCTCTCTTCTCTCTCAAGTACATAAATGATACATAAAATGATATCTTGTACTGCTGTCTGAAAAAGCAAACAGGCTGGGATATGATGAAAAAGGAAACATATATTGCTTGCATACATTGTTTTAAAATTGCACATGTTTGAAATTGCACATTGTTGGAATTGCATTTTCTTTTGTCTTGCATATCTCTCCTATGTGGTTGCAGGTTAACGTTGGCTTGTTGTTATGTGAACTTGCATATGCTGTCTTGTATGGTTTATGCAGTTTTGACCAAAATTGAATTTATGCATATTTGAAATATGCAGTGGGCTTTTTTTTTGATAAAAATGCAATTGATTTTGAAATGTGCTATTTTTAATTATGCATTCATAAAAAATTCTTCCCTTTTTGTGAACCGGGAGAAATCCCGCGATTTGCAAAAAGGGCAAACTGATTCCGGCCGTTTGCTTTTAATGATGAACATTAAATTTATTTTCTGCATTTTAATTATTTATTCAATTCTGACTTTTCTTTTAATCGTTTTTTGCAGGTAAAATTTGAATGAGCAGACAAGAGCATTGGATAGAAGATTAGAATTAGAATTTAGAAAAATAGCTTTTTATTTTACTTTAAGCATTTGTGTAATTGTCTTTGTAAATATTTTGTAATAACACAAATATTTAAATGACAATTGTAATAAATAGAATAAAGTGAATAAAAATTCTATTATTTCTCAATTAATTCTTTTTCTTTCCAATTATTTATTTATTGTTTATAATTCCTTAAATTATATAATGATTGAAAATCAAATCCAATCATTTAAATTTAAAATGATAAACAAACAAATAAATAAACATCATTGATCAATTAATAACTTCAATTATTTACTTTATTATTATTTTTAATTCTTCTAAATTATAATAACTTGAAAAATAGAATTTCAGCTATTTAAATTTAGAACAATAAATAATCAAATAAACATTGCTTGATCAATTAATATACTCCTTTTCAAATGTTTATTTCATTATTCATAAACCTTCAAATTATATAATAACGGAAAACAGGTTCCCATTATTTAAATTTAGGATAATGAATAATTAATAAACATTATTTGACCCATTAATAAAACTCTTCTCAAATATTTGTTTTGTTATTTATAAATCTTTAAATTACATAATAATCGAAAATAAATTCCAATTATTTGAATTTAAGATAATAAATAATCAATGAACATTGTTTAAGTCTTGATCAGTTAATAAATTTAGCGTTCAACAAATAAACGGCTCCCGACTCGAAAAAGTTATGAATTTTTAAACTGCTTTGAAAATTTGATAAAAATAGGTCAAAACTCTTGCAATGCGAATGATGCAGATGGAAGACGGTATCTTAGGTCAAAATTTGGGGTACAACAAGGTCGAAGATGGAATTTTGGATTTGGGTGAGGGAGCAGCATCCCTGGAATCGAGTCCAGAGACACTAGTTGGTACGGTACTCTTTGAAATATCCTTCTTCTGCTTCTTCTTCGAAGCAGCTGGTAAGTTTCCTCCAACCTTGGGGTCTTCCCCAGTGGTGTGTGATTTTCGCTTCTTTGGAGTGGTAGGAGGAAGTTTGTTGGTCTGAAAAGATTTAAGCAAAGAGTTAGATGCAAATCATGAAACATTAGTGAATTCGAAACATCAAGGCTAAGTGATTACCTGTGGAGTTTGAACACTGGTTATTGTTGGTATTGTTGTTGTTGTTGTTGTTGTTGCAGCAATGGTTGTTGTTTCGGATGGAGTCACATTGTCAGTGGTTTTGATAGAGGCTTGAGAGGCGCTCCCTTCTTTCGACTTTGAAGCGGCTGTCTTTATCCTGATGGCTGAAAATCGAAACAATTAAGACAAAAGTTAAAGATATGGAAAATGAAAAACGTTTGGGATTTTCCCAAGCATTCGCACCTGTGCCTTGATCAGATTTAATCGACATGGCAGAAAGGTCATAGCAAAGATGTCCTGGGAAATCGTGGAGCCAGTGTCGAGCCCATGTCACAGTCTCAAATGGCTTTGGTTTCTTTTGAAGATGTTTGAACATTTCTTTGCAAGTGAACCACCAAGGGTATGGAGGAAACCAAGCCAGAGCCAGTTCTGAGGTAGGTAATCTAGGAAATTTAGGTGGATGCATTTCAAATGCCAACCTATACCTATCCTCAGGTGACAACCCTGAAGGAAGTTTTAACTTAGAAACTTTTTGTTTGAATTTTTCCTTCAAGGTCTCAGCCGCTTGATGCACAGTGGATTCCAAGTGTGTGGGATCATAAGTAGTTTCGAAATAATTTTGAAAAGCTTTAATCTCTTTGGCATGAGTGAACATACCTTTCTTGGATGGTACCTGCACATCGAAGGCATCAGTTAGTTTCTGCTGAATAGTAAGAGTATCGAACATATAAGTCTGATAAAACTTTGTCCACCATTCCAGAAACCCCTTTGCTGTAAGGTGGGTAGGTTCGAAAGTTATTAGCTCAAACTGGGCAAAGCCTTGGTATTGTTCTTGCTGTAGTTTGGCTTCCCGTGCCTTGAAGGTTCGCCCAGAGGTAATGGCACTCTCAGTTTGAAATAAGGGTTCAGGAATTAGTTGGCATAAGCCAAACTGTCTCGAAACAAAATTTGGCTGGTAAGCGAAAAGGAAAATCTGATTCTTGGCAGGAGTTATTCTTGAAGAGATTAGTCTGGGTAGCAAAAAGGCTCTCCATACATCTTGAATCTCTTTGCTCTTGACAGCTTCTGAGAGAGCCATGGTGAACCATGAAGGTCCATGAGCCCTTGAAGCAAAAGGCGCCATGGTCTCTTCAAACTTATGCCTCTTGGAGAATATCATGATGTATTTTGAGAATAGGACTTTGAAGTCATCCTTATCATCATTTGGGGTTAGTCTTTGCAGCCTAGTGCCTTCGATCATTCTCCATTATTTCAGGGTCTTGTTCAGCAATGGTGTTGGCCGTTGACAAGGAAGGTTCGAACATGGCATTTAGCCATAGCTGAAGTAACCAAAAAGGGCCAGCTAGCAGGATATTCTTGGAGGTGTGAGATTTTAGGCTCGAAACAGCTGACCTTAGGCTTTCATAAAGATCAACTAGTAGCAATTCGCTCAAGCACACTCTTCGATTCTCGTGCAAATCTCTAGCTAGAGGAATAAACCTACTGGCTACCTGTAGGGATCTACTGCAAAAGACATATCTTGACAGCCATAAGGTAAGGAAAGCAATGTGTTCTACATCAGACACACTGTCTCCTTCAGCATGGTAGTGGCTGATAAACTTTGAGAAGCTTGCTAGTTTGACGTCGAAGTCGATTATACTCGAATGTTCTTCGTTGTCAGGGATATATGTTTCTCCTACTGGTGATAGCCCAGTGATGGCCGCTATGTCAAAGAAGGTAGGGGTAATCATTCCACCAGGGAGATGGAAAGTATTATAAGTACTGTCCCAGAAATATAGGGACGCGAATAACAATGGGTGGCTGTAAGCAAAACCTGGCTTCGACAGCTTAATCAAGTTGTAGATACCTAATTCTTCCCATTGCTGGGATTTCTTAGCTTCTACCTTATTGAACCAGTTTTGATAAGCAGTGTCGAAGGTAGGGCAAGATCGAAACGGTTTGAAGTTACTCTTTACATAGTCTAATACAAAAGGGTCCTTTGGAGGAACAGTTGGATTTTCCACGGTGTTTGAGCCAGAAGATTCTATTGCCTTAGGGGAGTCCATTTTATTAAACAGGGGTTTGAAATTATAGTAAACTGGGAAGATTTTCCTGGTGTCTTTTAAAATTTCAAAAACTGTAAGAGGGCCCATTAAAGCTAACCTCTTACCAGCAGCGGTGGTAGGAATAAGTACTTGGGATGCATAAAGCATTTCTTTCTCCTTTGAGATCATCTGGGGAACAAGAACAGATTGACCTTGGTGAGTGACAACCTTGCTTTCAATGGTAGTTCCTGCGGTCTTTCCTTTCTTTTTGGAAACCTTTTTTAGTTGGGATGAAGTAGAAGAAGACATTGTTGGAAGAATGTTGAAAGCTTAGGGTTTCGGTGAGAAAATAAGGAGAAAAGATTCAGAATGTGGGAAGAAAAGAAAAAGACTAAGTTAATGGGTTTTTATAATATGGAAGTTTAAGCATCCACTGAATAAGGTTGTGATACGTGGTAATCATGGGTTGGTTTGATGAAGAGGTGGCGTAAAGTTAACATTGGTAATAGGCGTGATTAAAGATAATCATTGTTTTGTAACTGCACCATACTGTGAAGTGATTCAAGGCGGTTAAGGAATCTAAAAAGTGTTATGATTGACGTGACTGGAGTCAAATGCAATAAATGTTATGATGATTCGAATGTCGCATCAAAATCTTGTGTATATGTTTAAAATAAGTATTTCTCAAAGGAATCGAAATACGTATTTTAAAGGGGCATTTTGTTGGCTGAAGATTTTGATAATATTATTAGAAGCAAAGTAAATGGGACGTTTCGATCGAAATGAAACAAAACGTCATGTTTCGAAATAGTAGAAGCAATGCTTCGAATGAGCATATCAAAGCTTGGAGCTTCGAGTGACAGTTATGAGAATATATCCAAAGAAGTCTCGAAATGATAACAAGGCTGTATCTAAGAAGTGCGTTCGAAGCGAAGAGGTGCCAAAACATTTGAAATTCAAATGCAAGCGGGATGTTCGAAATTTGAAATATATGCGCTGGAGCATTCGAAGACGCGTGGAAGCGAGAGAGAGGCATTGCTCTGCATGTTCTGAACGTGGCAGAATCTTATAGCAAGACCGTTATGGTCGAAGTAGTATAAATAGAAGTCTTAGCATTAGGATTTCGTGTGTCATATCTATTTGTACAAAAAACTCAGTAAACATTCAAATTACCACATGGCTAGGGAAACGAATGCAAGAGCAATGTACGTATGATAACACCACATGTTTATGATTTAATGAAAACCCTCTATCATTTCCAGTACTTTCCTTATCTTTATGTTAATACCATTTACAAGTTTTTGCATCTAAAGTCTTTTTATTCGAAATCTTTTCACTAATGCCTTACATTTAAATGCTTTCTTTCCATTTCAAATACTTTACATTTCAGAAACTGTTATACATTTCATGCCTTTATCTTCAAGTTTTTATCCTTCGAACACCTTTTTTACTTAAAGTCATTTTACAGATTTCTTGCATTAAACGCTTTCTTCATATTTCGAATCTTTTACATTAACTGTTTTCTTTACGTTTCGAAGTCATTTACTTGTCTTTTATGCAGTTTTTACATGTCTTTACAATTAACTTTTATTCATGCAATTTAGTTTCGCGCACATATATTTTGATTACACCTTTAGATCTTTAAGAGAGAAATCGAAATAAGTCAAACACTTACACAATATTCTAAATACCAACCATGAATACCTGTTCGATCATGAGGGTTACCCTAATGACCAACACGTCCTAGGATCAATCTAGTCGATCCTGCGAGTTACCAGAGGAATTGAATAACAGTCAGTAAGTTTATTCGATAGTTTGGAGGACTAGCGGTTGTTTACCAGAAATCACTGTAAACAGGAATCAATTAAAATAAAATCAAAATCTAACCTAAATCAAAAGTTTAAAGGAAATGATACATTAAACTAATTGATTTAATTAATGTATCACGGAAATTCTAAAAATAAAATAAAAATTATTTTAATGAAATAGACTCAAAAAGAAGTTTGACATTTTTTTTGATAATTTTTGTGTTATTAAAAATATTAAAACAAAAATGATGAATTTAATTGAAAATAAAAAAGAAAAGAAGATACTACAACTACTAATTTCAAAAAGCAATGTAAAAGATTAAAACCCCTCAACCAAACAAACGCTAACACGTCATTGTCCCTGTTATGGAACCAAAACCCTAACATGATAAAAAACCTAGCTCTTCATGCAATGTTCAAAGCAACATATCTCTTTTGTTTCTCCACGAAATCAAACGAAATCAAAACCAAAAGTGTAGATATAGTGGCATAGAACATCATAGGATCAATTAATTCATCAAATGCACATTAAATCACAGAGAAAAATGAACCGAATGTCTCAGATTTAACATACTTGCACAAAAACTTCAAACACAAGAACAAGTTTAGATACTCACAACAACACATCTCATACCTAATAAGTGACTCATTTAAATGCTTATGAACATGTTTAAAACATTATGCAACACTTAGATCTAAGGATGAAAGCATGAGAAGAAGAGGTCATGGAGTTCAAAACTGGTGCTGATTCTTTTTTACGATAGACTTTAGAAACCAAGAGGGTAATGATCCTATAGCTCCAATCAACGAGACAAGGCAGTAGAATGAAGAGAACTTGCAATAAAAGTGGAACCCGATAGCAACCTCTTGAAGAAAAAAAGCTCAGGACTTATTTCTCTCTCTTCAGTACCCTTGCGTTATTTTTATGTGCGGTAAATGAGATTAACGATAGGGTTGAATAGAGTGAGTGGAGTGGAGAGAGATTTTTGTTTTAGGTCAGAAACTAGAAATCACACAAACACCATGTGAGGAGTGTGTGATGTGTGTGCTATATTTCATGTGCATGGTTGGGGTATTTGTGTGCTTTTTTGAGTGACAAAGAAGGGTGAGGTAAGTGTGAGAGTGTGAGCTGGCAGCAATAGCACATGGGTGGAAAATTTTCAACTTTGGAAAATTTAATAAAGTTGACAAGCTCGATCATTTCGTATGCATGCATGATATGGGCTTTGTTTAGCCAAATAAGGCAATGGAATAATGTGGTGGGCGTGTGAGCATGATGTGTGTAAAACATCTGTAGCAAATTCTAAGTCTTGTGCATAAAATCTCAAAATGACCAAGTTTCATGCACACACAACACCAATGAAACTCTTGCCAGACTTAACCCTATATCTCTCTTATCTCTCAATCATTTTTAACAATCTTGGACTCTATAGAAAGCTTGGATTATATATAACCAAATTGATGTTGAAGAGTTTTTGAAACAATCACTACGCCAAATAAGCTATTTAATAGCGCTTTTTTTTGTTTTTGATAGCGCTTAAAAGTGCTATTAACCGCGCCACTATTGTAAATATTTCTTATTTAATAGCACTTTAAAAGCGCTATTAAAGTACCAATTTATAATAGCGTTTTAATTAAAGTGCTATCAAAGTCAGTATTTTGCATGTTTTTTGTTTGTTTTTTTATAAATGTGTTTTTTCCATTTTAATAGCATTTTTTTTAAAAGTGCTATTAAATTAGGTGATACAAAAAATCATTTTTGGCGTAGTGACTCTTTACTCTTTTAAAGTAACTTATAATAAAAAAAAAATGGAGGAAGTATTAACATTATAAATTTACTCATAGAAATATATAAAATTATAATAAGCAAGGAGTTCACTATAGTTAATTTACATGGCCAAATTAATAAAGCTCTCCAATTATATTTATTATTATTATTTGGAGAAGCTAACAGCAGATATTTGGATGAATAACTCCATTGTTAGCCCAAGTACATTGCAAGAAAAAGATACCAACAGGACAAGCTAGTCGCTGCTGCTGGCTTGAATAATCCTTCACAATAGTCACTGGGCATGGGGAATGAACCATCACAAAGTTGCTTACACTTCCCAGCAATATCCTATATTTTTTTACCATGAAAAAAATAAGTCCAAGAAGCAAAAATCACAATAAATACACAGGAAAATACTAGTTTTTATCACTATTAACATTTGAACCAAAAAAGAAAGCTCTAGTAACGTCAAAACTAACAAAAATTTAAAATATGAGGCCATAAATTTGTATGAACCTTTTGATTGTGCTAAGGCCTCTGCTTCCCAAAACAAGAGCATCTAGCTTTAGATCTTCAATAGAGTCCATAAGTTTCTGCCTTGCATCACCCCAATACAATTTTGCAACAACGCTCACCTACAAAAGTACAATTTCATAAGTATAAAATTTGTGATCTAGAGAGACTCTAACAAGATTTTGAAACCAAGATATGATGGAACTCTGATCTAAATCACAATATTATGAGTTTTTTACATAGTTTAAAACACCTCTTTCTGTGTGGCAGCAATCTCAAGCAGATCAATAACCTCAACATCAGTTTGCACACCATATTGTTTCATAACTCCTGCCTCTTTCAACTCTTCCAATGGAATAAGTGCTACAAAATGAAGAAAACAAAATGTATATTCCAATCTACAGTATGAGGATCATACAAAAACATAGAATATAATAAATTATAAGAACCCAAATGGATTTAAAAAATATAGAACTCACGTGAACCAGTTTTTGCAAACAGCTTATTACGAGACTCATCAGAAGAATTGGAGTTGATGTGAATGAGATAAAAAGTATCACCTTTATCTGCCATATTTACAATGGCCCATTTCAAAGCATTTTTGCTGTTTTTGGAAAAATCTATTCCCACCCCAACTTTTCTATCCTCTACCCACTACGCTAAATAAGCATCAAAGAGTTTCAGGCTGGCAACTGCTTGTCGTTAACGACTGTATCCACTTTGAAGACTTTTTCAGTAAACATGATTGGACAGAACAAATACATTTCGATAATGAATAGCATTAAGATGAAACTGGATGGACCCTCCCTTGCCTGCATGACGGAAGATGCCGTGTTAACAATGAAAAGTGCTGCCTTTCACAATGTATTAGTGAGAAAGTACAGATTCCAAACCCACAGCTACAATTATAACAGCGCCGAGGTATGTCTGCCAGGACACAGAATTCCAAGTCAGTTCAAACAACGATCCACCACATACGCCTCCTTAACTATTGACGTTCTCAACTTTTCTTCTTCTCCTTTTCCCAAATCTGTAACCAATTTAAAAGTCTCATGTAACCAGTTTTACGAGAACAAATTTGCTGCTAGATTGTTTTTCATCTCCAAGTAATTCAACAACACATACAGCTGAAAAATCGGATCTTTGTTTAACCTTCACACCCTTAATCGGATAATCTGTAACCGCTGCTGTACTGTCACGTTTAGCGATTGATAGCGCATGACAAAATTCGGATGCTGGACACGAGGAACAGCTTGGGTTCAAAGGGGTGCATACAGTTGCACCAAGTTCCATGAGAGCCTGATTGAAGTCTCCCAGACGAAGAGGATCGACCAACTGAGCTGCTATTTCCCTTAATCTCCATTTCAACACATCAAAATAAATAACAAAATAAGTAAAGGAAGAAAACGCAAGCAGGTGATTATAACATCTTACGAGAAAAAATGATGAATAACTTGTTCCAGAAGTTTACAAACACTCACCAAAATCTCTTAATGATTGCCGAGTCTTTCGGATTTTCAGAAACAGCCCTTAGTCTGGCAATGACCCTTATCACATTTCCATCAACCACAGGTACCGCCTGATAATTTAGATCATAAGAAATAGCTGATAGTTACTTTTCAGTAACAAGAATTACATAAGCTACAAACCTCTTTGAATGCTATAGAGGCAATCGCTCCAGATGTATAGTCTCCAATTCCAGGAATCTTTCTTAACAAAGAAGCCGTTTTAGGAATACTGCCTCCTTCTGCAACTATTTTCTTTGCGCCCTAACAAATGTAAATTGTTTTCATAAACTATCCCAAAAAGCTTATAGGCATGTCATAAATTGTTTCCATAAAGCGCACACTCTCACTAGTGTCAGCGTCAATAGATAAGCTCAAATAAGTCAATCTAAACAGGCCTAAAGAGTAAAGATTAATATTAAAAATTCAAACTGTCCACGATCTATTATAAGGGAGACTGGTAAGGTGTAGTAAAGGGAAAAACAATGTAGTAGTGAGAGATCACCTCTAAAAGAAAACGAGCTCTCCGATAGTAACCCAGACCAGCCCAAATCTCATTCACTTCCTGCACGAAAATGTCATTTTTCAGGACGGAAGTGGGAAATAAGTCTAAGTGGAAGCCTAAACTGGTTACAGATTTGGAAATGGATCATATTTTTGTATGGTATGATCCATTCCTTTGTGACACCATACTCAGAAGGAATGAAAGAAAGGTTTCTTTTAAATTCTATATTACAACTTATACAACTAGTGGCAGAGAACTTGGTGACCTTTTAAAAATCAAAGAGTGTGGGGTTTGTCCAATTTACTACTCAGAAAGTCAGAAGGTTTTAGGCACAGGGAATTTAGACAAGGACTTGGAAAAAGAGTTGTATCAGGAAATTGAACATGAGAGATCAGTTGAAGGCTATGATGAGGGAGAAGGCATTGATATCCAAATAGGAAACACAGACACAAGAGCTTAATGTCATAAGAAAAACTCAAATAAATTCTAAACACAATACAAATTGGCCTTAAACTATAAACATTAAATTAAGCAAAATTGAGTTACAAGAATAAACATACGTAAGAAGGAGAAGAACCAGTGTATGAGACAACAATATTAGCAGCACCTTCACCTCTGTAAACCCAATGAGCGGCATCTTGTTCGGTTAAAGTCAACTCCATCTGTTTTTTGAAATGAAAAACTCAGTTAGGCATTTCATCAAACAGTTTAACCACAAACTCACAACTGCAACTTAACCTCACAAACCCTCATTACAGCTACTCAAAATCACGAATAGGGTGTGAACATGGGAAACAAATTGAGCACCGTATGAGAGGTCGCCGGCACCGCCGAGAAGAGATTGTGTGGCGTTGCAGAAGGCGTCGTAGCTGTCGAGGATTTCGTGAAGTTCGTCTTGGGTGAGAGTGTCGAGAATACCTAGGTTGAACAGAGATGAATGTGAATCGTCCATTGCCATTATCGCGAGTGAGTGAAGTTGGTGATCGTTGGTGATGCCACGGTGCTACTCCTTCGCAATGGGTTTGGGTTTAGATATTGGGGTTTTGGTGCGGGGGAAAATGTGTTTTGTTTTTTTTTTTTATCAATTAATTAATTAATTAATTATTATATATAACATAGCGCTTTTTAATAAGTGCTATTATATAGGTAGTCAAATAATAGCGTTTTATACAAAATGCTATCTTAAAGAAGTTTAATAATAGCGTTCTGGTACAAAGTGCTATCAAAATTACATAGTCTGTATTATATAATAGCGCCCGATTAAAAAGTGCTATTATAAATGTGTTTTTTCCATTTTAATAGCATTTTTTTTAAAAGTGCTATTAAATTAGGTGATACAAAAAATCATTTTTGGCGTAGTGAATGCTTGTAAGAACCTTAAAATTTAGCACAAAAATTGGTACCTTGAGCTGGCCTGGCAACATGCGTGCGAGATGCCTTGTTATGTTGGAAATTTTACAAATTCAAACATCAAAAACCTTACATCAATATCTCTCTAATTAATGGACCAAATGCAAAAAATGTTGTACCATAATTGAAGATAAAGTTTCAATCATCGACTTTCATGTTGATGTCTCTTTGATTTGAGTCCATTTGGATCCTCAAAATTGGCCATGATGATTTCAGATTTTATGCCCATACCTCAAAATTTCACTAAGTGTCCTTTAATGAGCATGACTTCCAAGCTTCATAACTTCTCCTTTCATTTTTTGGACTTGAGCTCACAATGACAAAGTTAAATAAATTTTCTTCCTCTTTCCGGGGATATAAAGTTTGCACTAATTGAATATAAGATGAGAAAGTTATGATTTTTCAATGTTTTGGTTACAACACTAAAAAAGCTTAATAACTTTCTAAATTATCAAGATAACTTCTTTGACAAGTTACTTCCGAAATCCATCAAACCCTTGATTTTCTTCACCAATGATCAAATGACATTAAAACATGGAATTTGAATTGAATGTTGACCAAAAGTTCACTTGGTCAAGCTTGACTTTTGTTGACTTTTGCTCAAATGACTATTTTACCCCTAACTGATCAATTGAATCTCTTCTGATCAAAATTGATGCCCAATCTTCCAATCATAGATGCTTAGGGACATTTTTAGAAGCATGGAATCAAGTGTAGCTCAAAAAGTCATAGATAGTCCGGTTTAAACACAAACCCTAATTTTGATAACTTGTGTTAAGAGATCATGATCAAGCCTCAAAAGCCTAGTTCCATGGAGTATGATGAAGAGTTTATTAAGCAAAGGTGTCTCATACAATGATGAGAGAGTATTAATTCAACAAATTGGATCATATAAGAACCACACATTTCATCTAGCCAAAACCCTAATTTCAAGAGATAAATAAGGGAAATGTGATTCACTTTAAAATAATTGCAACTTTCAATCCTCTAATGAATCAATGAGACAATTGAGATGTCTTGAGGTATGAGAAACCCTTGTAGCTTGAGTGACTCAAAGAGTGAGGGCATGAGACCCTTTTGGCATTGATTATCAACACAAACACCATTTTGTAGATTGTATAAGTACATGAGAACCATTGTACCTCGATCTTATAAAAAAGCATGAATGTGTTTGATGAAACACAAGCCATATAAGGTAAAAAAGAATAGGAAAACTTTTGGGGTGCAACAACAGGCAAAAAAATTAGAAAAGAAGTGGTAATGTGAAGAAGAAGAGGTAAACATAGACATATTATACACTTAGCACAAACCTCATGGTCAAGAAGAAGTTCGATTAGTCATTGAAAACATGGTTCAAACACCAAGGTACACAAACTAGCATCAATCAAACTTGTGATGTGAAGTGGAAAAAAGTGTGTGATCAATTGAAAATGGCATAATGTGTCAAGTATGAGTGAATTCAGAAGTAAAAACTTAAAGTTAACACACACCATTGACCTATAAACACACCCATGGTATTACTACTAAATATCATACAAAGGTTAGTGCAAGATTTGGTCAATACCACACCCTAACGTGCTTCTAAAGGAAAGTGAAGCACAAGAAAGGTATAGATGAAGATTAAAGGGTGTTAAAACACATAGGCAAGTAGAAAATAATGTCTAACATTAAACATTTAAACATCACAAGAAAAAAGATAAAATTTCATATGTGGCACACAAAAGAGGTGTCCCAAGGGGATAGGCAAGTATGTTCAAATTAAACAAGTAAATATCAAATGAAGAAAGCATGATTGAAGAATTATGGAATGTATCACTTTTGTAATAAGTTAACTTGAGATGAGGTTCAAGAGTAACAAGGTAAGAAAATGAAACTTCATACACAAGATAAAGTCAAACAATTGATGAATAACATCATTCAAGGATGTATAACACTTGTCTTAATTTAAAAAAAAATTGATGAAGGCCAAGTAAGAGTGAAATTATACATTTATGTCATAAGGTAATGGTTAATCCCTCATAAGGTATCAATCATGAGCTTAAAACTTTAAGAGATGTTAACAATATAACATACTCAAAGGTCATGTTGAATTGGTAAAGTGTAGTCCCTAAATGCAAACAAGCGTTGTGATCTAAATAGATCAAAGTTAATGTTATTAGAGGTTATGGACAGTAGACAACATCAATATACATTAAAGAGACATGACACAAAAGTTCATGAAGCAATCACTAAACATTGATGCCTAAAACACAAGTAAGAAAGAAAATTTAGCTTTTAAAGCGTCACCATGTTGGTTAGCAAGTATGTGCTTAACTAATGGATCAGAGAAGCATGGGTAATTAAGATGAGAAGAGAGGTTATGATAAAAACTTAAGCACAAATTTGTTGGACCATGTTCCTTTAGAGTATTCAAAAAACCATCACACACAAACTAGGTCAAAACAAGAATGTGGCTCCTATCTTGTCATCATGATGAATTGACAATTATATGTAAATAAAAGAATCAAAGGAACAATGGCATTATAGATTATAAGTGATGATGTAAGAATTATTCACAAAAGAACTTCAACCATCTTGGATCAATGGTACTCAATTGGAAGTGTACAAAAACATCTTCCTAAACCATGACCACAAAAGATGAACAAATGAACTATCACACAAAGAGGAAATGAAAGAGAGCTTCAATGGTTCATAAATATGATATCAAGCATCTTAACATGTGATGATAAATAGGAGAAAGAAGAAGGAACTTGGTTTCTTATATGTTGCACAAGTGCATACCTTATATCTCAAACAACGAAGCATCTAGGCAAGAAACATGTTCAAAATAGCAAGGCAAAAGGATAATCGATCAAATGAAGTCCCATGATTCTAAAGTATTCAAGAGTCTATCCTTGAACCTATCATCAATAAGTAATTCACCTGCATAAAAGATCATGAAAATTGGCTCAAGATACCAATAAAAAGCTCTTAGGGTTTCACAAGATAAGTACATAATATGCACAAGAATGATTAATCAAATACTGACCTTAAAAGGACCTTAATTTGAATCCAATTGATATGATCCTTAAGAACAAATGTACCCATAATGTGTCAATATTTTAGCATCAAAACATGTTCAAAAATTACCAAGTGAAGACACTATTTGTCAAGACAAACACCGATGGACAAGTTTTCAATTTAAATCCAGAAAAAATAGCAAAGTGATGTTAAATTTCAAATAAAAAGCATGGATATAATCTTCACACATTTATAGGTCAGAAACACCCACTTTATACCATTTACACATTGAATAAAGTTGGAAAATAAAATCAAAACTTGGAAACTAGCCATGAAAGGCATATAATGAAGCACACCTGACAAACAATTTTGAAACAATAACAAATTCATCAAGAAAAATTATGCAAATATTGTTTTAAGGACCTCAACACATTCAATAATATCCAAAAATTATTTTGGAATTTTGAGATCATGGGAAGGTGGAAATTAAAATGAAACTTCTAGCAAAAGTAAGTGAAATTTACAAAAAGACACTTAAACTTCTCAAAATTTAAAATCAAAGGAAAATAAATTATATCAATGAGATAAAAATATTGGATCAACTTAACAACATAAGGAACTCAGAATATATATATATATATATATATATATATATATATATATATATATATATATATATATATATATATATATATATATATATATATATATATATATATATATATATATATATATATATATATATATATATATATATATATATATATATATATATATATATATATATATATATATATAATTTTTTTAGGTTAATGGAAAAGTGAAAATGAAATTAAAACATTAACTAGTAAATAAAACCCTTATTTAAGTACACAACTTAATTAATTAACCATAAAAATAAAAATGACCAAATAAAAATTATTTTAAAAAACTAGATTTAAGAAGAAGTTTAAAATATTTGTTTTTGATAATTTTTGGATAAGTGAAAATATTAAACTAAAATTGATAAAACAATTGAAAAAAATATGAAAACTAAAATAGAAATAGGTCTATTACACCTATCATTCACAAAAAGCTCTACGAAAAGCCAGATGTGTAACCCAATCAAAGAGCGCCACCACATCATCCCTACCAACGGATATAAAATCCTAACACACTTTTTTTCTCCAGTTTTTTTTCATACATTCAGAGCATCATAACTCTCTAGTTTCTCAATGAAATTAGATGAAATAAAAACCAAAAATCAAGATCAAACTACAAAGAACATGAAAGAACCCGTAGATTTCACAATCAAGCCATGAATACAGAGATATTTGAGTGAGAAAAAACTGGTACAAGCGAAAATCATGAAAACTCAGAAGCTTCAAATTATGATTTCAAGCAAAATGCAACCACAAACTCTTCTCATACATAGTTTTTGGCTCAGCTAAGCATGAATGAACAAGTTTTTAAACATCAAAACCCTAGCATGAAAGAGATTGAAGCTTAGAGAAACTTACCTCAAGTGGAAAATAAATCCATGGGTTCTTGAGGTTCTAGTGCCAAATAAACCCAAAGGTCCTCCTTGCGTGGCTCCAAATAATAGGAAAATGTTGAGAGTATGAAGCTTGATCGCAAGATACTTCAGATTCGAAGAAGAGGCTTCAATGATGCAGAAAATTTTCAGATATGGAATCTTCCTCTCTGGCTCCTCCCTGAGTGAATGAAAGGAATGAACTTGTTATAAAGACCATTAGGAAGATGGTAGGGTGGTATTTGTGCTAATGAGACTGTTATATGGCATTATGGACAAATCTGACAAATTGAGTAAGAAAGGTGTGATGCTTGCATTTTGTGTGATGTGGATGGGCATTTTAAGGTCGTTTTTAGAACATGAAAAGAGTGTGAATGATGTTGCAGTGTGTTGGTAGACAAGGGCAGATGGGTGAAAATTTGGACAAAAATAAATATACTTGTTTTTGGTAAGAAAGTTGATAAGCATGCATGGGTGGTAAGGGTGTTACCTAGACAATTTTAGCAATATATATGCGTGTGACTGAGGCAAAATGGAAATCTTGGCTGCAACAACCCTTAAAATATGTGTATGACAACCATGTTAATGCAATGTCCAATTTCTGTTGATCAGTCCTCTTCATTCCTTCATAACTCTTCCATTTCTTGGCCCAATGATGTGAGCTTTAGCTTTTCAGAAGGCTGGTAATATGATGAAAACTTTGGTGTTAATGATAAAATGAATTGGTACCTTGAAGATACTCAAATTTTAACATGAATTTTGTTCCATGAAGTTGCACGTGAGCCATTAAGAATTACATCTGGTATCGTGTCTTTGGCCTCTTGATGATGCTGACTTCAACTAAAAATATCTTGAGTTATGTTCCTCCACATGAGACACTTTCTGAACCAAACTTGGAGGTGGTAATGTGCTCTTTAGCTTTGATATTAATCATCAAACCAGATAATGCTTAGATCATGGAGAAATTTGTCTATCAACATGTGATAAGGAGACTGATCTTAAGCACTAGATATCATAAGTAAAAAATGATCAAACTTCTTCCAACCATAACTTGATCAATTTTGAAACAAATGACATAAACTTTACATTCTTGGAAAGATCAGAGAAAGAAGAACAATTTCCATGTTGAGGAATTTTTTATTCGAGTCCATATAGATCCTCAAAACTAGCCATGAATAATTCACATTTTTATGCACATGACTTGAGAATTTTACTAAGTGTCAAGAATGTTCATAACTTCCAAGCTCCATAACTTCTTCTTCTTTCATGTTTTAGACTTCAGCTCACAATGACAAAGTTAAGGAACTTTTTCTTATCTTTCCATGGATATAAAGTTTTCATAAATTAAATCAAAGATGAGGAAGTTATGACTATTCAAAAAGTTATAAATAAACATGCAAAATCTTCTAACTTAGAAAGTTTCCTAAGTTATAAAGATAACTTCTTTGACAAGTTATCTTCAAAATCAATCATTCTCTTGATTTCGATTCATCAATGGCCATGTGATATCAAAATATCAATATTTACTTCAAAGTTGATCAAAAGTTCACTTGGTCAACCTTTGACTTTTGTTGACTTTTGTCAAAATGACTGTTTTACCCCTAATTGATCAATTGAATCTCTTCCAATCAAAATTGATGCTCAATACTTCAATCATATGTGCTTAGAAATATGTTGATAATAATGGAATCAAATGTAGCTCAAAAAGTCAGAGATATCCTAGTTTAAACACAAACCCTAATTTTGAACACTTGTGTTAAGAGATGATGACCAAAGTTCAAAACCTTAATTCCTTGGAACATGATGAAGTACTTCTTAAAAAAAGATGTCTCATATGAAAATAAGAGGATGTTGCTTAAAAATTTTGGCTCATACAAGGATCACACATTTCAATTGACAAAACCCTAATTTTAAGAGATGAATAGGAGAAATGTGATTCACTTCAAAACACTTGAAATTTTTAATCTTTTGATGAAAAAAGAATCAAATGAAGTGTCTTGAGGCATGAGAAGCCTTTATAGCTTGAATAAGCAAAGGGTGAGGGCATGATACCCTTTTGCACTGATTGTCAACCCATCCACCTTTTTATATCTTGTAGAAGAACATGAGAACGAAAGTACCTTGATCCTATAAAAAATGCATGATTATGTATAATGAAACATAATCTATATAAGGTAAAGAGAAGAGGGAAAATCTTGGGGTGCAACAAACCTGAATTTTTGAGGAAACATTTAATATCATAATACCAAGGATTTTCATCCACTATTTCGTCTACTACAAACACATGAGCAGGTGTATCCATGTGCATAATCTTGATTTAAGGTACCTCATTACAAAAATTCACTTTATAGATGGAAGACAAGGTGGCCATAGCATGTGCCATCTGATTTTCTTCACGAGGTATATGATGAAATTCAACCTTGATAAAGAAAGGTAACAACTTTCTTGCATAATATTTATAGGGAATCAAACTGGGATAACATGTCTCTTGTTCACCTTTAATTTGATTAATCAATAGAGTTGAGTCTCCATACACATCAAGAATCTTAATCCTCTAATCAATGGCTTCTTCAATAACCATGATACAAGCTTCATACTTCACCATATTATTCGGGCAATCAAACATCAATCTTGCAGTTAAATGGATGTGAGAACCCTGAGGAGCAATAATGATTGCCCTAATTCCCTTACCACAAGTATTAAATACTCCATTAAATATCAAACCCCACTAGGATCCTCATTAGGGAAATAGTTCATCACAATATTTGGCTTTAAGATACATGACATACTCATAAGGGAAGTCAAACTTGATTTATTGATAATCTTCAATAGGCTGGTGAGCTAAATAATCTGCCAAAATACTTTCTTTAATTGCTTTATGAGTGTGGTACTCAATGTCATAAGACAATAACATCTACCAATCGGAAATAATTCTGGTTAAAGCATGGTTTTCAAAAATATACTTGATCAAATCCATTTTGGATATCAACCAAGTGGTATGATTTATCATATATTATTGTAGATGTTAAGCAGCTCAGGCTAGAGTACAACAAGTATTTTCTAGCATAGAGTACCGATAATCACAATCAATGAACTTCTTGCTCAAATAGTAGATGGCATGCTCTTTTCTTCCTGTTTCATCTTGTTGTCCAAGTACACGACCCATGGACTCTTCCAACATTGTCAGATACATAACCAAAGGCATTCCTTCCACTAGAGGTGTCAAGATAGAAGGATCAAGCAAATACTCTTTTATGTTATCAAAAGCTTTCTGGAAATCTTCAGTCCAAAAACAAACTTGATCTTTGGGAAGATACTTCAAAATTGGCCCACAAGTGGCAATCATATGAGAGATAAACCTGGATATGTAATTTAAACGTCCAAGGAAACCTCTGACTTGTTTTTCAATTTTAGGTGCAAACATTTCTTGAATAACTATGCATTTATTAGGATCTACCTCAATACCTTTCTGGCTAACAATGAAACCCAACAGATTCCTAGAACAAACACCAAATGTACACTTATTCGGATTCAATTGGAGTTTGTACTTTCTCAAAAGCTGAAACAACTTCAACAGATACTCAACAAGATCCGCCTTAGACCTTGACTTGGAAATCATACCATCAACATAGACTTCTATTTCTTTATGCATCATATCATGGAAAAGGGTGGTCATAACCCTCTAGTATGTTGCACCAGCGTTCTTCAAGCCAAATGGCGTCACTCTATAATAGAATGTTCCCCAAGGGGTGATGAATGCCATTTTTTCCATGTCCGTGGGTAACATCTTTTTCTAATTATATCTAGAAAACCCATCCATAAAGGATAATACATTAAACTTTGTTGTATTATCTACCAACATATCAATGTGCGATAACGGGAAATCATCTTTTGGACTAGCCTTGTTCAAATCTCTGTAGTCAACATACATTCTGACATTTTCGTCCTTTTTCAGCACCGGTACAATCTTGGCCACCCATTGAGGTTATACTTATGTAAAAACAAAGCCAACATAAATTTGCTTTTGCACCTCCTCTTTAATCTTGACAGCCATATCAGGGTGAGTTATTCTTAACTTCAGCTTGGTTGGTGGGAATTCTGGCTTCAAAGGCATTCTATGCTCCATAATATAAGTATCTAAGCCTGGCATATCCTGGTAAGACCAAGTGAGCACATCAACATACTCTTTAAGGAGTTCTACCATTCTCCTTCTGACCTCTTGACCAAGCAGTTCCCCAATCTTGATCTCTTTCTTATTCTCTTCAGAATCCAAGTTGGTTAATTCCACTGGCTCTTTCTAAGGTTGAATGGTCTTTTCCTCGTGCTTAAGCAACCAAGTGATTTCTTCTTGGATTTCAACTAATTCCTCTTGTTTAGTTTAAACACAAGGAATCCAAAGTTGGGAGAGGGCATAGGCTCATGGTTTTCAATGGGTTTATTAATCAATCTACACATATGATTTATGATTGATTTTAGAAACAGATAAATGTTTAAATTATATGCAGATATTGAAGTTATTATTTTTAGGTTTTTTAGATTACCATTTTCCAGAAAAATCAAAACGAGTAAAAACACATATGGATAACAAAATAACTTTTATTAATGATCTTAATGATTAAAACAAAAGGTAATCCCAAACAAAGTCACTTTCACCTTGGGAAGAGAGAAAGGATTTTGAAATCAAAAACAAATTACTTTGAAATTCGAACAACATTTGGAATATCAACAACAATATTGTTCTGGATAATCCCTCCAGGCGTCACAAAATTCAGCCAATCTTGCTCTAAATCATCTTAAGTGATTGCATCAACTTCTGGAGGATTTGCATGATTAAACCCTTCACTATGAAAGATCTCTTAAATCATGTGGAAAAAAGTCTCCTACTTCACAACTTTTCCAGACTTGGGAGAAAACCCTAGACTAACACGGTTCTTGTTATCTGTAATATTCACAACTTACCCCCATCATTCATTAGGTCCACCTTGCAGCACTTGTTGTGCATCCTTCTAAGGAGAAATGGATTGCCCCCGGCGAGAGACTTTATTTCCTCCACACAACCTGCGCCATGCATACAATTGGCAACAAATATCTATTTTCCCCCGTAGAAAGGAAGCTTCGCCCGGTGTTGTACCCCAAAATGAACCCTCTCACTTATCAAGAATTTTCTCATAAGATCTCTTTGACTCAAGACTGCATTAGGGTTTGACCAGCTCAAGACACCTTCTCATGCACTGATGACCAAAATTAGGGTTTGAGTTTGCACAAGTATTTTTGGACTATCAATGCTTCATATGAATTTCAAGGATCATTAGGAACCCCCAAGATTACTCATGTCAAGTTTCAAGCCTTGAATCACACTTTTGATCAATCAATTGGATAATTGACCTAAAAAATCAGCTGTATTGGGGAAAAAGTCAACCATGGCCATTTTTCAGTCAAAATTCATAATTTTTAATCCACATCAACATCTTAGAATCATATGTATCATTTTATCAAGTTTGGACCATAATTCCCCAAGAAATTTGATCAAATCATCAAAAGGGTAAAATGGTCAAAATGAGGGTTTTAACTGAGAAGGGGCAATTTCTGATTTTGGACCTAGAAAATGATCAATTGGTTTGAAGCATGATTTCAAGAGTTCAATTGCATCATCTTGACCTAATGACATGATTCAAAACATTACAAATTCATTGGATTGACATATGAATTTTTCAGTCAACTAATCAAAAGTCAATTGTATACTGAAAAGTCAAACTTTGACTTTTTGGTCCAATTCAAGTGCCAAGGATCACAATTCATCAAAACATGTCAAATGTGAAACTTGTTCATAAATAAATCAAGGATTGAAGATCTTGTTTTGAAATTTGAAATTTCTTAACTTAGAAATTTTTCTAAGTATAAAAAATTTCTTTTTTTTTCTTAACTTTAGGCCAAATTTTCACCATGACACAAAATGATTCAAAGGAAGTTCCCAATATGAAAGTTGTAGATCTCCATGAAATATACAACTTTTCTTCACACAATTTTCCTAAAGATACTTGGATCTAAAGATATAATTTTGTGAATACATGCTCATGAACTAAAATAACTTAGTGAAATTTTGCCCTAGTTAGGCAGATTTTTAACCTAAATTCATAGTAAATTTTCACCTAGTTCCAAGAGGAATTTTCAAAATCATTTCAAAGATGGGTTGTAGAGGACATTACTAGCTTTCCAAAATTTCCAAGAAATCTTGGAGATCATTCTTGAGTAGGGAGAATCAAAGAGATGAAGTTAGGGTTTTATCACTTTGATTATAGGTCATTTTCATGAAGAATAAGTTTTCAAATTTGCAAATTGGTTGTACAATCTTCACTTTTCAGGACTCAAACTCGTTTGTCACTCCACCATTAATGGATTGCACAAGTTTCATGCCCTAAATCCAAGCATTCAATGCATTGTACAAGAAAATAGCCATTTTTGGAAGAAAGGCAACATTGCCATTTTGGAAAAGCATGCTTTTTGCATTTTTCCATTTCTTGAGCCTTGGACTTGTTCTTTCTGCACAAACCAAGCCTCTAAACCAGAACAAAACATGTTAAAAGCTTTAATCCACCCTACAAGATCAGAGTCATGCCTTAATAAGTCACTTCTCACACTTGCTTCAAAAACAAGAAATGTAGCAAGACATGTGATCTTGTACTTCTGAGCAAGCACAAGTCCTCCAACCTTTTGCTCTATATAAAGCCATATGTTTGCAACTAAAACCACTGATGCACAAGCTTGGAAACAAACTAGAATCAGAATTTGCATACCAAGCCTCCAAACATGCCATTCCTGACTTATGAACTGAATCTTCCATTTCACTCGTGTGTTTTCAGGCCTTTTGCTTTCCCAAGCTTCCTTACCTTACAAGTAAACCATCCCACACCCTGAAACATCACTGTAACTCCATCATCCCCATTGTTAAAGTTCAAAAACAGAGCAATACAGGTGGACTTCTCCAGACCATTCCAACCACCCTCAAGAAAAGCTAAGCATTACATTAGCTTCCTAGAGGTTCAAGGAAGCTAACCTGATCATCCTAGCATCCTAAAGCAAGCTTATTTTCAAAACACGATTTCCATTTTCAAGGTGAGTTTTCTGTTTTTCTAACTCTTAATACATGGATAGTTAGCTTTCCATTTCTGAATATAAAATGTAGACATCATTGCTACGAAGCTGTACATATCCATAGCTTGCATTTATTTGGCTTGAGTTTAAAGAATTTTAAGTTCAAAGTTTCTGAAAAAATTAGGTTAAGAATTAGGGACAACAAAATTCTCTCTGATCTTGGACTTATAGTTTTAGTTATGCACATGGTTAGAATCGTGAAGTAAAATGCTATAATGTTCATGTTATCACTTTCTATTTTTGTTGAGAAATGAAAAAGTTACAGGGGGTCCGGTTGGCTAGAGGTTAAAGATGAAGTACAGGATAAGGCAATGTTTTGTGTTATGTATTTGTGTTTTCATTTAGACTAACGGATGTACAGCTACCCCAGTGACAAGGTAGCGCGTTGGTAACCAAGAGGGTGTGGGTTCGAACCAGCGCGCTACCTTTTATTTTCTGAATATTTTCTTTTTGCCAACTTCCAGCACGTTGGGCCTCCTGACTTGGGCTTGGTCATTTTTGCTCCAATACACCTCTGCATTATTATTGCACCACATCAGCCCATACATATTTGTTTGTTTTTGCTACAAAACTCTCAAAATTGTTTTTTCAGCCCCCTGATTAATTTATTTTTATATTTCTATTTTCATTTTCATTTTATTTTTGTTTTTTTATTGAAAATTAATATTATTTTATTTTTATCATTTAAAAACTCAAAATATTTATTATTATTATATTAGGTAAAAATATGATTTATATTATAATCTCTTAAAATAAAAAAGGACAAAAACAATTTTATTTGTTAAATTCCTTTCTTAAAAACATAATAGATAAACTTAGGGTTTTTTATTTCTTTTTTCATAAGTTAAATTAATCTAGAATTTAGGTCTTTAATTTAACTACTTTTATTTTCTTAAAAATAACTTAGAATTTAATTCTTTTTTCTAGAAAAAAAAACCTAAATAATTTCTAACTAGTTTAGGTTTAATTTATTTTGTTTATAATTAAAATTATTTTCTTAAATAAATTAGGACAAAAACAAATCAAAATTCCCTTTATATAAAAACCAAACAAAAATCATTTTCATTATCCTATACATATTTATTTACATTATTATGGTTATTTATTTGTTTAAATTTTTGAACAAATTCATATGGTTGTAACAGTTAATTAGCTTTAATTTTCTCGCAATCCCCATTTGTAAATTTGTATACTCCCCCTCCCCGCCAATGTTGTAATAGCGTTGTAACTTTAAATTCCGCAATTTATTGCTTTTATATACAAATGCTAGTAATTAAGATTTGTATGGAAAGACTAAAACCAACACTTAGAAAACCCTAATTCAAGACAAATAAACAAGCATGAAAACAATACACTTGCACACAAGCACCCCTAGGGTTATTCCACTTGGTTGCCTTATACAAAATGACCATATTACGCATGTGAAGTATCTTAGCAAAAATAAGCAAATATAAGATCATAGTCCCTCGATGACGCTATCTAAGTTTCCTTTCAAATGATCTTAGTCCCTAAAAAAAAGCTAAGATACTTTGCAACATTGCTAATCATGATTATACGATGACCCACGCCAATCCCATTTACATCCAAAGATAGGTTTGCTTACCAAATCAATGGTAAGACAACAATATTAAAGGAAAAGAAAATGAATTAGAAAGACATTTGAGTAGGTAGATTACTTTTAGTTACTTGCTCCATTTCAAAATAAATATCCTTGCTATTTTCCAAACAAACACCTACAAACTTTCAAAAATATTACAAACATTGAAAACATTTTCAAAAAGACAAACATCTTTGTATACATTCTTACGAACGAGAATCAATACAAAGATTTCCTAAACAATGGCATATTTTAAAAAATACTTTCAAAAAACCACACAAAGCACAATTTCAAACAAAAGCAAGTGATCTAGTAAGTAACTAAGAGCCCATGGAAAACCATGGATGAAAAGGGTGCTAATACCTTCCCTTTTCATAATCTACCCCCCGAACTCATGAAACAATCTCAAAGGTCTTTTCTATGATTTTTCACCATTCCTTTTGGATAAAAGAAAAGTCGGCGGCGACTCTTGCTAACCGCAACATTTGCGATAAAACGCAAAACAATCAAGTCAGTTCCACCAACCGTATCATAGAACTGGCGACTCTGCTGGGGAAAGTTCTAAAAGCGGGGTTACCTTAGGGATAGATCACATTTACTTGCATACATTATTTGATTTGTATGCTTTACATTATGGTTCATTGTTTGGGTTTGAATCCTCTACCCAGATTTAGGATACATTATAGATAAGTAGCAATACATTGTGGAAATTGTGCGGGGTATACCGACATGGTCTAAGCAATAGCTATGTTAGTGCGACATATTTGTAGGTACCGGTAGCCTTTGAGTTAATCAAAGGAAATACAAGTCCGCTGAGTGATGTCATGAAGAATTAATGAACTTCTAGAACCTTTACTTGACTAACTTGGCCTTTAGGATGTAGTGAGATGACCGACTTTAGTGCAGTCCGAAATTGGTATATACTCGATACTACACTCATTGAGGTGTGGCTTCTTGGAATATTTCGGTCGCCATTAAAGAGGCTTGAACTGAAACAATGACCAAGGAAACAATCCAGTGATATTGAGCTCCTTAGAACCCGGTTACTATTACTAGGACATGTTTAAGCGAACTAAACTTCAAGAGGGTACTTACCTATAAAACTCCATGCAAGCCTAAACTAAGGACTTGTTTGCTTTGCTTGTATATGAATACTTGTACATAACATCATGGAAATCATGAACATCATATACATCCACTAACCATTTCAAGGATTTTGGGGATTCATCTTTGTTCTTGTTTTGTAGGATATGGATTCACTTCGCAGGAAGACTATTCAAGTCAACCTTGTAAGAATTCCTCCACAACTTAAGGAGCTAGCTTCAAAGATTCCTGAGAAATCTCCATTCACCGAAAGACATGGATGTCTACTCAACTTGGTCACCTCCAATATAGATGAGGATATGATGAAGGTGCTCTTTCAGTTCTTTGATCCTTTGCACCATTGGTTCACATTTACCGAATATCAACTTGTGCCTACTTTGGAAGAATTCTCCCAACTCTTGGGGATTCCCATTCTCAATCAACTACCTTTAAACGGTATGTAAAGAGATCCAAAGCCAGAAGAGATTGCTCAAGATCTACACTTACACTCATCTGATGTCACAACTCATTGGGAAACTAGGAGTGGTGTCAAAGGCTTCTTACCAAAGTTCCTGTTTGATAAAGCCCAAATCTGTTGGAATTCCTTAGACTTGCAAGCCTTTGAGGAAATTGTGGCTCTTCTCATATATGGCATGGTTTTGTTTCCAAATCTTGACCAACTCATAGATGTGAACACCGTTAAAATCTTCATATCACATAACCCTGTGCCTACATTGCTAGGGGATATCCTACACTCTTTTCACACTCGCACAATGAGGAAAAGAGGTGTCCTTATGTGTTGCACTTATCTCTTGGAAAGATGGTTTATTTATCATCTTTCCTAATCAGTCTTAAAGAATGATCAAGGTTTAAGGTGGTCACAAAGGTTGATAACGCTCAAACAATCAGACATTCATTGGTGCTCTCGATCCAAAGAGAATGTTATCATCGTCGACCATTATGGGGAATTCCCTAATGTCCCTCTACTTGGAATTAGGGGAGGTATCACCTACAACCCATGTTTAGCCTTAAGACAGTTTGGTTACGCCTTAAGGGATGGCCCGCACGAGATGCTGATTCAAGGTTTGGTATTCGACTACGACAACGACGATCAAGGTCTTTGCCAGAGATTTATCCGAGCTTGGAGGATGCTAAACAAGGTGGATAGCAAGACTTTAGAGCACAAGAATTCCATCCCTCTTGAGCCTTACCTCAAATGGGTACGAACTCGTGCTCATAATCTTATAATGTCTTACCCCTCCATTCTCCCGGTAATCATTGAGCCTGTTAAGGAAGGAGATGTTCCATACACTATCCTACATCCTGACATGCCCATATCTCTTGAAGATCTGCAAAGGGATTGGATACAACTCAAAGGAGAGCGGGATACTTTCGAAGCCCAATTCTATGCAAGAGAGAATAAGGTTTTGGAACTCACTAGGCTACTTCATGAGAAGCAGACTCTAAATTCCTACATTGCACCAAAGAAGATGCACACAATTTTTTTATCTTAGAGTTTTGTATTATTTTGTCCAAGGGGAATTGATGTACTCAAACTTTATCTTATTAATATAACGTGTGTTTCTTTTTGTCTAAAACAAATTTGAATCTTTGAAATCCTTGAAAACATTGCATATACACATATCATTCATCATAGCATAAACAGGTCTTTTGCAACAAGTCTCCTCATCTCTCTACTGTTTATTTCAGTAAGATGGATCTCGAGTAAACAGTAAAAGATCTCCAAGCCCAGAATATGCAGTTTCAATAATTTCTCATGACCCTAGCCAAGGGGCAAAAAGAAAACAAAGAATGTAACTGAAGTCTTAAACATGGGGAGAAGATTTCAGTGGCAGACAAGAAGGACTTTGAATTTTGCAACAACATCCGGGGAAGGAGAAGGGAAAGACAATGAAACAGCTGTCCCGTTAGAATCGGAAGAAGAGGAGGAAGAAGAGGAAGACTACTCTGAGGAACAGTATCCTCCAGCTGATGACAAGTACAAATATCTCGAAGAGCGTTTGAGCGTGATGGAAATACAAAAAGGTGTCGGGCTTAGACTTTGAGGAATTGGGACTAGTGTCGGGGATTGTGATTCCTCCAAAATTCAAAGTGCTTATGTTTGCAAAATATGATGGAGTGTCATGCCCAAAAATGCATCTCTGGTCATACGTGAGAAAAATCCAACCCCACACCGTTGATAAATACTTATGGGTGCACTTTTTCCAAGACAGTCTATCTGGAACACAACTCGATTGGTTTTACCAACTAGAAAGAGCCAACGTCCATAATTGGGAAGATATTGCCGCAACTTTCTACAAGAAATATCAATACAATGCTGATTTGGCGCCTACCCGTACTCAACTCCAGAGTATGGCCATGGCTTCCAATGAAGGTTTCAATGATTACGCACAAAAATGGAGAGATTTGGCTGGAAGAGTTCAACCCCCTCTGTCTGAAAGGGAATTGGTGGACATGTTCATAGGCACCTTATCTGGCCCCTTCTTCAACCATTTAATCGGAAGTTCATCTGCAGGCTTTACTGAACTAATATTAACCAGAGAGAGGGTGGAAGCTGGCATAAAAAGTGGAAAGATTCAGAAGGATTCATCTTCTTCTACAGTTGTAAGGAAGCCTTTCATCGGGAAGAAAGATGTAGTTGTTGTATATCCGCAAAGGAACCAAGATAGGGCCGAACACCGACCAATGGTGGGAGCTGTTATGATTCCCAAGCCTACATATGATCAACGAAGAAGTAGTCAACCAAGGGTGGAAAGGCCAGTAAGGCAATTCACCAGAATTAACATGACTCTATCTCAAGTATTACCGCATCTTCTGAGATCCAATTTGGTAACCTTGAAAGAAGCTCCAAAAAACCCCCAATACAACATCCCCTCATTATCATCCCAATGCCCATTGCGCATATCACTCTAAAAGTCCTGGTCACAATACTAATAACTGTTGGGCCTTGAAAAACAAAATACAAGACCTCATTGAAGCAAAAGAAATTGAGTTTGATGTGCCCGAGAAGCCAAATGTCATTTCTGCTCCTATGCCCAGACATGGTCACAATAACGATGCTATTGAAGAAGATTTGTTTGTTACCACAGTTGATGAACTCGTGACTCCACTTCCAACCATTAAGATAAACTTGTTGAAAGCCGGTGTGTTCCCGGGTTGTAATGAAGTTTTCCATCTCTGCTTGTCCTCACCAACTGATTTCCCTTTGTTGAAAGCAGACATTCAGCGCCTGATAGATAACAAAGAGATTTTGTTTGAAAGTACTCTTGTTTCACCTATTCCTGTTGAAGATGTTTCAATCATTACCATTTCCGCCAATTCTTCCAGGGTCTCCACCAAAAGACCTGTTAGAATTACATCAGTTCCGAAAGCAACTCCTCTAATAATCACAATGCCTAGGCCAGTCCCATATGAATCAGACAAAACCGTGCCGTGGAATTACGGAGGGGACATTTACTACCATGGCATCAAACAAGATTAGCTGGCCACTGAAGAGATAAACTCCGAAGAAGAAGATTCTGACATCAGCAATATTGTCGGAACTAGTAAAATTACCCAAAGCGGTAGGCTCTTTTCTCCAGAAATTGCTCCCCCAAAAGCAGTTTCTGGACCCGTGATCATACCTGTGGCTGATCCAAAGGTTACTTCCGTACCCATAATCATCTCTGCAAGTGCTCCTATTGACGAAGCTGTCACAACTCTTGTTATCATTCCTACCAACACTCCTGCTGCCGAGACTCGAGGAAAGAGTATTCAAGTGGAGCATGTCCAGAAGAAGGCTCAATCACTGACTATCCTTGAGGCTTCCAAGAAAGAAATGGAGGAGATCCTAAAAATTATAAAGAGGAGCGACTACGATGTAGTTGAACAATTGGGGCAAAATACCTTCAAAATCTCCATGCTGGCATTACTATTGTGTTACGAGGCACATGCGAAAGCCTTGGTGAAGTTCCTAAAAACAGCCCATGTGCCTCAAGAGACATCTGCTGATCAATTCCAAGACTGCGTAGCCAGCTTGAAAGCGGATAATGGCCTAGGTTTCTATGATGTTGATCTAACACCGAGGGGAAGAAAGAACAATGAGGCATTACATGTCTCAGTGGAATGTCGGGGCACAACTCTGGCCCATGTTTTGGTGGACACAGGCTCATCCTTGAATGTATTACCGAAAAAAGCTCTTGACAGACTTGACTGCGAGGGTCTAACGTTAAAGCCAAGCAACATAGTAGTAAGGGAATTTGACGGCTCGAAGAGGATGGTGCACGGGGAAGTGGATATCCCCATAAAGGTTAGGACTCAAACTTTCAATTCAACCTTTTATGTAATGGATATTCGCCCTTCTTACTCCTGTCTGCTAGGACGGCCATGGATCCACAATGATGGCGTTGTTACCTCTATATTGCACCAGATGCTGAAGTATCCGATTCAAGGGAATATTATCACTATCCATGGAGAGGAAGAATACATGATCACCCATATCAATTCCTTCAGATATGTGGAATTGGACGGTGAATTCATTGAAATTCCATTTCAACACTTCGAAGAGGTCCCCCAAGAGGTGGCAGTGACCAAGATTGTGTCCCAGATTCCCAAGATTACAAGACCTCCACTCCGGATGTCATCACTAAAGGACTCTAAAGCAGTGGTAGAGGAAGGTTGATGCACCATCTGGGGAAAACTTCCGGATATCCTGTATAAGTCTGAAAAGTTTGGCCTAGGTTTCACTTCAAGTGCTCAAAAGGCTATACGCTGTGCCCGTGCTGGAGGGCCATCCTTGAAGATTAGCAACCGTGAGGTCAATCCGGTTGAAGATGGTGAAGATGATTGCAACCTGGAGGATTGGATCTTTCCGACTGTCAATGGAGGACTCAGCAATTGGGAGGCAAGAGACTTCGTTCCAATCACTTTTATCCCACAATAATTGATCTTTACATTTTGTTGGATCTGTAATATTCAAAAACAATTCGCACTCTTAAAACCTTGTGTCTTACCCGAGGCACAATGGTCCATTTGTAAGGGTTATTATTTCATATTCATATGACATCAATGAATCATGGATGTTTTCACATACAAACTTTTATGCTCATTGTTTTTATTTTACATTATATTTTCTTTCAAAGATAGCTATACCCTTACACACACCCACACTCACAATGCACGTATCCATCCATTTTGGATCCCATGGGTAACGATACTGCTATGGCCTTTCGCGACTCTGTGAATCTAATCTACCAAGCCGAAGACGAAGGTGAGGAAGATTGTGAAGTACCAGGGGAACTGGCCAGACTGCTACAACAAGAAGAAAGAACCATTTAGCCTCACGAGGAACCCGTGGATACAATCAACCTGGGTACCGAAGAAGACAAAAAAGAGGTCAAGGTAGGTGCCAATTTGGAACCCAGTGTCAAGGAGCGTCTGATTCAGTTGTTACATGACTATGTTGAAATCTTTGCTTGGTCATATGAAGACATGTCGGGACTTGATACAGACATTGTGGTACATCGTTTTCCTACAAGAGAAGATTGTCCGCCAGTAAAATAAAAGGATTGCCGCATGAGACCTGATATGTCATAAAATATTAAAGCAAAGGTTATGAAGCAATTCAATGCTGGATTCTTGGTTGTAACATCCTACCCTCAATGGGTTGCCAACATTATTCCCGTACCTAAAAAATACGGCAAAGTACGAATGTGTGTGGACTACAGAGATTTGAATAGGGCGAGCCCTAAAGGTGATTTTCCACTCCCCCAAATTGATATCCTAGTTGACAATACGGCACAACACAAAGTGTTTTCCTTCATGGACGAATTCTCAGGTTACAACCAAATCAAAATGGCACCTGAGGACATGGAGAAAATAACATTTGTCACACAGTGGGGAACATTCTGCTACATGGTGATGCCATTTGAACTGAAGAATGCTGGGGAAACCTATTAGCGCGCCATGATAGATTTATTTCATGACATTATACATCATGAGATAGAGGTCTACGTAGACGATATGATAGCCAGATCGCAAACAGAAGAAGAGCATCTTGACCACTTACAAAAACTGTTTGAGAGTATGAAGAAGTACAAGCTGAGGTTGAATCCAAACAAGTGTACATTTGGGGTACGGTCTGGTAAACTCCTAGGCTTTGTCGTCAGTAACAAAGGTATTGAGGTTGATCCTTCCAAAGTTAAAGCAATACAAGAGATGCTTGCTCCCCGTACTGAGAAGGAAGTCATAGGATTCTTGGGACGTTTGAACTATATTGCCAGATTCATTTCTTACCTGACAGCTACTTGTGAGCCAATCTTCAAGCTCTTGAAGAAAGATCAAGTAGTCAAATGGAATGGTGAGTGCCAAGTTGCTTTTGACAAAATCAAAGAATACTTACAAGAGCCTCCTGTATTGATGCCACCAATCGAGAGGAGACCATTGATCGTGTATCTGACTATTTTAGAAAACTCAATGGGATGTGTATTGGGGCAGCATGACGAGTCTGGCCAATAAGAGCACGTTATTTACTACCTGAGCAAAAAGTTTACCCACTGTGAAACCAGATATTCACTACTCGAGAAAACTTGTTGTGCTCTATCATGGGCTGCTCACCCGCTAAGACAATATCTGCTTACTCATACTACCTTGTTGATATCTAAAATGGATCCGATAAAATACAACTTGGAGAAGCCTGCTCTTTCTGGGAGAATAGCTAGATGGCAGATGATCTTGACAGAGTACGACATACAATATACTACCCAGAAAGATATAAAGGGCAGTGTGCTAGCTGATCACCTTGCTCACCAAGCTATAGAAGACTATCAGTCCATGAAGTTTGAATTCCTGGATGAAGACATCATGACATTAGACAAATGCGAAGAAATCAGGCCATATGATGAACCTGAACAAGGATCCCGATGGACCCTGTTCTTTTATGGAGCATCCAATGCACTTGGTAATGGTATCGGTGATGTACTCATATCTCCGGAAGGGTTTCATACCCCCTTTACTGCCAGACTTTGCTTCAATTGTACGAACAACATGGCGGAATACGAAGCGTGCATCTTTGGTCTCAGAGATGCCATAGAAATGGGGATCAAATCATTGAATGTATACGGAGACTCAGCCTTGGTCATCAGTCATATCAAAGGGGAATGGGACACCAAATACCCTAACCTTATCCCTTACAAAGAACATATTTTGACATTGCTACCACATTTTGAGGAGATTACCTTCGAGCACTTCCCGCGAGAAGAAAACCAGCTAGCATATGCTCTAGCCATAATGTCATCTATGTTTAAACTTAATTGGGATAACGAGGCTCCCCAGATCACCATCGAACGAATGGATGGACCAGCACACTGTCACGAGATTAATACTGATGAAGTAGTGGACCAACCTTGGTTTCATGAAGTCAAGAGGTATCTCGAGGCTCAAGAATATCAAGAAGGAGCTTCAATCAATGATAAGAAGTTCTTAAGGAGATTCTCTGCTAAATTCTTCCTTAGTAATGGCATCCTGTACAAACGCAATCATGACTCCGTATTGCTTCGGTGTGTAGATAAGATTGAAGCTGAAAGGATCATGGCTAAATTACATGAAGGTAATTTTGGCACCCATTCCAGTGGGCATGTGATGGCGAAGAAAATCCTACGGGAAGGATATTATTGGTCTACCATGGAAGTAGATTTCTATCAACACTCTTGAACCTGTCATAAATGCCAGATTTATGCCGACAAAGTGCATGTACCCCTGGTTCCTCTGAATGTCTTGACAACAGAAGTCGTCAAATTTCTCAGGATTCCCCAATAGGATTTTACAAGTAGTACATGGCATTGCCCTTACGACAAAGTTTATTTCTCTCGGAAGAAACTCACCAATACTTCAACTTCAAGATGTGAAGACTTACATATCCTCAGCAGCAGTCAGGGATTTATTTTCCCTAAATCAAACAGCAATATAACAAATCAACTCACATACATATACATCACATTCATATATCATAAACATTGATAAACACAAATGCATACAACATAATACCATTATGCATACATTTCATGTATCATGACTTGGCATTTTAAGCTATAATTTTACCCTTTTCAAAATAAGATTAACATCTATGATTAACAAAGTTCAGAGTTTTCAGATATAGTTCAGATACGCTCCAGATACGGATTCCATCTTGATACTCATTCAGATTCAACCTTTTGATACAGTTCAGATACGCTTCAGACGTGGATGCCATCCTGAAACTCATTCAACTCTCAGATACAGTACAGATACGCTCCAGATACAGATGCCATTCTGATACTCATTCAGATTCAACTTTCAGATACGCTCCAAACTCGGATGCCATTCTGATATTCATTCGAATTTGACTTTCAGATACAGTACATATACGCTCCAGACACGGACGCCATTATGATACTCATTCTTCCAGATTACAAACTACAATACAACAATCACTTTTGGATGGCATCTTTAAGCCCATTCCTTCTATCATTGCATCGCGGAGTGCAAATATCTAGGCACTTTAGTGTCCAATCATCTTCCACCTTCGAGTCACGAATGGCAAAACTCGCCAGTCTAACTCTTCAGATTTAAGAAGATTGAACATGGGCAGCTTTTGTACCCCAAAATTTTCCCTCTCACTTATCAAGAATTTTCTCACAAGATCTCTTTAACTCAAGACTGCATTAGGGTTTGACCAACTCAAGACACCTCCTCATGCACTGATGACCAAAATTAGGGTTTGAGTTTGCACAAGGATTTTTGGACTATCAATGCTTAATATGACTTTAAATGATAATTAGGGACCCCCAAGATTACTCATGTCAAGTTTCAAGCCTTGAATCACACTTTTGATCAGTCAGTTGGACAGTTGACCTAAAAAATCAACTGTATTGGGGAAAAAGTCAACCATGGCCAATTTTCAGTCAAAATTCATAATTTTTGATCCACATCAACATCTTAGACTCATATGTATCATTTGATCAAGTTTGGACCATAATTCCCCAAGAAATTTGATCAAATCATCAAAAGGGAAAAAATGGTCAAAATTAGGGTTTTTACTGAGAATGGGCAATTTCTGATTTTTGACCTAGCAAATGATCAATTGGTTTTAAGAATGATTTCAAGAGTTCAATTGAATCATATTGACCTAATGACATGATTCAAAACATTACAAATTCATTGGATTGACAGATGAATTTTTCAGTCAACTGATCAAAAGTCAACTGTATACTGAAAAGTCAAACTTTGACTTTTTGGTCAAATTCAATTGCCAAGGATCACAATTCATCAAAACATGTCAAAATGTGAAACTTGTTCATCAAGAAATCAAGGATTGAAGATCTTGTTTTGAAATTTTAAATTTCTTAACTTAGAAATTTTTCTAAGTACAGAAAATTTCTTATTTTTTCTCAACTTTAGGCCAAATTTTCACCTTGATACAAAATGATTCAAAGGAAGTTCCCAACATGAGAGTTATAGATCTCCATGAAATCAAAAACTCTGCCTGACACAATTTCTCCTAAAGATGCTTGGATCCCAAGATATAATGTTGTGAATACATGCTCATGAACTAAAATAACTTAGTTAAATTTTGCCTTAGTTAGGCAGGTTTTAAACTTAACTTCATGGCAACTTTTCACCTAGTTCCAAGAGGAATTTTCAAAATCATTTCAAATATGGGTTTTAAAGCACACTACAAGCTTTCCAAAATGTCCAAGAACACCTTGAGATCATTCTTGAGTAAGGAGAATCGAAGAGATGAAGTTAGGGTTTTATCACTTTGATTATAGGTCATTTTCATGAAGAACAAGTTTTCAAATTTGCAAATTGGCTGTACAATCTTCACTTTTCAGGACTCAAACTCGTTTGTCACTCCACCATTAATGGATTGCACAAGTTTCATGCCCTAAATCCAAGCATTCAATGCATTGTACAAGAAAATAGCCATTTTTGGAAGAAAGGCAACATTGCCATTTTGGAAAAGCATGCTTTTTGCATTTTTCCATTTCTTGAGCCTTGGACTTGTTCTTTCTGCACAAACCAAACCTCTTAACCTGAACAAAACATGTTTAAAGCTTCAAGCCACCCTACAATATCAGAATCATGCCTTAAGAAGTCACTTCTCACACTTGCTTCAAAAACAAGAAATGTAGCAAGACATGTTATCTTATACTTTTATGCAAGCACAAGTCCTCCAACCTTTTGCTCTATATAAAGCCATAATTTTACAACTAAAACCACGAATGCCCAAGCTTGGAAACACCCTAGAATCAGAAGTTGCATACCAAGCCTCCAAACTTGCCATTCCTGACTTGTGAACTAAATCTTCAATTTCACTCGTGCGTTTTCAGGCCTTTTGCTTTCCCAAGCTTCCTTACCTTACAAGTAAACCATCCCACACCCTAAAACATCACTGTAACTCCATCTTCCCCATTGTTGAAGTTCAAAAACAGAGCAACACTGGTGGACTTATCCAGACTATTCAAGCCACTCTCAAGATAAGCTAAGCATTGTATTAGCTTCCTAGAGGTTCAAGGAAGCTAACATGATCATCACATCATCGTAAAGCAAGCTCATTTTCAAAACACAATTTCCATTTTCAAGGTGAGTTTTATGTTTTTCTAACTCTTAATACAAGCATAATTAGCTTTCCATTTGTGAATATAAAATGTAGACATCATTGCTACGAAGCTGTACATATCCATAGCTTGCATTTATTTGGCTTGAGTTTAGAGAATTTTAGGTTCAAAGTTTCTGAAAAAATTAGGTTAAGAATTAGGGACAACAAAATTCTCTCAGATCTTGGACTTATAGTTTTAGTTATGCACATGGTTATAATCGGAAAATATAATGCTATAATGTTCATGTTATGACTTTCCATTTTTGTTGATAAATGAAAAAGTTACAGGGTGTCCGACTGGCTAGAGGTTGAAGATGAAGTACAGGGCAAGGCAATGTTTTGTGTTATGTATATGTGTTTTCATTTAGACTAACGGATGTACAACTACCCCAGTGGCAAGACAGCGCGCTGGTAACCAAGAGGGCGTGGGTTCGAACCAGCGCGATACCTTTTATTTTCTGAACATTTTCTTTTTGCCAACTTCCAGCACGTTGGGCCTCCTGACTTGGGCTTGGTCATTTTTGCTCCAATACACCGCTGCATTATTATTGCACCACATCAGCCTACACATATTTGTTTGTTTTTGCTTCAAAACTCTCAAAATTGTTTTTTCACCCCCCTGATTAATTTATTTTTATATTTCTATTTCCATTTTCATTTTATTTTTGTTTTTTATTCAAAACTAATATTATTTTATTTTTATCATTTAAAAACCAAAAATACTTATTATTATTATATTAGGGAAAAATATAATTTATATTATATTCTCTTAAAATAAAAAAGGACAAAAACAATTTTATTTGTTAAATTCCTTTCTTAAAAACATAATAGATAAACTTAGGGTTTTTTATTTCTTTTTTCATAAGTTAAATTAATCTAGAATTTAGGTCTTCAAATTAACTACTTTAATTTTCTTAAAAATAACTTATAACTTAATTCTTTTTTCTAGAAAAAAAAACCTAAATAATTTCTAACTAGTTTATGTTTAATTTATTTTGTTTATAATTAAAATTATTTTCTTAAATAAATTAGGAAAAAAACAAATCAAAATTCCCTTTATATAAAAACCAAACAAAAATCATTTTCATTATCCTATGCATATTTATTTACATTATTATGGTTATTTATTTGTTTAAATTTATTCGATATGGTTGTAACAGTTAATTAGCTTTAATTTTCTTGCAATCACCATTTGTAAATTTGTATACTCCCCCTCCCTACCAATGTTGTAATAGCGTAGTAACTTTAAATTCCGCAATTTATCGCTTTTATATACAAATGATAGTAATTAGGATTTGTATGGAAAGACTAAAACCAACACTTAGAAAACCCTAATTCAAGACAAATAAACAAGCATGAAAACAATATACTTGCACACAAGCAACCCTAGGGTTATTCAACTTGGTTTCCTTATACAAAATGACCATATTACGCATGTGAGGTATCTTAGCAAAAACAAGCAAATATAATATCATAGTCCCTCGATGGCGCTATCTAAGTTGCCTTTCAAATGATCTTAGTCCCTAAAAAAAATACTAAGATACTTTGCAACATTGCTAATCATGATTATACGATGACCCACGCCCGTCCCGTTTACATCCAAAGATAGGTTTTCTTACCAAATCAATGGTAAGACAACAATACCAAAGGAAAAGAAAATGAATAAGAAAGACATTTGAGTAGGTAGATTACTTTTAGTTACTTGCTCCATTTCAAAACATACATCCTTGCTATTTTCAAAACAAACATCTACACACTTTCAAACATCTTACAAACATTGAAAACATTTTCAAAAATACAAACATCTTTGTATACATTCTTACGAACGAGAATCATTACAAAGATTGTCTAAACAATGGGCTCTTTTACAAAATACTTTCAAAAAACCACACAAAGCACAATTTCAAACAAAAGCAAGTGATCTAGCAAGTAACTAAGAACCCATGGAAAACCATGGATGAAAAGGGTGCTAATACCTTCCCTTTTCATAATCTACCCCCCGAACTCATGAAACAATCTCAAAGGTCTTTTTTGTGCTTTTTCACCTTTCCTTTTTGATAAAAGAAAAGTCGATGGTGAATCTTGCTAACCGCAATATTTGCGATAAAACTCAAAACAATCAAGTCAGTTCTCCCACCGTATCACACCCGACAACTCTCTTATTCCTCGCTCGATGAAACAAACGCTAGCACAAGACAGAAGCCACTGGAAAAATGTACTCTTCCTCTCGCCCAACGCTCGCCCTCTGAGGTAGAGGCACTAGCCCCTTGCCCCACGCTCACCCAACAAGGCTTGACAGACAACACTTCTTTATTTTCTCTTCTTGATGCATTGTAGTGGCTTTATTTGATCAATCTTGCATCTTTGGAGCTGCCATTTGGCCTTTTATTCCTCAATGCTCCAAACATACATGAATTCCTACAAAATAAACACAAAATCATCAAACGATACATTAATTACACAAAAACTCATATATATATATATATATATATATATATACAAATTAAACGTATTTACAAACAAAGTGGGGTTTATTCAATGAATATTAACACACAAGAGTCGACAAGTGCCATAAAACTATGTACAAAATAACTACAAAGTGGCACTTATCAAACTCTCCCCAACTTGAAACATTATTTGTCCTCAAACAACTTCAAACAACCTAAAGAGAAAAGAAATACGATAATCGAAGAATCACAAATCAACAGGTTTTGAAAATGGAAAACAAATGTATGGTTCAACAAAAAGGAACAAGTAAAGTAAATAATTTCCATAGTCTTACAATGACAACATGAAAATGAAACAAATCCTAAGTACAAAAATCATGCCAAACAATCTAAAACAACATAAGCTAAATCATGAATCACACCTAGAAAAAATTTATCGAGCGATGAAAATCACACAACAATGAGGATTTGACACTCATCCAAAAATCTGGCAAACAAAATAATAAATTATGCATTCATCCAAAAATTCACATTGAACATACAAAGGCAAGAATCACAAGGGCTTTCAAGGTTGTAACGTGGTTTGGTTAACAAACAAAGGGTAATTCCTAAAGCTAATGGAAATGAAAACTTGCCTAAACCTAAGGGAGTGAGCAACTCACAAAAGTTCAAACACAAAATTTCAATCAAACTTATTCTTTCATCCCAAGTGTTACACCAATCACACCTTACTTATTAGCACAATCATTTGATACTCTTTTTGTTTTTGTTTTTGTTTTTCAAAACTTTTCTCTTTTTTTTCTTTCTTTTTCTTTTCTTTCTTTCTTCAATTTTTTATTTATTTTTATTTTATTTTACACAAATGCATAGCAACCAAAAACATAAGTGAGCAACATTGCTCTCTCCAACTTGAATTCAACCAACATCAATTTGTGAATACTCCCTTCTTTCTAAGGCAACACAAAAATCAAACCACAAATCATGTTTGAGGGTTCAAGAAAATAAAGAATCAAAATCTATTCAAAAACGTGAAGTAAACACTCATAGACAACCATCAATTTTAAAAACAACATGGACATTGATAAAAAAGGTTTAAAGGGGTTAACAAAAGTTCACACACTCACATGTTGAATTGACTATTTGGTTAGGAAGTTATGCTCAAAATCAAATAAAATTCCTTTATCTTTTTCATGCTATCATACAATCAACACAAACAAAATCTTAAACATAATGATATCCAGTTAAAACAAGAATTATGGACACCACCTTATATGAACAATGAAAAGCTTCGTCACCTTTGGGGGTAAAAAGGGAACTAAAGTGATTCAATAGAAAAAGCCAGTAATATAAAAGAATGAATGACATGAAATTTATACCAATGAAAAGTTTCATAAACATCTTATGCTATAGAAAGCGATAAACAAGTACATGGCGTGTACCAACATCAAAACAATATCATTACCATACATTTACAAGTTTAAACGACCAACTTGGAAAATCACCTCAAGCTACTCAAAACAAGCTCTTGGACAAACACGAAAATAATAAATTAAAACAACTACTATAAACATACAAAAAGACCGGGTAAAACTGAATTAAATAAGTTGAAAAGTGAAGATTTGAGAATTTTAAGAGCTGGTCCAATTTCAACTTGTTTAACCAATTCACGACACTACCTATACTAATACAATCAAAACAATAAAGAAACTAAAAAAAATAAAACATGCTTATTTTACGTCGTAAGCTCGACGCCTGTTATTTATAAACACTTCTACAAGTTGTCTCTTTACACGGTTAGCGCTCACCAACGGTGAAACATAACCAAACACTTAACAAACGTGAAGAGACATAAACATATACATTAAACTTACAAGTATTGAAAACAGGTAAAATTCACAAGTATGGTAAACATAAACAAATAAATACACAATTATACACATACAATTTTAATTACACAATATAAACAATATGACCATTATGTGCAAAACTCAAAAACAAAGAAACATTAACAATGCGAACCAATAAAAACACTAACTCCCCGACAATGGCGCCATTTTGCTGAAGCGGTAAAGCGGCAAGCAAAACTAAGTAAGTATTAGTTTTATCATATCGTCTCCACATGGATTAGTTCTACTGAATTGATGTTCGACAAGCTGGAGTTTATGAAATTGGATTAAAATGGGTTTAAAGTAAATGCAGAAATAAAAACTATTAACAGAAAAAGAATTCATTTTTAGAGAGAAGAAACTTATCAGGCATGCAAGTAATGCCCTCCTAACAATAATAAACCTATCGACCAAATATACTCAACCTATAATAATCACCAATGTCATCATGTATCAACCACAACACCCGTTGTATCATCTCGTAGGCGATCTCTTAACCAAAATCAACAACACAGAAGACAATCGTGTTACTTGCATTGACTATATCTTATCATAACAAAAAAAACACATAGGAATTAAGCACATACAACCATGTGAATAATAGATCTAAATCTATCTCTAGAATGAAGACACTATTAAATAATCACCATGGATAAGAATTTGAGCAATATATTTCTATAGCAACATAAACCCCAAACAAAGAGCAAAAATCCCGGATAAAAATCGACAAATGTTATTAAAGCAAGCTTTATATAACACCATGGTCGATAAATATACATGAGTTCAAAGTAAATACATATAAAAAACCCAACAAATAAAGAATACACAAAGAAGAAGAGAAATGAACCACTAATCTCTTGGTTTGTCAATGCCGATCGTTGAGAAATACAACCCGGATCATCTGTGTGCAGGCTCCATAGTTATTTTCTAAGCTTATCCTATTGAAAAAATGAGATTTATGGAACTAAGAGAACAAAATCCACCCCCAAAGCCATAACCCTACAAAATGAAATAAATTTGAAATATAAACAAAAAAATTTCACAGACATGCTAGTCCGGCAAAAGGAAGCTTCACCCAACGAGAGACTTTATTTCCTCCATACAGCCTACGCCATGCACGTAACTGATGACAAATATCTATTTTCACTCAGGGAAGAGAAGCTTCGCCCAACGACTCTCTTATTCCTCGCTTGACGATATAAATGCAAGCACAAGATAGAAGCCACTGGAAAAATCTTCTATTCATCTCGCCCAATGCTCACTGACGAGGTAAACGTGCTGGCCCCTTGCCCCATGCTCACCTGAAGAGGCTTGACATAAAACACTTCTTTATTTTCTCTTCCTGGTGCACTGTAGTGGCTTTATTTGATAAATCTTGCATATTTGGAGCTTCCCTTTGTCCTTTTATTCCTCAATGCTCCAAACATACATGCATTCCTACAAAATAAACACAACTTTCAAATGATATATTAATTACACAATACACAAACTAAACGTATTTATAAACAATGTAGGGTTTATTCAATGAATATTAAAAAATAAGAGTCGATGAGTTCCACAAAACTATATACAAAATAACTACAAATTGGAAATTATAAAACTCTCCCCAACTTGAAACGTTGTTTATCCTCAAACAAAGTCAAACAACCTAAAGAAACAAAAGACGATAATCCAAGAATCACTAATCAACAGGTTTTGAAAACAGAAAACAAATGTATGGTTCAACAAAAACTCACAAGCAAAGTAAATACTTACCACAATCCTACAACGACAACATCAAAACGAAAAAAACCCTAAGTACAAAAATCATGCCAAACAATCTAAAATAACACAAGCTAAATCATAAATCACACCTTACAAAATTTTATCGAGTAATGAATAATACACAACAATGAGGATTTGACACTCATCTAAAAATCTTGCAAACAAAATACTAAATTATGCACTCATCCAAAAATTCGCAATGAACATACAAAAGTAGGAATCACAAGGGTTTTCAAGGTTGTAATGTGGTTTGGTTAACATACAAAGGGTAATTCCTAAATCTAATCAAAACAAAAACTTTCCTAAACCTAAGGGAGTGAACAACTCACAAAGGTTCAAACACAAAATTTCAATAGAACTTCTTCTTTCATCCCAAGTGTTACACCAATCACACCTTACTTATTAGCACAATTATTTGACACTCTTTTTGTTTTTCGTTTTCTTTTTCAAAACTTTTCTCTCTTTTTCTTTCTTTTTTCACTTTTTCTTTCTTTTTCTTTTATTTTACATAGAAACCAATAACATAAGTGAGTAAACATTGCTCTCTCCAACTTGAATTCAACAAACATAAATTTGTGAATACTCCTTTCTTTCTAAGGCAAGACAAAAATTAAAACCAAAAATCATGGTTAAGGGTTCAAGAAAACAAAGATTCAACATTTATTCAAAAAGGTGAACTAAACACTCATAGACAAGTATCAAGTTCAAAAACAACATGAAAATTGACAAAAAGTTTCAAAGGGGTTAACAAAAGTTCATACACTCACATGGTGAATTGACTATTTGGTTAGGTAGTTGTGATCAAAATCAAACAAAATTCCTTGATCTTTTTCATGTTATCATACAATCAACACAAACAAAATCTTAAACATAATGAAATCCAGATAAAACAAGAATTATGGCCACTAGCTTATATGAACAATGAAAAGCTTCCTCACCTTTGGGGGTAAAAAGGGAACTAAAGTTATTAAATAAAAGACCCAATAATTTAAAAGAATGAATGACATGAAATTTGTACGAATCAAAAGTTTCATAAACATCTTATGCTATAGAAAGCGATAAACAAGTACATGGTGTGTACTAACATCAAAACAATATCACTACCATACATCCGCAAGTTAAAACGATCAACTTGGAAAATCACCTCAAACTTCCTCAAGCTACTCAAAACAAGCTCTTGGACAAACACGAAAATAATAAATTAAAACAACTACTATAAACATATAAAAAGTCTGGGTAAAACTGAATTAAATAAGTTGAAAAGTGAAGATTTGAAAATTTTAAGAGTTGGTCTAATTTCAACTTGTTTAAATAGTTCACGACGCTACCTATACTAATACAATCAAAACAATAAAGAAATTAAAAAATAAAACATGCTTATTTTACGTCGTAATCTCGACGCCTATTATTTATACACACTTCTACAAGTTGTCTTTTTACACGATTAGCGCTCACCAACGGCGAAACATAACCAAACAATTCGAAAACTTGAAGAGAAACAAACATATACACAAAATTTAGAAGTATTAAAAACATGTAAAATTCACAAGTATGGAAAACATAAACAAAGAAATACGCAATTATACAAATACAAGTCCAATTACACAATATAAACAATATGACCATTATGTGCAAAACTTAAAAACAAAGAAACTATCGCAATGCGAACAAACAAAAACACTAACTCCCCAGCAACAACGCCATTTTGCAGAAGAGGTAAAGCGACAAGAAAAAGTAAGTAAGTATTTAGTTTTATCATATTGTCTCCACATGGATTAGTTCTACTGAATTGACGTTCGACAAGCTGGAGTTTATGAAATTGGATTAAAATGGGTTTAAAGTAAATACAGAAATAAAAACTATTAACAGAAAAATAATTCATTTTTAGAGAGAAGAAACTTATCAGGCATGCAAATAATCCCCTCCTCACAAACATCAACCTATCAACCAATTATACTCAACCTACAATACTCATCAATGTCATCACGTATCAACCATAACACCCACTGTATCATCTCGTAGGCGATCTCTCAACCAAACTAAACAACACAGAAGACAATCGTGTTACTTGTATTGAAGATCTCTTAGCATAACACAACAAACACATAGGCATTAAGCACATACACCCAAGTGAATAATATATCTAAATCTATCTCTATAATGAAGACACTATTAGATAATCACCCTAGATAAGAATTTGAGAAGTATATTTCTATAGCAACCCAAACCCCAAACAAAGAGCAAAAATCCTGGATAATAATTGACAAAGATTAGTAAAGCAAGATTTATATAACTCCATGGTCGATAAATATACATGAGTTCAAAGTAAATTCATATAAAAAACCTAACAAATGAAGAATACACAAAGAAGAAGAGAAAAGAACCAAAAATCTCTCGGTTTTTCAATGTCGATCGATGAGAAATGCAACCCGGATCATCCGTGTGCAAGCTCTCTAGTTATTTTCTATGCTTATCCTAATAAAAAAAGGGGTTTATGGAATTAATAGAACAAAATCCACCGCCAAAACCATAACCCTAACAAATGAAATAAATTTGAAATATAAACAAAAATTCTTCACAGACTTGCTCATCCGGAAAAAGAAAGCTTCACCCAACGAGAGACATTATTTCCTCCACACAGTCTACGCCATGCATGAAAATAATGACAAATATCTATTTCCGCCCAGAGAAGAGAAACTTCGCCCGACGAATCTCTCATTCCTCGCTCGACGATACAATTGTGAGCACCAGACGGAAGCCACTAGAAAAATCTTCTTTTCATCTCGCCCAATGCACGCCCGATGAGGTAGACACACTGGCCCCTCGCCCCATGCTCACCTGACGAGGCTTGACAAATAACACTTCTTTATTTTCTCTTCCCGTTGTAATACAGTGGCTTTATTTGATCAATCTTGCATCTTTGGAGCTTCCCTTTAGCCTTTTATTCCTCAATGCTCCAAACATACATGAATTCCTACAAAATAAACACAACTTTCAAAAGATACATTAATTACACAAAAACTCACATATACACAAACTAAACGTATTTACAAACAAAGTAGGGTTTATTCTACGAATATTAAAAAACAAGAGTCAATGAGTGCCACAAAATTATATACAAAATAACTACAAATTGGAAATTATAAAACTTTCCCCAACTTGAAATGTTGTTTGTTCTCAAACAAAGTCAAACAACCTAAATAAAAAAAAGACGATAATCCAAGAATCACGAATCAACAGGTTTTGAAAATGGAAAACAAATGTATGGTTCAACAAAAACGCACAAGCAAAGTAAATACTTACCACAATTCTACAACGAAACATCTAAATGGAACAAATCCTAAGTACAAAAATCATGCCAAACAATCTAAAACAACACAAGCTAAATCATGAATCACACCTAGAAAAAATTTATCGAGTAATGAAAAACACACAACGGTGAAGATTTAACACTCATCCAAGTCTTGCAAACAAAAGACTAAATTATGCATTCATCCAAAAATTCACATTGAACATACAAAGGCAAGAATCACAAGGGCTTTCAAGGTTGTAATGTGGATTTGTCATCAAACAATGGGTTATTCCTAAAGCTAATCGAAACAAAATCTTTCCTAAACCTAAGGGAGTTAGAAACAAGACCACAAATAAGGTATGTTCACAGGTTTGACGTCACGAGCATGGAACCAAAGGTACTACCCACCCAGAAGGATATGTTTTATGGATTTCATCATCTGATAAAGTAATCGAGTTCTAACATGGTTACCATAGTCTTAGCTCCATTTTCAGATATTATTGGTGTAAACAACTTACTCGTAAACCAACAATATTCTCAAGAGAAACTCATCTGAGGGTAGTATCTTTTATCAAAGAAATCAGGTTTACACATGATAAGTCACCACACTACATCCTTAAAGGATAAGAGGGGTAAAATGGGTTCTAAGATCCCCAGCTTTCTAAACTCCCAGGTCGAAAGCAATAATGTCATTACAATTGTACTCGTAGAGAATTATTATAGTCAAAGGGGCCTCCACTGAGCAGGGGATCTCGTGTCATTATATTGAGGAATAACTCCAATTATATCAAGCAGGACTATACCACCCTCATAATCATAAGTGTACTAAAGTCTAAGTATAAGACTTCTCACCACAGAAAGATCACCAAGCACCCACAAAGTAAAAACAAACAGTGAACAACAAATAATATAACACAAATAAAGAAAGATAGGCTCAACTCACTTTGGAATGCTCCCTATCAGAGTATTAAAATTGTTAAGGTAGGAAAATTGAGATTAAGTTATTGATTACCCTAACTTATAAAAAGAAAGAGTCGCCACCGAATTTTATTATTTCCAAAAGAAAAGGGAAAAGATCAAACAAAACCCATAAAATGTTTTAAAATATAACTAATAAAATGAGAGATCTAGATACAGGGGTTGGTTATGTAAAGGGAAGGTATTAGCACCCTTCACATCTACGGTACTCCACAGAAACCTCTTTGAAAATTTGTGTTATAAAAAAGGTGTTGTTTGCAAAAGATTGGGGAAATGAGAAAAGAAATTATTTTTATGATTTTTGGTTCGCCAAGACTTCAAGAGCCTCGTGCCTACTTACCCTCCATGTACAATGAAGAAGTCTGGACCATGTAGTTCTTCTAGAAAAGGACAAAATGGTGTATGCTTGGTAGATTTTAAAGAACGACATGTTCTATTCGAGTGAAAAAATTACTTTCTACCCATAATAATTAGGAAGGAGCATTTGAATCATCTTGATACGAATAATTTTTCTTGGATATAATCAACAAGGAAAACATTCAAGTGGAAAATGTCAATCACTTCATAAAATATTGAAGAAATATAATATCATGCATCACTACAAGAATCAACTAATGTACAATCTTTGACAAAAAAGTTTTAAAAGGAAAAATGCACAAAGGGAACAAAAGGTTTGAATGAGTTTTGTACTTTTAGTTTTTTGAAATGATGTTGATATGCTTAAGATGTTTTAACATTTATTAAGAAAAATATTTTGAAAATCACTTGACAAAGTCAAGGTTTATTGAGAAATAAGTTCAAGTTTGAAAAATAAGAAGTTTTTCTTTTGAAAAAAAGGGGGAAGATTTTGAAAATTAAAGAAGGGGTAGGAGATGAAGAGAGTATCCTAAAGCATAACTTTCAAGAAATAAATGATCTCATTGTAAGGTAGGCCAAGAGAAAGCCTTTGTGTGTGCATGTGAACTAAACAAAATGAAGCAAGCATTTGACATAAGCAAAGAATTCCCTTAGTTTGGATTAAGCCACAAGTTATGCACTAGATGAATATTCACACAAGCATATGAATTATAAAAGCATCAGATGACATCCAAGGTATCAATTAAACTTCAGGCAACAGATGAACTATAAGATATCCGATAAAAATTCTTGCATCAGACTAATAGTAAAACAAACAGACAAAACCGAAGATCACAAAGAAAAAACCCAAAGTCTCAAAAAAGTGGTCTAGATGAAACTTATGGTATTAGATGAAAGTCCAAGCCAAGGATCTATCCTAACTCCAAAAGTCCAACTCCTTAAAGAGTGGATAGTAACCAACCGTCCAATTCATCAGAGCAAATTCTTTTATGGTTTAACCTTTATTAATATCTTTTAAAAAAGAAAAAAGAAATGCCCAATGGGCAAAAGAAAAAGGCATAAGATAAGTGACATAAAATAAAAATGATATGTAAATGCTAAAATGTAAATGGCATAAAAGTAAAGTGAGAGAATTTAAATTGCATAAATGTAAGAGGCGAGAATTTAAATGGCATTAATGTAAAAGTGCAGAAACATAAAGTTAGCATAATAATGGATTATTAATGTTAGTAATTAATATTCTGATTTGGGATAATGTGGCGCTATGTTAAGATAGCGTAAGTGAACTTATGTAGAAGTTGCACCTATCTATGATCACGACAAATTAATGTAGGTGTATTGCATGAATACACACCATAGTTTAAAACCAACAAGGTGATTATGAGTAAAGTCTAGGAGATGAGATCATTACATCAATCAAATCCTTCATGATACCTTGAGACAAACTTATCATCAATCTAAAATACCTAAAGTGATCAATTGATCACTTAGAAGTAGATTTGAAATGATGAAAGTTCATCAAGCACCAATCCAAACCTAATTGAACAAGATGAATTCATCGTCGTCCAATTGATCAAAACGAAAAAAAAAAGAAGAAAAAGATGAAGAGAGAAACCAAATTGAATCACAACATTGATTCAAGTCATCATCAAGATCAATCACCTCTTTTGGTGGATCAAGGTGATAAACATATCATCAACCCAAGGTGCCAAAAATGATTCAATTATTCATTTAATGGTAGATTTGAATTAATGAAGGTTTATACAAACTAAATCAACACCCAAAGTCCATTGATAGTGATAAAATTTTTTGTCAAGTGTGTCATGACTCAAGGCAATCAGATTCCAAACAATATATAATTTGCAAAAAAAAGGAAATAAGGCATTAAATGATTTTTAAATTGAAAATAAAAGGGAAAATAATAGAAAAATCATATATGGTTTAAAATATTTTGGAGAAATCTTGGAGAAATAAAAAATGCATAACACTATTTTTAGACCTATTAAAACAAAGGAAATAATAGAAAAATCAAATAAAATATCAAAATAAAAATAAAAATTATGAAAAAACTTACACAAGGTGTATAATAATCAGAAATATCTTTCTGAAGTTTTGGATATTTTTTGGAGTAAAATCTTATTTAAAATTAATTTTAGAAATAAAAACAAAATAATAAAAATAAATTAAAACAAAAAATTACGTGGACCATAGGATTCAAGTCACTTATGCCAGGTAATCAGATCCAAGGGATTTCAATGAAGCTTATGGTGGAATTTAAATGAAATAAAGCATATGATCGTGTTTGAATCCAGCCACTAAAATTTAAACAAATGGCGCACATGGATTGGCCAAAGCATCAACCACCTAAAAACAAACTCACACGCCTTATAGGTCGTCTTCTATGGTGAGTAAGTCACCGGAGTTTGGAATTTGGCAAATTTAAGGCACAAAACTACCATCATTACAACCGTATCATCAAGGTGATCACAACCATGGGCTTTAATTTCATTTATTCAAAGTGTTCTTGGAGAATTTCATAGAAAATCGTGACAAAAGAAAAAACGAAAACTCAAATTAAACTTAGATGATCAAAAATTAAGGCAAGCAAAGGAAAGAGTAAGCATCAGTGAACATCAAGGAACGTCATGGTATCTAAATTTGAATAAAAAAGGGGCCTCAAACTACCATCTGTTATACCCTAATTTTTCCCCTAAGGTTTCTCATCATCTCATATCATCAATACACCAAGATCACACATTAGGGTTGGTTCTTTCTTTCTACTTTATCCCGTATTTAAGTTTTCTCTTGAGGGATCACCAAACACATTGAATTGTGTATCTTATATATATATATATATATATATATATATATATATATATATATATATATATATATATATATATATATATATATATATATATATATATATATATATATATATATATATATTCTTGTAACTAACATCAAAATATGTGTATATTCCCCTTTGAATGTTCATATTGCAGGTAATGGCATAATTACATGAATCTCATCATCTCCTAACATAGAGGGCCAAAACTAGGGTTTTGGATTTAATCAATAAATCCCTGAATTTTTAGGCAAGACTCGATTCCATGCTTTTATACATGTTCATGAGCATCTATGATTGGAAGTTTTATCATCAATTTTGATTTGAAAAGGTTCAATTGATCAAAAGGGGTAAAATGGTTATTTTGTCAAAAGACAACCAAAGTCAACTATGGACCAAGTAGACTTTTGGTCCACTATCAATTCAATGTCCCTACTTTCACATTTTTCATGGTCAATGGTGGCATAAAATCAAGAGGAAGTGTTGAATTAAGGATAACTTGTCAAAGAAGTTATTTAAACTTTTGAATTTTTCCAAGGGTTCCTAGTACTAAATTTTGGATGATCATAACTTATTCATTTATTTTTGAAAAATTGAAAACATTACATTTTTGGAAAGAGGATACAAAGTTCTTCAACTTTTTTATTGAGAGATAAAGTCCAAAAAATGAAAGGAGAATAAGTTATTGAGCTTGTAAAATTCTGGACACATAGTGAAATTTCTAAATATGTGCAAAAACCTGATTTCTTCAAGGCTAGTTTTAAATGTCCATTTGAGCTCAAATCAAAAAGTTTTCAACATCAATGTTGGAGTTTGAATCTTTCTCTTTATTTTTTATTCAAGAATCGTCTCAAATGGTCAAGTGTAGAGAGAGATACAATGCTTAGGATTTGGAGCCTTGAGATGTCATTTCGCGCAGTCACACGCACGCCAGGCCAAGCATTTCATCAAAAAGTTCATGGGCACACGTTTATCATCATTTTTCTCTTTGAAATATTGACTATTTTGAAAAGTGTCCAACATCAAAGATCAAGCTCCTTGTGTTATGGACAACTTTTCTTCAGGAATTTTCTCAAAATAGTTCCTACATTTCAAGATATGATCATGAGAAGTAGGTGACATGAAGCTGAATTTTACCCAGCAACAAGGCATGTCGCGTGCGCATACCAGGCAGGCATTTCATCAAACACGTGATGTGCATATATTAATAGCCATTTATCTCATTGGATTAAACCTTATTTTGAAATTTTTTGAACATGAAAGTTAGAGTATGTTATGCCCTCTTCAATTTTGATTCAAATTTTGTTTCATCTCATGCACTATGGAGAGAGATATGATGAGTTGAAGTCATGGTCCCAAAAACATTAAAATTTCAATATTTTGGCATGGTCATTACACTAGTGCATTGGCCAGTATCTTGAGGTTGACTTCGTGGCCATTTTAAAATAACTTCAACTCCTCATTTCAATTTATGGTTAACATGAAACTTGCTCACTTAATGGCCCTCTTTCTAACAAGCCAAATCTCATCTCAAATGGTCACGATTTCCTGAAGTTCAAAGGAGAAAAATATGTTTACATAGAATTGCACGACGCTTGCTTCAAACATCATCAAGTTGTCAGCTCATCATGCATGCTTATTTCACTCAATTATGATCTCTTTGTTCACTCAAAAACTACAGCATAAATGCATAAGCCAAGCCTCAAATTGCAAGACACACATCACACCACCCTATTTTTGATATTTATGATTCTTTTTCCATTTCTACCCCCAAGGCATCTTCCTCAACACTCTTCCCGCTCTATATAAACCCTCTCTAATATATCATTAGGAAAACTAGAAGAGCATTCGCAAGCTACACTTTTTACCTCTCTCACACACAAAGCTTCCTCTTCCTCCAAATCATATTTGGAATCTTCTAACCTCTTTTAATTTTTGTGTAAGCTCCAATATCTGCTCAATTCCATTATGTTGAAGATTGAAAGTGAAGGATCATCGAATTTCTTATTGAATTCAGAGGCACCTTGTGAATTTATTTTTCACAAATTGAGGTGAGCGTCATTAAACTCAAGTTCGCGATTTAGCTTGTTTTCTTATTGAAGATCATATGTATCATGGTTTAGCTGGCCAGATCTTAGATCTGAAGTATGATCCCATGCATCGTGTTCATTAATTTTATGTTCAAAAATTTGTCTGAAACTCTATTTGAACCAGTGGTTTAATACTCAATTTTCATTCTAATCTTGCATTATTTAAAATAATCATAAGTGTGATACGGTGGCAGAACCAACTGTTATACTGGTTTTGCGTTTTGTATTCGTAAATGTTGCGGTAAGAAAGAGTCGCCACCGACTTTTCTTTTATCCAACAAAGGAAAGGGTGAAAAGAACAGAAAAAGTCCTTTTTCGATATTTTCTGAGTAAGGAGGTAGATTATGGAAAGGGAAGATATTAACACCCTTTCCATCTGTGGTTTTCCACGGGCTCATAAGTACTTGCTCATTTTTGAAAATTGCTTTCGTGTTTGTGTGTTTTGAAAAGTTTGTTTTCTTTCTGATAACTCTTGTATCAGTCCTCAAGAGTGTGATAAAGCATTTTTTTGAAAAAGAGTTTTGAAAGTGTGTTGTAAAAATAAATTAGATTTGAGCAAGTACTTAATAGTTATCTACCTACTCGAAAAAGGAATTCTTTTCCTCCTTTCCTTTATATATTTCTATCTTACTATTAGTGAGTAGGTAGCCCTATCGTTGGATGTTGAGGGACTATTGAAAGGGACGTTTATGGTCATTGAAGGTAACATGTAGAGATACCTTAGCAGTTTGAAGGGACTATCATTATCATATATTTGTAGGAAACTCGAGGGACAAAATCATTTCTCCTAGGAAACTCGAGGGACATTAAGGGACTATGATCTTTATGATGACTTTAAACTGAGGGTATTTACTAAGAGTATCCCTACGTTCAAGGGACATGACCATTTCCGAAGGCAACCAAAGTGCGAAATACCCTAGGGGTGCAAGTGTGCAATAGTGTGTTTTTTCAGGTATTTTCATCTTGATGTTAGTGATCTAAGATTAATTGATTAGCTCTTGTCATACACGCCTAATTTACTAGCAGTTTATATACAGGCATATAATATAGTACAGAAAGTAAAAGCCTACAACTATTACAGAGCTTCGGGGCAGTTACAGTTATATCTGACTGAAAATGTAAAGTGCGGAAATTAAAACCCTAATTAGGATATTACAAACACTACAAGAAAATTAGTGTTTAACGACACAAAAATTGCGACAGTTATGTGATAACTGTCGTAATTGACATATAGAGACAGTGTTTACGACAGTTGACACCAACCGTCCCTAATATTTATTTTGCGACGGTATATTTAACCATCCTAATATTATTATTACGACGGTAAAACAACCGTCGGCCCCCATTTAACACTTTTAACATTGATTTTTCACCAACAACTAGTCACGACGGTAAAATTAACCGTCCTAAAAGGCATATCATGACGGTAAAGCACCCGTCACACCCTTAAACCTTTCACGACGGTAAAATTATCCGTCCTAAAATTCATTTCACAATGGTAAAACAACCGTCGCACCCAAAACCTTTAAAAATTCTCATGGGCACGACGGTAAAACACCCGTCGCCGTAAAAAAGTTAAAAAGCTCATAAAACATCCATTCACTTTCTACTCCTGCGTTCACTTTTTCAGAGAATCCGGAAGCACCGTGACGGCAGCGACTGGCGGCGATTCGTTGTTTGAAAAGATCCCAGAGAAGCTTCACTTTGACGAATCGTCCTCCGATTCCGACTCCGATTCTCATTCCGAATCTGTTAAACCAGAGATTTCATCAGTTAAGGACAAGGTTTTTTGCCTTTTTGGAAGGGAGTAGCCCGTTCACTCCGTTCTCGGTGGCGGAAAGCGTATGCATTACTATCGCTTTCTCTAGATACTCTTTGCTTTTTTGTTTTGGGTTTAGATCTGTGGAAAATAGTAATATTTTGAATGCTACATTTTGATTAATCGTTTGTTACATGCGAATGAAAATTTTGTTTGGTCTAGATATTTTAAGTTGTTTATGTATGGTATTGAATCGAAGATCTTTCAGTGTTCATCATTTGCTATACTGTTGAATCTAACATGCCATTTACTAAGCTAGTCAATTGAATTGAATCATGTTATTAGTGGTTTTTTTGCAACCCCTGCTGTTATTGCAGAGGTGAAATATTCCGCTGCTTCTTTGGCTGCTCAAAGTCTATTGCTAAGGTGAGAATTTCATTTTCAGTGTTTATAGTTAATGGCTAGTTAACTGTATTATACTCATGCTGGTTATTCTAAATCAATACAATTGATTTTGAAATGTTATTATGTTCCCATTCACATTGGATCCTTTTCTGCTCTGGTACTTTCTTTACTCGAGTTTGTTATGGTTCCCAACAGTTTAAATTAGGGGTTGGCATTTGTCATGATTAGTACTTGTCTTACTGCTCTGATAGTCATACCTGGATGCTCATGTGATTTTGTTGCTGACAATAATATTAAAATCTAGGAGATTTCTCAGTTTCATTTTGTAAAGCATGTATTTGCTACGTATTTGCTACCCAGGTGTAAATGTTGATGAATTATTGTGTGTGATTGATGCATTAAAATAAGAGTTGCTACCCAGCAACAACCAATTATTTTTACCCATCTTTGTTATGTCTCACTATAAACTTGAAGTTCTGTCTTGATTGCACCTGTTAGGATTCATGTTTAGTTAGTATATTGTTTTTTATTCTTTGTAGTAGTGGATATCCTTTTATAGTCTAGCGTATCAGCGTATGTGCTGCTATATGTGATTAATGCATAGTTTTACTCAGTACCTTCGGGCTTTCTCTAATATGAGGGTTGCACTATGTTATTATTAACAGAGATTGAAAATATGTTACTGCATGTGCATGTATTTCATCTTAATCTCGAGCATCTATTTTCTAATAAATGGTTATGGTTTTGTAATTTTATCTCAAGCATATTTATCACTTCATTTAGAGAAGCCAAACTTGGTTGCATGATAATATGTGTTAAAAAAACTAATTTCAAGTCTAAATACAGGTTTCAATTTATTGTGATTTTCTTGTTTAGTTAATGAACTACTTTTCTTCTATTGCCAAAGAAGAACATGTACCTTAGAATATTGCTTTGAAGGGTTTAGCTGTCGAATAGCTGTCAAAAACATAAATGGGAATGTGTAATGTTTGTTATTTGAAATGTAAACTACAGAGTTACTCTGTTAATTGAACTGTAATGATTTAGACAGATTTTTCTTTCTTTGCAAATGTAGGACGGTCGAATAATTAGTGTTGGTGACTGTGCTCTCTTCAAACCATCAAAAGATCGCCCGCCTTTTATTGGAGTAATTCGTAGTTTGAAACTTGGTAAAGAAAGTAAATTAAAGTTAAGTGTTAATTGGCTTTATCGGTCCATTGAAGTAAAACTCAGCAAAGCAGAGCCCTTGGACGCTGCTCCCAACGAGATTTTCTACTCCCTTCATAAGAGTGAGATTGATGCTGAATTGCTAATCCATCCTTGTAAAGTTGCATTCCTTCCTAAAGGCGTCAAACTTCCTAAAGGGTTTATGACACATCGAAAAGTGTTTAAGATGGCTAGATGATCAAGAGTGGTGTTGCATACTCCACTTGATAAAGGCGTCCTTCGGGTGAGAATATTGTTGTACGGCTATCATATCTTCGAGAAATTTTGATCAAAAGAGGGGAAGACGGTAGCGTCGATTGAAAAACATTGACAGTTTATAAATAATACAAAACAGATCTAGTAATCTGGAATTCTGTTAAATTATATCATAGATGCTATTGAGGGTCTGGAGCACAGTACCGGCCGTTGTTTATACACTGAGACTTGCATTGATTGCTTAAGAGAAAATCATTAGGGCAGTACCAAGTTATAAAGTGAGGAGTAAATTGAGTGAACCCCTTCTTCTCAAGAAACTGAGCTGCACCCCTTCATGCATCTGAAACATGAAGTGTCTTCTGCACTAGAATGAAAATAATAATGTTTTTGTTGGATTTAAAGGGATATGAGCTGTTGAAAAATATAAGATTTCTATTTGATAAATCTATGATTTTTACCAACTATTGATATGCTGCTTTGGTTTTTGTTGCAGGTAACTTTTCTCTTCCAATTGCTTCGCTGCTCTTCAAATTAGACTTTGCTATGATCGAGATAATTAGATACTCTGTAGTCATCTTCATATGATTAAGTTGTTTGGTTGTTTCTTTGGTGACTTTCTTTATATTCTTTGTGCAGTGGTATATGCTTTATTCCTGTTTCCAAAACCTACTAATACAACATAAGTGCATTCATTGAGTACAGCTTGCTGGAAGAAATTCTCCACTCTCTTCCAACACATTGCTTACATGTCATGTGATACAGAGATTCAAACGGTGCAGCGATAGGGTGGCGGCATCATTTGCTGTTAAGAACTGGTTCTGCTGACTCTGGATTGTCCGGACCCGACATCTATTTGTCGGGAACATCGCTGATGATGTTGCAGCTCAACTCCTCCGATTGAGTATGGTTATATGTTTGTCCTAATGTATTAGATTATTCATTAATGAAATAGTTAAAGTGAATATATGTGTTAGAGGATTAATTATAATATAATGTAATTTGTTGATTGGCATAACTTTGAGCTTGAACATATATGGTATGCTTTAAAAAACACTTCTGCAACTTTGGCTGCTGCTACTACTGTCTTCCAGTTATTACTTTCTTCTTGGAGCTCCTATTTATGGACAATTAATATTTTTCAGGCATATATTTCACTTTTATATCTCATTAAATTTTGGAAAAATTGATGAGAAAGTCCTCTACATCAGAAATAAAAAAATCGCTACAAGAGCAGGATAAATAGGTGAAAGACCTTTCCTATTGTTTGAGGCTGATCGAAAATGATATACAATGTAACACTGTTTTTTTGAAAGTGACTTAAATGTCTGTTATATTGATTTTAGATTCTGAAGTTCCGGTGTTATAAGGTAAAGGTGATGGGAATCAAAACTGCTATGCTCACTGGAGATAGCCAATCAGCTGCAAAAAATAAACAGGAGATAATGGAACTTTAGGGGGGACAAATTAGACTTTGCTATGATCGAGATAATTAGATTGTGAACTTTCTCATGTATTTTTGGCATAATGATACTTATTATTATAAGATTAGGAATTGATATATTTTGGGTTTTTTGTACTACTTGACATGATTATGGAACTCGCATTTTACATGATTATGGAACACACATTTTTTTGGATATTATAATGCTTATTTGATGTTAAATATTTTTTATTGAAATTATTTTTACTATATTACAAAGTGATAGAAAATAAAACAAAAAATAATACTATAAATAAATATATTAAAGAAGAAATAATTTAAAGAAAAAAATAACACAAAAAAAAACTATATTTAAAATTTTTTACATAGATAATAATTTAAATAAAAAATATATATAATAGAAAAATAAAAAAAAATCAAGACATAAACAAAAGTCATGGCGACAGTACCGAACCGTCATAATCAACAATTAAAAATAATCAACAAAAGTCATGACGGTATCGAACCGTCGCCATAAACAATTTAATCAATTTCAAAAGATATTCACGACAGTATCGAACCGTCGCCATCAATAATTAAAAGAAACTCAAAAGATAGTCACGACGGTATCAACCCGTCGTAAACTAGAACGACAGTTTTTGTAACCGTCGCGAAATAGGTTGGGGACACACACTTCTGCGACGGTAAAGCAACCGTCGTGGAAAGCAAATTGCGACGGTTTTAACCGTCGTAATCTACAAAAATACCTGTCGCAATCTGCCAATTTTCTTGTAGTGAAACCTGGCACAATTACATAATTAAAAAATAATCACATGAAAAATAACAAAGCGCAAAAATTACAACGGGAACAAGTTTGAAACCCAAAGAATCTAATTGCTTATTAAAAATTATTTTTGGTATTTTATGAAAAAAACTTTAAATTTAACCTAATTTCTAATTAATTTTAAATTAAGGAAAACAAGTTAAAATTAATTAATTTAAATTAATTTGAAAGGATTAATTTTAATTAAAAAAAAACCTAAATCTATTTTTTTGTGATTTTTTGTTGATTTTAGGATTTTAAAAAAAATGAATTTTAAAAAATAATCTAATTAAAAAAAGAAAATAAAGTAAATTAAAAAAAGGAATGGGCCTGGGGTGAGAAACCTAATTGGGGGGTGTATCACTGAATTTGCTAAGGGCCCAGATTTGTTGGCCCATCACTGTGTGAGATCCCATGCTGCTGCATCTGAAAAGTCTATGATAAGGCTGCATGCTTGGAGGCGTTGGATCCAAGCCACTGGGAGTTGACGGTGATGGTGTGAGGATACATGGTGTGTGCGTTAGAGCCTGGGCACACTCAATCTACAGATAGCCTGTTAGAAAAATAAAACGTTGGACCTGGGATTCGAACCCAGGTCCTCTCCTTTACAATGCCTTGCTTTCACCATATGTGCCAACCTGTTAATCATTTATCATACCACACACATAATATAATATACAAAATAAAAGCCCAAAATATGTTTGAGACAAAAAACCGCATGCTGGTTCAAACCAGCCAACCAAGCTGCTCCACTCCATCATCTTCTCCACCCATCTGTTGTGTTAGCTTTCATGTTTTTACCTACGAACATTGTCCATCACTACAGCACCTGCAAATTTCTAAAATCTACAACATGCAAGATAAATCAAATTTAAGGCCATGGATCAACTGGGTTTGATCCCCTAAGCATGATGATACTCATCTTTAAGCTCAATTTTGCTTGTACCTTAAAATCCAAAAACAAAGTTTTAAACCCTAATAATGGCAGATCATCATATATCCATCAAAACTGGAAATTAACTATTCAAACACATTCTAAACATTCATACAAACAAGAATGCATAATCAAAACACAGTTACTACGCATATATGACCATAATTGTTTTTTAAATAATGAGGTACAAACCGTGATGGTATAGGTTGTGATACTGGGAGCTTTGACGCTTGGAAACGGTCCAACAAGCTTCATAATGCTTTCAGGATTTGATTGCAAGCTTCAGAATGCCTTGAATCCTTATGCAACTCCAAATCCGATTGCCACTTTTCTTTGAAATTTCAAGCTTGTTAACAGAGTTTGTTTTACAGCAGTTGTGCCTCCCTTTGGTATGGAACGTTTATGCATATATAATGTATCATATTAGGTTAACAATTATGGATCGTGTCTTGAAGATTGGATGAATGGGATTTGATTTGCATCTTAGAATTATATGTTTCTAAATTTGGCCAAAACTTGATCTTTTCTCTCCAATCAACTTTCACACTAATTCATGACTTATTCTTCTGATTCTAGCCTCATGATATGACCATAAAACAAATCTTTAAGATTTAAATCATCTTTTTACTATTTTATTTGATTTATTAATATTTAAATTGGTGAAAATTTAAATAAATAAATATAAATCTCATAAAAATAAAATAATGGATTTAAATGTCTTGAATAAGTCCATGGATATGTTTGAGATCCAAAACCCACGCCCATTAGATCAAAAGATCCAATTTGCTCACACTACAAGAAAATTGGCAGATTGCGACAGGTATTTTTGTAGATTACGACGGTTAAAACCGTCGCAATTTGCTTTCCACGACGGTTGCTTTACCGTCGCAGAAGTGTGTGTCCCCAACCTATTTCGCGACGGTTACAAAAACTGTCGTTCTAGTTTACGACGGGTTGATACCGTCGTGACTATCTTTTGAGTTTCTTTTAATTATTGATGGCGACGGTTCGATACTGTCGTGAATATCTTTTGAAATTGATTAAATTGTTTATGGCGACGGTTCGATACCGTCATGACTTTTGTTGATTATTTTTAATTGTTGATTACGACGGTTCGGTACTGTCGCCATGACTTTTGTTTATGTCTTGATTTTTTTTTTATTTTTCTATTATATATATTTTTTATTTAAATTATTATCTATGTAAAAAATTTTAAATATAGTTTTTTTTTGTGTTATTTTTTTCTTTAAATTATTTCTTCTTTAATATATTTATTTATAGTATTATTTTTTGTTTTATTTTCTATCACTTTGTAATATAGTAAAAATAATTTCAATAAAAAATATTTAACATCAAATAAGCATTATAATATCCAAAAAAATGTGTGTTCCATAATCATGTAAAATGCGAGTTCCATAATCATGTCAAGTAGTACAAAAAACCCAAAATATATCAATTCCTAATCTTATAATAATAAGTATCATTATGCCAGAAATACATGAGAAAGTTCACAATCTAATTATCTCGATCATAGCAAAGTCTAATTTGTCCCCCCTAAAGTTCCATTATCTCCAATACGGTAGCTAGACTCAGATGAACGTCTACCATCAGCGGGTGATTCCAATCCCTAAAAAAAGGTATTAAAATAATAATCTTTAAAATAATACTCATAAAATTTAACTTTAAATGCGTCAAAATAATATACCTGTCTTCCACTAAAATTCTGCATTTGCATTAAGAGTGCAATTTCCTTTGTCCTCGCCTTGTCCCTTTGCGTTAAGAATATGATTGCCTGTGTTAATTCATCAATTTTTGAATTCTTTTCTTTAAGTGCATTAATTTCTTCTTGCATTTCCTTTATTTGTTCACTTTCTGCAGAAGAAGATGTCGATCTCGTAGATCTATTAATTTGAGATGGTGTAACTCCAAGTCCCATACTACGAACATATACATGCTTTTCTTTTCCAAATACTTTCTGAAATGCCTCATTTTCAGACACAGAATCCTTAATTGCAGCTTGTAATTTTTTCTGCACATGAAAAAGAAAAAATTGAGCTATTGTTTATATAACAAGAATAATATAACAGTAAAGCTTGCTATCCACCATTAGCAGATTTAGAAGCTTGTTGTGCGTCATTGGAAGGCATTAATGTCTCATGTTACTGTAAGAATGTGACTCCTGATATTGAAAATGCAATCAGCATGGAAAAAGCATTGTTTGTAGCAAACGCTTGTAAAGTTCCAAACGTTCCTACTGATAAATGTGGAAGTAAGTTAATAACATTTTATTATCAAATTCAAATAAATATTAATTATTTTATGAAAAACTAATATTAAAGTTCCAAACGTTCCTACTGATAAACGTTCCCACTTGATGACATTGTGTTTGAAATCTTTTTATATGTGGATGAAATAAAACAGACGTTTATCCTTTCTCTTCTTTTGATATGTATTCACTTGAGTTCAATGATATATGATCTCATTGTTAATAACATAAATAAGTTATAAGCTTTTATTTAGTTCAATGATACAATGTCATCAAGTGGAATCCAAGCATATATCGGGCTCTTTCTCCATATTATATATATAAATTCCAGTGGTGAGTTTTATTTGGGATGGTTCTATTACTATTACCGTTTTTTTTTTCCAGTATTTCAAAAGAATTAACTTGTACTTACATTATTGTTGTATGCATCTTCATTGATAAATGACCCGTTAGGCTTTTTATGAGAAAGTGCATACATTTCTCCTCTGCTGTATGTTCGTCCATCTCTCATTTCCTGCAAATAAAAACTAATATAAATTGTTTGTACTATCAAGCAAACGATCAACAACATATAGATTTAGACATACCAACTCATGTTTCTTCCTTGCAAGCGACTTAGATCCGAGTGTATGCGGAGCCTTCAATTTTGCTCTATTTTGGGAATTTTTTTGGGATATTTTCTACATTTGTAACAAATAAAAACATGCATTATAGATAGGGATAACATACAAACCAGAGAAATCTAACAAATAAAAACACTAATGTTACCTGTGTTTTTTCTTTCCGCCTATATTGAACATAAACAGCCCAGTCATTTTCAGGAATGCCTCTGCATTTTGGATAATTTTGAAGATTTTCCTCCAAAGGGAGATCCCATCTATAAAATTCGTGAAACAATGTAAGTCGAGCATCCTTCCATTTCCTTGCAGCAGAAGCAAGTACAAAATCTTTGTCACGCCCATCATCCACAAGAAAATGGCGCTAAACATAAAAATATATTAGTTGACAAAGGAAATAATAATCACCATGAAGTTAATTTAAAAAATATGTAATTGTTTATTAATAATACCTTTATCTTTGATTCATAAAACTTTGTTTTTGTATCTGCTGGAACATTCTTCCAACTCTCAAACATTATGGGAATATCTCTAAACATTCTAATAATTATACCCAAATATCCTGCTAGCAAACCAGAAGCCGGTCCTACTGCACAATTATTCTTATTGAATTCAAGTATTATCCATGTTCCATCAGGCTCTGATTTCGCAACCAAGTCTTTCACACATAAACGTGTGTTTGAAACATAACCTTCCTCGTCTATCACATTAAAAAAGTAAACAAATTAATTTCATAACTCAACTATGTAAAAAATTTAAATTATTTATAGATACTTTAACCTTAAATTACTTACTAATGACATTTACATCCCAATACTCAGATTTAGCCACTTTAACAACATCTCCAGTCCCATCTCCTACCACAACATCTTCAGCCTCATCTCCTACCACAACATCTCCAGTCCCATCTCCTACCACAACATCTTCAGCCTCATCTCCTACCACAACATCTTCAGCCTCATCTCCTAATACAACATCTCCAGTCCCATCTCCTACCACAACATCATCAGCCTCATCTCCTACCATGTCATCTTCATCCTCATCTTCTACCACAACATCTTTTGCAATTTGGATTGACGGAGGGGTTATTGTAGTTTCCATTGGTGGAGGGGTTATTGTAGTTTCCATTGGTGGAGGGGTTATTGATGATTTGCGAGTTGTAATTGAACGTAGGTGCTTCTTATTTACTTCAAGCTCTCCAGGTTGTACAAACCTTGAACGGCCCTTCACAGACTAAATAAAATACATTAGTGAATATTAGTAAATAATAAGTACAATTAATTTGTATGGAGTAGTATAGAGAATTTATGACTGACCAGTGATGGTTTGGAAGAAGACTCTGATGATTTGTGAAGGGATTTAGAGAGTGTAGGAAGATTGAGAGCCGCTAACTTTTTCTTATTCTCTGCAATTCTTTTGAGGCGACTATTCTCATATGGTGTAGTCATTGTCTCACAAAAGGCTTCAACTGCAAGTATAGGTATTAAGTACACTAAAAGTAGTAAACATCAAAATTATATATTAGTGAATACAAATTTAATAAACATAACATAAACACAATAAATTAAAAACATAGAGTAACAATGTCATCTAACATATTAATTAGGGATAAGCAACAAAGAACATAGAGTAACAATGGAATATCATACATTAAGTCTCACACAAGTTACAAACAAACTAGATTCTTATCAATAAAAAACTATATGTTAACTATTGTCATCATTTGTCGCTGAAGTTCCAAGATCATCATTTGAAAAGATTTGTTCCAAATTTTGTGATGGATATGGCTCAATGGGTGTCATAATTTCATCATTTCCACCCATGTCATACAAGTCTCTTGGCTTCAAATGAACAGGTATGCTCCATCCTTGTTCACTCTCATCATCTACATAAAAAACCATATGAGCTTCAGATGCTTGAATATATGGCTCATTATCTTCATGTTCACTAGTATGTAGTAGTCTTGCAAAGTTTATAGAGGTAAAACCCAACTTATCTATCTTAATTCCTCTTGGGTTTATGGTATTAGCCCATTCACATTTAAACATGGGCACTGTGAAGCCATCATAGGAAAGCACAATAATATCTATTAATCTTCCATAGTAAGGGACCCCTCCAAATCTCATTTGGGTATCATTATTGCTTGAATAACTTCGTGTCCCAAACATGCCAAAAACTCCACTATTTTGAGTTTTTAAAAGATTGTCTCGTTCCAACGTTCGAAACTTGAATCCATTGACATTGAACGCGGTAAATCTTTTAACTTTATCAAAAGGTCCATGAGCAAGACTAATGAGAACATCTTTATCTGGCCCATGAATGTTGTCAAGATTGTTGCGAATCTATACATGATACAACATTCAATTAGTCTTGTTATTATTAAAAACCAATTCAATAAAACATCTATTTTTGTATGAAAACTCACACGATTGCTGAACCAATGCACAAACTCCTTATGAACCTTCTTGTCTATCTCAGTAGCACTTCTTTGACTGCACCTCATTTGGTTTTGAGTAAAACTTCGGAACTGCCTTTTTGATTATTCGATATTAGATGTAAAAAAATATTAATAGTATAGATGAAACTACTTAAATGTAATAAAACTACATACTTTAGATAGTCGTCAACTATTGGACAGTTTCTTAAAACGTGTCTATGAGCCTGCAATTTTTCAGTTGGTGTTAGGGTGTAATAAGAAGATCCACCCACAGGTTTTCCAACTCTAGGAAATAATTCAGCTACACGTGAAGCAGTTTGGATATCATCAATAGGGTCGTCATCTACACGTCCAGGTTGATTCCATCTAGTCTCAATATTTTCTAGATATCTTGAACAAAATGTAAGAATCTCTTCAAAACGGTATCCTTCTGCAATAGACCCTTCTGGTTTTGCCTTATTACGTACATACGATTTAAGTTTTCCCAAGTACCTATCATTGAACCACAATAACACTAGTTAAAAAAACTTTCTACTTTCTAATTAAGTTAGTAACATTAGAACAAAATCACATAGTTTACCTTTCAACAGGATACATCAATCGATAATGAACAGGACCTCCAAGTTTAACTTCTTCAACAAGGTGAACAACCAAGTGGACCATAACCGTGAAGAACGAGGGAGGAAATAACATTTCCATATGGCATAAAGTGGGGACAATTTGGTTTTGCAATTTTTCCATGTCTTCAATTTTCAATACATTGGCACATAATTGTCTAAAGAATGAGCACAACTCAATCAATACTGCTGAAACCTCATGAGGTAATGTTGTGCGAATGGCTAATGGTAAAAGTTGTTCCATTAATATATGACAATCATGACTCTTCATCATTCCATTCACCTTGAGATTTACTAAGTCAATGCATCTAGAAATGTTGCTTGAATAACCATCAGGCACCCTAATATTCTTTAAAGTCATTAAAAAATTCCTTTTATTTTTACCTGTTAAACTAAAGGCAGCCGGAGAAATTTTACCATTTTCATCAGGCCAAAGATCAGGTCTTATGCCCATATTTTGAAGGTCTTCTCGAGCTTTATAATGGTCTTTACTCTTTTGCCTATCATTCAGTAGAGTAAATAGGACATTATAGCACACATTTTTCTCAATATGCATCGGATCAAGATTATGGCGTAGAAGATTATCTTTCCAATACGGAAGTTCAAAAAATATGCTTTTCTTTTTCCATTGTTGAGGATGACCTTTTGTAGGATCACATTGTGTACTATCACCTTCTATAGGTTGTTCCTCACGTGTTCTTTTTACTGATTTTTCTTTCACTGCCTTTTTACCAAAGATGACTTCAACATCTTTAACCTTTTCAAAAACTTCATGTCCAGATAATGTTCTCGGTGGACTCCGCATTTCTTGTTCACCATTAAAGCGGATCTTGTTCAATCTAAACCTGTGTCTCCGATCAAGGAAACGACGATGACCCATAAAACACCATTTACGACTAGCTTTAAGACGGAGAGGTTTAGTTTGAAAGTTACACGATGGGCAAGCAAGTCCTGTGTATGTGTTCCACCCAGAAAGTGAACCCAACCCTGGAAAGTCACTAATAGTCCACATCAAATTTGCATGCAACTTGAACATCTCTTTCTTGAAAGAATCGTATGTATCCACACCACTTGTCCATAACTCCTTCAGGTCTTTGATTAATGGTTGTAAGTAGACATCAATATTATTTCCTGGTGCCTCTTTACCGGGAATTATCATTGACATTATAAATGATGTCTGCTTCATGCAAACCCATGGAGGAGTGTTATATGGTATGAGAACAACTGGCCAAATACTATTGTTTGTACTCATCACACCAAAAGGATTAAAACCATCACTAGCCAATGCAAGACGCACATTCCGTGGATCTGATGAAAACCAAGTATGTGTCAAGTCAAATTTCTTCCAAGCTTCTGAATCTCTAGGATGCCTCAACATTCCATCATTGTTAGTATCTGTTGCATGCAATCTCATATCCTCTGCCGTTTTTGATGACAAAAATAATCTCTGTAATCGAGGTTTTAATGGAAAATAACAAAGAACCTTGGCAGGAATTTTCTTTTTTTTCTTGTTAACAGAGACATCCTCATTTGTTTTCCATTTTGAAGTGTTGCAATTTTTGCAAGTCTCCCTCTCCTCATCTTCTCCCCAATAAAGCATACAACCGTTTGGACATGCGGGTATCTTTACATAATTCAAACCAAGTTTTGTGATTGATTTCTTGGCTTCATAGAATGAACTTGGAATGTTTGCATATTCAAATGCATCTTTTATTAACTCTAAAATCATTGTCATTGCCTTCTCACTCAATCCACATAAACACTTTATGTGGTACAACTTAACCAAAAAAGATAGTCTTGAATATCGTCTACACCCTTCATATAAAGGTTGTTCTCCTTCTCTAGCCAACTCATAATACTCCTTGGCTTCGTTTCTTTCCTGAGTTGAGCTTGGCATCACATAATCTTCTTGTTCAATCTCCAAATTTGACGCAGATGGTATTTCATTTGCATGATTCCCATAAACTCCAAATGCATCGTTGATCATGTTCTGAATAGGTTCTTCGACAATGTTAGTATCTTCTACCATACTTGGAGTAGTACTAGGGGAGATAGTACTAGATCGTACAAAAGACTCTCCGTGATGGATCCACATGGTGTATCCCTGCGGAAATGGTGACCAACTTAAGTGGTCGAACATGTCACTCCTACTCTTTAATTTTCTGAAACCGCAACGTTTGCAAGGACATATTACTACGTCGTTTTCTTTTGCACCTTTGAATGCAAAATCAATAAATTCTTGTATTCCTTTTTGATACGCAATCGATGATTGTGGCTTAATAATCCATGACTTATCCATTTCTTCAAAAAAAATAATTATATTTTCAGAATTCTAGTACTTACGAGAACATGTTATTTTGAATATAAACAATAGAAAAGTAAAGGCACACTCAAATTTAAGATAATATTCTTATAAGATAAAATTATTTAGTCTAGCACTATTAAACAGTGATATAGTAAAGGCACACTCAAATTTAAGAATGAAATCATAACTCAAAGACGCACGAGGGTTTGAAGAGCAGCGAAGCAAGTGGAAGAGAAAAGTTACCTGCAACAAAAACCAAAGCAGCATATCAATAGTTGGTAGAAATCATAGATTTATCAAATAGAAATCTTATATTTTTCAACAGCTCATATCCCTTTAAATCCAACAAAAACATTATTATTTTCATTCTAGTGCGGAAGACACTTCATGTTTCAGATGCATGAAGGGGTGCAGCTCATGTTTCGACCGTCCTACATTTGCAAAGAAAGAAAAATCTGTCTAAATCATTACAGTTCAATTAACAGAGTAACTCTGTAGTTTACATTTCAAATAACAAACATTACACATTCCCATTTATGTTTTTGACAGCTATTCGACAACTAAACCCTTCAAAGCAATATTCTAAGGTACATGTTCTTCTTTGGCAATAGAAGAAAAGTAGTTCATTAACTAAACAAGAAAATCACAATAAATTGAAACCTGTATTTAGACTTGAAATTAGTTTTTTTAACACAGATTATCATGCAACCAAGTTTGGCTTCTCTAAATGAAGTGATAAATATGCTTGAGAGAAAATTACAAAACCATAACCATTTTTTAGAAAATAGATGCTCGAGATTAAGATGAAATACATGCACATGCAGTAACACATTTTCAATCTCTGTTAATAATAACATAGTGCAACCCTCATATTAGAGAAAGCCCGAAATAAATAAATAAAACTACTCCCTCCATTCAAAATGATCATTTTTAGAGCTCTGCACAATGATTAAGAAAGTTATCAAATATCTACAACTTTAGAGAAATATAACTTCATATTATTGTATCACCTTTCAATTCAATTTGAATGGTTAGAAAATTACAAGCCCCCTCTACTAAGTATTGGGGATCCAAGTTCAGTAATCAAATCAAGTGAGTATAGCAAAACTCCTCCAGTCATTTAATCCTTGTTCAGATTTCACCGATAGAGGTTGAAACTCACACCCTCTACAATCCCAAATCCCAATTCACCTTTTTGATTCCCAGACACTATTTTCATTTGCTATGGCCAAGCCCTTAACTTTGTCAAGGCTGCCTCTAATTCCAAATAGTGCAAATCCCAAAAGAAAGTTAAAAAAAAAAAGACAAAAATAATGCTTTCTTGACTTTCTAAGCCTTACATAATCTGAAACTAAGACTTCTAACATGACAATTCATTTGAAATGGATGGAGTTACCAAAAAGAGAACGCGAGCACAAAATCCTTTGTGTAGAGACATCTTGTTAATAAGACACTGGAATGATATGAGCTTATAGAAACTAGTATTTAACTCAAATACTCAATAAAGCATTAAACTAGGTGATTGACGATATAAGCTTGTAGAAATTAGTATCTAACTCAATAAGCATTAAACTAGGTGATTCCATAATTGGTGACAAAATACATTAGATGTTACAAAGCTACATGCATCGGAAAGTAAAAAAAAACATTTACACAGCCTATAATGCTTATTTAAATAACTTGGTGAAGATAGTGTACTTCCCGTAGCAATAATTCATCAACATTTACACCTGAGTAGCAAATACGTAGCAAATACATGCTTTACAAAATGAAACTGAGAAATCTCCTAGATTTTAATATTATTGTCAGCAACAAAATCACATGAGCATCCAGGTATGACTATCAGAGCAGTAAGACAAGTACTAATCATGACAAATGCCAACCCCTAATCTAAACTGCTGGGAACCATAACAAACTCGAGTAAAGAAAGTACCAGAGCAGAAAAGGATCCAATGTGAATGGGAACACAATAACATTTCAAAATCAATTGTATTGATTTAGAATAACCAGCATGAGTATAATACAGTTAACTAGCCATTAACTATAAACACTGAAAATGAAATTCTCACCTTAGCAATAGACTTTGAGCAGCCAAAGAAGCAGCGGAATATTTCACCTCTGCAATAACAGCAGGGGTTGCAAGGGAGTTAAAATCTAGACAGGTATGTTATATTAAGATGCATCAAACTATAAACTTTTTATACACGTGAATAAAACAGAATGCATCATTAGGAAAAGCTATGTTTAACTGTTGCACTAAAATTCTTATAAAATTATTATTGAAAAGTTTGAATATCATCACAATTTGGCACACAAATTGGATTTCAATTGAGTAATTCCACATCTGAATCTTTATTATTAAATAGCCTCCATGCAAGTAAGAACACCTTATGAGGCACCAATTTGTTCCAGATAACATCACAAGTTGAAGAATCATTTATGTTGACATGATCCATGCAAGTAATAACACCTTATGAGGCACCAATTTGTTCCGGATAACATCACAAGTTGAAGAATCATTTATGTTGACATGATCCTGTTCATATGGTAATCTCTTTTGAATGAATAGCATTCTCTCGAGTTCTAATTTCACATCCAAACATTTAACATATTTTCAAAACGTTAGCCAACAAAATCCTACCACCTCATCTTCCTATTGACATGGTCTCTGTTCCCCGTCATTCTAAATAACCTACTAAATCTATTGAAATTCTTGAGCAGCTCTCCTCCCACTCAGGATCAAACTAAAAATATGTATCTGACCATTTCCTACCAACTTTATACCTGGAATGTAATCTCTACCATTCACCAACCCATACTTAGTGAAAGTTGCCAAGCGGAGACCCCACGTAAATCACAGAAGAACACGAGTGTTTTTCTATTAAAAACAGGAAGTCGTAATAAAAAAACGGTGCCTGATGAGAGAATCGGAACATCTCCTCTTTAGGAATCCTCTTAACCTCATTCTGGTCCTGGTGCCTTCGAAATACTGTCCTAAAGCCAGGAAACTTAACAAGGGGAGTGACTGATATATCAATATTATTATTACAATTGCAAAACGACTACTATCCCATTTGGATCAGTATATGGTCCTCTTATATCAGTTTTATGCCTAAAACAACAAATTAGAAAACCTAAAAAATCATAAAAAGAAATAAAACCCTAAAATAACAAATTAGAAAACCTAACATCAATTCAATATATTCAAACTCAAAATCAATCATCACAAAGAGCTCAACCATAAGATTCAAGTGAATCTCCAATGCTGAAATCAATGGCAGAGAATGAGAGAGATGAGAACAATGCAAAAAGTGATACATAAAACTTACTGTGTTTGAAGAGATGAACGCAGAGGATGTATTTTCCATTGCTGTGCGTTTTTTGGTGTGAAGATGAGCGATTTGAAGAGATTCCTTTCGGTGTCAAGGGGTTTCTTTCGGTGTGAAGAAGAACGGGTTTGAGTTTGCACTATAAATCATTATAATTAATTCATTTCTATTATAATGAGAATCATTTTTTCATTCAACTTTGTGCAAATGCATTTTTGTGGAATATTTTTAATCTCGAAAAGAAATAAAAGTGAAGAATAATGAACTCATAAATTTTCAATATTTTAATTTCTTTTAGTTCTAAGATCTTTTTTAGTACTAGACATTGGATAATATATTTTAGGGTTCATAATTTGTAAATCTAAATTTTAATTTCATGTTATATTTGAATGTGTTAATGATGGATATAAAATCAAATCTATATAAATCTCAAAAAAAAATTGTTTAAATCTTATTTGGTGCTTGTTTTATTTAGGTGATTATAGACTTGATCATTCTATCATTTCACGAAACTCCAAGAAACAAACTACTCTAGCTTTTCCATTTGTTGAATCTGAGTATCGTGCTCTTGTTGCTTCAACTAGAGACTTACAATGGATCTCATTTCTTCTTTATAATTTAGATCGAACCTCTGTGATACAATTTATATTATAAGTGATAGTCAAAATGCAGGATTAGAAAGTGAATGGATGTTTTATGAGCTTTTTAACTTTTTTACGGCGACAGGTGTTTTACCGTCGTGCCCATGAGAATTTTTAAAGGTTTTGGGTGCGACGGTTGTTTTACCGTCGTGAAATGAATTTTAGGACGGATAATTTTACCGTCGTGAAAGGTTTAAGGGTGCGACGGGTGCTTTACCGTCGTGATATGCCTTTTAGGACGGTTAATTTTACCATCGTGACTAGTTGTTGGTGAAAAATCAATGTTAAAAGTGTTAAATGGGGGCCGACGGTTGTTTTACCGTCGTAATAATAATATTATGATGGTTAAATATACCGTCGCAAAATAAATATTAGGGACGGTTGGTGTCAACTGTCGTAAACACTGTCTCTATATGTCAATTACGACAGTTATCACATAACTGTCGCAATTTTTGTGTCGTTAAACACTAATTTTCTTGTAGTGTCACATTGACTTTTGTGCATTTTTTCAAAAATTGGTCAACATTAGCAATGCATATCTCTCTCATTTTTAACCCTAAGAGGGTGTTCTTGGACTTTTTAGAGAGCTTACGATGTTCTTAAACACCCTTTTGGTTTCATTTCAATTGGATCTTCCATGTTCATGTAAGGAGCTTTGACCCAAAAGGTGTTTATGTTGACTTTTTGAAAGGACATATAATGTATGAGCTTGTATCTTTTAACTGGGGCATTTCTTGAACTTGGGGGATGAAGAGAAGTTGTAGGAAAATGGATTCTATTCAAAATTAGATTTGGTGGAAACTTTTCTGATAAAGTATGAGAAGTTATGCCTGGTGAAAGTTGGGTTGACTTTTCCTATAGAAACCCTAATTTGCCATTTTTCTCTTGATGAGTTAGGGGCATTTCTTGAGGAATCATGATCAACCCTTGATCAAATGATGGATATCATCTCAAAATGTTGATTTTGACCAAAAATCTTGAAGTTTGACTGTATATAGGCCACAATTGACTTTTGACCTAGTACAGTTGATTTTCAGGCATTTGAGTCGTTGATTGAGAAAACTTGTTGTGTAGGGAATGAAATTTGGCATGGATAACCTTGAGGACATATTAGGTCCATGGAAAACATTTGAGACCCTTGGAGCTCACACATCTTGAGGAAAACTGAAACCCTAGTTAGAGGTTTATTGCCTTAGGAGGAGAATTTGTCTGGTCAATTATTAGTCATTTTAGGGCCAGTTGGGGACCTCAATGGGCATGTGTTGAGTAAAATGAAAGGGAAAATTTTGGGGTAAAACAACTGCCCCTGTTCAATCTTCTTAAACCTGAGGATGTAGATTGGTTGGTCTGCCTTTCGTGATCTGAAGGTGGAAGATGATTGAACACTAAAGTGCTCAGAAATTTACACTCGTCTGAAATGATACCGTTGGTGTATAATATCTGGAATTGGCTTATAGATTCCATTTGTAGAAGATGATGGAAGATCGTCGAAGATGGGATTAAAGATGCCATCCATAGAATATGACGGAGAGTCGTCGGAGATGGGCTTAAAGATGCCATCTAGAACAATGTTGATTTCATGAGATATTCCTTTTGTGGGGATCCTTATTCCTATTATGGAGGAGGACTCCGCTGAGGAATGTTGGTCTTTTTTCAGGAAATAGAGTTTAGGAGCTTCATTTGTCTATTACTCTAATGGGGAGTCATCTCTTGACTGGAGAGACGGAAGTGAATTTCTATCTGGTCAGAATCCAAGCTTCACAGTGACTTGCCGAGGATAATAATGTTGACTGCTATCTGGTCGTATTCTAGGATTCACAATGACTTGGTGAGAGTAATAAGGCTGACTTCTATCTGGTCATATTCCATGCTTCACAGTGACTTGCTGAGTGTAATAAGGTTGACTGCTATCTGGTCGTATTCCAGGCTTTGCAGTTTCTTTAACTAGAATAGAATTCAGAAAAATCTTAGTGTCAATTTAACTGAACCAGAGAAAGGTCTTGAGTTGTCTTCAACTGGAATAGAAATCAGGAAAGTCTTAGTATCGATTTAACTGAACTAGAGAAGAGTCTTGGATTATCTTTGACTGGAATAGAAATCAGAAAAATCTTAGTGTCGATTTAACTGAACCAGAAAAAGGTCTTGGGTTATCTTCAACTTCAACTGGAATAGAAATAAGAAAAAAAATTAGTGTCGATTTAACTGAACCAGAGGAACATCTTGAATTATCTTTAATCGAAATAGAAATCAGAAAAATCGTAATATGGATTTAACTAAACCAGAGAAGGTCTTGAATTAACTTTGACTGGAATGGAAATCAGAAAAATCTTAGTGTCGATTTAACTGAACCAGAAAAAAGTCTTGGATTATCTTCAACTAGAATAAAAATTAGGAAGATCTTATTATCGATCTAACTGAACCAGAGAAGGTCTTTTGAAAACATCTTCCTGAAGGAAATGCTGAAATAGCCCTTCGTCAGACGTAGTTTTTGAGAAGACTACCAGGTCATGTAAGTAGTCAACGATGTTTATTGATTTGATCTTTCCTGAAAAAGGTAAATAGTTAGTCGTAAGTAATGTCATGATCTATGAAATGCATTGCGTGATAATGTTCTCAAAATAAATGAGATTATGTTGTATGTGATGTGTATGCGCATGCCATGATGTATGAATATGGGATGTTGTTGCGATATTTCTTAGTCTGTGAAAATAAATACCTGACTGCTGATGGGGAGTACTGGGAAGATGAATCTTTCATTTCTGTTGGGGATGATGAATGGAGATGATTTTCTGGGGATTTTCTCTTTTCGTTCGAGGATATTCTGCCGGGGATCTTTAACTCCTGGTTTAGAATGACTCTGTGGGGGGTGAAGGATGCTCTGTTGGAAGATTTTACCAATGTAGAGGAATAAACTTTGTTGGGGATAAACTTCCGCAGCTAGAGAAATAAATTCCACCGGGCATAAGGATTTATAGAATATTTGAGATTATAAAACTTAGCTGGGGAACATGGATTTCGGCTCTCTGAGGGAACTTGGCTGGAGGAAGTCATTCTTGATTGGGGAAGCAAAGGCAAGGATTTTGGTTGTTTTTACTCTGCAGGGACATAAGCATCACTAGGACGTATGCTAAGGATGTGACATGAGGATGTCCCTGTGCCTGCTGGAAAGAGTAAATGTCGGGACTACAAATGGGTTTTTTAAACTTTGCCCCGTTTCTTAAGGTCATTAGCAACTGCCTTCCTGTTTCATATGCGATTATTAGTAAATAGTAATCATATTCGAATGCATATGTCAAAAATAATCACTGGACGTTTTTGCAAAACAAAATAGAAAAAATAGAAAACAAATAGTTTTATACTTTTGATGAAATGATTTGTATTTATTTTTGAGGTTCGCCTATAACAGGCATTTTTTTGTACAAAGAGACTGACGTTCTAGTAGGAGAACGCCGCTGCAAAAATGAAAACTATACAAAATAGTGTACAAAGAGAAAACATCTATATGTAATAATCCCATTGAGTTTCAATTGTGCTATTGCCCTTATGTCCTTGAGCGTCTCATCACTTTGCTACTTGTCCGAAGCTGACTGGATTAAGTGGTAACGTTTGAGCTTGATAGTTGATACTGAAGTCCAGTCGCAAGGTGATCCAATGGGACATAGTTTTATGCTTTAAATCCCTAACTTTTTCCTGGACCGCCCTTTCGGGTTTTCAGCCCACCAGGATACCCTTTTTTGCCCAAGCCGCCTTTTCAGGTTTTTGACTTGCCAGGTGTATAATTTTTTTGTATTTAACCCTATTTTTGCCCGAACCCTTTTGGTTCGATGGGATGCCCTTATTTTTGCCTAGCCCAGTTAACCTAGTGGGTCTTTATTCATGTTTAATATCTTTTCACTATGTCCGCATTCACAGGGTGAGGAAGGTCGTCACCATCCATGGTGGTCAGAATCGTGGCTCCACTAGAAAATATGCTTTTGATTACAAATGACTCTTTGTACGTGGGAGACCACTTTCCCCTGGGATCCCCTTGTGGCAGGATGATGCGCTTGATTACTAGATCGTCCACTTAATATACTTGACGTCTGACCTTTTTGTTGAAATCCTTGATCATTCGCTTTTAGTACATCTGACCATGACAGACAGCAACAAGCCTTTTCTCATCGATCAAATTCAAGTGGTCAAGTCGAGTCTGGTTCCAATCATCTTCATTCAAACATGCATCCTACATGATTCTCAAAGAAGGGATCTGGGCCTCAATAGGTAGGACAACCTCCATAGCATACACTAGAGAATAAGGTGTTTCCTCAGTTGACTTTCGTGTTGAGGTGCGGTAACCATGAAGAGCAAATGCTAACATCTCATGCCAGTATTTATATGTCACTATCATCTTCTGTATGATTTTCTTAATGTTCTTATTAGCAGCCTCCATAACGCCATTCATCTTCGGTCGGTAAGGGGAAGAATTATGATGTTGGATTTTTAATTGTTTATAGAGTTTGATGATCATCGTATTATTGAGATTTGTACCATTATCTGTGATGATTCTCTCTGGAACACCATACCGACAGATAAGGTTATGCTTGATAAACCACTCCACAACATTCTTGGTAACAGTAGCAAAAGAGGCAGCCTCAACCCACTGCGTGAAGTAATCAATGGCGACTATTGGAAGCGGTAGGTCTAATCTCTCCGATCATGTCAATGCCCCACATTGCAAAGGGCCAGGGAGATGTCAAGACGTTCAAGGGAACCAGAGGTACATGTACTTTATCATCCTAGATCTGGGATTTGTGACAAGTTCAGGAATGCTGATAACAATCTGCTTCCATAGTGGACCAATAGTATCCTTCCCGTAGGATATTTTTAGCCATGGTATATCCACTAGAGTGGGTGCCAAAGGTACCTTTGTGTAAATCTGTCATAATCCTATTTGCTTCACTCTTGTCTACACACCGATGTAAAGTAGAATCATGGTTGCGCTTGTAGAGGATTCCATTACTAAGGAAGAACTTTGCGGAGAACCTTCTCAGAAACTTCTTATCATTGACAGACGCCCCCTCAGGATATTCTTGAGCCTCGAGATACCTTTTCACTTCATGGAACCAAGGTTTATCTGCTACTTCTTCAGTATCAATCTCATAGAAGTATGCTGGTTTATCCAATCTCTCAATAGTGATCTGAGGAGCTTCGTCGTCCCATATGACCTTGAACATAGATGACATAGTAGCTAGGGCGTCCGCTAACTGATTCTCTTCTCGTGGAAAATGTTCAAAGGTGACTTCTTCAAAGTGTGGAAGCAATGTCAGCACATGTTCTTTCCTGATCGAACACTGAAGGTGCATTTATTTGGATTCAAGAGGAGACGATACTTCCTCAAATGCTGAATCAACTTCAACAAATCTTCTACATGCCCTTATTCCGTCTGGGATTTAGCAATCATATCATCAACATATACCTCGATGTCCTTGTGCATCAGATCATGGAATAAGGTTGTCATAGCCCTCTAGTACGTTGCACCAACGTTCTTCAACCCGAAAGGCATCACTCTGTAACAAAATGTTCCCCAGGGTGTGAATAACATTGTTTTTTCCATGTCCTCCGGAGCCATTCTTATTTCATTATAACTGGAATATCCGTACATGAACAAGAAAACATTGAATTTTTCTATGCTATCCACTAACATATCAATGTGTGGCAATGGAAAATCATCTTTTAGACTAGCTTTATTTAGATCTCTGTAATCTATGCACATGCAGACTTTTCTGTCTTTTTTCGGTACTGGGACAATATTGGCAATCCATTGAGGATACAGTGACGTCACAAGAAAACCAACATTAATCTACTTTAGAACCTCCTCTTTGATCTTCACTGCCATATTTGGGTGAGTTCTTCTCAACTTCTGTTTGATTGGCGGACACTCTGGTTTCAACGATAAACGGTGCTCCATAATATCTGTATCTAGACCAGGCATATCTTGGTAAGACCAAACAAAAATATTCATATACTCTTTCAACAACTCAATCAACCTGCTCTTCACATCAGGATGCCACAATTCTCCAATCTTGACTTCTTTCAGATCTTCTTCTGGACCCAAATTGATCACTTCCAATGGCTCTTTATATGGTTGAATGGTATTTTCCTCGTCATCAAGAAACCGTGAGACCTCTTATGGAATCTCATCATAGTCTTCTTTTTCGGCCCCATACACAGGACATTCAAATTTGGGAGAGGGTGCAGGGTCATTGTATTCAACGGGATTTTTAATTAATCTGCACATGGGATTTATGATTGCATTTAGAAACTGACACATATAACAAGTGATCGTGCATGTTGTTTTTTCAGTTATTATTTATTTTGAAAGGTTTTTTTATTACCATTTTCCAAGAAAAAGCAGAAAATAAAGACACAATTTGGGAAACAAAGACAACTTTTATTATTGATTTTAAAAGTCACAGCAAACAAATAAGCCCTACAACATTAATACTTCCACCTTGGCAGAGTGGAAGATTTTAAAAAAGATTAACAAAACAAATTACTTTGAAACATGTATGCAAGAGGGAACATCAATGGTGATCCTATTCTGAACCCTAACTCAGTGTGTCACATAATTTGGCATTTCCTTCTCTACTTCATCTTCCACAATGGCATTAATCTCGGAAACAATTGGATGAAGATAACCCTCGCTACAGAAGATGTCTTGATACTTGCTTGCAGCATACTTCGGCTTCATTCTCTTACCTTTGTCATTCTTCAAAGAGAACCCCAAGCCGGCTCTGTTCTTGTTTACAGGTGGATCCACAATCTATCCCCATACCTCTATATGACCCTTTCGCACAACTTGTTATGCATCCTTAAGCGAAACCATGGAATTCTCATTTCCTCTTATGTTGTCAATGGATAAGGCTTGGAACTGGGTTCCAACAGTAGCTTCATCCGCCTCCACAATGATGAAAGAGGACAAATGAGATATTAATAATGCATGTTCCCCATTTATGATCACTACTTTCCCTTCACGTATAAATTTCAGTTTTTGGTGTAAAGTTGAAGTGACAGCCCCTGCCTCATGAATCCACGATCGTCCCAAAAAACAGCTATAAGCGGGATCAATGTCCATGACCTAGAAAGTTATCTGAAACAAATGTGGTTCTATATGAATAGGCAAGTCCACTTCACCAATAACAAATTTCCTTGATCCATCAAACGCTTTCACAATGATGCCACTCGGGCGCATATGCGTTCCTTGATATTTCAACTTCATAAGAGTGCTCCTGGGTATAACGTTCAAAGCAGATCCATTATCAATCAGCACATTGGATAGTGAATCATTCCTACAATTCATGGAGATATGGAGGGTCAGGTTGTGATTGCTTCCTTCATCTGGAAATTCATCATCGCAGAAACTCAAGTTATTACATAACGTAATATCCCCTATTACACTGCTGAATTGGACTACTGGCATATCACTCTCCACAAAAGCTTGGTCCAATACTCTCATCAAGGATTCTCTGTGAGCAGATGAGTTCATCAATAAAGCCAAGATAGATATTTTTGGAGGAGTCTGCAGTAACTAATCTACAATTTTGTAGTCGCTCATCTTGATTATCTTCAAAATATCATCCACTTATTTCTCTAACGTAGCCCCACTAGTATCACCCATATCCTCTTGGGTTCAACTTTCTCAGTAATTTTCTTTCCAGCACTAACATCTCCTCGAACAACTGATACAAACACATGACCATTGTGGGTCACCCTGCTATTCTCAGCAATATTTCCAACATCAGGCATTGGTTGGATAGGAATTTCCGCTCCATCCTCTAAGATTGGAGCGTTGTATTTGTAGGGCACAACCTTATCTGACTTGTAGGGAACGGGCCCCGACAAACTAATAACCAATTGGGTAACAACTGGCTTGCTATAAAATTCAACTTCAAGATGGGCGGGTGCCCCAAAACAAGGTACAATGACGTTTACCCCTTATTCAACGCAATCAATCATTATTGAGTCATCTCTGGAAAACAAATCCTCATCTGAGGAGAAAAACTCATATGCAGAGGCGTACTCTTCATTCGACACTTCTTAAGTCAAACAAACCTCAACCATATCCACTTCATGGTAATCATCCCTTTGACCTGTAACCTTGATAGTTCCATTATCTAACAACAACTGAACACCTTTCTTCACGATTGAACATCCTCGGGAGTCCCGAAAACAAAATCGGCAAGATCCATACTGGTCTTCTACCTTACCAGCCATGTGGCAGAAAGAAGCATGCAATTGCAAAAGGTCCTCATTCATATACTCCACATAAATTTTTTTGAATTCTCTAGGACATCCATAAACCATATTCACCTTCTCTTCATACTCTGCCCTAGACCTGATTATGTGGATGAGGCCCTCATCCATCATCTCCTGAAAATCAACCTTTATCTTATCGCAACCTTGTATGTCTGTACTGCAAATAGTACAATCAGAATGGTTATGTGTATAGTAGCTAAATTCACAGAGGTCTGCATGCATTTTCACCAAATCTCCTCTAACCAAATTAATATCAAAAATCCAGAAATCGTCTGGACAACCGGCCATCATATTCACAACATTTCCTCCTTCATGCTTGGGTAGAGGATTGCCTTTCACATTAGGGCCCACATCCTTGAAAGATAGAATACCAGACTTCCCAAATTTATGCACCTCAGTCTTTAAAGGATAACAATTCTCAACATTATTCCCTGGTGCTCCCTGATGAAAAGCACATGTTTGGTATGCCTTGTAATACTAAGGCAATGGTGATGGTACAGCGGGAGGTGGTCGGGTCTGAACCAAATTTTTCTGAATCAATGCCGATAGTAACTCCGTATAGCTCATAGGAATAAGGTCATAACTCTCCCTTCTCTAATTATACCCTTGGTTCCCATGCTAGGACGGTCTCTGATAAGCAACGGTAGTTAGAGCTACACCCACAAGTGGAGTAACTGAAGCGACTTGCTGATGACGCTGAGAATTCCTTCTAGGAGTATTAACCCTCCTCTCTTGTATGACTGCATTTGCATCCCCTTCCTTCTTCTTGGTAAACCCATAAGATGGCTTCTTCACACCTCCTGATCCTTCACTTCTCGTTAAACGGACCTCTCTTACAACCTCTTCTAAGTGGATACCCATTCCTACCATTTTAGTAAAGTCACTTGGCGCACTCGCTACAATCATCTCGTAGTAGAAAGCACCTAGAGTTTTCAAGAAAATCTTAGTCATCTCTTTCTCTTCCATGGGAGGAATCACTTGGGCGGCTACCTCACGCCATCTCTGTGCATATTCTTTGAATGGTTCCCTGTCTTTCTGAACCATGGCCCTGAGTTGATCATAATCAGGCGCCATGTCCACGTTGTACTTGTATTGTTTGATGAACGCTTCTCCCAAGTCATTGAAAGTATGGATGTTGACGTTGTTCAAACTCATATATCACTTCAGCGTAGCACCGGTTAAACTATCCTGAAAAAAGTGAATCAGCAGATGTTGATCATCAGTATGGGTAGAGATTCTCCTTACATACATCACCATATGAGCATGAGGGCAAGTGTTGCCCTTGTACTTCTCAAACTTCGGGACCTTAAACTTAGCAGGTATCTTAACATTCGGGACCAAGCATAATTCATTCACATTCTGACCGAATAACTCTTTTCCCCTGAGGGCCTTCATCTCCCTCTGCATCTTGCCAAACTGCTCTTGAAAATAATTCATTATGTCATAAAGACCCAAGTCTTCACTTGGTGGAGGGAAAGGACGACACATATCATCGTTAACAAACGAAACCATATTCACCGAAGGAGGTGCAGCAGGAGAAGCATGCACCATAGGAGGTGCAAGAGTAACAATAGTCTGAATAATTGGAGTATCTTTAGGACCAAGGTTGAAACTTTCAGGCGCAAAATTCTCTGGCATTCCCCAAGGGTAACCTTGAGGCATGTGATTCTGAGCAACAGCCGGAGTAGCAGATACAGGAACAAATGGAGCTTCAGTAGTAACCCTTGTTGGCTGAGGTTGAACACTCGGTGGATGATTCTGAGCAGCCACCATAGATTCCATCAGAGCAGTAAGATTTTCCATGTTGACCTTCAAAGCAGAAACCTCCTCGCGCAGCTCGCAATTCTCTTGTTCTAAGTTGTCCATCTTCTTTCTGAAATTAGCCCAAGTGTTGTAGTGATGAGTCAGCTTGCTGAATAAAGTAAAGAAGCTTGGTAAGACACCTAGATATGCATAACAAATGCAAGAAATATGTGCAATATGATGCATGATGCGCAATGCTCATGATTTTATTTCATTATTTAATATTTCAAGGGATTTAAAATTTATGGACATATTGTCAAAGTAATAACGCATTTGAGAATACTGAAATTTTTTTATTATAATAACTTCAAAATGGGTTACAAGTTTTAATGATCCCAAGTAGAAGATGAAAATAAAATCTAAAATCCTGAGAATTAAAGCTTGATGGAGATCACTCTACACGTTGGCGCTTTCCTGTGAGCCTGGCAATCTGAGTCTTCAACCTCTGGTTTTCTTCAGCATATCTGGTGGTAACATCCTTCCAATCACCTGAATTAGGGAGTGAGCAAATAGTACCTGATCGAGGTTTAGGAGAAAATAAATCCCCTTGCCTCTCCATAGTTTCTACAACCCGTCTCTCAAGGATCTTAATCAAGTCGTCTTTCTCCTTCAAGTCTGTTCTATAGGAAATCTCTATAGTTTGGCACTTATTCTTCCAAGCATCATTTTCCTGTTGCATCCTGACCAAAGCAAGTTGCAGCTCTTCTAGATCATCTAATAGGGGATGAGTGGTCTTCACAAATAAATCAGGCATAGGTATTTCTCGAGAATAAGGGATCTTCAACTAAATAGCTCTCTTCTGGACCCACTGAAGATATGGCTGCAACAAAAAAACACCCCTAGGTCCCAAATTTTTCCTACTCTTCTTATGAATGTGATGCCAGGCCTTTGCAATCTGCTCCTTAGCTTCCCTATGGTCTTCTCCTTCCTTCAAAAAGAAACTCCTCAAATGAATACTATTTGGTTTATCCCTCATCGGATAACCAAGCTTTCGTCGTGCCAGAACAGGGTTATAGTTAATTCCTCCCTTTGTACCAAGAAGAGGTACATTGGGGAAACTACCACAACTGTCAACAATCTCTATATCCTGGTAAGCTCGATGATACTAGTCAATATCTGAGTGAGTAAGTGCCATGATCTTAGGAGCCCAATGGGGTTCCTTCCTGACATCCCAAAAAGCATCAGACTGAGGCATATGAGAGATAAACCACCGGTACAATAGAGGCGTGCAACAGATAATCATCCCCTTATGGTAAGAATTCCGAAGATGAATAGAGTAATAAGCATCACCCAACAATGTAGGAACTGGGTTTCCGATCATGAATATCCTGATAGCATTAATGTCAACAAATTTGTCCACATTAGGAAATAAGAACAACCCGTAAGCAAGTAGAGCAAAGATGGCCTCAAAAGCAACTGTACTCTTCATCCTGGCAAAGTAGCATGCTTTCTCCAATAAGAACTGAGCTCGTAATATTTTAATCCCTCCTTTAGTAGTCATATGGGCTTCAACCTCAGACTTCCCCAGATGGATCAAAGCAACAATCTCATGTGATTTTGTCTCATCCTCCAAGCCAGTAAAAGGAACACAATCGGTAATAGGTAAATCCAACAGATAAGAATACTCCTCTAGTGTAGGCATCAACTGATAGTCGGTAAAATTAAATCAATGATACATCGGATCATAAAACTGGACCAAGGTTGAGAGAATACTCTCCTTCATCTTCAGCTTCATGAGAGGAATGATGGATCCATACTTCTTCTAAAAATCTGCAGAACACTCAATCTCGGGAATTAGACTAATCAACCCGTCTATCTTAGGATCCTTGAAACTGTACTTCCCGGTCTTTATTTTTCTATAATCCATGGTTAAAAAGTACCTGAGATATTCACAAATGGTCAACTTTTAAATCCCTTGAAATAAGATTTCTTCAAAAGATGCTTATGAGTGCATGGATGCATGATGTATCAATCACACACAAGACCACACATATAGGGTTCATAGGTTCAACGTCACGAGCATGAGGTCGAAGGTACTACCATAAGGTATGGTCTAAAAGTTATCACCTGTCGAACAAGGTTCTAGAGGTTCCCAGAGTTTACATCCTTCCTTCGGATATTACCAACTTCCCGATTAACTCGGTAATTAGTAATATTCTTAAGAAAAACTCGTCCGAGCATAGTATCGCGTGACAACTATTTCTGGATTACTCCGTCTTAGCTTCTGCACTACACCTAAAAGGCCAAGATGGGTTAGGTATTCTATGGTGCTAAACTTCAACAGGCTCCCAGGTCGAAAGCAGTATGTCTTCGCGATTACTCGGTAAAAGACACTATAGTCAAAGGGGCCTCCACTGAGTGGGGGATCTCATGCCTCTTTTTTTGGGATTACTAACTCAAAGTTAACATGAATATACCTCCCGTCCTATCTTAAAGTTTTCCCCAGTTCGGGTATAAGACTTATGAGTAATCACCAAGCAGCCTGAAAACCAGGAAAATCCAGATAAACATATATTCAACATATAACACATAAATAACAATAACATATACACAGATATAAACAAAGTTAGGCTCAACCCACTTAGGGATGGACTAGCAAGAGGTCAATCCGTCCCCAGTGAAGTCGCCATTTTTCTGTAGCGGTAGAAATGTTTAAGACTAATCCATTGGATTGACTAAACTTGTACAAATCAAAATAGAAATTTCTTCCACGCTTTATTATTTCCAAAGGAATGGGAAAAGAGCGAGTAACCCAAACGAGAGGGGGGAAAATTCAAGATAAGGGGGTTGGTTATGTAAAGGGAAGTTATTAGCACCCTAAATATCTATGGTACTCCGCATGAACCTCTTTGTAAAATCTATATATTTTGGTTATAAAAAATGTTGTGTAAAAATAGATGGTGGAGGTGACTAAACTTATACAAATCAAAATGTTGTGTAAAAAGTCAATACTTGACATTATGAGGCAAGATAGAATTCCCATTCTTTAAATTGAAATCAAGAAAGAAAAGATACTAGACCTCTTGTGAGAACCCAACTTCAAGTGTATTAGGTCTTCAAAAAAAAGGGCAGAGTAATGGTTGTATATGGGTGAATTCCAGACTACAAACAAAGTATGTAATCACAATAACCTGCACACAAAACAAACAAACAACCCAATGTTTTGAGGTAAACCTCAAGAACTCTAGACAAAATATCAATTAAGGTCACAAGGTCTCCAACATAGGCCAAGGTTTCTAATCCTAAGTCCAATAAGTCCTATAGTCCATAATGCCAAGGATAGTAACCAAATAGTCCAAGTACCATTACATTTTTTTTATCGTTTATGTTGATTATTAGGTGTTTTATCAGAAAAAAGAAAAGGCTCAAGTGAGCAAAGATGAAGATAGCATGAAATGTAAATGCTTAAAAGTAAATGGTGCATAAAGCATAAAAAATAAAGGAGCATAAAGTAAAAAACAAAAGGTAAAATCAATTATTAGTGATTAGTGGTTAGTTGGATGATCATCTTGAAACTTGAATTTCGAACTCATTATAGGATTGGTAGAACCAATGCCTCCACACAACAAGTTGCATTTGCTTTTTTTCAAGTATATCACCCATTTGGAATTCTCACAAGTGTCATTTAATGATCAACGATGTTTAAGTGATCCGTGTTGACCAAAAGTGTTGTAGATCCATTAGAGGATTGGGAGAACCAAAGCCTCCACACAATGAATCTCAAGGTTATTGGATCAAAGAGATCAAATTAACATACTTGGGCTTGCAAACATAGGTTTGCGCCACAAATGATCATTTATTTGAATCAGACTAAATTTAGCGCTATGTTAAGCAATCGTAAGTGGACTTATATAGAAGTCGCACCTATTTTGAGGTCGGTCAATAGCAATCTATGCACCATTTGTTTTGAGACATGATATAGAGATCATGCTCCAATAACAGTTAGTGCAATAAGAAAGAGATGAGATGGAGAGGGGTGGGAAAAAATATACAAACCACATTTGAATTAAATTTTAATCAAACTATTATTAAATTCATTCATCCAATTTTGTCGAGTTAGACCCAACACCATGGATCCAATGATGTTAATAAAGTTCATGATCAAAATTCAACTCAAGTTCAGCCAGAAAATAATCACAAAGTAATATTGCATTTAATATATACATTAAAAAGGGTCTTTTAAAAATATTTTAAAATAGAAATAAGAAATAAAAATATTGACTATATTCAAATTAATCAAGAAAAATTGAGTAAGGCCATAGAAAAATTAGAAAAGGACTCAAATATTTTAATAAAATTTTTGGCAATTTTTAAAAGTCAGAAACTATTTTAAAATTAATTAAAATTTTTCAAACAAAAAGAAAATAGGTCAAAAATAGTAAACATTAATATATAATTCTGTAAAATTTTCATAAAGTCAGAAATATGCAATAATGATATTTAGGAAATTTTTTAGAATTAAAAAATGTCAGAAAGCATTTTTAAAGTAATTAAAAGGAAGCAAATAATGCAAAAAATATAAAAAATATCAAATTTCAAAATAAAAATGTGAAAAAATAGTCATGAGATCAGAAATAATTCAAAGTATTTTTGTGAATTTTTTCCTAATTTTTGGATAAAAATAAAAGAGTTATGAATTTTTGAAAACAAAATCAATTAAAATATAAAAATTAGAAAATAAAATAAAACCAAAAAGATATGGATTATCAGTTCATAGTTAAAATGCGTTAGTAAGCTAATCCAATGGATCGGACGCGCTATGCTTGATATGGACCTTAGTGGGATGTGTAGGGAATCAGAAAAAGGGCAACCAATGAAATTAAAACGCTTGGCACACTATCATTGGCTGAGACGAGACATGTCATCGTCTTCAACCTCAAGCCACCCTGCAATGGAGATTTTGTGAGATCCTTCAAACGGTAAAATTAGGATCCCAAACCAGTATCATTGGATTCATCTCTTCACGACGATCCTAACACCACCATCACGCCAAATTTATATAAAGTATGCAAAGAGATATGAATCAAAAACCCAGAAAATAGCGAGCACCTTCAATTTGAGATTTCTCTCTCAATTCTCAATGGATTTAAAAATTGTAAGAACCACTAGAATTAGGAGAAGGAGTAGAACAGGTTAGTGCTTTATTTTGATCCAAATGATGGAGAATTCTACCTTTTCGAAGTTCAAGAAGGAAGCTCTGAAACTAGACTTCTTTAGCTTGGATTATGGCTCTTTTTGCTTGGTTTAAGTGCTAGAGAGTTTGTATGATGCTTAAGGAAGATGAATGTGCAAAGAATTTTGGAGGAAAAGGCTGGAATATCAGAAATGGTTTTAAAAAATTTCAAGCTCGTGTGAGGTTTTGAAAAAGTGCTTTTGGCTCTAAAAGATTAAGGAAATGAATGGGTGATGACCCTATATTTATAGGGAATCAAATGGAATGTTCAAGCGTGTGAAACAAAGAAGTTTGGAGGGAAATCGTGTGAACCTGATGCACGAGCAAAGTGTGATCTGATTTGCAAAAAACTCATCCAATCCTTGCGTTTTAAGGCTCTAATATACTTTGGCAACATGGTTAAACATGTTTAGATCACAAACACGTGCTAATTTGATGTTTAGAGGCCAAAACATGAATTTCAAATTTTGACTTATAAATAAACTCCAGTTCTAAGTGACCAAATTCAATCCAATGGCATTCTCAGCTCAAGGGGTCTTGAGGCATGATTCTTGATGCTTTAGAAAGATGAGGTTACAAGCTTTGCAATGGAAAAAGAATGGAATCAAATGGATGCTTGAGATGAAAGTTGCATTGAGTCAAAGTTGGGGAAAATGGTTGACTTTCCATACTTAGAAATATTTCAAATTTTTCTTTAAAAGTGACCTATAATGTTTTGCATCCAAACATGGCCTTCCACTTCGAATTTTCTCTTGACAAAAAAATATGGAATGAAATAGACCTCTTGATTGACATTTTGAAACTTGAACCATTCAAAATCTCCAAAAATTGAGAGAGTTATGAATTGTTGAAGTTGGCAAAAAATCATGAAATGACCTATAATCTTATGTATCCTTAGGGCATCTTCCATCCATTTTATCCCTTTCCACATGAAATAAGGCATAAATTTTCACTCCTCAAGATCATTATGAAAAAAGAATAGGCTCAATGTGATAAAAATTGACCAAGTTATGATCATTTGAAATCACATATGAGAAATTGGGGGTTCATCTAGAGGACTTGTAATCTTTCTTCATAATCAAGCTTCTTCCACATGAAAACTCCTTGGAACTTTTGATGTTATTTGTTCATAACTATTTAAAGAGAAGGATGTCTTTGGAATCACTCCAAAATACCAAAATATGAGCAAGATATGCTTCTTTGAAGTTCAAAACCCTAGCTCCTAGATCAAGAAAATGCCTTGAGGAACTTTGACAATTTTGAACAAACTTCTTGTAACAACACAAATGATTTGTAAATAGAAGTTGTTGAGGATGAAAATGAGAACTCATAGTCACCAAAACCACTTTCATATCTTGAGAATTGAGAGAAATATGCATTTGTGACCAATTGGAACAAAGCCGTGTCCAAGCATGACAACTTCTCCAATCAATTCCTTGTACTTTTGAACCAAATATGATAATCTTGAAATGTGGTGAACCAAAATAACATTGACATGCCACTTCCTCCAAAACAAATCCTATGGTTAGGTTTGAACTTCTCAAGCTTTATTGACTAGGGAAGGGAAAAAGACTCATGAACCCATGGAGCAACTTGCTGAAGCTCATTGCCTTTACCTACATGAGTAACATGCAAGACAAACTAACATTGAATTTTATTAATTAAAATAAGAAATAAAGACAAAAATATTCATGATCACAAAAGAACACAAGTCAAGGTGCTTGGTGATTCCTCAAAGAGCAAAGCTAAATATAAGGAGGGGAATCAAGAATCCTAATGTGATCTTTTGTGATGGAATCAACATGGTATGATGAGGGGATCTTAGGGGCAAAAATTGGGTTAAACAAATGACATATGAGATTTAAACATGATAACCGTCACAAATAAACCATTGTGCCCCGTGTAAGACATATGGCCATAGAGTTTATATTGTTTAATTATTACATATCCGAAAACAAGAAAGATAATTACTTCTGAACAAAAGTAATCAGTACAAAATCTTTAGCCATCCAATTACTGGGTCCACCGTTGGTAGTAGGAAAGATCCAGCTATCCATGTCATAGTCATCATCACTGTCTTCTAAGGCGTTGACTCCATGGTTGCTGATGCATAGGGGAAGTCCTCTAGCACGAGCATGACAAATAACCCTTTGAGCCCCTGAATAGAAACCCAAACCAAACTTATCATATTTGTATGGAATGTCAAGGAGTTGGCCCCAAATGGTACACCCACCTTCTTCAATAACTGCTTTGGCGTCCTTGAGAGAAGCCATTTTCAAGGGAGGTCTGGTGATCCTCGGCAGATTGGTAATAATCTCAGTTATAGCCATGGTCTGGGGAACCTCTTCAAAGTTCTGACACAGAGTCTCGATGAACTCACCATCCATTTCCACATACCTGAAAGAGTTCAGGTGACTTACCATGTACTCTTCTTCACCATGTATCGCGACAATCTTTCCTTTTACCGGGTACTTCATCATCTGATGCAGAGTGGACGTGACAACTCCCGCCCCATGGAGCCAAGGGCGACCCAAAAAACAAGAATAAGATGGTCTGATATCCATCACGTAGAAGGTGGACTCAAAGGTCTGAGAACCAACTTTGATGGGGATGTACACCTTCCCGTGCACCATTATTTTTGAACCAACGAAGGCCCTTACTACAATGTTGTTGGGCTTCAGGGTAAAACCTTCACAGTCTAATCTGTCCAGAGCCTTCTTGGGCAGCACGTTCAACGATGAACCAGTATCTACTAGAACATGGGCCAAAGTAGTGCCTCTTCATTCGATGGAGAGATGCAGCACATCATTATGTTTTCTTCCTCTAGGTGTCAGATCAACATAAAAAAAACCCAAACCGTTATCAGCTGTCAAACTGGCCACACAATCTTCAAATTACTCAGCGGAGGTTTCTTGAGGCACATGGGCGATCTTGAGAAATTTCAACAAAGCCTTGGCATGAGCTTCAGAGCACAATAGTAGGGCTAACATAGAAATCTTAGAAGGGGACTGCCCTAGTTGTTCAACCATATTGTAGTCGCTCTTCCTTATTATCTTCAAGATTTCTTTCATTTCCTTCTTGGAAGCCTCTGGAATAGATTCTGAATGTGCCTTCATCTGGACAAGCTCAATCAATAGGTCTTTGCCCTGAGTCTCAGCCGACTCGATGATAGGGGTGGCAACAAGGGTAATCACAGGAATTGCGGTGGTAGTATCAGCAGGAACAACAGTAGGAATAATCACAGGAATAGTAACGGATTTTGGAGGAGAAATCTCATGGGAGAACACTCTTCCACTTATTGTTATTTTGCTGGTCCCAACAATGTTGCCAATGTCAGGATCAATATTTTCAGAAACTTCGTCTTCAGCAGCCAACAGGTCTTGCATGATGCCATGGTAGTAGACGTCAGCCCCATAGTTCCAAGGAAGAGCCTTGTCGGAAGAGTATGGGATTGGACCTAACATAATGATGATCATAGGAGCCAACTTCGGAGCAGATGTAATCCTGACGGGGCTTTTGGTGGAGACCCTGGGATGATTGGCGGAAATGGTTATAATTGAAACATCCTTACAAGAAATAGTCGGGATGGGAGTCTTCTCAAATAGAATCTCTTTTTCATCCACCAGGCGCTGAACACCTGCTTTCAACAAATAACAACCAGTCGGTAGAGATAAACATAGGTGGCAATTTTCACAACATGCCAAAAATAAACCGGCTTGCTACAAATTCCACTTAACCGTCATGAGGGGAGTAACAAGTTCCTCAATAGAAGTAATAAATTTGTCATCATCAACAACAGTTACACCACGTCCGTGCTTGGGCATGGGAGAAGTTATAACATTGGGAATCTTAGGAGCGTCAAATTCGATCTCCTTCTCCTTGATAAGGTCTTGCACCTTGTTTTTCAAAGCCCAACAGTCATTTGTATCATGATCTAGACTTTATGAGTGGTAAGCATAACGAGCATTTGGGTTGTAGCAAGGAGATGCAGTGTTGGGATTCTTGGGAGCTTCCCTCAAGGTGACCAGATTGGATTTCAGTAGGTGAGGCAAGACTTGAGACAAAGTCATATTTATCCGGGTGAATTGCCTTACATGTCTTTCTGTTCTAGGCTGATTATTTCGTTGTTGAGTAGCTGCAAGCTTGGATATCATAACAGCCCCTACCGTTGGACAGAGCTTGGTTCTTCCCTAATTTCGTTGATTGTAAACAGCACTGACCTCTTTTTTCCCTACGAAAGGTCTCTTTCCCGCACTTGAAGAGGCATCCTTCTGAATCATTCCACTTCTAATCCCAACTTCCACTCTTTCTCTTGTCAAAATCAACTCAGTAAAGCCAGCTGAGGAGCTTCAAATTAGATGATTGAAAAATGGACCAGATAGGGTACCCAAAAAAATATCCACTAACTCCCTATCAGACTGGGGGGGGGGGGGGGGGGGTTGGACTCTTCCTGCTAAGTACCTCCACTTCTGAGCATAGTCTTTAAAACCCTTACTCGAACCCATAGACATACTTTGGACTTGTGTACGGGTGGGAGAAAGGTATGCATTATACTGATACTGCTTGTAGAAAGCAGCAGCCAGGTCTTCCCAGTTACGAATATTGGTCCCTTCAAACTGGTGGAACCATTCTAGTTGAGTCCCGAATAAACTATCTTGAAATAAATGGACCCACGAGTCTTTGTCTGCAGTGTGAGGCTGAATCTTTCTCACATAAGATCAAAGATGCATCTTGGGACACGAGACCCCATCATATTTGGCGAACACTGGAACCTTGAACTTCTGCAGGATGACAACCCCAGAAACCAAACCCAACTCTTCAAAATCCAGCCCAGGTACCTTCTAAATTTCCATTGCATTCAGGCGATCCTCTATCTGTTTGTATTTTTCATTGGCCGGAGGATACTGCTACTCATTATAGTCAGTCTCATTATCAAATTCCCTTGGACTGGGGTCTTCCTCTCTTGTTTCCCCTTCTTGATTGTCTCCTTCCTTTGAAGAAGATGCTAGCTTTACAACTTGCCTTAACGGTCCTCTGAACCTCCTTCCCAAATTCACCATACCAGCTGGCTTCTTGGGTTTCTTAGTCTTGTCTTTAACAATCGGGGCTTTCAGTTCCTCTTTCCCCTTGGCCAGAGCTATGGTCATTTGTTGAAATTGAGCATTTTGAGTTTGTAGTTCCTTCACTGTTTGTTCAAGAGCCATTTCTTTACTACTGAAATAAACAGCGAAGAAAATGAGAAACCTGCTATGAAACCTATTTATGCAATGATATCTATGATATGTGTATGCAACGATTTTAAGGATTTCGAAAAATTTAAATTTTTGAACCAAAATGAAACAAAGATTTTATTAGTAGAATTCAAAATACAATTGCCTTTTAGGCGTTCACTTGAAATTCTAAAAACTAAGAAATCAGGTTTCCCATGGGAGCTTCCTCTTCGTGCCGAGATAGACATTAAGACCTCTTTCCTCGTGAAGTTGCTTCGTGAGCTCCAAAAATATCCTTTCATGGGCATATAAATGATCTCAATAGGTATCCCGCTCTTTCTCCAGCTGAATCCAGGATCTCTACAGTTCTTCAAGATCAGTGGGCATATCAGGATGAAGAATTGTATAGGGAATATCCTCTTCAGTAATGGGCTCCATAATCATTGGTAAGATGGCTATATATGGCATCATAACGTTCTAAGCATGAGCTCGTACCCATTGGAGATAAGGTTCCATAGGGATGGAAGTCTTCAGCCCCAAAGTCTTGGTGTCAAATCTGTTTACCATGCCCCAAGCTCATATGAACCTCTGACGATACCCTTGAACATCATTCTCATAGTTAAACACAATTACCTGGACAAGCATCTCGTGAGGACCATCCCTTTGAGCATAACCAAATTATCTCAGAACTAGAGAAGGATTATAGGTTATGCCTCCCCTAATTCTGAGTAGTGGGACATTAGGGAATTCCCCACAGCAGTCAATAATAGAAATATATCCCATAGATCGGGAATTCCAGATAATATCCGCGTGAGAAAGTGACTATCCTTTGCGACCAGCCCAAACCTTCTTCATTCTTCAGTACTGTTTTAGGGAGGTGAGAAATAAACCACCTCAAAAGCAATGGCACATAGCACATAAGAATCCCTCTTTTCTTCATGGTACGAGTGTGGAAGGTATGCAAGATGTCTCCGAGTAAAGTGGGCACAGGGTTGCGAGAGAGGAAGACCTTGATAGAATTCACATCTATGAGTAAGTCTGGATTAGGGAACAATACTAACCCATAGATTAGAAGGGCCAAGAACTCCTCAAAATCCTGGAAGTCAAAATCATCCCAAAACAGTTGAGCCTTCTCTATTAGGAACTTGGCTAGAAAACCTTTAACTTCACTCCTTGTTTCCCAGTTGGATACAATGTCAGACCATTTCAGGTGCAAAGTTGCTGCAATGATCTTTGGCTTTGGAGCTTCTTCCAAACCGGTGAAAGGCAACTGATCCAAAATAGGTATACCCAATATCTGAGAGAACTATTCCATGGTGGGTACCAACTGATAGTCTGGAAAGGTGAAGTAATGGTGCTTAGGGTCAAATAATTGAAAGATAATACTCATCATTTTTTCATCAAATCCTGAGGTAACCAGATTGAGAAGTCAACCATAGTTCTTGGTGAATGAAGAAGTCTCAGAAATCCTTGATACTAGCTCTTTGCGTTGAAGAGGTATTTCTACGAGCATAAGCCATGATCTGCAAACCAGAACAAAGATAAATTCCCTTAATACTTAAAATGGTTAGTGTAATGAAGAATCAATGTTTATGATGCATGATGTCATGTTTAAGCAAATTAATCACACACAAGCAAAGCACACAATAAACCTTAGGTTCAAAGGCTTGCATGACGTTTAAGGCAAGTACCCTCTTAAAGTTTAGTCGGTTTCAAACCTGTCCTAGAAATAGTAACCGGGTTCTAAGGAGTCTCAATATCACTGATCTTTCTTTATCGGTATTATTTCAGCTTAGCAATCTTTTCTTGCGGCCAAAACATCCCGAAAGTCCAATCTCAATGAGTGTAGTATCGAGTATCAATTGATTCCCAACTTTACACCGAGGCTAGCTATATCACTACTTTCTATTGGCCAACTTTGTTCAACTAAGGTTCTAAGGTTCGTTAGTGCTTCACGACACCATACGACGACCCCATATTCTCCTTGATTCAACACAAGGGATACCGGGTCCAACCAAAGTTTCACACTAACACAGCTATCGCTTCAACCATATCGTTCTACGCCGTACAGTCTCCACGATCTATTGATGTTAACCAAAAAAGTGTCCCCAGATCCGGGTGTAGGATCTTTACAAGAATACCCCAACAAACCCTTAAAAGTAAAACAATCAAAACAAACAAAGAAAACAATTTTAAAATTATCTAGACCCTAAGGTAAACCCCACTTTATAATTATTCTCTAGAAGAGTCACCAGTACTGTGATACGGTGACAGAACCGACTGTTATACTGGTTTTACATTTTTTATTCGCAAATGTCGCGGTAAGCAAGAGTCGCCACGGACTTTTCTTTTATCCAGCAAAGGAAAGGGTGAAAAGAACAGAAAAAGTCCTTTTTCGAGATTTTCTGAGTAAGGGGGGTAGGTGATGGAAAGGGAAGGTATTAGCACCCTTTCCATCTATGGTTTTCCATGGGCTCTTAGGTACTTGCTAATTTTTGAAAATTGCTTTCGTTTTTGTGTGTTTTGAAAAGTTAGTTTGCTTTATCATAACTCTTGTATCAGTCCTCAAGAGTGTGATAAAGCATTTTTTTGAAAAAGATTTTTGAAAGTGTGGTGTAAAATTGAATTAGATTTGAGCAAGTACTTAACAGCTATCTACCTACTGGAAAAAGGCGTTATTTTCCTCGGTTACTTTAGATAGTTCTAACCTACTATTAGTGAGTAGTTATCCCTATCGTTGGATGTTGAGAGACTATCGAAAGGGACGTTTAAGGTTGTTGAAGGAAACATGTAGTGATACCTTAGCAGTTCGAAGGGAATGTCATTATCATATATTCGTAGGCAACTTGAGGGACAAGATCATTTCTCGTAGGCAACTCGAGGGACATTAAGGGACTATGATCTTTATGATGACTTTGAACTGAGGGTCTTTCCTAAGAGTATCCCTATGTGCGATAATGTGCATTTTCAAGTATTTTTATCTTGATGTTAGTGATTTAAGATTAATTGATTAGTTCTTTCCATACGCGCCTAATTTACTAGCAGTTTATATACAGGCATATAATATAGTACATAAAGTAAAAACCTACAACTATTACAGATCTCGGGGTAGTTACAGTTATATCTGACTGAAAATGTAAAGTGCGAAAATTAAAACCCTACTTAGGCTATTACAAATCAGGCATAGTTACATAATTAAAAAATAATCACATGAAAAATAACAACGCGCAAAAATTAAAACAGGAACAAGTGTGAAACCCTAAGAATCTAATTGCTTATTAAAAAATATTTTTGGTATTTTATGAAAAAAACTTGAAATTCAACCTAATTTCTAATTAATTTTAAATTAAGGCAAACAAGTTAAAATTAATTAAGTTAAATTAATTTGAAAGGATTAATTTTCATTTAAAAAAAAACCTAAATCTAATTTTTGTGATTTTTTGTTGATTTTAGGATTTAAAAAAATGAATTTGAAAAAATTAACTGATTATAAAAATAAAATAAAGTAAATCAAAAAAAGGAATGGGCCTGGGATGAGAAACCAAATTGGGGGGTGTTGTACCCCAAAATTTCCCCTCATTTTTCTCAAGAAATCACCCTGGATCCTCAGGTTTACTTCCATCCAAGCCCAAGCTTTGAATTACAAATCTTTCATGAAGATCACTCACAAGGGCAAAAGGGTCATTTGCACGCTGAAAGGCCAAACTTTGACCTCCTGATCAAAATCAAATCTAAAAATCATATTTCATCAGAACATGTTGAAATAGGAAGTTTGTTCCGTCTAAGTTCAAAAGTCAAATTTCTAAATACTTGGGATCTTTCTAAGTATTTAAGAAAAAATGACACTTCAGAACTTCTGAACCAACCTCCAGACAGGAGCAGTCAGAAGTTGCAAACTTAACTCATCACATACCTTCAATCAGAATGTGGCTCCTCAGCAGCTACACAAGCTCAATCAGAATTTGCCAGGGTAAGAACAGAAGATTATAAAATGTGATAAGAGGTCTGAATGCTCCTTCAGAACATGCTGGAAAGCCTAAGGATCCCTCAGAACTTGCTAAGGCAACATGATACCAAGATCAGAACTTGGGTACTTTGTTCTATACTACGTTGAAATGGAACTTCTGACCTAGATTTAGGTAATGATGCAAAATCCCCCATTACAGGATTTATGATTTTGACAAATCTCATCATCATTTAATGCTTATTAATGCTCACAACCACTTTTGAGTCTTTGTCCAAAGGGTCTCTCCACGTGTAGCATAGTAATACCTTTGTACAAATTTAGGTATGAATCCATGCGCTACTTTTCACTTATGGGTGTCACTTTTCCTTAATCCCTGCTTACTAATCCAGCCTAGGCTAAAAACTATCAACTATCACAACTTTTTTGAACTTTCTTCAAGAGCAAGTCAGCATCCAATGCATGATATTGGTGCCACTTGACATTTCAAAACCACAAAGCTTTGCCTATAAATAGAATTTCATTGGTCACTAAGAAAGGGTCCATAAAAATTGCTAAAAAGAGGCAGAAAGTTTGAGCAAGAAAAAAAACCTTGAATCTTAGCCAAAATTCCTAGAGTTTCAAGAACTGAAAACACAACACACAAAAACATGTTAACTTTGGATCCCTTGCTTTCAAACTCCATTTGTTCTCAAAATATTTCTTGACTAAAAAACCATCCATACAGTTTCTGACCCACACGTTGGAAACTTCCATAACTTTTGTATTCATACTACTATATACTCTCCATCCATCCGTTCAAAGAAGCTAGAACATCATCCCCTTGCCATCCCCAAAAGTTGGAGATTTCCAGCTTACTGAGTTCGTGAAGGAGCTCTTCAGAGTATCATCAGAGTTGGGTTTGCCTCTAGTTCACATAATTTCTCCCAGTTGCAAGGTAAGCTTCTGCTGACTCTCACCACACTACTTAAGCATTATCAGATTTACATGCTCAAAAATACAATGTAGATATCATGTTTCTGATGTTGCACGTATTCTGAGATTTAATGAATCTGCCTGCTTAAGTAGAGTTTGAATCAGTTCAGAACTTTCTTGTAGAAACTAGAACTCAGAGTTAGGATTATCAAAGGCATACTTGCCTCTAATTTATGATTCTGATTTTTCTTATTTCTAAAACACTATGACACTTGTTGTAACTATCCTAGGCATGTCTTCTGTTTTGTGGAGAAATAACCAAATTGCAGATGTTCTGACTAGCATAGAGAGAGAGAGAGAGAGAGAGAGAGAGAGAGAGAGAAATCAAGTTCTATCAATGGCCCCAGCGTTTCTGGAGTTTGTTTTGTTACCAGTAACATCAGAACTTCTGAAAACTACTGTGTTCCCAGTGGGTTCAGAACCTTTGACCTGATACATTTTCACTAACAAGTTTCTGTTTTGCAGTGTGCTAGGGTCAGAACCTCTGACCTTATACATTTTCACTAACAGGTTTCTGTTTTGCAGAATGTCAGGGTCAGGACCTCTGATTTCTTTCTTTCAACAACAAGTTGATTCTTTTTTTTTCTTCCCCTTGTTATTTTCTTTATTTTTCTCGCTGTCACTCTCCATTTCATTAATCACCAAACAACAAAAATATTTCTTTCACATTTTATTTTATTTCTTAAAACAAAAGACAAAAAATATTTTCTTAAAACAAAACAAGTTCCTTTAATATTTTCTTGCATGCATTTCAATATGGTTGTAATAGTAATTTAGAGATTTATTTTCATTTGTAATTCCCCTTCATAAATTTGTACCCCCATCCCCCTAAATATTGTAATAACGTAAGACTTTACATTTCTGCAATTTATCGCTTTCAAATGTAAATGCTAGTAAATAGGAAGTGTAGGGAAAGATAAAGATCAATCAAATAGAAAACCATAATTCAAGATAAAATCAAGCATGGAAATAACATACTTGCACACAGGCACCCTTAGGGTAATCTCTCTTGTTGCCTTATACAAAAAATAACCGTATTACGCATGCAAAGTATCTTGGTAAAACAAAAAAAATCAAAAGATCATAGTCCCTCGATGACGCTATTCTAAGTTGCCTTACAAAATGATCTTAGTCCCTCAAAATGCTAAGATACTTTGCAACATTTCTAATCATGGTTATACGATGACCCACGCCCGTCCCATTACATCCTAAGATAGGGTTGTTTACCAAATCAATGGTAAGACAACAATGTCAAAGGAATAGAAAACGCACAAGAAAGACATTTGAGTAGGTAGATTACTTCTAGTTACTTTCTCCGTTTCAAAAAACAACTATCCTTGCTATTTTCGAAAACACACACATTTCTAAAACATCTTACAAACTTGAAAACATTTTCAAAAAGACAAACATCTTTGTATACATTCTTACGAACGAGAATTATTACAAAGATTGCCTAAACGAATGGCCTCTTTTACAAAACACTTTCAAAAACCACACAAAGCACAATTTCAAAACAAAAGCAAGTGATATAGCAAGTGACTAAGAGCCCATGGAAAACCATGGATGAAAAGGGTGCTAATACATTCCTTTTTCATAATCTACCCCCCGAACTCAAAAAAACATCTCAAAGGTCTTTCTTGTGCTTTTTCACCTTTCCTTTTGGATAAAAGAAAAGTCGGTGGCGACTCTTGCTAAACCGCAACATTTTCAATAAAACGCAAAACCCTCAAGTCAGTTCTCCCACCGTATCACAAAACTGGCGACTCTATTGGGGAATATTTTATAAAAGTGGGGTTACCTTAGGGCTAGATCACATTTACTTGCTTACATTGTTTGACTTGTTTGCTTTACATTACGGTTCTTTATTTGGGTTTAAATCCTCTACCCAAATTTGGGGATACATTATAGGTAAATATCAATACATTCTGGAAACTGTGCGGGGTATACCGACATGGTCTAAGCAATAGCTATGTTAGTGTGACATATTTGTGGGTACCGGTAGCCTTTGAGTTAATCAAAGAGAATACAGGGCCGCTGGGTGATGTCATGAAGCACTAACGAACTTCTAGAACCTTTACTTGACCAACTTGGCCTTTAGGATGTAGTGAGATGACCGGCTTTGGTGTAGTCCGAAGTTGGTAGATACTCGATACTACACTCATTGAGGTTTGGTTTCTTGGAATATTTTGGTCGCCATTAAAGAGGCTTGAGCTGAAATAATGACCAAGGAAACAATCTGGTGATGTTGAGCTCCTTAGAACCCGGTTACTATTATTAGGACAGGTTTAACCCAACTAAACTTCAAGAGGGTACTTACCTATAAAACCCCATGCAAGTCTAAACTAAGAATTTGCTTGTTTTACTTGTATATGAATACTTGTACATAACATCATGGACATCATAAACATCATATGCATCCACTAACCATTTCAAGGATTTTTGGAGATTCATCTTTGTTCTTGTTTTGTAGAATATGGATTCACTTCGCAGGAAAACTATCCAAGTCAACCTTGTAAGAATTCCTCCACGAATTAAGGAGCTAGCTTCAAGGATCCCTGAAAACTCTCCTTTCACCGAGATACATGGTCTTCTACTCAACTTGGTCACCTCCAACGCGGATGAGGACGTGATGAAGGTTCTCTTTCAGTTCTTTGATCCTTTGCACCATTGCTTCACATTTCCCGACTACCAGCTTGTGCCTACTTTGGAAGAATTCTCTCAACTCTTGAGGATTACTATTCTCAATCAATTACCTTTCAACGGTACGGAAAGAGACCCAAAGCTAGAAGAGATTGCTCAAGCTCTGCACTTGCACTCATCTGATGTCACAACTCATTGGGAAACTAGGAGTGGTGTCAAAGGCTTCTTAACAAAGTTTCTGTTTGAGAAAGCCCTAATCTGTTATAATTCCTTAGACTTGCAAGCCTTTGAAGAAATTGTGGCTCTTCTTATCTATGGGATGGTCTTGTTCCCCAATCCTGACCAACTCATAGATGTGAGCACCGTTAAAATCTTCATGTCACGCAATCCGGTGACTACATTGCTTGGAGATATCATACACTCTTTTCACACTCGTACAATAGGGAAAAGAGGTGTCCTTATGTGTTGCACTCCTCTCCTGGCAAGATGGTTTATTTCTCATCTTCTCCAATCAGTCTTAAGGAATGAGCAAGGTTCGAGGTGGTCACAAAGATTAATGATGCTCGAACATTCAGACATTCATTGGTGCTTCCGATCCAAAGAGAATGTTATCATTATCGAAAGCTGTGGGGAATTTCCTAATGTCCCTCTACTTGGCATTATGGGAGGCATCACCTACAACCCATGTTTAGCTTTAAGAAAGTTTGGTTATGCCCGAAGGGATGGCCCGCACGAGATGCTGATTCAAGGCTTGGTATTCGACTACGATAACAACGATCAAGGTCTTCTCCGGAGATTCGTCCGAGCTTGGAGGACGCCAAACAAGGTGGATAGCAGGACTTTGGGACACAAGAATTCCATCCCTCTTGAGCCTTACCTCAAGTGGGTACGAACCTGCGCTCAAATTCTTACGATGCCGTATCCTTCCATTCTCCCGGTGATCATTGAGCCTGTTAAGGAGGGAGAAGTTCCATACACTATCCTACATCCTGATATGCCCACATCTCTTGAAGACCTACAAAGGGATTGGATATAGCTCAAAGGAGAGCGTAATACTTTCGAAGCCTAATTCTATGCAAGCGAGAAGAAGGTTTTGGAACTCACTAGGCTACTTCGTGAAGAGCAGACTCTAAATGCCTACATTGCACCGAAGAGGATGCGCACTACTTTTTTTATCTTAGAGAGTGTATTATGTTGCCCAATGGGGCATTATTGTACTCAAACTCTATCTTATTAATATAACGTGTGTTTCTTTTTGTCTAAAACGAACTGGAATCTTTGAAATCATTGAAAACATTGCATATGCACATATCATTCATCATAACATAAACAGGTCTTTTGCAACAAGTTTCCTCATCCCTCTATTGTTTATTTCAGTAATATTCATCTCGAACAAACCGTCAAAGATCTTTAAGCTTAAAACACGCAGTTCCAGCAGTTGCTCACAACCCTTGCCAAAGGATAAGAGGAGTTGAAGACTCAGTTGGCCAAAGATAAGAAGAAGAAAGAGAAGAAACCAACCGATGTTGTAATCATGGGGAGAAGGTTTCAAGGACAGACTAGAAGAACCTTGAATTTCGCAAAAACATCTGATGAAAGAGAAGGAAAAGGAAAAGAAACATCAATTCCTTCAGAATCTAAAGAAGAGGAAGAAGAGGAAGACTAATCCAAAGAACAGTATCTGCCAACTGATGATAAGTACAGACATCTTAAAGAGCGCTTGAACGCTATGGAAATACAAAAGGTACCAGGTCTAGATTTTGAAGACTTGGGACTAGTATCAGGAATTGTGATCCCTCTGAAGTTCAAAGTGCCGCTATTTGCAAAGTATGATGGGGTGTCATGTCCTAAGATACACCTCCGATCATATGTGAGAAAGATCCAACCACACTCCGCTGATAAAGACCTATGGGTGTATTTTGTCCAGGATAGTCTATCTGGAACACAACTCAACTGGTTTTACCAACTGGAAAGAGCCAACATCCACAATTGGGAAGATCTCGCCACAACTTTCTATAAGCAGTATCAATATAATGCCGATTTGGCGCCTACCCGTACTCAACTTTAGAGTATGGCTATGGCTTCCAATGAGGGTTTCAAGGATTACACGCAGAAGTGGAGAGATCTAGCTGGGAGAGTCCAACCCCCTCTATCTGAAAGGGAATTGGTGGACATGTTCTTAGGAACTTTATCAGGCCCTTTCTTCAACCATTTAATTGGAAGCTCGTCTGCAGGATTCATTGAGTTAATACTAACCGAAGAGAGGGTGGAAGCTGGCATAAAAAGTGGAAAGATTCAGAAGGATTCATCTGCCTCTACAGCTGTAAGAAAGCCTTTCACTGGGAAGAAGGACATATCTTCTGTTTACCCACCAAAGAACCAAGGGAGAGCTGAACGCCGACCAATGGTAGGAGCTGTTATGATCTCAAAGCCTACACTTGATCAACCAAGAAGTAACCAACCAAGGGTGGAGAGGCCAGTCCGGCAATTCACCAGAATCGATATGACTCCATCTCAAGTACTACCGCACCTGTTGAGATCCAATTTGGTAACCCTGAAGGAAGCTCCAAAAAATCCCAACACAACATCCCCTCATTATCACCCCAATGCCCGTTGTGCATATCACTCTGAAAGTCCTGGGCAAGATACCAATAATTGTTGGGCTTTGAAAAACAAAATACAAGATCTCATTGAAGCAAAGGAAATTGAGTTTGACACACCCGAGAAGCCAAATGTTATCTATGCTCCCATGCCCAAACATGGTCACAACACCAATGCTATTGAAGTAGACTTGTTTGTTACCACAACTAACGAACTCGTGACTCCACTCCCAATCATTAAGATAAACTTGTTGAAAGTCGGTGTATTCTCGGGTTGTAATATAGACTGCTACCTCTGCTTATCCTCACAAACTGATTGCCCTTTGTTGAAAGTAGGCATTCAACGCTTGATAGACAACAAAGAGATTCTGTTTTAAAGTACTCCTGTTTCACCTGTTTCTGTTGAAGATGTATCAATCATTACCATATCCGCCAATTCTTCCAGGGTTTCCAAAAAAACCCGTTAGAATTACATTGGTTCCGAAAGCAACTCCTCTAATAATCATAATGTCCGGGCCAGTCCCATATGAATCACACAATATTGTACCGTGGAATTACGGTGGAGACATCTATTACCATGGCATCAAACAAGATGGGCTGTCCGTCGAAGATATAAACTCCAAAGAAGAAGACTTCGACATTAGCAATATTGCTGGAACCAGTAAGATTACACAAAGTGGTAGAATCTTTTCTCCAGAGATTGCCCCCCCAAAGGCAGTTTTTGGACCCGTGGCTGCTCCGAAGGTTACTTCTGTACCCATAATCATTTGTGCAAGTGCTCCTATTGACAAAGAAAACACAACCCCTGCTGCTATCCCTACCAACACTTCTGCTGCTGAAACCCGAGGAAAAAGTATTCAAAAAGAGCCTGTTCGGACGAAGGCTCAATCACTGAATATCCCCGAGACCTCGAAGAGGGAAACGAAGGAGATCTTGAGAATAATAAAGAAGAGCGACTACGACGTAGTTGAACAGTTGGGGAAAACTCCCTCCAAAATCTCCATGCTGGCATTGTTACTATGCTCTGAGGCACATGGGAAAGCCCTGGTAAAGTTTATGAAGACATCCCATGTGCCTCATGAGACGTCTGCTGACCAATTTCAAGATTGTGTGGCCAGTTTGATAGCAGATAACGGTCTAGTCTTCTCGGATGCTGATTTGACACCAAGGGGAAGAAAGAAAAACGAGGCATTGCATGTCTCTGTGGAATGTACAGGAACAACTCTGGCCCATGTCTTGGTAGACACTGGCTCATCTTTGAGTATTTTACCAAAGAAAGCTCTCGAAAGACTACACTGCGAAGGACTAACATTGAAACCCAGTAACATAGTCGTAAGAGCATTTGATGGCTCAAAGATGATGGTCCACAGGGAGGTGGAAATCCCCATAAAGGTTGGGACTCAAACTTTCAACTCAACCTTCTATGTAATGGACATTGAAACCACCCGGCCAGAACCTGTCATCTGGATGTTAATGAAACATCAATGAAGTCGCCACCGAACTTCTTTTATCACATCGAATGGGAAAGGTAAACATCGAGAAAACCTGGAAAGGTAGAAATCATGATCTTTCGACCGAGAGATCGGGTAAGGGAGTCTGTTACGCGAGGGGAAGGTATTAGCACCCCACGCGCCTGTAGTACTCTACGGTATCCACTGTTGTTATATAATATAATGGGTGTGGTCAAATCCTATGTCTATGGCTTAAAACTGAAAAGGGAATGCATGCGAAAGAAAAAAAAAAGCAATGTAGGGAAAATAAAATATTGCTCGATCGGGCCCTACCCCAATTCCTACGTATCCCTTTTAAGGAATCAGAGTAGCCGTAGTTCGGCTTACATATTTTGGTTGGTTTGTGTTTTTTAGTTAAGGCAAACAAAAACAATCAAGATATAAAAACATTGAATGAAACAACAAACAAATGAGATGGTCAAACATTGATTAAATAATAACAAAGTAACATGTCAAAGATGGCGAAACAACAAATGATAAAACGGATGATAAAACATCACACCTAGCAATGATATTGAGAATCAAAGCAGGATAACAAACAGATGCGATGGCGAAACATCGGCTTCAAACAAGTATGCGATGGCGAAACATTGGCTAAGAGATAACAAGATATCATGGAAAAGATGGCAAAACATCCATAAAACAGATGATAAAACATCACACCTAACAATGATATTGGGAATCAAAGTAGGATAACAAACATGTGCAATGGTGAAACATCGGCTTCAAACAAATATGCGACGGCGAAACATCGGCTAAGAGATAGTAAGATATCATGGCAGAGATGGCAAAACATCGATAAAACAGATGACAAAACATCACACCTAACAATGATATTGGGAATCAAAGTAGGATAACAAACACGTGTGATGGCGAAACATCGGCTTTAAACAAATATGTGATGGTGAAACATCGGATAAGAGATAGTAAGATATCATGGCAGGGATGGCAAAACATCAATAAAATGGATGATAAAACATCACACCTAACAATGATATTAAGAATCAAAGTAGGATAACAAACATGTGCGATGGCCAAACATCAGTAAACCAAGTTTAAAAGCAAAGCCAAGAGGCACGCATACAAAGTAAGATTGGTTTGTACATTTTATCTTGAAGAAGGGTTTGAGTTTATTAGAAATGTCTTATGATTTGCCAAGAAAACAATTTTTATTTTAAGATGCAAAATGCAAAGGAAGAGAAAACAACTAGGGGAGACTATCCTAATCTCTAGCCCTAATGTTATCATGCAATGGTTGACCCTAGGGTTGAGGATAAAGGAAAACCCTATCTTAATTAAAATGTTAAAGGAAGCCTAACAAAACTATCTGTGATACGGTGGGAGAACTGACTTGAGGTTTTGCGTTTGTGTTTGCAAATGTTTTGGTTTAGCAAGAGTCGCCACCGACTTTTTATTTTATCCTAAGGAAAGGTCAAAAAGCACAGGAAAGACCTTTGATATGTTTTCTTAGGTTCGGGGAGTAGATTATGAAAAGGGAAGGTGCAAGAACCCTTTTCATCCATGGTTATCCATGGGCTCTTAGTTACTTGTTTAGATCACTTGCTTTGCTTTTCCAATTGTTTGAAATGGTGCTTTGTGTGTGGTTTTGAAAGATGTTTTGAAAAGAGGCCATCGTTGTGGCAGCCTTTGTAATGATTCTTGTTTGAATGTATACAAAGATGTTTTTTGTCTTTTGAAAAGATTTTCAATGTTTGTAAGAAAAGTTTGAAAGTTTGTTTTTGGGAAATGTCTTGAAATTGTGTTGTGAAGTGTGTTTGAAAGTAGCAAGGATGTTTTGCAAGTTTTTGATCAAGTAACTAAGAGTTATCTACCCTATTTTACTCAAAGATCTTTCCTATATGTTTTTAACCCTTTTGACAGTGTTGTTTTACCATTGCATTTGGTAAACAACCTTGCATTAGGATGTTAAATGGGACAGGCGCGGGTCATCGTATAGACCATGATAGCAATTGTGTTAAGTACTTTTGGCAAATTTTCCGAGGGACTAGACCACTTTGTTTAGGCAACCAAGATAGCGTCATCGAGGGACTATGATCTTTTGTTTTGTTTTTGTTTTGCCAAAGTACCCAACATGCATAACATGGCCCATTTTTAAAGGCAACAAGTGGATTGTAACCCTAGGGGTGCAAGTGTGCATTGTGTATTGATTTTCATGCATTTTTGTCTTTATATTAGTCAAGTTACTTGTTGATTTGGATTTTTGCATACAAACCCTAATCTCTAATCATGGCATAATTGAAAGCATAAAGTGCGAGAATTAAAAGTCTAAGCTATTACAACATGATTATAGGGATGGGGGTACAATCTTTGAATGGGGATTATTTGACAAGAAATATAAACCCTAATTTACTATTACATCCAAATTGAATCCAATGGCATAAATATTAAATGGACAATATTTTAATAAACAAAATAAATAAATATACCAAATAATATGAATTATGCAAAAAAGGTTTTTGTTTGTTTATGTATGTAAAAAATATTTAAAGAAAGGAAAAATAAAAAGGATTGTTATTTTTTTATTAAGGGTAAACCCTAATTTTTCTTTAAGAAAATAAATATATTAATTACATTATTTATATACAATATAAAATAATGTATATACAAAAAATTAAATATATTTAGAAAAAGGTACTATTTTAAGTATAAATAATAATAATAAAAAAGTATATTTTTTCATGTTTTTTTATTCTCAAGTATTTATTAAATAAAAATAAAAGTGTCTATATATATTAATTATATTAAATATGTATAAAAATAAAATAAAATATATACAAAAAAATAATAAAACATATTTAGAATGATATTTTTTTGGTGTGAATAAAATAAAGGATAAGATAAAAATATAATTTATATATTATTTTTAAATTTTCAATAAATAAAATAAAAGTATATAATCAATAAACTAATTTTATGTTGGAAAAAATGAAAATAAAATACAAAATAAATATGAAAAATTTATAAAAATATTTTTGAGTATTTTTTTATATTTGGAAATAATAAAATAAAATCAGAAATGAAAATGAAATACAAAAATACAAAAATAAAGAAATTGGGCCAGGGGGTGCAAAAAGTAAAAGGGGGTGTCAATAGTGAGCCAGGACCAAGCCCATCACACCACTTCATCTTCAACCTCTGACTTTCAAAAAACGCGCGCGCCCTGTACAATTGTCAGATCCTGTATACGAGCTCTATTGCAAAAACACATAACATCAAAGTTGTAGAACTTTTCAAGACGAATCCAACCATATAAACAACTTGTCATAACTCTCAAAGACCAGAGAGAATTTCTCTTGCCGTAAAATCTAACCTAAATTTTTCAGTATGTTCATGGATCAAATTCTCTTAGCACGCTTAATAAAAATGAAAATTGTGCATATGTACAGCTTCATGGCTATGAATACTAGATTTCGTATTCACAAACCTAAGTCTAAATGTTCCTAAATAGAGAGATAGGAAGTTGATAAAAACCTATTTCAGCTGACTTCGTGTATGGCAATGTGGAGCTTTTCAACAAGGCTTAAGATGTCTGGGAGCTTGCTTGAACTTCACTTGACCTTCTCTAATACCCTGCTTGCCTTGAATATGCTTGAACAAGCCTACAAAACTCAACCTGCACAAGCTCAAAATGAAAATGGAAAACCCTGTAAATGGAGTTACAATTGGTGTTTAAGGTTTGGGATAGCTTGGATGAGTTATGTGGAAGATGTTTGAACAGGTTTGGGGCAAAACGCACGAGCCAATTGAGCTATGGAAGTCAAGTTTCAGATGCTGCCCTATTTTGCCAATGGAAGGTGATTTCTTGCTATGGGATGTTTGAAGGCTCAAGAGATCGTGTTTTTGGCTCAGAGAGGTGTGAGAAAGATGGTTCAAATGTTTCCAACTTGAGAAATGATGTGTAGCAGGCCTGTACATGCTATCCACCACCTTGTACAATTTGCCCTTGGACCCTCCAACTTGTGGATTTGATTTTCTGTATGAGATATGGACCAATGCTCAAGAAATCAGTTTTGACATAAAGCATGATTTAAGCAAAAATCAAAATTTTTCTTTTTCTACTTAGGGATTAATCCAAGGTGCAATGCTCTAATGACCAAAACAATGCCTTAGACCAATGGTTTTGAACTTAATTATTGAGTGTGAAATGGTTTTGAGGCCTGTAATATAGTGCAAGGCAAGCTGACTTGAAATTGCAAGTTGTATCACAATGAATATGCCATGGATGAAAAGTGAGTATTTTCCAACTTCAAGCATTCGATTCTCCCAAACCACGAAGGAGTTTGGAGAGTTCTTGGACATTTTGGAAATCTTGCAACATTCTCTACAATCCATCTTTGATATGAAACTTGAGATTCCAAGTGGAACTATGTGAAAAATTGCCATGAAGATAGGTCAAAATCCTGCCAAAACTAGGGCAAAATTTCACTAAGTTAAAAGTTTTAGGGACCCTTGTTCCAAAAATCATAACTTGAGATCCAAGATTCATTTGGGAAAACTTTATGAATAAAAGTTGTAGAATTTGTGGAGGACTACAACTTTCATGTTGGAAGTTTTGTTTGAATCCAATTGCATCATGGTGAAAATGTTGGGCAAAGTTAGGAAAAATTAAGAAAATTTCATAACTTAGAAAAATTCTAAGTTATGAAAATTTTCAACTTTAAACCCTAATTTGCAAAAATGGGTTTCTTGATGAAAAAGTTTCATGTTTTGATATGTTTTGATGAAAAATGACTGTTGGCCCTTGATTTTGACCAAAAAGTCAAAGTTTGACTTTTCAGTGCACCGTCAAATTTTGATCAGTTGACTGAAAAATTCATCTGTCAATCCAATGCAATTGAGATCTTTTGAACCTTGTGAATAGGTAAAGATGATGCCATTGAATCCTTGAATCCTTGCTTGAACCCAATTTGCCATTGGCTAGGTCAAAAATCAAAAATTGCCCTTGTGCAGTCAAAACCCTAAAAATGACCATTTTACCCTTTTGGTGATCTGATCAAATTTCTTGTGGAGTTGTGGTCCAAACTTGATCAAATGGTTCATATGAGTTTATAATGTTGATGTGGGTCAAAATTCATGAGGTTTGACTGTAAATTGGCCATAATTTACTTTTTTCCCAAATACAGCTGATTACTAGGTCAACTGTCCAATTGACTGGGTAAAAATTTGATTCAAAGCTTGAAACTTGGTATGGACAAACTTATGAGTCCAACATGAAGTATGAAAGTAACTTTGAGCATTGGAGGTCTTGAGTTCAAAGAGAAGTGCAAACCCTAACTTGATCTTGAGTTCAAAGAGCCTTGTGATGAGAAATGTTGATAAAATAAGAGGGAAAATTTTGGGGGTACAACAATATCCTATAGGGAACATGCAATGAGAGCGAAGTCGTGATCTCAATTTCTAAATTGAGTGACTCATCGATCAACAATTAAATAAGAAAGGTAATAAACATCCTATAGGGAACATGCAATGAAAGCGAAGTCGTGATCTCAATTTCTAAATTGAGTGACTCATCGATCAACAATTAAAGAAGAAAAATAATAAACATCCTATAGGGAACATGCAATGAGAGCGAAGTCGTGATCTCAATTTCTAAATTGAGTGACTCATCGATCAACAATTAAAGAAGAAAAATAATACACATCCTATAGGGAACATGCAATGAGAGCAAAGTCGTGATCTCAATTTCTAAATTGAGTGACTCATCGATCAACAATTAAACACAACACATGTATCAGACGAAAACCAGAGGGCCTCCTGACACATATCAACAACAAAGGTCCCATCATGCAATCAGAGAACTATGCAAAATGAAAATGGAAGAAAGGAAATAGTGCAATACCAAACGGATAACTATCCGTAGCAACTGAGCAAGAATAAAAGAAACCCGAAGAACTTTAAGCAAGCTAGCATTAGTAGACAAATTAAGTCAGAAATTGCGCCATCAAGATATAAGTATTGAGATTTTCAGATATGAACAGATCCCATGGGCAATGTATAGCATTCATAGTCACATGTGTATATCCTGCATAGACTATCAAATATGCCAAGCATAAGAGTAGTGCAAACATAACAAATTGTGTTCCACAAATAAAGTGAAACACAATAGACTCAAGTCAAAAGTGGAAAACTTTTCTCAAAGTACCTCGCACATTCAACAACCAAGTTAGTATTCCCACAAATAAAATGATGATTCCCATAAGGGGTGGATGATGACACCAAAATGAAATGAGACAACATGATAACAACTAACAAACATTAGTCTTGATAGACAGAAAGAAACAAGTATGTGCACAAATTGGTCAAAAGAATTAGAGGAATATTGCTCCTTTCTATCACAATGTTGAATTGACAATTTAATATCAATCAAGGATCATGGGAGCTTGAGAAGAATACAATCAAAGACCATGAAGGTCAGTAGCAATTATAATTCATTCATGTACAATTAATTCATCACAGTTCATAAGCATAATAGAAGAGGGATTCCACACAGTGCATCAAAAAGGTTTAAACATTCAAACATGGGGAAATGTATAATGGCTTGAGTTATTGTGGATAATCAGAATCAATATGATCATTAGGTGCCCAATTATAGGCCTCACTCGAGTTCATTGGCCATCAAACAATATGCAACAAGATATGCAACATCAATTGGGTACCTCACTTCAAAAATAGAAAAGGATTTCAATAATTCAAACCAAAAATTACTTAGCATATTTGAAGTGTGTAAAAGTCAGAAAGCAAGTCTTAAATTCATGAATGATTGAGGAGGATATCAAATGAGGCCCAAAGTTCAAAACTAGTTGGCAAAAACTACCAAAACTAGACAAGTTTTCAAAATAATTCATGGAAAAATATCAAACCAAGTCAAATAATTCAATAAAAATGGTTTTCAGATCTTCAATGCATTCATGAACCATAATCAAGACCTAAGTTCCATTGAAAATCCAGGGCATAATGGTTTTGAAAAAAGAAACTTGCACAAGAAGCAACAAAACCCTACTTTTTGTGTTTTAATCTTAAATATTGATTAGATAAGATCAAAGTCCAAACAATTCAAACCAATATCATGCAAATCACAAGGAAACCCTAAATGTCAGAAAACATATTTTTTCACATTTTTTGAATTAAATAAAAGTCAAAAATAAAATCAAAATCAAACAACTAATCAATTAACAAAAATTCACATCTCAAAATAGAACTTTAGTAAAAAAGTCAGAAAAATGTCCAACCAAAATTATATTCATATATTAGAATTAAAAACACACATCCCTGATTTTTTGTGGAATTTTTGAATTAAAGGAAATATTACAATAAAAATTAAACAAACAATTAACAATTAAACTATTATTTAAGGGAAAAAATGCAAACCCTAGCCAAAAATCACAAAAAGGTCAAAATAAAAATATATTCAGATTCTATGATTAAAAACAAGCTTGCATGATTTTTTTAAGAATTTTTGAATTAAAGTAAATATTAAAATAAAAATAAAACAAACAATTAACAATTAAACCATTATTTGAGGGAAAAAATGCAAACCCTAGCCAAGATTCACAAAAAGGTCAAAAGAAAAATATATTCAGATTCTATGATTAAAAAAAAGCTTGTATGATTTTTTTTATAATTTTTGAATTACTGGAAGTATTAAAATAAAAATCATGAAACAAATATTTCAAATAAACTTCCCAAATTAAATTCATAATCAAAAATGGAAAAATGTTAATCAAATTTCAGAGTCAAATTCTACATGAATTTATCAGTCAAAAATATTTTTTGTGGAATTTTTCAAATCAAAGAAATATTAAAATAAAAATAAACACTAAGCAAACAATTAATTAAACTCATTAATTTTTTAAACCAATCAAAACATTTTAAAAAATTATCAAAAAAATGCACAAAGTCAGCAATATTATTTTCAAGTTTCATAAATTTAAATATCAAAAACAAGAACATGGCCAATGAGATGATGCCACGCATCATCTTCAACCTCATGCCAAGGCCAAAATGCTTATTTCCATCAGTTCCACCCTGCCTACTTCTGATCCATCAAACAAGCATGATTCTCAACCAAAATCCATGAGATTAAGCTTAAATTAAAGCTGATATATCATACTACATCATGCAATTCGAATCAAACTAAGAGATCAAGCATAAATCGAGAAATCAAATCTCAAAAACTAGAAAAATACACTGTAAACGTCCAAAACCACAAACAAGATTTCACCAAATCTGCTTGAATCAGAGCACAAATATACATCAATCCTAATGATTGGCCAGCTATAAACACAATGCACACCATGAAACACTTCAATTCGTGCTCAAATCCAAGTTCAAATTTAGTGAGCATACCTTCAAAAGTGAAAAATAAATTCACTTCGTGCCTCTGAAATCTAACAAGAAATCCTTCTGAATAGCTTCCTTGTGCTCAAATGAAGGTGTTTGAGTAGAGAAATGAGGACTGGATCAAGAGGATTGAGCTGCTCGATTCAAGTTGCAGAGCAAGAAAAATGAGAAAATTCTAAGAAGCTTTTTCCAATGCAGTGCGTGTGTCTGTGAAAGGAGAATTTGAACAACTTATATAGAGTGTTTGGAGTGAGGTTAGAGTGGTAATTCAAGCTGAGAGCCGTTGGAGGGAATAAAATAAAATAAAGTCAAACCAAAACACGTGTGGTGGCCATTTGCGTTTTGCTTGGTATTTAGGCAATGCTTGTAGTCGTTTTGAGCAACAAAAGGAGAATGTGAGTGACTGAAAAAACGTGATGAGGTGAGTTGTCCTCTCTTGCACATGGGACTGATTTTCTTGAGTGAAAAGTTTCCCATTTTATCCAAAATGTGAAAATGAGAGAGGCACGAGGTATGCACCTGGTTTGGCGTCTTTTGGCAAGCACATGAGGTATCCAATTCGTGCCAAGCGTGTGCAATTAGACTTGGAATGATTGGATTAAAATTGAACCAAAACTTGAAAAAATGCCATAGCCAAGCATACATAAAAAACAGCTGACTTCCAATTGAGGCCATTTTAAATTAGCTCGCGCATTTTCCAAACTTCTTTGAGCCAATTAAAATCCAAAGGATGAGCTTTAAAATGATCTTTGATTCATTAAAAAAGGTGGAGAAATAAAAAAGATGCGGACATTAGGATTCCTGGGCAAGTCAAGCCAACTTGCCCAAGACTGCGCGCTAGCCTGCCCATGTGCCTTCAAAAAATCTGGTTTTGCCACCCAACTTCCTCAAATCATAACTTCCTCAATTTCAATCCAAATTGAGTGAATCCAAGTTTAATGAGAAGCTTTCATAGCCCTATTCAAAATTCAATTTTTAATTTTTAAAATTGAGGCTTGTGTCACAAGAAATTGATTCCACAAAATGGCCTGCCATGTGTTTTATGAAATTACGCGTGTGGCTTGCCCAAGAGAAGTCATTTTGGAACTTAGCATTTTTTTCAATCTTTAAGTTTCTTCTTGAACAAGTTACACTAAAATTCACCATTTCTCATGATTCAAAGATGAATTTGGGTATGGAATATGAAAATAGGATGCTTGAATTAATGGTTGACCAAAAGTCTACTTGGTCAACTCCTGATTTTACTGACTTTAGCCAAAATGACCAATTTGCCCATTTTGATCAATTGAACCAATTCCAATCCAAATTGAACCTCAATTTCTCAATCATAAATTCTTAATAACATATGGTGAATCATGCAAACAAGTTTGGGTAAAAAGTCAAAGAAATCCTGATTAAATCCAAAACCCTAGTTTTGTACCATGTACTAGGAGATAGTTGACCAAGCTTCAAAACCCTAATTCCATTGGGCATCATGAGAGACTCTTTGATAAAATTTGATTATAATGATGATAAGATAATAATAATTCATTAATTGGATCATCTAGACCCCAATTACTTCAACTTGGACCAAACCTTAATTTTGGTTAATATCTTAGGAGACTGATGAACCATCTTCAAAACTCCAAATCTTCTGGGCATCCTGGCCAATTTCTTGTACAAAGACCTTCCAAATACCAATGAGATGTTGTAGCTTCCAAATCAAGACTTGTACATTGATCAATAGCCTTGATCAAGCAAAACCCTAATTTGACTGGTGAATCAAAGGAGTGATTCCTTATTAAAATCAAACACAAACTTCAATCCTCTGATGATCCAAAGAGATGGATAGAATACCTTGAGATATGCAATAACCTTTGAGGCTTGAAAGATCCAGAGGCTTATATAATAAGGTTCTACTTGAGCAGCTTGTCAATGCAATCAACCTTCAAAGCTTGAGGAAGACTGGATAACCGAAGTACTTTGATCCCATCACAATGTATGAATACAATGCAATATGATATTCATAATGAAACATAAGCCTAAATCAAGAGAGTAAATTTTAGGGTGCAACAGCTGCCCCTATTCAAATATCTTCAACATGATAAGTGAGAAAAGTGACAACTTTCGAGCGTACAAGGTTGAAGATGTTTAAATACGAAAGAACCCGAAAATTTACACTCTTGATGAAGAAAGAAACAGAAATAGAAAACTCCCAAGACATGCGTCAGAATGAAGCTGTAACGCAGGTTGAAATAGAAAAAAAAACAATGAAGAGTATACGCGACTAAACTTTCGGATAGATGTGCCAAGGAAAAACTGGGCTTCAAAAGGGGTGAGACAAAACTTAAACCACAGAGTATAGGCGAAACTAAGATCTGGAAAAGAAAACGTACGCGGGTGAGGAGGCGAAACTCTGAGCTCGACCCAAAACAAAAGTGGCTAGAGTGCGCGATTCTAGGAGAACTTGCTAATCTCAACTAAGATAGACAGTATGAAGGAACTGAAAGAATCTCAGAAATGAGGAACAAAAGCGAGACGAAACTCGACTCAAAAACCAGTTATACAAAACTAAACCAGATGAGTACCAGGACGAAACTAGACTTAACACACGGGTAACGAGGCGAAACTCGACCCAAAGCAAAGCGATGAGAGTGCATGTTTCTCAAAGCACCTGCTGGTCTCAGATCAATGGATAGACAATGACGAAAACTGATAGAAGAATCCAAGGAACAAAAGAGATTGATTTCAATCTAGGGACGCAGTACGAGCACTGCACTCGGTAAACGAACACCGTCAAAGGGTGCAAGGTATGAAAACAAAAACGAGACGAAACTCGACTCAATAACTAGTTAGGCTTAAATAAACTAGATGAGTACCAAAACAAAACTGGATTTCATGCACAGGCGACGAGGCGAAAGTCGACCCAAAGCGAGGAGATTAGGGCGTATAACTAAAAACCTGTTGAAAGCGAATATCAGGACGAAACTGGTATTCCAAAGGTGCATCAATAGACATTGGAATGAACCGAAGAGGGTAGTGAAGACTAAACCCGAGAAGACCGTGCTAGGGCGAAACTGAACTATTGTCAAGAGTAGACACTCATACAAACAAATGATTGTCATTAAAAAGGATATTGGTATGGGGAGTAAACTGAGATAATGAGGATGAAGACCTCGCTGGGGGTTTAATCTGAAGTATTAGCAAATCCACTAGGGACAACAGAAACAATAATGGCTTATGTTTCGATGCATGTTTTGAATTCTTTTTATATAGCGCAATGCTCCATATAATGGAAATGCTACGTGTTTCGGTAGATGAAATGTAATGATGCATGTTTTAAAAGTTTCACTAGGGAATGGCCGATTGAGAAGCCAAAACCAAGAAGTCAGAATCTGACAAGACTCGCAAAAATAAATTGCAAAATCCAAAGGAGAGAAGCAAATATGGGGAACCGCTAGAGAGGGAACCTCGAAGAGATGAAGCTTTGTGGGGAATAAAGACCTAGCAATCAGTAGAAACAGGCCACAAACATTGAGAGGAGATGCTAAAATAAATTGAAAACCCCCTAGAGAAGATCATATCGACATTGTAGCTTCTGGAGAGGATTAGACATTGAGTGAGAAGATCATTCAAGACTGTAATCTCTGGAAAAGACAGTGCACGACTGTGTTGAGGATGAAACCAATACAACAAACCCGATGTGAGGGGTGAAAACCCTTGCTGGAGGGAACAAAGCTTTGCTGAGGAAGCGGGACTTCGTCGGGGATACAAAACTGTGTTGAAGATTGTTGGCAAGAGACTTCTTGGAATGCAACCAATGGATGGATCATGCAGGTAGTCACACAGTATTGACCTTACTGGGGATAAGGAAAGATCTTAACATAAAGATGCCCCAGTCAGCAGATCGGCTGGGAAACGAGAGGTCATGGAGAGGGATCTTTGTTGGCAATTCTGTTGGGGAGTTAAAACTTATTCAGAATGTGAGGTACCATTTAAACAACTCCACTGGGGATGTGTGACATATCCAAACTTGAAGTCTCAGAATGAAGCCTTAAAAAGAAGATTCCTGGGGCAACAAAACTTCGCTGCAGAAACAAAACTTTAATGGGGATAGGAATATTCCTATTTATACATCGGCTCTGTCTAATAGAAGAAAAACAAATTTTCCCTTCCTGACAATCATTAAGCTCTTTACAGGTGTTCAACGTGTAAACTCTTTTTGAAGTTAAACAAATGTTTTGCATGCAGGAAGGTGTTTATTTTGGGAATGACAAATCTGATGCGATGATTATTTAAACCTCGAAGTTGAAAATCTTAACAAAGTGTCGCATCTCTGTTGGGAATGAATCACTGGCTAGAGTGCAAAAAATTTCAAAACTTTTCTCCCCCCTCTTTTTAGAAAAATAAGTCAGAATGTGGGTGATAAGATAGCAACATGGATATGCAACACATATTTGGGAGTTTTAAGCAAAGCTATCCTGTTGTAGTATGCTTTTGAATTAAACCCTTGTTTCAGTTAGGACTTTTAAAGGTTGTAACGTGGCCTGGTTCGAGGTATTTTTTAGAAAAAGTTTTTCAAGGCTCAAGTTATTTGGTGCCCACCCCCTTCGTGATATTATCCTGTCCTAAATTCAGTTGACTCATCACAAGCATTCATCTTTCAAAAGGATTTGTAATGGTTGAGTGATCACGAAAAATTCTCCAACATGATTGTTACTTAACTTCTGCTGCTTTTGTTTTTGATATTATTGTTCCTCTTCTTTTGATGAAAATTTTATTGAATAATCTTTTTTTTGGCCTTTTAGGCTCTCTATTCCCTAACTTTTTCCTGGACAAAATCTTTTGAAATTCAATTTTGGAAGTCCAGTGGGGTGCCCTAACTTTTGCCTAAGCGACTTGTTTTCAAGTTTCGACTTAGCGGGGCTTTTTGGTTCTTTTTTATTCATACTTTCCACTTCGAACAAGTCAATATGACTTTAGGTCTTTGAAGTTTTTCTTTCTTTCTCTCTGTTTATTTTTGAAGAAAACAAATGCCTCATTCCTTGGCCGGCGAGGGATAGCCATTATTGTATCGATTCGATCTCGACCTCAGGAATTTGTGAAGAAATGAACATCGTGGTTTAGACATTTTTTGATGCAAAAGATAAAATGTGGTGATCCTCAGATGGGACATTCCTTCTGAAATTTGAATGCTTGGTCAAATTAACTAAACATCTACCCTTCCCCGGGTTAAAAAACAAGGTTTTTTTTAACGGAAAAGAAACTCCTACTTCGAAGGCTCAGAGGGGTTAACGAGGGTCTAACTCCCTTATATCTCCGGTGTTTGGGGATTGAAACAATGCATGTACATCGTCAACGGGGTTCTACTCAAAAGCATACCACTATATTCATCGTTTTTGGCTAAACTCCTTCCTTAAAACTCTTGGTTAAGTAAAAGAATTGGCACAATTGGTATCAAAATGCCCGAAAAATCGATTAAAGAGTGATACTGGATGGATTAAATAAAATGAAACAATTTTTTTCAAGGAAAAAATATTCAACGCATCAAGACTAACATTCGACTACAAACAAAATCCTATATGCAGACAATGCTTAAAACAATCAATCAAGATAACACATGAAAGTGCGGCAAAGAAACGTAATAAAAGCCATTATGTGGAGGAAAAGTTCCCAACTAGGTTCGTCGACCTCACCGATCTACCATAATCTTGATATTACTCTGACCCAAAGACCTTTACCAACAACACGGAGCTGTGAAACAAATGGGCAAGGCATCCAACAGTAAAGTGAAAGAGAAATCCATCAAATATATAACCAAACATGCCCCTTGCACAAGTAGCAGTTGTGTTTGTTATCCGCATTTCAAGCGATCAACTAACCATAACTTAAATTACCATTTTCGTGTAAGGTCCAAGAAGTTTATATGCACATGCTTATAAAAAATATTTGACGTTTTTGCAAACAAAAAAAGTAAAAAAAAGGGAGAAAAGAAAAGCATATGTATACTTGAAAGAAGATATTCTATTGATTTTGAGAAATCAGCCTGTGAAAAAGGCATTTACAATTGGAAGCAAGTAATTACAAAATCAAAACAAACAAGTGTTTACAAATGGCAATGTAAGTGTGAATATCCATCAAGTCTCGACTCTGCTATGACTCTTATGACTCTCATGCTTCTTGCTTTCAGACAGATCGATCTTGGATTGGCTTCGAGCTTATTCCAGGTGACAAAACGAAGGAAAGAAACAAAGGAACTCATGCTGAGCGTAGTCATTTTCTTTGAGTCCCTAACTTTTTCCTGAATCGCCCATTCGGGTTTTCGATTCACCAGGACACCCTCTTTTTGCCTAAACCACCCTTTCGGGTTTTCAGTTTAGCGGGTGTTTTTTTATGCAAAGTATTTTTTTAACTACGTCAGCATTCATAGGGAGAGGGAAGTACTCTCCATCCATAGTTGTGAGCATCATCGCTCCTCCAAAAAAAAAATTCTGACCACGAAAGGACCTTCATAATTTGGAACCCACTTTCCCCTGGGATCTCATTGGGGGAGAATTATCCTTTTTAGCACTAGGTCACCTGGCTTGTAACACTGAGGGCGCACCCTCTTATCAAAAGCTTTCCTCATCCTTTGCTGATATACCTGACCATGACATACATCCGTCAACCTCTTCTCGTCAATAAGCTCCAACTGATTTAGCCGATTCCGTACCCATTCACTTTCATCCAGCTCAACATCTCTCATGATTATAAGAGAAGGAATATCGACTTCTACCGGCAATACCGCTTCCATACCGTAAACCAATGAAAATGGGGTTTCTCCAGTCGAAGTACGCACAGTGGTGCAATAACCATGCACCGCTAAAGGCAGCATCTCATGCCAATCTTTATAGGTTACCACCATCTTCTGCACAATTTTATTGATATTCTTATTGGCCGCTTCGACAACACCGTTCATCTTTGGCCGATATGGGGAAGAGTTATAATGCTTAATTCTGAAGGACTCACAAAGCTCCTTCATCATTTTGTTGTTTAAATTAGACCCATTATCAGTAATGATCTTTTCAGGCACTCCGTAGCGACATATAATAGTGTGCTTAATGAACCGAGTTACCACCTGCTTGGTGAAATTGACATAGGATGCAGCTTCGACCCATTTTGTAAAATAATCGATGGCAACCAGAATGAAACGGTTCCTGTTGGATGCAGTCGGCTCAATTTGGCCTATCATATCAATTCCCCACATCGCAAACGACCAAGGGGAAGTCAATACATTCAAAGGTACTGGCGACACATGCACTTTATCAACATAGACTTGACATTTGTGGCAAACCCGCGCATGATTGTAACAATCAGTATCCATGGTGGACCAATAATAACCTTCTCGCAAAATATTTTTAGCCATGGTATGCCCATTGGAATGGGTCCCGAAATCACCTTCATGTATCTCCTCAATGATTCTAGCTGCTTCTTTCTTGTCAACACATCTGAGCAGTAAACCATCATGATGTCTTCTATACAACACACCACGACTGAGAAAGAACTTGGCTGAAAACCTTCTTAAGAACTTCTTATTTGTGACGGATGCCTCTTTAGGGTATTCTTGTGTTTCGAGATATCTTTTAACATCATAAAACCAAGGATTACCATCTAGTTCCAAACTGGCCTCAAAACAGAAAGCTGGCTCACTCAAACTTCTGATAGTAATGGAAGGTGCCTCATTAGCCCACTTAACCTTGAACATGGAGGACAAAGTTGCCAGTGCATCAGCTAGATTGTTTTCTTCTCTGGAAATGTGCTCAAATGCTATCTCTTCGAAGTACAGAATCAGCTTCATAACATGCTCACGATAGGGAATTAGGTTCTGATGGTGAGTCTCCCAATATCCATTAATCTAGATGATAACAAGATTGGAATCCCCGTAAACTTTCAAAAATTTGATGCGCAGGTCGATCGCCGCTTCAATGCCATAAGTAAAAGCCTCATATTCGGCAATATTGTTAGTGCAATCGAAATAAATACGAGTCATGAAAGGAATGTGGTATCCCTTAGGGGAGGTGATAATAGCTCCGACGCCGTTGCCCATGGCATTGGAGGCACCATAAAAAACAAGCGTCCAACGTAATCCCGACTCGGGTCCTTCGTCTGGGTCTGGCATGTTACAATCCCGAATATACACAATTTCCTCATTTGGAAAGTCAAACTTCATCAGTGCATAATCGTTCAGGGGCTGATGAGCAAGATGGTCGACCATTTCACTACCCTTAATTGCTTTTTGAGTAGTGTATTGGATATCATATTCGGTGAGTATCATCTGCCAACGGGCTACCCTCCCTATAAGAGCTGGCTTCTCAAAAATGTACTTGATTGGGTCCATTTTGGAAATCAAGTAGGTGGTGTGAGTTAACATGTACTGCCTCAAACATTTGGCGGCCCAAGCAAGCGCACAACAAGTCTTTTCCAGCAATGAGTACCTCGACTCGTATTCCGTAAACTTCTTACTCAAGTAGTAAATAGCTTGCTCTTTCTTCCCTGTTACATATTGCTGACCGAGGACACAACCCATTGAGCTCTCTAACACAGTTAGATACATGATTAATGGCCTTCCCTCTACTAGAGGCATGAGTATCGGAGGTTCCTGCAAATACTCCTTTATTTTGTCAAAGGCCTTCTGGCAATCCTCATTCCATCTCAATGTCTGACTTTTCTTCATTAACTTGAGCAAAGGTTCACAGGTGACTGTGAGATGAGAAATAAATCTAGAAATGTAATTTAACCTTCCCAAAAACCTCGTACTTCCTTCTATGTCTTTGGTTCGGGCATTTCCTGTATCGCTTTGACCTTGGTCGGGTCCACCTCGATACCTTTTTCACTCACAATAAAACCCAACAGCTTGCCGGATCTCACCTCGAAGGTGCACTTATTCGGATTCAACCTCAGCAAGAACTGCCTCAGTCTCTCGAACAATTTTTCCAGATGAACAAGATGTTCATCTTCCGTGTCAGACTTAGCAATCATATCATCCACATAAACCTTAATCTCTTTGTAAATCAAATCATGAAATAGAGTGACCATGGCGCACTAATATGTTTCCCCGACATTTTTCAAACCAAACGAAATCACTTTATAACAGAAAGTTCCCCAAGGCGTGATGAATGTTGTCTTCTCCATATCCTCCGGAGCCATCTTAATTTGATTGTAACCCGAAAAACCATCCATGAACGAAAACACTTTGGAATGAGCAGTATTATCGACCAACACATAAATATGCGGAAGAGGGAAGTCATCTTTAGGGCTGGCCCTGTTCGAATCCCTATAATCCACGCACATCCTGACCTTACCATCCTTCTTGGGCACAGGCACAATATTTGCAATCCATGGCGGATAATTGATGACCTTTAAGAAGTTCGCGTCCAACTGCTTCTGGACCTCCTCCTTGATCTTCTTGGACATATCAGGATGAGTTCTTCATAGATTTTTCTTGACAGGGGAGCAACCTTCTTTGAGCGGTAATCGATGCACCACTATGTCTGTATCCAACCCAGGCATATCCTCATAAGACCAAGCGAAGATATCAGAATACTCAGGGAGTACCTCAATCAATCTGACCTTTATACTTTCTTCGAGATCTTCCCCTATCTTGACTTATCTTCTTTCCTTTTTTGTGCCAATATTCACCATCTTAATCACATCCTTATTCGGTTGGATAACCTTCTCCTCTTGTTTCAACAATCTTGCTAATTCCTCAGGAAGATCACAATCTTCATATGCTTCTTCTTCAGCTTGGTAAATAGGAGTATCAAAGTCATAATGAGCCATAGCAGAGTCGTTATCAATATGATCGGTGGTGGAAGTGCATCTGGATGAATGACATTTTGGCGTTTTTTAGTGACAGTGTGTGAAAAGAGAAACATTGCCATTTAAATAAAAATAAATGAAGCAAAAATTTGAATGCAAAAACGTCCTTTATTTCATGATAAATTGTTGAAAAATAAACATGGTGGCCCTACACAAATGATCCACTATGCCTTGGGCAGAGCGTAGGTTTTATGGTATGATAATAAAAGAAACAGGAAAATTACTCCTCAACGCTTGAAACTCGGATAACATCCACAAAAGTCCAATTGTTAAGTGTCTGGCCTGGAATACTCGGATGAATCCAATCTTCGACAATGTATCCACCAACCCTATCATCGCCAACTGCATTGACGTGTCCTTCTTGAGTAGCACAAGGGCGGGAAAACTTCACATGAGTAGATAAACTAGATGCTCTGGGAGTTGCACTCTGCTGACCTGGGCTAAAACCAAGACCAAATTTATCAAATTTTGGAGTAACGTCCAGCACCTGACCCCAACCTTCAGGGTTACCACCTTCCACCACAGCTTTCGCATCCTTGAGAGAAGACATAACAGTTTCAGGTTTCCTTTTCTGCTCTGGAGGAGGAAAATTGACAGCATGAACTGTCTCAAACGCCTGAAATGCAGTCTCATGTATCTCGCCTTCAACTTAAACATAGAGGAATGATTTCAAATGACTCATGATGTACTCTTCCTAACTGCACACAGTTATCACCTTTCCCTCTGCAGGATACTTGAGTTTCTGATGAAGAGTAGAAGTGACTGTCCCTGCTCTATGAATCCATGGCGCCCCAACAAACAATAATACGCTGGCTGTATATCCATCACAAAAAATGTAGCCGTGAAGGTGCGAGTACCAACCTTGATTGGTAACTCCACTTCCCCAAATACTGACCTTCGAGACCCATCAAACGCCTTCACCATCAAATCACTAGGGCGCAGCTCTAGTCCTGAATAATCAATCTTCATCAATGTTGACTTGGGAAATACATTCAAAGATGATCTTGTATCCACCAAAACCCGGGATAAAGTAGTGCCCCTTCACTCCATTGAAATATGCAACGCTTTGTTATGGTCTGGCCCCTCCGGAGGAAGATCAAAATCTGTGAAGCCCAGAACATTCCCGGCAGATATGGTAGCGCAAACATTCTCAAACTATTTGACTATTATCTCATGTGGCACGAACGCATTCTTCAATAACTTCATCAAAGCATTTATGTGAGGTTCTGAGTAAATCAACAGAGACAAGATAGACATCCTATAAGGAGTATGGCTCAGATGATCAATTATTCTATAATCACTGTTTCTGATAATTCGCATTAACTCTTCAACCTCATCGGGAACTAAAGAAGCTTATGGTATTGGAATTGGTTGAGTCACATTGGCTGGCATAACCCTTGGATTACTAATAATTGCTTGTTGTTTTCATTTTTTTTCTCGCAGAAGCGTCTGCCGCATCTTCCACATTGGATGGACCAAATACTCTCCCTCTTCTAGTCATCCGAACCACACCAGAAAAGTTATGAACTTCCTCTTCATTATCTTCAGTACGTTCTTCCTTAAACGAACGGATACTTACTTCCTGCTTCACCCCATGGTAATAAACATCGGCACCATAATGCCATGGGATGACCTTCTCACTGGTATACGACATGGGACCAGGTACCGTAATCATCAAAGGAGGTGCCCTAAATGGGGTAGGAATGCGAACAGGGGTGTAAGGAATAGATACCACAACAACATCTTCTTCGGTAACCTTACGGTAGCTCGGTTTTCTATCGAACTGCAGGGAACCCTCCTTTATCATCAACTAGATACTGGATTTTAAATCATCACAGCCCTTCAGTTGCTCCCTACACTTGGCACACTCTGAAGTACAACCTGGGAAAATAGAATTGTCAAGCAAATACCTCTTAGCATACCACAACAGAGTAGTTACTTGTTCCACATTCATGATCAACTTCAACATTTCACCATTATCATCAATCATATTAACAACACTCCCTCCATGCCTAGGAATTGGGTTCTGAGTAACATTCAGACCAGTTACTGGAGTAAACTCAATTGCCTTAGCATCCAACAAGTCTTGTATTTTGCACTTCAACGCAAAGTAATTGTCAGTAGAATGACCAACTACACCTGAATGGAATTCACATCTTGCGTTAGCATCATAGTTAGGAGGAAGTCTTGTGGGTGGTGGTGTCATATTTCTCAAACCGATCAACTTCAAATCAAGCAAATGGTGGAGTGCTTCAATAAGATATATCGCCAATGGATCAAATTTTCTGGGATGTCTCTGTTGTTGATTATTATACTGACGTGGAGCATCTTGCTGTCTTTATTGTTGAGGCATTGTATTCGGTCTCTGCTGCGGAGGAGCATTAACAGGAATAGAAACAACATTGATTTATTAGTGCTATCGATCCTCTCTTCTTCCTCTATGAGAGTAAACCGCACTTGCGTCGCCTTCCCTTTTCTTAGGGTAAGTGTTGAATAGTTTCTTACTGCCCCCTGATGAGCTAGTAGAACCTCCAACCTGAACTTCCCCCAATTTCAAACTTACTTCAATCCTTTCACCAGCCATTACCAAGTCTGCAAATCCTGCCGAAGTACTTCCTATCATGTGCTCATAGAATGACCCTTGTAGCCTGCTCTTAAACATATCAATAAGTTCTCTCTCCATGAGTGGAGGTTGAACCCTTGCATCCAACTCACGCCACTTCTGAGTGTATTCCTTAAAAGATTCCCTTGGTCCCTGTGACAAATTCTGTAACTGAGTGCGATTAGGCGCCATATCCATATTATACTGATAATTTTTGACAAAAGCCCGAGCAAGATCCTTCCAGCAACGAATATGGGTTTTCTCCAACTTCATGTACCACTCCAGGGATGCCCCAAATAGGCTATGCTGGAAAAGTGAATCAAAAGCCCCTGATCTTCAGTATGCACCGACATCTTTCGGAAATAAGCAGTTGCATGAGTAACAGGACATGTCATTCCATTGTACTTTTCGAATGTAGGAGGCCTGAACTTTGGAGGAACTTTCTCCCCAGACACCAACCCGAGATCATTAGCATCCATACCAAGGACTCTTTTCCCTTCCACAACCTTCAAACGTTCTTCTAACAACCGATACTTCATATCCTCAACCTGAACTTTCGGCTCTGAACGCCGAACAGAAAACTGATCTTCATCCTGATCAAACTCATAATCCTGCTCCTGATAGCCCCTTACACCGCCATGATTATCTCTTTTGTTCCCCACAAGACGAGGTCCCAGAGACATGGGAAACTAGCCTATATTGCGCACAAAAGGGTTTCCAGGCATCCCGTGAAAATTTCCAGCAGGCTGATCTTGCACATCCCTCAATCCTACATAAATGTCCTAATAGAGCCCTTGATTTCCACCATCCCCTGGATAGCGGCGCTGGTTGTTGACAATGGCAGCCAATTCCTCCTGCCGGCGATTCACATTGGTGATGACCTCCATGAACTGGGTCATCTGAGTATCCATCTAGGCTCTCATTTCAGCGAGTTCAGCTTGAACTTGTTCCATCTGTGTTATAAAATTGTTTCTGGTGGAATACCGATGAGTAGTCGTCTTGAATTCTGAATAAGAAAAATATAAGCATAAGAATACCGTCTTGAGATAACCTGTAATGTTATGAAATGCAAGATGTGCATGATATGTTTGTCATTTCTTGGTATTCAAGAGTCCTTTTATTCATCAGACACGGTGCGCGACCAAAGATAAGAAAGCATACAATCAAAGGAAAAGAAGGACAATAAGACAAACACTTTAATTATTTACAAACAAAAGAAACTATGTTCTAGCGACTTCGGAAACTTAAGAGTGTAATGATAAATAATACAATACATGTTTCAAAGTAAACTAAATAATAAAAACAAACAAATGATCCCTTCCAACAATCCTGGGGGTGACTAAATACAACAAAGGTAAGTAACAAAAACTAAATCTCCGGAACAAGACATGCTTCAAGGTTTTGGCAATACTCTCCAAGCCTGACTTTCTCCTTCAAAAGTTGTGATGTGACTACTTTACTTTCTTGAAACTGACCCTCTGCGACACGCTTCTGGGCTACTTCCTTCTTAAGTTGAACATCTTTGTCTTTGAGCTGTTTCTCCAAGTTTTGAATCTTCTTCTTGTAACTATTCTCAGATGCCTGAAGCTTCTGGCACTCTTGTTGGGTCTTACTCAACTCTTCTTCCATTTCAGCATGAGATCTCTTCCTGAAACTGGTTGCATCATAAGTTTCCCCTTGAGCTTCTTTGAGTTTGCGAGCTAAGTTGGCCCTTTCTTGATCTACCCAATAGAGTTTCATCCCCGCCTCACGGTCTTTTGCACGAAGTTGAATGTTCTCAACATGAACCTGGGTGAACATCTCAGTAGGCACTGTGTTATTCAAAACAGTAGGAGGTTTCTCACATATAGGAGCCGACCTTGCAAATGGTAACCGCAAAATCTTAACCCTGACTCTAATCCACTCCAAGCAAGGAACCCTAGCAATAGGAACCTTCTTGCCCAAAGTAGTTCTATCCTTCTTGTGAATTCTCTTCCAAGCACTTGTCACTCTTTTCAACATTACAGGATTACTTCCTCTAACAAAATACACTGATTCAGACACCTCCTCAACCTTCGACGGTCCATCCATTGCATATCCCAATTGACGATAAGCAAGCACATGATTATAATTGATACATCCCTTAGTTCCTATGAGGGGAACATTAAGGAAATCTCCAAAGCTAGTGATAATACTTCGTATTTCCCCAATGTCATAATTCCACCGGATATCAAATGAAGTAAAGTTGACAAGTCTTGATGACCATCAGAGAGAATGCCTGGTATCCACGAAAGGGCCACTTACCGCTAGGTGCAACTTAAACCATTGATACAACATCGAATGACATAAACTTACATTACCTCCTTTTCCATGCCTGAAATGAATGGTGTAAAGAGTATCTGCCAAGAGTGTCGGTACCCGGTTCTTGTTTCTAAAAACACAAATAGCCGCCAAATCCATAAAATTTCTCTTGCGAGGGAAGAGGATGATCCCGTATATCATGAGAGCAAACAGAGAGCTAAAGTCACTCCAATTCCCTTTCTTTGCCCAGTCTTCAGTTTTCTTCACTAAGAAATCCAGATAAAACCTTGTAGTATCCTCACTTGTCTTCCAATTGTCTTTCACCTCTTTCCAACTCAAATGAAGAATTTCAGTAATAACTTCGAACTTCAGCATCTTCGGCACTTGGACAAAAGCAACTTCATCGGACAACTTGATATTAAGCAGGTACGCGTACTCTTCTAGTGTGGAAACCAGTTGATAATCTTGAAAAGTAAACCACCGTAACTCCTTATCATAGAACTGGAAGAGAGTGATCAAAGCCAATGGGTCAACTGGAGTGTTAAGGACTAGTAACAAATTGCCATAATTTTTGTTGAAATTATTCAGAACATCATCCTTCAGATAAGAACTCAACCTCTTCAATTTGGACACATCAATAGTAGGAATATGATAAGAGAAAGTATGCCTGGTAGGCCCTTTAACATGAATTGAATCAAACTCATCTGACGGGAGGCCAGCCATTTCTGATGGAAAGAAGACTCTTGAATGTCCCTGGAAAATGACATGCGCATGCTAGTTATTTTTTTATACATCATTTTTTAGAAATAAATATGCTATGATGCAATATGACAGGATCAAAGTTTCACACTGGATCAAGGCTGGACCATTACAGAACAACACCACTCAAGATCAAAAGAAAATCCCAAAGCTTCAAAAATATCCTGGGAATTTGATCACCTTCGCAACACAAAGTCACCAACAGTACCTGTACCTGTAAGAAAAGTTTTCCCGCCCCTCTCACGGGTGTAGTCTAGGTCAAGGTAAGGTTAAAAGCCAAATCAAAGTACGAGAGCTCGGATGTCAGTATCATCATACGATAACACCTATCCGAACTACCTCTGAAGTCATGGGTCTCATGGTCAGGTCTATAAAGCATCCACCTGATAGCTGCCATGGCCACTCTATTCCTAGTTCCAATGGAATTCACTCATAGCCTGGGTATGAGGCCTTTTACCTCATGGAACAACCCACCCACCAAGAAATCTAGAATCCAAACAATCCAACCAAATCCAGTATGCAGAAAGTAAAGCGCACATAGGATGCAATGCAAATAGATAAATATGCAAAGCGGTAAAATAAACACCCAAAAAAGAAAACAAACAAGAGCTAGGATCGACTCTGGGATGGACCAGCAAAAGTTCAATCTGTCCCCAGTGAAGTCGCCAGCTGAAACCACTCGGTCGGAACTTGTCATCTGGATGTTAATGAAACATCAATGAAGTCGCCACCGAACGTCTTTTATCTCGCCGAAAGGGAAAGGTAAACATCAAGAAAACCTGGAAAGGGAGAAATCACTGTCTTTTGACCGAGAGATAGGGTAAGGGATTCTATTATGCAAGGGGAAGGTATTAGCACCCCACACGCCCGTAGTACTCTAAGGTATCCACTCTTGTTATCTAATCTAATGGGTGTGGTTAAATCCTATGTCAATGGCTTAAAACTGAAAAGGGAATGCATGTGAAAGAAAAAAAAGCAATGTAGGGAAAATAAAAGTTGTGCTCGAATGAAACATCGAATGAAACAACAAACAAATGAGATGGTCAAATATCGATCAAATAATAACAAAGTAACATGTCAAAGATGGTGAAACATCAAATGATAAAACGGATGACAAAACATCACACCTAGCAATGATATTGAGAATCAAAGTAGGATAACAAACTGATGCGATGGAGAAACATCGACTTCAAACAAGTGTACGATGGTGAAACATCGGCTAAGAGATAACAAGATATCATGGCAAAGATGGCGAAACATCGATAAAACAGATGACAAAACATCACAACGAACAATGATATTGGGAATCAAAGTAGGATAACAAACATGTGCGATGGCGAAACATCGGCTTCAAACAAATATGCAATGGCGAAAAATAGGCTAAGAGATAGTAAGATATCATGGCAGAGATGGAAAAACATCGATAAAACAGATGAAAAAACATCACACCTAACAATGATATTGGGAATCAAAGTAGGATAACAAACATGTGCGATGGCGAAACATCGGCTTCAAACAAATATGCGATGGAGAAACATCGGCTAAGAGATAGTAAGATATCATGGCAGAGATGGAAAAATATCAATAAAACGGATGACAAAACATCACACCTAACAATGATATTAAGAATCAAAGTATGATAGAAAACATGTGCGATGGACAAACATCGGTAAACCAAGTTTAAAAGCAAAGCCAAGAGGCACGCAAACAAAGTAAGATTGGTTTGTATCTTTTATCTTGAAGAATGGCTTAAGTTTATTAGAAATGTCTTATGATTTGCCAAGAAAACAATTTTTGTTTTAAGATGCAAAATGCAAAGGAAGAGAAAACAACTAAGAGAGACTATCCTAATCTCTAGCCCTAATGTTATCATGCAATGGTTGACCCTAGGGTTCAGGATAAAGAAAAACCTTATCTTAATTAACATGTTAAAGGAAGCCTAACAAAACTATCCTATAGGGAACATGCAATAAGAGCGAAGTCGTGATCTCAATTTCTAAATTGAGTGACTCATCGATCAACAATTAAAGAAGAAAAGTTATAAACATCCTATAGGGAACATGCAATGAGAGCGAAGTCGTGATCTCAATTTCTAAATTGAGTGACTCATCAATCAACAATTAAAGAAGAAAAATAATAAACATCCTATAGGGAACATGCAATGAGAGCGAAGTCGTGATCTCAATTTCTAAATTGAGTGACTCATCGATCAACAATTAAAGAAGAAAAATAATAAACATCCTATTGGTAACATGAAATGAGAGCGAAGTTGTGATCTCAATTTCTAAATTGAGTGACTCATCGATCAACAATTAAACACAACACATGTATCAGACAAAAACCAGAGGGCCTCCTGACATATATCAGCAACAGAGGTCCCATCATGCAATCATAGGACTATGCAAAATGAAAATGGAAGAAAGGAAATAGTGCAATACCAAACGGATAACTATCCGTAGCAACTGAGCAAGAATAAAAGAAACCCAGAGAACTTCAAGCAAGCTGGCATCAGTAGACAAATCAAGTCATAAATTGCGCCATCAAGATATAAGTAGTGAGATTTTCAGATATGAACAGATCCCATGGGCAATGTATAGCATTCATAGTCACATGTGTATATCCTGCATAGACTATCAAATTTTCCAAGCACAAGAGTAGTTCAAACATAACAAATTATGTTCCACAAATAAAGTGAAACACAATAGCCTCAAGTCAAAAGTGGAAAACTTTTCTCAAAGTACCTCGCACATTCAACAACTAAGTTAGTATTCCCAAAAATAAAATGATGATTCCCATAAGGGATGGACGATGACACAAAAATGAAATGAGACAACATGATAACAACTAACAAACATTGGTCTTGATAGACAGAAAGAAACAAGTATGTGCACAAATTGGTCAAAATAATTAGAGGAATATTGCTCCTTTCTATCACCATGTTGAATTGACAATTGAATATCAATCAAGGATCATGGGAGCTTGAGAAGAATATAATCAAATACCATTAAGGTCAGTAGCAAACATAATTCATTCATGTACAATTAATTCATCATAGTTCATAAGCATAATAGAAGAGAGATTCCATACAGTGCATCAAAAAGGATCAAACATTCAAACATGGGGCAATGTATAATGGCTTGAGTTATTGTGGATAATCAGAATCAACATGATCATTATGTGCCCAATTATAGGCCTCACTCAAGTTCATTGTCCATCAAACAATATGCAACAAGATATGCAACATCAATTGGGTACCTTCACTTCAAAAATACATCAAAAATAGAAAAGGATTTCAATAATTCAAACCAAAAATTTATTAGCATCTTTGAAGTGTGTAAAAGTCAGAAAGCAACTCTTAAATTCATGAATGATTGAGGAGGAGATCAAATGAGGCCCAAAGTTCACAACTAGTTGGCAAAAACTACCAAAACTAGACAAGTTTTCAAAATAATTCATGGAAAAATATCAAACCAAGTCAAATAATTCAAGAAGAATGGTTTTCAGATCTTCAATGCATTCATGAACCATAATCAAGACCTAAGTTCCATTGAAAATCCAGGGCATAATGGTTTTGAAAAAAGAAACTTGCACAAGAAGCTACAAAACCCTATTTTTTGTGTTTTAATCTTAAATATTGATTAGATAAGATCAAAATCCAAACAATTCAAACCAATATCATGCAAATCACAAGGAAACCCTAAATGTAAGAACACATATTTTTTCACATTTTTTTAATTAAAGAAAAGTATAAAGTAATATCAAAATCAAACAACTAATCAATTAACAAAAATACACATCTCAAAATAGAACTTTAGTCAAAAAGTCAGAAAAATGTCCAATCAAAATTATATTAAAATATTAGAATTAAAAACACACATCCCTAATTTTTTGAATTAAAGGAAATATTAAAATAAAAATTAAACAAACAATTGACAATTAAAGTATTATTTAAGGGAAAAAATGTAAACTCTATCCAAAAATAACAAAAAGGTCAACATAAAAATATATACAGATTCTATGATTAAAAAAAAGCTTTCATTATTTTTTTGAGAATTTTTGAATTAAAGGAAATATTAAAATAAAAATTAAACAAACAATTAACAATTAAACCATTATTTGAGGGCAAAAATGCAAACCCTAGCCAAGATTCACAAAAAGGTCAAAATAAAAATATATTCAGATTCTATGATTAAAAACAACCTTGTATGATTTTTTTTTAGAATTTTTGAATTAGTGGAAGTATTAAAATAGAAATTATGAAACAAATATTTCAAATAAACTTCCCAAATTGAATTCATAATCAAAAATGGAAAAAATGTTAATCAAATTTCAGAATCAAATTCTACATGATTTTATGAGTCAAAATTGTTTTTTGTGGAATTTTTAAAATCAAAGAAATATTAAAATTAAAAAAAAACATTAAACAAACAATTAATTAAACTCATTAATTTTTAAACCAATCAAAACATTTTCAAAAATTATCAAAAAAATGCACAAAGTCAGGAATATTATTTTTAAGTTTCATGAATTTTTTCATAATTGTTCATCAAGTTTTGATCAAGAAAATAAAATCAGAGAATCAATGGAAATTTAAATATAAAAAACAAGAACATGGCCAATGAGATGATGCCACGCATCATCTTCAACCTCCTGCCAAGGCTAAAACGCTTGTTTCCATCAGTTCCACCCTGCCTACTTCTGATCCATCAAACAAGAATGATTCTCAACCAAAATCCATGAAATTAAGCTCAAATTAAACTGATATATCATACTACATCATGCAATTCGAATCAAACTAAGAGATCAAGCATATATCGAAAAATCAAATCTCAAAAACTGGAAAAACACACTGTAAACATCCAAAACCAGAAACACGATTTTACCAAATCTGCTTGAATCAGAGCACAAATATACATCAATCCTAATGATTGGCCAGCTGTAAACACAATGCACACCATGAAACACTTCAATTCGTGCTCAAATCAAGGTTCAGATTTAGTGAGCATACCTTTAAAAGTGAAAAATAAATTCAATTCGTACCTCTGAAATCTAACAAGAAATATTTCTGAATAGCTTCCTTGTGCTCCAATGAAGGTGTTTGAGTAGAGAAATGAGGACTAGATCAAGTTGTAGAGCAAGAAAAATGAGAAAATTCTGAGAAGCTTTTTCCAATGCAGTGCGTGTGTCTGTGAAAGGAGAGTTTGAACAACTTATATAGAGTGTTTGGAGTGAGGTTAGAGTGGTAATTCAAGCTGAGAGTCGTTGGAGGGAAAAAAAGAAAATTATGTCATGCCAAAACAAGTATGATGGCCATTTGCGTTTTGCTTGGTATTTAGGCAATGCTTGCAGTCGTTTTGAGCAACAAAAGGAGAATGTGAGTGGGTGAAAAACGTGATGAGGTGAGTTGTCCTCTCTTGCACATGGGACTGATTTTCTTGAGTGAGAAGTTTCCCATTTTGTGCAAAATGTGAAAATGAGAGAGGCACGAGGTATGCACCTGGTTTGGCCTCTTTTGGAAAGCACATGAGGTATCCAATTCGTGCCAAGTGTGTTCAATTAGACTTGGAATGATTAGATTAAAATTGAACCAAAACTTGAAAAAATGCCATAGCCAAGCATACACCAAAAATCAGCTGACTTTCAATTGAGGCCATTTTAAATTGGCTCATGCATTTTCCAAACTTCTTTGAGCCAATTAAAATCCAAAGGATGAGCTTTACAATGATCTTTGATTCATCAAAAAAGGTGGAGAAATGAAAAATATGTGGACATTAGGATTCCTGGGCTAGTCAAGCCAACTTGCCCAAGATTGCGCGCACGCTAGCCTGCCCATGTGCCTTCAAAAAATCTGGTTTTGCCACCCAACTTCCTCAAATCATAACTTCCTCAATTTCAATCCAAATTGAGTGATTCCAAGTTTAATGAGAAGCTTTCATAGCCCTCTTCAAAATTCACTTTTTAATTTTTCAAATTGAGGCTTGTGTCACAAGAAATTGATTCCACAAAATGGCCTGCCAAGTGTTTGATGAAATTACGCGCGTGGCTTGCCCAATAGAAGTCATTTTGGCACTTAGCATTTTTTCAATCTTTAACTTTCTTCTTGAAGAAGCTACACTCAAATTCACCATTTCTCATGATTCAAAGATGAATTTGGGTATGGAATATGAAAAGAGGATGCTTGAATTGATGGTTGACCAAAAGTCTACTTGGTCAACTCCTAATTTTACTGACTTTAGCCAAAATGACCAATTTGACCCTTTTGATCAATTGAACCAATTCCAATCCAAATTGAACCTAAATTTCTCAATCATAAATGCTTAATAACATGTGGTGAATCATGGAAACAAGTTTGGGTAAAAAGTCAAAGAAATCTTGATTAAATCCAAAACCCTAGTTTTGTACCATGTACTAGGATATAGCTGACCAAGCTTCAAAACCCTAATTCCACTGGCGTCATGAGAGACTCTTTGATCAAATTGTATTCTTATGATGATAAGATAATGATTCTTCATGAATTGGATCTTCTAGACCCCAATTACTTCAACTTGGACCAAACCCTAATTTTGTTTAACATCTTAGGAGACTGATGAACCATCTTCAAAACTCCAAATCTTCTGGGCATCCTGGCCAATTTCTTGTACAAAGACCTTCCAAATACCAATGAGATGTTGTAGCTTCCAAATCAAGACTTGTACATTGATCAATAGCCTTGATCAAGGAAACCCCTAATTTGACTGTTGAATCAAAGGAGTGATTCCTTCTTATAATCAAACACAATATTCAATCCTCTGATGATCAAAAGAGATGGATAGAATACCTTGAGATATGCAATAACCTCTGAGGCTTGAAAGATCCAGAGGCTTAGATAATAAGGTTCTACTTGAGCAGCTTGTCAATGCAATCAACCTACAAATCTTGAGGAAGACTGGATAACCAAAGTACTTTGATCCCATCACAATGTATGAATGCAATGCAATATGATATTCATAATGAAACATAAGCCTAAATCAAGAGGGTAAATTTTGCGGTGCAACAAACATCTTCCCCTCTTATTCCTGTCTGCTAGGACGATCGTGGATCCATAATGCCGGTGCTGTCCATGGAATGATTATTACTGTCCACGGAGAGGAAGAATATATGATTAGCCACCTCAATTCCTTCAGGTATGTGAAATTGGATGGCGAGTTCATTGAAACTCCTTTTCAACACTTCGAAGAGGTCCCCCAAGAGGTAGCAGTGACCAAGACTGTGTCCCAAATTCCCAAGATTACAAGACCTCTGCTCCGGATGTCATCTCTGAAGGACGCCAAAGATGTAGTTGAGGAAGGAGGATGCACCATCTGGGGGCAACTTCCAGACATTCCATATAAATCTGACAAGTTTGGCTTAGGGTTCACTTCAAGTGCTCAGAAGGTCGTGCGTCGCGTCTGTGCGGGAGGGCCATCCTTGAAGACTAGCAACCGAGAGGTCAATGCGGTGGAAGATGGTGAAGAGGATTACAGTTTGGAGGATTGGATCTTTCCTACTATCAACGGAGGACTTCCAATTTGGGAAGCCAGAGACTTTGTTCCGATAACTTTCATCCCTCAGTAATTTATCTTTTACATTTCTGTTGAATTTGTAATATTCACAAACAATTCTCACATTTTTGAACCTTGTGTCTTGCCCGAGGCATAATGGTCCATTTGTAAGGGTTTTTATTTCATCTTCATATGGCATTCAATGAATCATGGACGTTTTTCACATACAAACCTTTTGTGCTCATTGTTTTCCTTTTGCATTTTATTTTTAAGGATGGCTATACCCTTACACACACCCATATTCATAAATACAGGTACACCTCCATTCTGGATCCCATGGGTAACGATACTGCTATGGCCTTTCATGACTCTGAGGATCTAATCTACCAAGCCGAAGATGAAGGTGAGGAAGATTGTGAAGTACCGGGAGAACTGACCAGACTACTACAGCAAGAGGAAAGAGCTATTCAGCCTCATGAGGAACTTGTGGATACAATCAATCTGGGTACCAAGGAGGATAGAAAAGAGGTCAAGATGGGTGCCAATCTAGTGCCCAATGTTAAGGAACGTCTGATTCAGTTATTGCGTGATTATGTTGAGATCTTTGCCTGGTCATATGTATACATGTCGGGATTGGATACAGACATCGTGGTACATCGTTTTCCAACAATAGGAGATTGTCCACCAGTAAAACAAAAAGTGTCGCATGAGACCTGACATGTCAGAGAAGATCAAAGCGGAGGTCATGAAGAAATTCAATGCTGGATTCTTGGTTGTCACTTCCTATCCCCAATAGGTTGCCAACATTGTTCTCGTGCCTAAAAAGGACGGCAAAGTACGCATGTGCGTGGATTATAGAGATTTGAATAGGGCCAGCCCTAAAGATGATTTTCCACTCCCCCACATTGATATATTGGTTGACAACACCGCACAACACAAAGTGTTTTCCTTCATGGACGAATTCTCAGGTTATAACCAAATCAAAATGGCACCTGAGGACATGGACAAAACTACATTTGTCACACAGTGTGGCATATTCTACTACAAAGTGATGCCATTCGGACTGAAGAATGCTGGGGGCCACCTATCAGTGCGCCATGGTAACTTTATTTCACGATATGATACATCATGAAATAGAAGTCTACGTAGACGACATGATAGCCCGATCACAAACTAAAGAAGAGCACCTCGATCACTTGCAAAAGTTGTTTGAGAGACTGAAGAAGTATAAGCTGAGGTTGAATCCAAACAAGTGCACATTTGGAGTACGGTCCGGTAAACTCCTAGGTTTTGTCGTCAGTAACAAAGGCATCGAGGTTGGTCCTGCCAAGGTTAAAGCAATACAAGAGATTCCTGCTCCTCGTACTGAGAAGGAAGTCAGATGATTCTTGGGGCACCTGAACTATATTGCCAGATTCATTTCTCACTTAACAGCTACTTGTGAGCCAATCTTCAAACTATTGAAAAAAGATCAAGTAGTCAGATGGAATGATGAATTCCAGGCTGCTTTTGACAAAATCAAAGAGTATTTACAAGAGCCGCCTTTGTTATTACCACCAGTCAAGGGAAGACCATTGATCATGTATCTAACTATTTTAGAAAACTCAATGGGGTGTGTATTGGGGCAGCATGACGAGTCTGGCCGAAAAGAGCACGCTATTTACTACTTGAGCAAAAAGTTTATCGACTGTGAAGCCAGATATTCACTGCTCGAGAAAACGTGTTGTGCTTTGGCATGGGCTGCTCGCCGGCTAAGATAATTTATGTTGACTCATACTACCTTATTAATATCTAAGATGGATTAGATAAAATATATCTTCGACAAGCCTGCTCTTTCTGGGAGAATAGCTAGATGGTAGATGATCCTAACGGAATACGACATACAATATACTACCCAATAAGCTGTAAAGGGCAGTGTATTGGCTGATCATTTTGCTCACCAAGCTGTAGAAGACTATCAGTCCATGAAATTTGATTTCCCAAATGAAGACATCATGACATTAGGCAACTGTGAAGAAATTAGGTCATACGATGAACCTGAACAAGTATCCCGATGGACCCTATGAAGGGGTGAAAAACACAAGAAGGGGGGGGGGGGGGGGGGGGGGGGGGGGGTTGAATTGTAAAACTGAAATCTAAAGCAATTAACAAGATATTTTTATCCTGGTTCGTTTGATCTCAAACTACTCCAGTCCACCCGTCAAGGTGATTTCGCCTCTCTCCAACGAGGTCTTAATTCACTATATTCAACTGAATATTACAGATTGCTTTAACAACTGCTAAAGCCTTCTTGATTCAAACCACAATCCGGTTTGTCAAGGCAACACTTTCTTACAAAGGTATAAAACAATGTGTGTGAATGTTTTCTACAAAACTTTATCACTACTGTGATGTATACACAAAATGAAGCTTAAAAACTAGATTGCTAAACAATAATGAAGTATCAGAGTTTGTGGTTTAGCAAAACTGGTAGATGAAGATTATTGTTCAGCTTTGTGCGTGTAGAGATTTGGAGAGCATTAGTCATTATAATCTTCAAAGCTTTGTTTATATAGCACTTGAGAAGATGAACGTTGAATGCAATATTCTTGATTCAATGCTAATAACAAGCTTTCCTTTTTGAGCAGATCTTGTCTAGAATGAGGCCGTTGGGATTAATTAGCTTTCAATGCACAGTACCGTTGCTTCTTCAATGCACGTTCTGGCTTGGCTCATTCTGATTCTGCTTCGCTGCTGATGAACTATTGTGTTTTTGTATCAGAGTGTTTACGCGCAGTTCTGTTCATCAAGCTTCAGCATGTACGTGAGTTGATTATCTGATCTTGACATTCTGATGTAGCAACTTCTGATGCTGGTGTATGAAAACAAATTCTGATGCTGAAAAGACGTGATCTTGCTTATACCAATCAGAGTATCTGCAAGTCAGAACATAATAATTTTAGGCAGCATATAGTTCATTCATGAACCTTATAAATACTATATCTTTTCACTTTGTTATCATCAAAACTTAAATATAGGGTAGTAGATTCAAACATTGTTCTAACAATCTCCCCCTTTTTGATGATGACAAAAACTAGATATTTTAAATGAAAAATAACGTGAAAAGGTATCTGGATATGTATCAGAATAAGAAGTACGGAGAAGTCAGAGTTAAGAGATACTCCCCCTGAGTTTGTTACTTCCCTTTGATATACGTGTTCTTCAGGATCAGATCTTTTTCTTTCTTTGAACATCAGATTATAAGAGTCTTTGACTTATCAGAGAGCAGAGCTTCAGAGCTTTTCCTGTCAGAGCTTTGCTTTGGATCAGAGTATTAGGTCGATCAGAACTTCATATTGATCAGAGCAACATTGATCAGAGCTTCTACATTTTGATTAGAGCTTCTAGTCTTCAGAGTGTCCAGGAGCTTCCTTGTGCCTGTAGACTTTAAACAAAACAGAAGAAAAACATTTCAAGTAATAGAGTTAGAATGTTTGAGAATTTCTGTCTAGTTAGCCCGTTATTGATTTAAATATCATTCTTGTTCTCCCCCTTTTTGTCAGCAATCAAAAAGTGTTGGTGATGTGCTAAAACAATTTGATCAGAAAAACTAATCATATTAAAATAGTTCAGAATCAGAGGAAGAAAATATTACAAAGCATAGTCAGAACAATACATCAGAAAATGAAGAAAACATGAAAAAGTTATGCATGAAAAAGATTTAAGGTTGAGGAGGCATGCGTGAGAACAGGCTCTCCAGCATCGCTTGAATCTTTTCAGAAGTTTCATTCTGCTTCTGAACCATGTTGACAACAGTGTCAATCTTGCTGTCCTGCACATCCATTCGTGCTTTCATCTTCTGATCATTCTCTTCCATCCGCTGCTGTAGACGCAAGTCATTCAGCCTTAATTCTTCCAGAGTCTGCCTGTCCAAGGCAGCTTGAGAAGCATCAGAATAAGGAGGCTTCTCAGAACTTTCAACGACATCTTCTGCTGGATTTTCTTCAGCCTGAATGGTCTTGTCTTCTTCTGATGGTTGCACTTGTGCAGCTTGCTGTTTCTCAGACCAAGATTCACTGTCCAGAGGGAGCACAACTTCCTGAGGCAGCTGACTTTCAACTTCCTTCAGCAGCTTGCTGAAGTTCTGTTGTGCCTGCTCATAGTTGACATCCTGCAACTTGAGGGCTTCAGCACGTACCCATAATCTGAACTGTGACCAGAGCTGATCAGAAGCAGCTGGGTCAATCATCCCAGGACAGACTTGCTTCAAAGAAGCAATCCATTGCAGCACACCTGTTTCAAAATTCAAAATACCAGAGCCGACATCTGGTTGCTTTGGTTTGGGAATGGCAATTTTGTGTCTTAAATCAGCAAGACGTTCAAGACTTGTTAAGTCAATGAAAGTTCTGCTGGGGTTTTCAGAGGTTTGCTGAGAGGCTGTTTGTTTTGGAGGAAGGGTATCAGAATCAGAGTCAGATATTTCGATTGGAGTGGATGGTGGTTTGGGAGTATTTAGGGGTGTTGATTCCTCTGAAGATGGTAACTGGGGCATGACAATAGTGGTTCCACATGGCAACTGGATTGCCAGCGGTGAAGGTTGAGGTGAGTGAGGGTCAGATTTATGAGGAGAAGGGGTTTTGGAATGGTGAAACTCTGTTTGTGGTGAAGGTGGATTATTTTCTGGTTGAGGAGGTGGAATCTCTGATTGCTCAGGGATCAGAGGTTCTTCTGTGAGAGGTTGTTGTTGTTGTGGTTCTGGTTCTGGTTGTTGTTGTTGTTCTGGTTCAGGTTGTTGTTCTGGTTGTGGAGGAGGAATATTTGGTGGTTCAGAATTTGGTTGAGCAGAAGCATGTTCACGCTCAATATCAGCTAGCACTCGGTCAAGTGCTGGTGTTGTTGAAACTGTTGGTTGTTTGGGAATTTTGGTTCTGGGTCTTCTGAGTAGTAATGCCTCAGAAGGGTCTTCTGGTATGGTTTCATCAATGGTAGGGATTGGAATTGATATTCTGTGAGAAGTTTGAGAAGGAGCAGCAGATGTTGGAATAGTAAAAGATTTTGAGATAGGGGCAGCAGATGAAATACCTCTTTTCTTTGGAGTCTGATGAGATGATCCTTCTGCTGGCGCTTTCCTCTTCTTTGTCTTCTTCTGAGTCACTTCTGGTTGGATTTGACTCAGATCTTTGATCTTCAGCTTTGAACCTGTATCTTCTTCTTTGTACGCATCTGGATACCTGAGAAACATCTCTGGTTTGGATTCCATTTCAGGAAATGCCGGAAAATCACTCAGAGGCACTCTTCTGCTGGAGATATCAGCAGTTGAAGTAGCTCTGGGTTCCTTCTGAATATTTTCTATCAGCTTCATCTTTTTCAGATTCTTAGCATTCAGCGGTTTCCCAATAGTTGGTTCAATAGTGCTCATCTCCTGAGCTTCGATCAGATGTTCAATCAGCCTATTCTCTGTCAGAATATCTGATATAAGCCTTCCAAACGGTATCCAGTCTCTCTTGGTTATTTCTTCTTCTCTTGTCTCTTTGACACTGGTCTTGAGATGGTTGAATAAGAAGTGTGCCAGATTGATCTTTACCCGCTGATCAATAAAGTAGATCAGAAACTGCTGATCCACGTTTATATAATCAGGAGAACTTGTTGGTTTCCTGTGGTTGAAGCATCCCAGAACAATCTTAGCCCATACTCTGCAGTGGTCCTTCAGATCCTTAATTTTGCTGCTGGGCATTCCAAGAGTGAAAATTCTGTTGGCTACCACACCTACATCAGGGCATCTTTCAACCATGTCCACACAACGGACTCCACCACCACTTTGACCGATTAGCCTTGCAATGAGATCTTCAGAAATCACAATCTTCTTTCCCATGACAGAAGAGATGACTAGATGTTTAGAAACCTTGGCGTGAATCCAAAATTCCTTGACTAGCGCTGGGAATGTTGGTCCAACCAACCTATCGAAATACCTCTCCCACTTTTGAGCCCTAATTTCTTCAGTTAGGTCAAATCCATTTTCCTTCAAACTTTCGAAGTCAATGATTAACTCAGAAAGCACTTCAAGGTTCTTTACCGGAGTGAGAAGAGTTCTGATAGGCACCTGATATTGTTCAGAGGTTGCTTTCTTCTGATTGCCTGCAGAAATGCTGGAGGATGCCATTGTTCACACTAAAAAAGCTTTGAGAATGATTTGAGAGAAAAAGGTTTGTAGGAGATGAACTCAGAAATATGCAGAAAAAGCTTGAGTGTTAATGAGAAGGCGTAAAGAATAAGAATGAAGGATTAATGTGCTTAAATAGAGTTTTCAAGATTATTTTGAAAAAATAAACGTTTTTAAGAGAGAGAAAAAATAATGATTGCCATTTAACAAGCGTGATTACTTTTCATTAAATGCTTGCTGATTTTGGGGGATTTGAGAAAGATACTTAAAAACGGTTACCAGACATGTGTATCAATGCACCCAATCAGCGCTTTGCCTTCTCAGAAGCGTGCACGCGTTCTGCTTCAGAGAGTTGCTGATGATTGGATGACACTTGTTTGATGTAGTGATCAGCACGTCTGTCTTTGAGATTAGACTCTCAGATCTTTAGACTTGCATCTGATACAATCTGCATGTTCTATCTTTCTGAAAGAAGATTGATCAGAAGTTCACAGTAATATAATTACATTCTGAAGGTAAATATATGGAATTAAAACATTTTCATTCTGGGCATACTTTCATGCTGAGATGTTTCAGAATGAAATTGAACCTATCTTCTGAAAGGGGTTTAGTAAAGATATCAGCCCATTGATGGTCTGTATCTATAAATTTTAAGTTTAAAATACCTTTCTGAATATAGTCCCTAATGAAGTGATGTTTTATTTCTATATGCTTAGCTCTAGAATGTAAAATAGAATTCTTACTTAAGCAAATAGCAGAAGTATTATCACAAAGTATAGGAATGTTACTCTCAAAAATCTGGAAGTCTTCAAGCTGACTTTTCATCCAGAGCATTTGTGTGCTACATCCTGCTGCTGCTATGTACTCAGCTTCTGCTGTTGACAGAGCAATTGTTGATTGCCTTTTGCTGGACCAAGAGATCAGATTTTCTCCCAGAAACTGGCAGCTTCCAGAAGTACTTTTACGTTCCACTCTGTCTCCAGCAAAATCAGCATCACAGTAGCCTACTAAGCTGTAATCACTAGATTTTCTATAAAACAAACCCAGATTAGTAGTACCTTTCAGATACTTGAAAATTCGCTTAACAGCTGTTAAGTGAGATTCTCTAGGATCTGATTGGAATCTAGCACAAATACATACGCTGAATAAGATATCAGGTCTTGAAGCAGTCAGATAGAGGAGAGAACCAATCATACCTCTGTAGACTTTCTGTTCTACACTTTTGCTTACCTCTTCTCTTTCCAGAATGCACGTGGGATGCATTGGAATCTTTGATGGCTTGCATTCTGAGAGGTCAAATTTCTTCAGAAGATCTCTGATGTATTTGCTCTGATGAATGTAAGTTCCTTCTGGAGTTTGATTGATCTGAATTCCTAGAAAGAATTTCAGTTCCCCCATGAGGCTCATCTCAAATTCTGCCTGCATACACTTAGCAAATTTTCTTCCAAGAGAAGGATTAGTAGAACCAAAAATGATATCATCAACATAAATTTGACAGACTAAAATGTCACTCTTAACTGTTTTACAGAATAGAGTAGTGTCCACTTTCCCTCTGGTGAATTCATTTTCAAGCAGAAAGTTACTTAGCCTTTCATACCAAGCTCTGGGAGCTTGTTTCAGACCATACAGTGACTTCTTTAGTTTGAAAACATGTTCTGGATGTTTTGTATTTTCAAAACCTGGGGGTTGGTGAACATAAACTTCTTCTTCTATATAACCATTTAAGAATGCACTTTTGACATCCATCTGATACAGAGTGATGCCTCTATTAACAGCAAATGAGATTAAAAGTCTGATAGATTCTAACCTGGCGACTGGGGCAAAGGTTTCTGTATAGTCTATCCCCTCTTGCTGACTATAACCTTGTGCAACCAGTCGTGCCTTGTTTCTGATGACTTCACCTTGTTCATTTAACTTGTTTCTGAACACCCATCATGTTCCAATGACGTTGAATCCTTTTGGTCTGGGAACGAGATCCCATACGTCGTTTCTGGTGAATTGATTCAGCTCTTCTTGCATTGCCAGAATCCAGTCATTATCCAGAAGTGCTTCATCAATAGAAGAAGGTTAAATCAGAGACACAAGTCCCATAAGAGTTTCTTCAGAGTTTCTGAAGCTTGCTCTTGTTCTGATTGGATCTTCCTTTCTTCCTAGGATAGTCTCTTCTGGGTGATCCAAGCTGCTTCTGGGCAATCTCTTCTGAGGTTGATCAGCAGCTGTTGGAGGATTTCTAGCAGTGCTCCTTTCAGACGTTGAAGGAATGTCTGTGTTGAGAGCTTCTGATGACTTGTCTTCAGAACCTGCAAATTCAATTTCTATACCTGCAAGATTTTCATTCTGCTTTGACTTTTCAGAGTCAAGCTTATCATCAAAACGAACACTGATTGATTCTTCCACAATCTGTGTTTCTGTATTGTATACTCTGTACCCTCTTGAGCGTTCAGAGTATCCTAACATAATACACTTCTGTGCCTTAGAATCAAACTTGTTCAAATAATTCTTTGTATTTAATATAAAGCAAGTGCATCCAAATGGATGAAAATACGAAATGTTGGGCTTTCTGTTCTTCCACAATTCATATGGAGTCTTTTCCAGAATAGGTCTTATTGAGATTCTATTCTGAATGTAGCACGCTGTGTTTATTGCCTCTGCCCAAAAAGTCTTAGCAACGTTTGTCTCATTGATCATGGTTCTGGCCATTTCTTGCAATGTTCTGTTCTTTCGTTCTACAACTCCATTTTGTTGGGGAGTTCTAGGACAAGAGAAATCATGCAGAATGCCTTTGTCATTAAAGAATGACTCAAAATCTTTATTTTCAAATTCTCCACCATGATCACTTCTGACTTTAACGATTCTAAGATCTTTTTCATTCTGAACTTGGTTACAGAAGGTAACAAACACAGAGTGTGACTCGTCCTTGTGTCTTAAGAACTTTACCCATGTCCATCTGCTATAGTCATCTACGATTACTAACCCATACTTCTTACCACTGACTGAAGCAGTTTTAACTGGTCCAAATAAGTCAATGTGCAGAAGTTCTAATGGCTTAGAGGTGGAAACAACATTTTTGGATTTAAAAGAAGGTTTTGCAAATTTGCCTTTCTGACATGCTTCACACAGAGCATCTGAATTGAACTTCAAATTTGGAAGTCCTCTGACCAGATTGAGTTTGTTAATCTGAGATATTCTTCTCATACTAACATGCCCCAATCTTCTGTGCCAGATCCACTGCTCATTGTTAACAGACAGAAGACATTTTACGTTCTGACTCTTTAGTTCAGAAAGTTTGATTTTGTAAATGTTGTTTTTCCTCTTACCATTAAACAGGATAGTCCCATCTTTCTGACTAACAGCTTTACATGATTTTTGATTAAAGATTATATCATAACCGTTATCACTTAATTGACTTATGGATAACAGATTATTCATCAATCCATCTACTAGCAGAACATTATTAATAGAGGGAAGATTTCCATTACCTACAGTTCCAGAGCCAATAATCTTTCCCCTCTGATTGCCTCCAAAGCCAACGTGGCCTCCAGGCTTAAGTTCCAGGCTTTGGAACATATGCCTTCTTCCCGTCATGTGTCGTGAGCAGCCAGAGTCCAGGTACCATGACTGGTGTTTCTGACTTGCTGCTAAAGATATCTGCAACATGTATTATTTTATCCTTAGGTACCCAGATTTTCTTGGGTCCTGATTTGTTAGTTTTGCCAAAACTCTGGTTGAATTTTGGTTTCACAGAGTGCTTACTGATAGTATATTTGATGTCGTGTGTGTGACCATACACAAAGTGTGAATTTAGAGGAGTGTGTTTAATGATTAAATCCATGACATTCTTAGGTGTAGGAACCTTACCTTGGTATCCTATTCCTTTCCTGCCGTTTCTGCTAACTCCATAGATCATTGAAGCCATTCTGCTTCTATCTATGCTTTTAGCTAAGAACTTCTGGAAACTATGATCATACTCCTTGATGATCTCATCAGCGTTGCTGGGAGTTTCAGAAATTGGTTCCTTCTGAGAGTTTTGTAAAGAGTTTTCTAATTTTGAAATTTTATCTCTCAGCTCAGAGTTTTCCAATTTGAGACTCTCAGACTTATTAGAGTCAGATTCAAGATTCCTTTTCAGGTCTCTGAATTTAGCTCTAATCTGCTGATAGCGTTCCAGAATTTCATTGAGGCTTTCAGCAAGTTCAGCCTTTGTAAAATTAACAGCGAAGTTAGGAAATACCTCTTCTGTGTCTGATTCTGAGTCTGATTCAGAAGCTTCACTGTCTTCTGAGATATTAGCCATGAGCGCTATGTTTGCCCTTTCATCATCTGATTCTGAGTCAGCTTCAGACGAGTCAGAGTCATCCCATGTGGCCATGAGACTTTTCTTCTTCTCTCTTCCAAACTTCTTTTTGGGCTTTTCCCTCTGAAGCTTTGGGCAGTCACTCTTGTAGTGTCCTTGCTCATTGCACTCATAGCAGATGATGTCTTTGGTATTTGGCTTCTTGCTACTGGAGGAGCCTTCAGATCTTCTGTATCCAGAGGAAGAGTCTGTCCTTCTGTATCTGGAAGAAGACTCGTTCTGATCAGATCTTCTGGGATTCCTGAACTTCCTTTGTCTTTGCTTCCACAGTTGATTTACTCTTCTGGAGAGAAGGGAAAGTTCGTCTTCTTCTGATGAGGATCCATCAGATGTTTCTTCAACTGCCTGCAAAACTTTAGACTCAGATTTTCTGTTAGATTTTAAAGCTAAAGGCTTACCTTGCTTCTGAGGCTCGTCAGCTTCTAGCTCTATCTCATGACTTCTGAGGGAGCTGATAAGTTCCTCCAGAGTGATCTTGTTGAGATCTTTAGCTAGCTTTAGAGCAGTAACCATAGGCCTCCACTGCTTGGGTAAACTTCTGATTATTTTCTTGACATGGTCAGCAGTAGAGTATCCTTTGTCCAGAACTTTGAGACCAGCTACCAGAATCTGGAATCTAGAGAACATAGCTTCAATGGATTCAGATTCTTCCATTTTGAACGCCTCATACTTCTGAATGAGCGCCAGAGCTTTTGTTTCTTTGACTTGAACGTTGCCCTCATGCGTCATTCTGAGAGAATCAAAGATGTTCTTTGCTGTGTCTCTGTTGGAGATCTTTTCATACTCAGTATAGGAGATGGCACTGAGGAGGATGGTTCTGGCCTTATGGTGATTCTTGAAATCACGCTTTTGTTGATTAGTCATTGATTTTCTATCAATCTTCTGACCACTTGCATTCACAGGGTGCGTGTATCCATCTGTCACCATATCCCACAGATCAGCATCATGTGCTAGAAAGAAGCTTTCAATTCTGTCTTTCCAGTAATCAAAGTTTTCTCCATCAAAGACTGGAGGTTTGCCGCTGAATCTGTCTCTGTCCTCATTATTGTCATTGCTGAAGTGAGAATTGTTTCCTTCCATTGTGTTTTTCTGACGCTGGATCTTGTACTGACACGGTTAAGTGTTTTAGCTCAGAACCAGGCGCTCTGATGCCAATTGAAGGGGTGAAAAACACAAGAAGGGGGGGGTTGAATTGTAAAACTGAAATCTAAAGCAATTGACAAGATATTTTTATCCTGGTTCGTTTGATCTCAAACTACTCCAGTCCACCCGTCAAGGTGATTTCGCCTCTCTCCAACGAGGTCTTAATTCACTATATTCAACTGAATATTACAGACTGCTTTAACAACTGCTAAAGCCTTCTTGATTCAAACCACAATCCGGTTTGTCAAGGCAACACTTTCTTACAAAGGTATAAAACAATGTGTGTGAATGTTTTCTACAAAAGTTTATCACTACTGTGATGTATACATAAAATGAAGCTTAAAAACTAGATTGCTAAACAATAATGAAGTATCAGAGTTTGTGGTTTAGCAAAACTGGTAGATGAAGATTATTGTTCAGCTTTGTGCGTGTAGAGATTTGGAGAGCATTAGTCATTATAATCTTCAAAGCTTTGTTTATATAGCACTTGAGAAGATGAACGTTGAATGCAATATTCTTGATTCAATGCTAATAACAAGCTTTCCTTTTTGAGCAGATCTTGTCTAGAATGAGGCCGTTGGGATTAATTAGCTTTCAATGCACAGTACCGTTGCTTCTTCAATGCACGTTCTGGCTTGGCTCATTCTGATTCTGCTTCGCTGCTGATGAACTATTGTGTTTTTGTATCAGAGTGTTTACGCGCAGTTCTGTTCATCAAGCTTCAGCATGTACGTGAGTTGATTATCTGATCTTGACATTCTGATGTAGCAACTTCTGATGCTGGTGTATGAAAACAAATTCTGATGCTGAAAAGACGTGATCTTGCTTATACCAATCAGAGTATCTGCAAGTCAGAACATAATAATTTTAGGCAGCATATAGTTCATTCATGAACCTTATAAATACTATATCTTTTCACTTTGTTATCATCAAAACTTAAATATAGGGTAGTAGATTCAAACATTGTTCTAACACCCTATTCTTTGATGGGGCATCCAATGCACTTGGTAATAGTATCGGCGCCGTACTCATATCTCCATAAGGGTGTCATACTCCCTTTACTACCAGACTTTGCTTCAATTGTACGAACAACATGGCGGAGTATGAAGCATGCATCTTTAGTCTCAGAGCTGCCATAGACTTGGGAATCAAATCCTTAGACGTGTTTAGAGATTCAGCTTTGGTAATCATTCAGATCAAAGGAGAGTGGGACACCAAGAACCCAAACCATATCCCTTACAAAGAACATGTTTTGACATTATTACCACATTTTGAGAAGATTACCTTCGAGCATATCCCGCGAGATGAAAATCAGCTAGTCGACGCTCTAGCTACAATGTAATCTATGTTTAAACTTAATTGGGATAATGAGGCTCCCTGGATCACCATCGAGCGAATGGATGGACCAGCACACTGTCACGAGATTAATACTGAAGAAGTAGTGGACCAGCCTTGGTTTCACGAAGTCAAGAGGTATCTCGAGGATCAAGAATACCCAGAAGGAGCTCCAATCAATGATAACAAGTTCTTAAGGAGATTCTCTGCTAAGTTCTTCCTTGGTAACGACATCCTGTACAAACGCAATCATGACTCCATTTTTCTTCGGTGTATGGATAAGGTTGAAGCCGAAAAGATTATGGCTGAATTACACGGAGGTATTTTTGAAAACCACTCCAGTGGGCATACGATGGCAAAGAAAATCCTGCGGGCAGGCTATTATTGGTCTACCATGGAAGAAGATTGCTATCAATACTCTCGGACCTGCCATAAGTGCCAAATTTATGCTGAAAAAGTGCACGTGCCTCCGGTTCCTCTGAATGTCTTGACGGCTCCTTCACCCTTTGCTATGTGGGGAAGTGATATGATTAGAGAGATTAAGCCGACAGCCTCCAATGCACACCTCTTCATCCTAGTGGTCATTGACTATTTTACAAAGTGGGTTGAAGCAACTTCCTTCGCAGTCGTTACTAATAATGTTGTTGCCCACTTCATCAAGCAAAATCTCATTTGTCGGTACGGTATCCCAGAAAGGATCATCACTGACAATGGTATAAATCTTAACAATACTATGATCACCGCCTTGTGCGAGCAATTCATGATCCAGCATCATAATTCTTCTCCCTATTGGCCAAAGATGAATGGTGTTGTCGAAGCTGCAAATAAAAACATTAAGAAGATCATACAGAAAATGACACTCACGTACAAAGACTGGCATGAGATGTTACCATTCGCTCTCCACGAGTATCGTACCACGGCTTACACATTAAATGGGGTGACACCCTATTCTTTGGTATATGGCATTGAAGCTGTTTTACCTATTGAGGTTCAGATTCCCTCTTTGAGAATTATGAAGGATGCAGGTTTGAATGAAGATGATTGGATCCAAACTCGACTTGATCAACTGAACTTAATTGATGAAAAGAGACTTACTGCTATTTGCCATGGTCAAAGGTATCAGAAATAGATGATCAAGGCTTTCCACAAGAAAGTCAGAAGCCAAGTATATCAAGTTGGGGATCTAGTGATCAAACGTATCATCTTGTCACAAAGTGATCCCAGGGGAAAATGGACTCCTACCTATGAAGGACCATTTGTAATCAAAAGCATATTCTCCGGTGGGGCAATGATCTTAACCACCATGGACGGTGATGGCCTGCCACACCCTGCAAACACAGACATAGTCAAAAGATACTATGCATAAGAGACCCGCTAGGTTGACACACCTGGTAAAAACAAGGTGTTGTACCCCAAAATTTGCCCTCCCATTTTCTCAACATTTCTCATCACAAAGCCCTTGGAACTCAATATCCAGTTAGGGTTTCATCTGCTCAAGACTTCTCCTTGCACTGTTGACCCAAATTAGGGTTTGTGTTTGCACAAAGATGTTTTGACCAAAATTGCCTAAGATGACTTTCATGCTTCATATTGGACTCCCAAGTTTATCCATACCAAGTTTCAAGTCTTGATTCCAAATTTTGCCCAGTCAATTGGACAGTTGACCTAGAAATCAGCTGTATTGGGGAAAAAGTCAACTGTGGCCAATTGACAGTCAAATCTCATGAAAATTGACCCACATCAACATTATGAACTCACATGGACCATTTGATCAAGTTTGGATCCCAATTCCACAAGAAATTTGATCAGATCACCAAAAGGGCATAATGGTCATTTTTAGGGTTTTGACTGCTGCACAAAGGCAATTTTTGACTGTTTGACCTAGCCAATGGCAAACCAAGCTCACATAGGACTCAAGGACCCCATGGAATTGTCTTAACATGCTCAACAAGTTCAAAAGATCCCAAATACACAAGATTGACAGTTGAATTTCCTAGTCAATTGATCAATTTTGACTGTATACTGAAAAGTCAAACTATGACTTTTTGGTAAAAACCAAGGGTCAAGATTCATTTTTCATCAAAGCATGCCAAATCATGGAACTTGTTCATCAAGAAATCAAGAATCACAAATTAGGGTTTGAAATGAAGATTTTTCATAACTTAGAATTTTTCTAAGTTATGAAAAACCCTAATTTCTTTCTAACTTTGTCCCACTTTCTCACCAAGATTCCTTTGGATTCAAGCAAAATTCAAAACATTAAAGTTGTAGCCTATTGCATAATCTACAACTTTCATTCACAAAGTTTTCACAAAAGAGGCTTGTATCTCAAGTTACAATTTTTGGAACAAGGGTACTAAACCATTCTTAACTTAGAGAAAATTTGACCTATTTTAGGCAAGGTTTTTACCTAACTTCAAGACCATTTTTTACATACTTCCACTTGGAATTTCAATTTTCATTTCAAAGATGGATTGTAGTACACATTCCAAGCTTTCCAAAATGTCCAAGAACTCATCAAAAAACCTCATGGTTATGGAGAATCTAATTTTGCAATATGGGAAAAACTCACTTTGTTCATGACCAAATTCCATGTTCATACACTTAAGCAATTTGAAAATCAGCATACATTCCTTGATTACAGGCCCTAAATCTCTTTCACACTCATAAATTTAATGCAAACTCATTGTGCCAAGACCATGTTCTATGTGTTCAAGCATTGCATAGTGGTTTAATCCATTTTTAGATAAAGCATTTTATCCATTTTGGAAAAGTTTCACTTTATGTCAAAATACAATCCAAGCAAGGACAGTGCAAATCTCTTTGGCACAAGTTATTATACTAATTACACTGATCAATGCCAAGTTTTGCAGCACATTAGGGGGCCTCTATCAGCCTAGAAACTCAAGTGGCCATCTCTTGCTTAAGTGTGAAGAAATGTGGCATAACTAAACAAAACTCTCATCTCAGCTAACACAACCTTAAGAAAACTTATCAAACACATTCAAGACATCCATCCTGAGATAGAACACGAGCCAACCCTCCCCAACACCCTCTCATACACAGAATCACTCTCAAACTGTCCAAACAGAGCACCTACTGCAGTTTGAATCCCACAACTCATTTCCATCGTGCATTCTTGCCCAAACCTGTTCAAACACCTTCCCTACCATCAATCCAAACTATCCAAAGCATTAGAAGTGGACTGTAACTCCTATATTCAGTTTGGCCATTTTCATTTTTCTGATTTGCAGGTGGAGTTCTACAACTCGATTCAGCTAGTTTCAAACAAAGTAAAACTAGGAATAGCATCCCTGGACATCAAGGAAGCTGTACCAATCATCACATTGCTCTGAAAGTACCTCCATCATCAGATACAACTTCAACTGAACAGGTATCTTCTTGAACTTCTATCTCCCAATGTAGGCATCATTAGCTCTAAGTTTGTGAATAAGAAATGTTCTACTCATGCCCCTGAAACTGTACATACTTTTACTTTCCATTTATTTTGCCTGAGCTATGAGAATTTAAGGTCTGAATGTTGATAAAAAGTTAGGTTAGGATTTGGGAATGATAAAATTCTCTCTCATTTCTGAGAGTTAGGAGGAGTTCTTTACATATTCAGAATCGTGATTCAATGCTTAACATTTTTGGTGTTGTAAGTTTTTGTTAAAACTCAAGGAATCAGGATGTTTGAATTCATACACCAAGCGCGCGTTTTTGAACAAGAACTGTCTGGAGGTTGAAGAAGGTCTTCATGGACTGGGCCTGATTTGCTTTTTCTTTTTGCACACTACTTTTACTTTAACACCCCTAGGCCCATTTGGTTTATTTTTATGATTTTTTGACTTTTGTTTTTTATTCCTGACTTATTTATTTTTCCACATGATATTAAAAATATAAAAATAATTTTTTAAACCATTTTTGAATTTTTTAGCCATTTATTTGTTTATATTGATATTTGTACATAAATAAATAAATAAACACTTTTTACTTAAAATACTAAAAAATAATGCAAGCACATTTTATTTTCATTTTTATTTTGTTTTATCTTCTGAAAATATTTTATATAGTATATACTTTTTTTATAAATATTAAATATTATTATTTTTGTATATAATACAAATGTAGAAATTAATACATATATATATATATATTTATTAGAATATTTAGTAAATAATACAAAAATATATACATTTTATTTTCTATTAATATTTGATAGTAAAAATACATTTTTGACAAACATACTTCATTTTTATTTTATTTTGTATATAATAAATAAATATTTGTACATATTAAATAATTAATATATTTACTTAATAAAATTAGGGTTTTACCCTAAGCACAAAAACTCAAAAAAAATAATACTTTTCATTTTATTTTATTTGACATAAAAAATACTTTTTCCATACATATAAAAACCCTTTTTGCATCTTGCATATTTATTGTATTTCTATTTAATTTGTGCAATTAATTATCTTGTAAATAATTCCAAATTGATGTAATAGCTAGGTTTAAATTCCTTGTCAAAATATCCCCATTTGAACATTTGTACCCCCCTTCCCATATTGTGTTGTAATAGTGTAGGAACTTTACTTTTCGCACTTTATTGTTTTCTAAATATACCATGTTAGAATTAGGGTTTGTATGCAAATAAAAAGAACAAAAATAGTTTGACCTAATTTCAAGATAATCAAGCATGAAAATGGACAACACATATCACACTTGCACCCCTAGGGTATTCCACTTGTTGCCTTCAATAATGGGCCATTTTGCATGTTAGGTCTCTTTGGGCAAAAACAAAACAAACAATCAAATGATCATAGTCCCTCGATGACGCTTTCGAAAGTTGCCTAAAAACTGATCAAGTCCCTTAAAGGAAGATTGCCCAAAGATACTGGGCACCATTGCAATTATGGTCTAAACGATGACCCACACCCGTCCCTTTCACATCCTAACACAAGATTGTCCACCAAATGCAATGGTGGAACAAAATTGTTAAAAGGGTTAAAACATAACAAAAATCTTTGAGAACTTTAGGGTAGATAGCTCTTAAGTACTTGTCAACTTGGAAAACAAAAACACTTGCCTATTTTTCAAACCACACTTTCAAAACAAACTTTCAAAAAACCTTGAAACATCTTTTCAAAAAGACAAACACCTTTTGTAAAACATTCGAGTAAAGAATTATTACAAGGGTAGCCTAAACAAGGCATCTTTTTCAAAACCTTTTCAAAACCACACACAAAGCACCATTTCAAACAATTGAAAACCAAGGCAAGTTGATCTAAGCAAGTACCTAAGAGCCCATAGATAACCATGGATAGAAAGGGTGCTAATAACTTTCCTTTCTATAATCTACTCCCCGAACCCAAGAAAATATCTCAAAGGTTTTTGCTGTGCTTTTTAAACCTTTCCTTAGGATAAAATAAAAAGTCGGTGGCGACTCTTGCTCAACCGAAACATTTGCGAAAACAAACGCAAAACCACAGTCAGTTCTCCCACCGTATCACAGAACTGGCGACTCTGTTGGGGATAAGTTTAAAAGTGGAGTAACCTTAGGGCTTAGATCACCCTCTTGCATGACTAATTGTTTGTTTTGATTGTTTTACATCTTGGCTCTCTTGTTTGGGTTTGCAATCCTACACCCGGATTTGGGGAAACATTCATAGATAGCAATACATTGTGGAAACTGTGTGGGGTATACCGACACGGTTGAAGCAATAGCTATATTAGTGCGACATATTTGTGAGTACCGGTAACCCTTGAGTTCAATCAAGGAGAGTACGGGGCCGCTGAGTGATGTCACTAAGCACTAATGACCTAGAACCTTACTTGACCATCTTGGCCTTTCATTAGGAGTAGTGAGATGACCGGCTTTGGTGCAGTCTGAAGTTAGTAGATACTCGATACTACACTCATTGAGGGTTGTTTTCTTGGAATATTTTGGTCGCTAGTTAAGTGGCTAAACCAAAACAATGAACGATGAAAACAATCCAGTGATATTAAGCTCCTTAGAACCCGGTTACTATTTATAGGACAGGTTTTTAAGCCAACTACACTCAAGAGGGTACTTACCTATGAAACCTCATGCAAGCCTGAAACTAGGGTTTGGTGTGATTTGCTTGTACATATGTTTGTGCATACATCATAAACATCATAAAGCATCATATGCATTCACTAACCATTTCAAGGGTTTGGATCTTCATCTTTGTTCTTGTTTTGTAGGTCATGGAAATTCCTCGCAGAAAAACCATCCAAGTCAACCTTGTGAGAATCTCTCCTCAACTCAAGGAGCTCACCTCAAGAATTCCGGAAAGCTCATCCTTCAGTGAAAGACATGGTAGACTGCTCAGCTTAGTCAACACCAACATTGAAGAAGACATGATGAAAGTGCTATTCCAGTTCTTTGACCCTCTTCACCACTGTTTCACTTTCCCCGATTACCAGTTGGTGCCCACTTTGGAGGAGTTTTCTCAACTCCTGAGAATTCCTATCCTTAATCAACTACCCTTCAACGGTACAGAAAAGGAACCAAAGCCGAAAGATGTTGCTCGAGCATTAAATCTACAACCATCCGACATCAAGGGGAATTGGGAAACCAGAAGCGGCGTCAAAGGATTCTTAGCAAAATTCTTGTTTGAGAAGGCACAAGAATGTTGGAATTTATTGGACCTACAAGCCTTTGAAGAAATTGTGGCACTCCTTATCTATGGGTTGGTCTTGTTCCCAAATTCTGACCAATTGGTAGATGTCAATGCCATCAAAATCTTCTTGTCCAGAAATCCAATACCAATATTGCTTGGGGATATTCTTCACTCATTTTACACACGAACAATGAGAAAGAGGGGTGTTCTCATGTGCTGTACTCCTCTCCTTGCAAGGTGGTTTATTTCGCACCTTCCACAATCTGTCTTGAAGAATGACCAAGGCTTAAGGTGGTCCCAACGGTTGATGAATCTTACTCACTCTGATGTACATTGGTGTTCTCGGTCCAGAGAAAATGTCATCATTGTCGATCGTTGTGGAGAGTTTCCTAATGTTCCTTTACTTGGAATCAGAGGAGGTATCACCTACAACCCTTGCCTAGCTTTGAGGCAATTTGGATATGCACGGAGGGATGGCCCTCATGATATGTTGATTCCTGACCTAGTTTTTGACTTCGACAACGATGCGCAAGGACTTCGCCAAAGATTCATCAGAGCTTGGGGGAGGCCCAACAAGGTTGATAGTAAGACACTGGGACACAAGAACTCCATCCCTCTTGAGCCTTATCTCAAGTGGGTACGAGCCCGAGCCCAAAGTCTAATGATGCCTTATCCTCATGTTCTCCCTGTGATTAAAGAGCCTGTTAAGGAAGGAGAGGTACACTACACCATCCTATATCCTGACATGCCTACATCGTGGGAGGAGATGCAGAAAAGTTGGATTCAGCTCAAGGAGGAACAGAACACTTTTGAAGCCAGCTTCTACGCCAGTGAGAAGAAGGTTTTAGAGCTCACCCGCCGACTCCATGAGCAAGAGTCCCTTAACACCTACATCGCACCAAAGAGGATGCGCAATGTCTTTTTACCTTAAGAAGTTGTTTTTGTAATATTTGGCCCATGGGGCATTTATGTACTAACAAATTTCTTCTTATTAATATGACGTGCATTCTTCTTTGTCTGAAACAATTTTGAATGTTCTAAATCCTTGAATGCATTGCATACATAAGCATACCATTCATCATGTGCATAAGCAGGTCTCACTCCAGGTTTCCTTATCTGTCTGCTGTTTATTTCAGTAGGATAGATCTCGAGCAAACAGTCAAAGACCTACAAGCTCAAAATGCACAGTTCCAGCAACTCCTGACGACCTTGGCTAAAGGTCAGGAGGATCTCAAGACCTTGCTGGGGAATAAAGACCCAGTGAAAAAGAAGAAAAAGAGACTCGGGGTGGCTACTTTAGGGAGAAGATTTGACGGAGAAGCTCAGAGAGTGCTTGAATTTCCTCCTACTTCTGATGAAGGAACCAGTAAAGGAGGTGGGGCTGCGGTACCTTCCGAGTCCGATGTGGAAGAAGAAGAGGTCGAAGAGGATGAAGATTACTTTGATCAACAATACCCTCCAGCTGATGATAAATACAAAGGTTTAGAAGACAGATTGGCCGCCATGGAGCTACAGAGAGTATCGGGTTTGGATTTTGAAGACTTGGGTTTGGTTGCCGGGATTGTGATTCCCCAAAAATTCAAAGTGCCAGTTTTTGTGAGGTATGATGGGCTGTCCTGTCCAAAAATGCATCTCAGGTCCTACATGAGAAAGATCCAACCCTATACGGCAGATAAAAACCTTTGGATCCACTTCTTTCAAGACAGCCTTTCTGGGGCTCAATTAGAGTGGTTCTATCAGCTAGAGGGAACCAGCGTCCGAAATTAGGAAGACTTGGTCACCGCCTTCTACAAACAATATCAGTACAATTCTGACCTTGCTCCTACGCGTACCCAACTTCAGGGTATGTCACTGGGAACAGGCGAAGGATTCAAAGAGTATGCACAAAAATGGAGGGATTTGGCTGGCAGAGTGCAGCCTCCTTTAACCGACCGTGAACTTGTTGATATGTTTCTAGGGACCCTATCTGGGCCATTTTTCAATCATCTGATTGGTAACTCTTTCGCGGGGTTTACCGATTTGATCTTAACAGGCGAAAGAATAGAAGCTGGCATCAAGTCAGGAAAGATTCAGAAGGGTGTTGCTGCAAGTGTTGAGAAGAAACCTTTCAAGAAGGAACCGACTGTTGTATACTCCCAAAGAAGAGCAGGGAAGACCGAGCGCCGGCCAACTGTGGGGGCCGTAATGATTCAAAATTCGTCAAGTGAGGAGCCTCGCTATAACCAATCCAAACCAAATCAACAATGAGTGGAACGGCCACAACGGCAGTTCACCCGTATTAATATGACTCCAGCGCAAGTGCTTCCCCATCTGTTGAAATTGAATCTCGCCACTATCAAAGAGGCACCAAAAAATGTGAATACGTCCTCTCCGCATTATCATCCTAATGCTAAATGCGCCTACCATTCTGACAGTGTCGGGCACGACACCAATGATTGTTGGGCACTCAAGCATAAAATCCAAGACCTGATAGAGGCGAAGGAGGTGGATTTTGACGCTCCGGAGAAGCCTAATGTGATATCTGCTCCCATGCCGAAGCACAGCCGAAATGTCAATGCCATTGAAGAAGATTTGTATGTTGCTGATGTCAATGATCTGATAACTCCATTGTTAACCATCAAGTTGAATCTGTTAAGGGCCGGGATCTTCCCGGGATGTAAAGAAGACTGCTTTTGTTGTTACTCTCTGCCGTTTGATTGTCCGTTACTGAAGAAAGGCATCCAAGGCCTAATGGATAGTCGACAAATTTTGTTTGAAAAAGTTTCTGCTGTTCCAATCCATACTGAAGATGTCTCAATCATAACCATTCACGCCAATCTTTCCAAGGCCGTCAAAAAGCCTGTTAAGATTACACCAGTTACGAAATCTGTTCCTTTGAAGATAACAATGCCAGGGCCTGTCCCCTATATTTCTGAGAAGTCAATACCATGGAACTATGGCGGTGACGTCTACTACCATGGTATTAAACAAATCAAAATAACTGAAGAAAGTTCGGATGATGAAGAAGCCAGCATTGGAAACATTGCGGGCACGAGCAAAATCACCCGGAGCGGGAGAATATTTTCTCCAGAGATTGCCCCTCCAAGAGCAATCTTTGGACCCTCATCTGCCGACAAGGTCATCCCTGCACCAATAAAACTCTCCGCTAGAACCCCATTGATTGAAGATATTGTTGTTCCTAGTATTGTCCCTCCTACCGCTGCTGATAAAGGTAAGGGAATCCAAGATGAGCTCATCAGGACGAGGGCTCAACCCTTGGTCATCCCGGAAACCTCCAAGAAGGAAATGGATGAGATCTTGAAAATAATCAAAAGGAGTGATTACGATGTGGTAGAACAACTGGGGCAAACCCCCTCAAAGATTTCCATGCTGGCACTACTACTTTGCTCGGAAGCGCACGCTAAAGCTCTGATAAAATTCCTGAAGGCAGCCCATGTGCCCCAGGAAACCTCTGCAGATCAATTTCAAAATTGCGTGGCCAGCCTTACTGCGGACAATGGATTAGGTTTCTCTGATGCCGACCTAACTCCTAAAGGTAGAAACCACAATGATGCTTTGCACATTTCAGACGAGTGCCAAGGAACTACTCTCGCACATGTCTTGGTCGACACCGGTTCGTCGCTGAATGTACTGCCTAAGAAGGCCTTGGACCGACTAGACTGTGAAGGGTTGGAGTTGAAGCCGAGTGATATTGTTGTCAGAGCTTTCGATGGTTCGAAGAGAATGGTCCATGGGGAGGTTGAAATTCCCATCAAGATAGGCACTGAGGTGTTTAAATCTACTTTCTATGTGATGGACATCCGTCCGTCATACTCTTGCTTGTTGGGTAGGCCTTGGATACACCATGCTGGGGCAGTCACCTCCTCCTTACATCAGATGTTGAAGTATCCTGTCAAGGGAAAGATCATTACTGTCCATGGCGAAGAGGAGTACATGATTAGCCATTTGAACTCCTTCCGGTATGTGGAGGTAGAAGGGGAGTTCATTGAGACGCCTTTCCAGCATTTCGAAGAAGTCCTTCCTGAAATAACAGTAGCAAAGTTGGCAGCTGAAGCACCGAGGCAGATGGCCAGGATGGCATCTCTGGAGGACGCAAAGGCCGCAATAAAGGAGGGGAAGAATTCAGCATGAGGGCAGTTGCCTGATATTCCACATAAGACAGACAAATTTGGATTAGGGTTCACAGCTGCGGGCCAGAAAGCTATGCGCCGTTCGAAGATTGAAAGAGCGCCAGTCAAAATTTCTCCTTACGGAATCAACGCTTTGGAGGATGAAGACAAAGAAAGCAACATCGAAGAGTGGATTTACCCAACTGTCAAAGGAGGATTGTGCAACTGGGAGGCAAAAGACTTTGTCCCCATCACTTTTATTCATCAGTAATTTATCTGTCAAACATTTCCTATTTGGTCTGTAATATTTATTTTCAAATAATCCGTACACTATCTTTTTCACCTCATGCCTTGCCCGGGGCATGTAGGTCCATTTGTAAGGGTTTTGATTATTTTTCATATCCATATGCCATGTTTAATGATTCATTGGACGTTTTTCATTTGATAAACTGCTTGTGTTCATTTTCTTTCCTTTTGCATTTTTTAAGGATGGCTATCCCTTACACACACCCACACTCACCAATGCAGGTACCCATCCACTCCGGATTCCATGGGTGACTATTCTGCTATCTCCTTCAATAACTCTGAAGATCTGGTCAATCAAGCCGAGTACGAAGATGACGAAGGTTGTGAAGTACCAGGGGAACTAGCCAGACTTCTACAGCAAGAGGAAAGGGCCATCTTACCGCACGAAGAGTCATTGGAAACTGTCAACTTGGGGACCGAGGAAGACCAGAAGGAGGTGCAAGTGGGTGCCAATCTGGAACCAAGTGTCAAGGAACGCCTGATAGAGTTGTTGAATGAGTATGTTGAAATCTTTGCTTGGTCTTATGAAGACATGCTGGGTTTAGACACAGACATCGTGGTTCACCGTCTCCCCACAAGAGAGGATTGTCCACCGATCAAGCAAAAAGTCCGCCGAATGAGGCCTGACATGTCTAAAAAGATCAAAGTAGAAGTGATGAAGCAATTCGACGCTGGATTTCTGGCTGTTACATCCTATCCTCAATGGGTCGCTAACATTGTGCCAGTACCTAAGAAAGATGGCAAAGTCAGGATGTGTGTGGACTACCGGGATTTGAATAGGGCCAGCCCCAAAGATGATTTTCCACTTCCACACATTGACATTTTGATCGACAATACAGCTCAGTATAAAGTGTTTTCTTTCATGGATGGATTCTCGGGCTACAATCAAATCAAAATGGCCCCCGAGGATATGGAGAAAACAACTTTTGTCACACAATGGGGCACTTTCTGTTACAAGGTGATGCCGTTCGGGCTGAAGAACGCAGGGGCAACTTATCAACGCGCCATGGTAGCTTTGTTTCATGATATGATACATCATGAGATTGAAGTTTACGTAGACGATATGATAGCTCGGTCACAAACAGAAGAGGAGCACCTTGAACATCTAGAAAAGTTGTTTGCCAGGTTGAAAGAATACAAACTCAGGCTGAATCCAAGTAAGTGCACTTTTGGAGTAAGGTCTGGTAAACTTCTAGGATTCATTGTAAGCAACAAAGGCATTGAAGTCGATCCAGCAAAAGTGAAAGCAATACAAGAGATGCCTGCTCCCCGTACTGAAAAGGAGGTTAGAGGGTTCTTGGGGCGCTTGAACTATATTGCCAGGTTCATCTCTCATCTGACTTCTACCTGTGAGCCAATTTTCAAACTCTTGAAGAAAGATCAGGTAGTCGAATGGAACGACGATTGCCAAGCTGCTTTTGATAAGATCAAGGAGTATTTGCTAGAACCTCCTATTCTGATGCCACCCGTCGAAGGAAGACCATTGATCATGTATTTAACCGTCTTGGATAACTCAATGGGGTGTGTTTTGGGCCAGCATGACGAGTCTGGTCGAAAAGAGCATGCTATTTATTACCTTAGCAAAAAGTTTACCGACTGTGAGACTCGCTACTCACTGCTCGAGAAAACTTGCTGCGCTTTGGTATGGGCTGCTCGCCGACTAAGGCAGTATATGTTGACTCATACTACCTTGTTGATTTCCAAAATGGATCCTATCAAGTATATCTTCGAAAAGCCCGCTTTATCTGGAAGAATAGCCAGATGGCAGATGATCCTAACTGAGTATGACATCCAGTACACCACCCAAAAAGCTATAAAAGGGAGTGTACTAGCTGACCATCTGGCTCATCAGGCTATCGAAGATTACCAACCCATGAGATTTGACTTCCCAAACGAGGACATCATGAATTTGGACAACATTGAAGGTAACAGACCGTATGACGGACCCGAAAAGGGATCCCGATGGACCCTGTACTTTGATGGTGCTTCAAATGCACTTGGAAACGGCATCGGCGCGGTACTCATTTCTCCGGAAGGCTGTCACACACCTTTCACGGCCCGACTTTGCTTCAGCTGCACAAACAACATGGCTGAGTATGAAGCTTGCATCTTTGGTCTCAAGGCTGCTATAGACTTGGGGATCAAATCTTTGATCGTATTTGGGGACTCGGCTTTGGTTATCAGTCAAATCAAAGGAGAGTGGGATACCAAACATCCTAATCTTATCCCATACAAGGAACATGTCCTGACATTGTTGCCTCATTTTGAGCAAATTACCTTCGAGCATTTCCCACGAGAAAAGAATCAGCTAGCAGATGCTCTGGCTACAATGTCCTCCATGTTTAAACTCAACTGGGATAACGAGGCTCCCCAAATCACCATCGAGCGAATGGATGAACCTGCGCATTGTCACGAGATTAATACCGAAGAAGTAGTGGAACAACCCTGGTTCCATGAAATCAAAAGGTATCTCGAGACTAGAGATTATCCCGAAGGAGCTTCCGTAAATGACAAGAAGTTCTTAAGGAAATTTGCTGCCAATTTCTTCCTGAGCAACGACATCCTTTACAAACGAAGCCATGATTGTGTATTACTCCGATGCGTAGACAAAGCTGAAGCAGAGTTGATCATGACTGAGATACATAGCGGTACATTTGGCACTCACTTGAGCGGGCATACAATGGCTAAGAAGATCCTAAGGGCAGGCTATTACTGGTCTACCATGGAAGCTGACTGCCATCAACATTCCCGTACTTGCCACAAATGTCAAGTCTACGCTGACAAAGTTCATATCCCTCTGGTCCCTCTCAACGTTCTGACTGCTCCTTGGCCATTTGCAATGTGGGGCATTGACATGATTGGAGAGATCAAGCCCACGACTTCCAACGGACATCGTTTCATCCTAGTTTCCATTGACTATTTCACCAAATGGGTCGAAGCAGCTTCCTTCGCCTCTGTTACTAAAAATGTGGTTGCCCGCTTTATCAAGCAAAATCTCATATGCCGGTATGGTGTTCCAGACAATATCATCACAGACAACGGTACAAATCTGAATAACACAATGATCACTGCATTGTGCGAACAGTTCAAGATTTATCATCACAATTCATCTCCCTATCGGCCGAAGATGAACGGTGCTGTTGAAGCTGCGAACAAAAACATTAAGAAGATCATTCAGAAAATGACAGTCACTTACAAAGACTGGCATGAGATGTTACCGTTTGCTCTGCATGGATACCGTACAACGGCACGTACTTCAACCGGGGCAACCCCATTTTCGTTGGTATATGGCATGGAAGCTGTCCTGCCTATGGAAGTTCAGATTCCTTCTCTAAGGATTATGAAGGATACAGGTTTGAATGAAGATGATTGGATGCAGATCCGACTTGATCAACTCAATCTGATCGACGAGAAGCGACTCGCTGCTATATGCCATGGTCAGGCGTATCAAAAGCGGATGATCAAGGCCTTCAATAAGAAAGTCAGACGTCAAGTGTATCAAGTCGGAGATCTCGTAATCAAGCAGATTATCTTGCCGCAAAGTGATCCCAGGGGCAAATGGACTCCTACATATGAAGGACCATTTGTGATCAAGAGCATATTTTCTGGTGGTGAAATGATTCTGACCACCATGGACGGCGACGATTTGCCGCACCCTGCGAACGCAGACATAGTCAAAAGATACTACGCATAAAATAACCCAACAAGTCGAAAACCCGAAAGGGCGGCTTGGGCAAAAATGGGCATCCCGGTGAACCGAAAACCCGAAAGGGCGGTTCAGGCAAAAATTAGGGATAAAAACAAAAAGAAAGCTGTACACCCGGCAAGATGAAAACCCGAAAGGGCGGCTTGGGCAAAAAGGGGTTTCCCGGTGGATCGAAAACCCGAAAGGGCGATTCAGGCAAAAGTTAGGGAATTAAAGCGTATGACTATGTCTCGTCGGATCACTTCAAAGACAATCTTTTCATCAACCAGTTCCAGGCTTCTGATCAATCCAGTCATCGGCAAACGAAGCATTGGATGGACAGATATTCAGAGTTGTGAAGGCTATAGCGGAATGGAATCCCATGGAATTATTTCACATAACCATCCTTCTTTTGTATAAATTTTTCATTACTTACGACGAAATCCTCTTACTAGGATGATTGTCTCCTTTGTACAAATATACTCAGAGAAAGTTAATACAAATACTCTTCCCAGAAATTTGTGTCATTTCCTTTTTCTTTTTCTCTTGCACTAATTGTTTTATTTTGAGAAACGTCGAATGTTTCGTTAAATAGGCATATGCATTTGAACATAATCATTTCCTTATGAATCAAGAAAGAGGATTACTGATAGGTTGAAGGCGCAGTTGGATATCTTGATACCCTTTCAAAGGAAACCCCCAGGAGATTTGGAACCCATATCCCCAGCAAGTCTTGAAGCTTATCCCCATTAGATTCTGGAAGCTTATCCCCTGCAGATTACGGACGTCTCTCCTGAGCTTTATTTAAAGTTGTTTCTCACAAGGGCTTATAATTGGGTTATCCTCAGCTTATTGCCACGAAAGATCGCACTCGGCAATTCTCTTCCTATCCCCAGCGGAGTTCATCAGAGTTCCCCAACATGACTTATCAATACAATCCCCAGAGGAGTTTATCTTTGTATTCCACAGCCAGAGAATCCTCCAGAACTCATTTCCCCTCAGAGTTTAAATTTCAGTATCCCCAGCAGAGCTAAAACTTCAAACTATCAAATCCCCAGCGAAGCCAGACTAGTGAACCTTTTCCCCACAGAAATGCTTCTCACTAAACTGAAGATCCTCAGTCTTATCTCCCCAGCTTAAGTCTACCAGGTTCTAAAATCCCCCAGTAGACATCATCAGAAATTCTCTTACCCTGCAAAGTCACCAAGGAAATTCCAAGTCCCCACAGGTGGTTCCAAGGCCCCTCGACAATTGAAGGTTTGGTATCCCCCAAGCAAATCTGAAGACTCTCAGTTCACAGTTCCTCATTGTACGCTCAAGATTCTCCAGTGAAGGTCTCCTCAAGACAGGAATTCCCCAGAAGATTGGTATACAACCCAAGCTCCTTATTCCCCAACAACAACCAGGAATTACTCTTCCCGACAGCAGTCAAGATACTTTGATCTTCAGCCATCTCGGATTCATCTATCCTTTGCAAGACAGCTCTCCAGCTTACATGCGCATCCATTTACATTCATATCATATAACATACATTGTATCATGCATCATTACATTGCATATAACTAACTCTTTGCCTTTGCAGGTAAGATCAGTCGACAGACAAAAATCGTTATCTTCCGAGATTCTTTCTAGAAATAGTTCAGATGTGGCCCAGACATGGCAACGTTCTGATGCTTATTCCAGATTCATCCAGATGCAGCTTTATACGAGCACATCATCAGGAAACCCTACACCGGTTCCTATTCAACTTCAAGATTTCTGAAAACAGTTCACGGGTTCTCCAAGTAACGGATGTTAACCTATCGCTTGTTCAGATTCTTCTTAAGACTTCTGAAAACAGTTTATGGATTCTTCCCAACAACGGATGTTAATCTATCGCTTGTTCAGATGCAACTTTTGAAAACAGTTTACGGACGCTTCCCAACAACGGATGCTGCTCTATTGCTTATTCAACTTCAAGATTTCTGAAAATAGTTCACGGGTTCTCCAAGTAACGGATGTTAACCTAACGCTTGTTCAGATTCTTCTCAAGACTTCTGAAAACAGTTTATGGATTCTTCCCAACAACGGATGTTAATCTATCGCTTGTTCAGATGCAACTTTTGAAAACAGTTTACGGACGCTTCCCAACAACGGATGCTGCTCTATTGCTTATTCAACTTCAAGATTTCTGAAAACAGTTCACGGGTTCTCCAAGTAACGGATGTTAACCTATCACTTGTTCAGTTTCTTCTCAAGACTTCTGAAAACAGTTTACGGATTCCTCCCAACAACGGAAGTTAAATCTATCGCTTGTTCAGATTCAATCCCAACTCCTGAAAACAGTTCACAGATTCTCCAGATACGGATGTCAATCTATTGCTTGTTCAGACCCCCAGTTCAGAGATGGTCCAAAGTATGGACACCTTTCTGATTTTCATTCCAGATGGCATCTTTAAGCCCATCCCCGACAAGTTTCTGTCACTCCTCCCGATGGCATCATTAAGCCCATCTCCAAATGGCATCTCTAAGCCCATTCTCGCATCCATTGCTTTGACGAGTGCAAATTTAAGGGCACTATAGTGTCCAATCTCCTTTTACCCTCGAGTCGCGAAAGGCAAACTTGTCAATCTAACTCTTCGGATTCAAGAAGATTGAACAGGGGCAACTGTTGTACCCCAAAATTTTCCCTCCCATTTTCTCAACATTTCTCATCACAAAGCCCTTGGAACTCAAGATCCAGTTAGGGTTTCATCTACTCAAGACTTCTCCTTGCATTGTTGACCCAAATTAGGGTTTGTGTTTGCACAAAGATGTTTTGACCAAAATTTCCTAAGATGACTTTCATGCTTCATATTGGACTCCCAAGTTTATCCATACCAAGTTTCAAGTCTTGATTCCAAATTTTGCCCAGTCAATTGGACAGTTGACCTAGAAATCAACTGTATTGGGGAAAAAGTCAACTGTGGCCAATTGACAGTCAAATCTCATGAAAATTGACCCACATCAACATTATGAACTCACATGGACCATTTGATCAAGTTTGGATCACAATTCCACAAGAAATTTGATCAGATCACCAAAAGGGCAAAATGGTCATTTTTAGGGTTTTGACTGCACAAAGGCAATTTTTGACTGTTTGACCTAGCCAATGGCAAACCAAGCTCACATATGGACTCAAGGACCCCATGGAATTGTCTTAACATGCTCAACAAGTTCAAAAGATCCATAATACACAAGATTGACAGTTGAATTTCCCAGTCAATTGATCAATTTTGATTGTATACTGAAAAGTCAAACTTTGACTTTTTGGTCAAAATCAAGGGTCAAGATTCATTTTTCATCAAAGCATGCCAAATCATGGAACTTGTTCATCAAGAAATCAAGAATCACAAATTAGGGTTTGAAATGAAGATTTTTCATAACTTAGAATTTTTCTATGTTATGAAAAACCCTAATTTTTTTCTAACTTTGTCCCACTTTCTCACCAAGATTCATTTGGATTCAAGCAAAAGTCAAAACATGAAAGTTGTAGCCTATTGCATAATCTACAACTTTGATTCACAAAGTTTTCCCAAAAGAGGCTTGTATCTCAAGTTACAATTTTTGGAACAAGGGTACTAAACCATTCTTAACTTAGAGAATATTTGACCTATTTTAGGCAAGGTTTTTACCTAACTTCAAGACCATTTTTCACATACTTCCACTTGGAATTTCAATTTTCATTTCAAAGATGGATTGTAGTACACATTCCAAGCTTTCTAAAATGTCCAAGAACTCATCAAACAACCTCATGGTTAGGGAGAATCGAATTTTGCAATATGGGAAAAACTCACTTTGTTCATGACCAAATTCCATGTTCATACACTTAAGCAATTTGCAAATCAGCATGCATTCCTTGATTACAGGCCCTAAATCTCTTTCACACTCATAAATTTAATGCAAACTCATTGTGCCAAGACCATGTTCTATGTGTTCAAGCATTGCATAGTGGTTTAATCCATTTTTAGATAAAGCATTTTATCCATTTTGGAAAAGTTTCACTTTATGTCAAAATACAATCCAACAAGGACAGTGCAAATATCTTTGGCACAAGTTATTAGACTAATTACACTGATCAATGCCAAGTTTTGAAGCACATTAGGGGGGCCTCTATCAGCCTAGAAACTCAAGTGGCCATCTCTTGCTTAAGTGTGAAGAAATGTGGCATAACTAAACAGAACTCTCATCTCAGCTAACACAACCTTAAGAAAACTTATCAAACACATTCAAGACATCCATACTGAGCTAGAACACGAGCCAACCCTCCCCAACACCCTCTCATACACAGAATCACTCTCAAACTGTCCAAACAGAGCACCTACTGCAGTTTGAATCCCACAACTCATTTCCATCGTGCATTCTTGCCCAAACCTGTTCAAACACCTTCCCTACCATCAATCCAAACTATCCAAAGCATTAGAAGTGGACTGTAACTCCTCTATTCAGTTTGGCCATTTTCATTTTTCTGATTTGCAGGTGGAGTTCTACAACTCGATTCAGCTAGTTTCAAAGCAAAGTAAAACTTGGAATAGCATCCCTGGACATCAAGGAAGCTGTACTAATCATCACCTTGCTCTGAAAGTACCTCCATCATCAGATACAACTTCAACTGAACAGGTATCTTCTTGAACTTCTATCTCCCAATGTAGGCATCATTAGCTCTAAGTTTGTGAATAAGAAATGTTCTACTCATGCCCCTGAAACTGTACATACTTTTACTTTCCATTTAATTTGCCTGAGCTATGAGAATTTAAGGTCTGAATGTTGATAAAAAGTTAGGTTAGGATTTAGGAATGATAAAATTCTCTCTCATTTCTGAGAGTTATGAGGAGTTCTTTACATATTCAGAATCGTGATTCAATGCTTAACATTTTTGGTGTTGTAAGTTTTTGTTAAAACTCAAGGAATCAGGATGTTTGAATTCATACACCAAGCGCACGTTTTTGAACAAGAACTGTCTGGAGGTTGAAGAAGGTCTTCATGGACTGGGCCTGATTTGCTTTTTCTTTTTGCACACTACTTTTACTTTGACACCCCCTAGGCCCATTTGGTTTATTTTTATGATTTTTTTACTTTTGTTTTTTATTCCTGACTTATTTATTTTTCCTCATGATATTAAAAATATAAAAATAATTTTTTAAACCATTTTTGAATTTTTTTAGGCATTTATTTATTTATATTGATATTTGTACATAAATAAATAAATAAACACTTTTTACTTAAAATACTAAAAAATAATGCAAGCACATTTTATTTTCATTTTTATTTTGTTTTATCTTCTGAAGATATTTTACATAATATATACTTTTTTTATAAATATTAAATATTATTATTTTTGTATATAATACATATGTAGAAATTAATACATATATATCTATATATATATATATATATATATATATATCTATATATATATATATATATATATATATATATATATATATATATATATATATATATATATATATATATATATATATATATATATATATATATATATATATATATATATATATATATATATATATATATATATATTTATTAGAATATTTAGTAAATAATACAAAAATATATACATTTTATTTTCTATTAATATTTGATAGTAAAAATACATTTTTGACAAACATACTTCATTTTTATTTTATTTTGTATATAATAAATAAATATTTGTACATATTAAATAATTAATATATTTACTTAATAAAATTAGGGTTTTACCCTAAGCACAAAAACTCCAAAAAAATAATACTTTTCATTTTATTTTATTTGACATAAAAAATACTTTTTCCATACATATAAAAACCCTTTTTGCATCTTGCATATTTATTGTATTTCTATTTAATTTGTGCAATTAATTATCTTGTAAATAATTCCAAATTGATGTAATAGCTAGGTTTAAATTCCTTGTCAAAATACCCCCATTTGAACATTTGTACCCCCCTTCCCATATTGTGTTGTAATAGTGTAGGAACTTTACTTTTTGCACTTTATTGCTTTCTAAATATACCATGTTAGAATTAGGGTTTGTATGCAAATAAAAAGAACAAAAATAGTTTGACCTAATTTCAAGATAATCAAGCATGAAAATGGACAACACATATCACACTTGCACCCCTAGGGTATTCCACTTGTTGCCTTCAATAATGGGCCATTTTGCATGTTAGGTCTCTTTGGGCAAAAACAAAACAAACAATCAAATGATCATAGTCCCTCGATGACGCTTTCGAAAGTTGCCTAAAAAATGATCAAGTCCCTTAAAGGAAGATTGCCAAAAGATACTTGGCACCATTGCAATTATTGTCTAAACGATGACCCGCGCCCGTCCCTTTCACATCCTAATACAAGATTGTCCACCAAATGCAATGGTGGAACAAAATTGTTAAAAGGGTTAAAACATAACAAAAATCTTTGAGAACTTTAGGGTAGATAGCTCTTAAGTACTTGTCAACTTGCAAATCAAAAACACTTGCCTATTTTTCAAACCACACTTTCAAAACAAACTTTCAAAAAAACTTGAAACATCTTTTCAAAAAGACAAACACCTTTTGTAAAACATTCGAGTAAAGAATTGTTACAAGGGTAGCCTAAACAAGGCATCTTTTTCAAAACCTTTTCAAAACCACACACAAAGCACCATTTCAAACAATTGAAAACCAAGGAAAGTTGATCTAAGCAAGTACCTAAGAGCCCATGGATAACCATGGATAGAAAGGGTGCTAATACCTTCCCTTTCTATAATCTACTCCCCGAACCGAAGAAAATATCTCAAAGCTTTTTCTGTGCTTTTTAAACCTTTCCTTAGGATAAAATAAAAAGTCGGTGGCGACTCTTGCTCAACCGAAACATTTGCGAAAACAAACGCAAAACCACAGTCAGTTCTCCCACCGTATCACACAAGGGCATCGCAGCGAACCAAAAAGGTTCGGGAAAAAGTTAGGGATAAAATAAAAATCTGTACACCGGGCAAGTTGAAAACCCAAAAGGGCGACTTGGGCAAAAAAGGGTTTCTCGGTGGACTGAAAACCCGAAAGGGTGGTCCAGGAAAAAGTTAGGGAATAAAAGCGTATGACTATGTCCCGTTGGATCACTTAAGGACAACCTTTGAATTCAACTGACAAACTCGGAGTTTCTGATCAATTCAATTATCTTCGGACAAGGCCAATAGACAAGATACTCGGAGATACGAGGGCTATAGCAGAATGGAAACCCTATGGAATTATTGCACATAACTATCTTTCTTTAAAAAATTTCTTGTTTACAACGACATTCTCTTACTAGAATGTTTGTCTCCTTTGTACAAAATACTTACTCGAAGTCAATACAAAGATATCCCTTTGAATGTGTAAAAATTATTTGTCTTTACTCTTGTGTTTTGTTTGCAAAAATGTCTAATGATTCATTGATGAACATATGCATTTGAACATGATTACCGTTTACGAATAAACAAAACGAGAAAGAGACAATTACTTATGGGTCGAAAGGATAGGAAAATATCTCAAGTCCATTCAATGATTACTCCCCTGAGAGTTTTCAATAATCCCTAGTGGGACAAAAATCCCAACTACCCAGCAGGACGAAGCTTCTAGTTTATCAATCCCCGATAGAAATCGCCCAATTTCTCCAAATTCCCCAACAGGTTATTGTGAAGCCTGGAATCCGACCAGATAACAGCTAACTTTTAATTCTCTTTAGCAAAGGATAACTCCCCAGTAGAGCGGCAGACAACCGAGACTCCTGAATTCTTTTTTTCAAGCAGGAATAAACATTCTCCCTACAGAGTTTTAAATGCTCCCCAGCGGAACAAAAACTCCCAATGATTAACCTCCAGTAGAAGTCGTCAAGATTCTCAGGTTTCCCCAAGCAGACTTACGAGTAGTACATGGCATTGCCCTCACAATAGAACTTTTTCTCTCAACAAAAGTTCATCAGTACTTCAACTTCAAGATATAAAAATTCAACACATCCTCAGTGGCATTCAGAGATTTATTCTCCTTAACCAGACATCAATACAGCAAATCAGCTCACATACGCATACATTGCATCCATATATCATAAACATTAATAAACCAATACATTGCATCCTACATTTCATGCAATATGACTTGGTATTTTAGCTAACGTTTTACCCTTTTCAGGATAAGATTAACAGTTACCTTTGACAATTCAACTAACTGATACAGATCAGATACGCTCCAGACACGGAAGCCTTTCTGATACTCATTCAGACTTCACACTTCCTGATACAGTTCAGATACACTCCATACACGGAAGCCATTTTGATACTCATTCAGATTCAACTACTTGATACAGTTCAGATACGCTCCAAACACGGAAGCCATTCTGATACTCATTCAAAGACACTACCTGATACGCTCCAGACATGGAAGCCTTTCTGATACTCATTCAGACTTCACACTTCCTGATACAGTTCAGATACGCTCCAGACACGGTAGCCATTCTGATACTCATTTAGATTCAACCTCTCGATATAGTTTAGATACGCTCCAGACACGAAAGCCATTCTGATACTCATTCAAAGACACTACCCGATACAGTTCAGATACTCTCCAGACACGGAAGCCATTCTGATAATCATTCAGATTCAACTACCTGATACAGTTCAGATACGCTCCATACACGGAAGCCATTATGGTACTCATTCAAAGACACTTCTTGATACAGTCCAGATACGTACCAGACACGGATGCCTTTCTGATACTCAGTCAGATTCAACCTCCCGATACAGTTCAAATACGCTTCAGACATGGAAGCCATTCTGATACTTGTGTAGATTCAACCTTTTGATACAATACAGATACGATCTAAATACATACGCCATTCTGATTTTCAACACACAAACTACATCTCAACAAGCATTCTTGGATGGCATCTACAAGCCAGTCTCCAACAAGACTCTATCACCTGTCCAAATGGCATCTTTAAGCCTATTCCCTACACAATCAACGAGCACATCATCGAGTGCAAATTTCAGGGCACTCTAGTATTCAATCATCTTCCACTCTCAAGCCACGAACGACAAACCTGTCAATCTCGCTTTTCAAGTCTAAGAAGATTGAACAGGGGCAGCTGTTGTACCCCAAAATTTGCCCTCTCATTTTTCTCAAGAAATCACCCTGGATCCTCAGGTTTACTTCCATCCAAGCCCAAGCTTTGAATTACAAATATTTCATGAAGATCACTCACAAGGGCAAAAGGGTCATTTGCACGCTAAAAGGCAAAACTTTGACCTCTTGATCAAAATCAAATCTCAAAATCATATTTCATCAGAACATGTTGAAATAGGAAGTTTGTTCCGTCTAAGTTGAAAAGTCAAATTTACTATGGAAAAGTCAAATTTCTAAATACTTGGGATCTTTCTAAGTATTTAAGAAAAAATGACACTTCAGAACTTCTGAACCAACCTCCAGGCAGCAGCAGTCAGAAGTTGCAAACTTAGCTCAGCACATAACCTTCAGTCAGAATGTGGCTCCTCAACAGCTACGCAAACTCAGTCAGAATTTGCCAGGGTAAGAACAAAAGATTATAAAATGTGATAAGAGGTCTGAATTCTCCTTCAGAGCATGCTGGAAAGCCTGAGGATCCCTCAGAACTTGCTAAGGCAATAGGATACCAAGATCAGAACTTGGGTACTTTGTTCTAGACTACGTTGAAATTGAACTTCTGACCTAGATTTAGGTAATGATGCAAAATCCCCCATTACAGGATTTCTGATTTTGATAAATCTCATCACCATTTAATGCTCATTAATGCTCACAACCACTTTTGAGTCTTTGTCCAAAGGGTCTCTCCACGTGTAGCATAGTAATACCTTTGTACAGATTTAGGTATGGGTCCATGCGCTACTTTTCACTTATGGGTGTCACTTTTCCTTAATCCCTATGTACTAATCCAGCCTAGACTAAAAACTGTCAACTATCACAACTTTGTTGAACTTTCTTCAAGAGCAAGCCAGCATCCAGTGCATGATATTGGCGCCACTTGACATTTCAAAACCCACAAAGCTTTGCCTATAAATAGAATGACATTGGTCAATAAGAAAGGGTCCAGAAAAATTGCTGAAAAGAGGCAGAAAGTTTGAGCAAGAAAAAAAACCTTGAATCTCTGCCAAAATTCCTAGAGTTTCAAGAACTGAAAACACAACACACAAAAACCTGTTAACTTTGGATACCTTGCTTTCAAACTCCATTTGTTCTCAAAATATTTCTTGACTAAAAAACCATCCATACAGTTTCTGACCCACACGTTAGAAACTACCATAACTTCTGTATTCATACTACTATATACTTTCCATCCATCCGTTCAAAGAAGCAAAAACATCATCCCCTTCCCATCCCCAGAAGTTGGAGATTTCCACCTTACTGAGTTTTTGAAGGAGCTCTTCAGAGTATCATCAGAGTTGGGTTGGCCTCTAGTTCACAGAATTTCTCCCAGCTGCAAGGTAAGCTTCTGCTGACTCTCACCATACTACTTGAGCATTATCAGATTTACATGCTCAAAAATACAATGTAGATATCATGTTTCTGATGTTGCACGTATTCTGAGATTTAATGCGTCTTCCTGCTTAAGTAGATTTTGAATTAGTTCAGAACTTTCTTGAAGAAACTAGAACTCAGAGTTAGGATTAGCAAAGGCATACTTGCCTCTAATTTATTATTCTGATTTTTCTTATTTCTAAAACACTATGACACTTGATGTAACTGTCCTAGGCATGTCTTCTGTTTTATGGAGAAATAACCAAATTGCAGATGTTCTGACTAGCATAGAGAGAGAGAGAGAGAAATCATGTTCTGTCAATGGTCCCAACGTTTCTGGAGTTTGTTTTGTTACCAGTAACATCAGAACTTCTGAAAACTACTGTGTTCCTAGTGGGTTCAGAACCTCTGACCTGATACATTTTCACTAACAGGTTTCTGTTTTGTAGTGTGCTAGTGTCAGAACCTCTGACCTTATACATTTTCACTAACAGGTTTCTATTTTGTAGAATCTTAGGGTCAGAACCTTTGACTTCTTTCTTTCAGCAACACGCTGATTCTTTTTTTTCTTCCCCTTGTTATTTTCTTTATTTTTCTCGTTGTCACTCTCCATTTCATTAATCAGCAAACATAAAAAATATGTCATTCACATTTTATTTTATTTCTTAAAACAAAAGACAAATAATATTTTCTTAAAACAAAACAAGTTCCTTTAATATTTTCTTGTATGCATTTCAATATGGTTGTATTAGTAATTTAGGACTTTATTTTCATTTGTAATTCCCCTTCATAAATTTGTACCCCCATCCCCCTAAATATTGTAATAGCGTAGGACTTTACATTTCTACAATTTATCGCTTTCAAATGTAAATGCTAGTAAATAGGAAGTGTAGGGAAAGATAAAGATCAATCAAATAGAAAACCATAATTCAAGATAAAATCAAGCATGGAAATAACACACTTGCACAAAGGCACCCTTAGGGTAATCTCGCTTGTTGTCTTATACAAAAAAATAGCCATATTACGCATGCGAAGTATCTTGGTAAAACAAACAAAATCAAAAGATCATAGTCCCTCGATGACGCTATTCTAAGTTGCCTTACAAAATGATCTTAGTCCCTCAAAATGCTAAGATACTTTGCAACATTGCTAATCATGGTTATACGATGACCCACGCCCGCTCCATTACAACCTAAGATATGGTTGTTTACCAAATCAATGGTAAGACAACAATGTCAAAGGAATAGAAAACGCACAAGAAAGACATTTGAGTAGGTAGATTACTTCTAGTTACTTGCTCCATTTCAAAAAACAACTATCCTTGCTATTTTCAAAAACACACACATTTCCAAGACATCTTACAAACTTGAAAACATTTTCAAAAAGACAAACATCTTTGTAAACATTCTTACGAACGAGAATCATTACAAAGATTGCCTAAACGAATGGCCTCTTTTACAAAACACTTTCAAAAACCACACAAAGCATAATTTCAAAACAAAAGCAAGTGATCTAGCAAGTGACTAAGAGCCCATGGAAATCCATGGATGAAAAGGGTGATAATACCTTCCCTTTTCATAATCTACCCCCCGAACTCAAGAAAACATCTCAAAGGTCTTTCCTATGCTTTTTCACCTTTCCTTTTGGATAAAAGAAAAGTTAGTGGCGACTCTTGCTAAACTGCAACATTTGCAATAAAATGCAAAACCCTCAAGTCAGTTCTCCCACCGTATCACAGGGGGTGTATCACTGAATTTTCTAAGGGCCCAGATCTGTTGGCCCATCACTACGTGAGATCCCATGTTGCTGCATCTGGAAGGTCTATGATGGGGCTGCATGCTTGGAGGCGTTGGATCTAAGCCATTAGGATCTGATGGTGATGATGTGAGGACACATGGTGTGTGCGCTAGAGTCTGGGCACACTGAATCTACAGATAGCCTGTTAGAAAAATAAAACACTGGACATGAGATTCGAACCCAGGTCCTCTCCTTTTCAATGCCTTGCTTTCACCATCTGTGCCAACCTGTTAATCGCTTATCATACCACACACATAATATAATATACAAAACAAAAGCCCAAAATATGTTTGAGACAAAAAACCGTGTGCTGGTTCAAACCAGCCAACCAAGCTGCACCACGCCATCATCTTCTCCACCCATCTGTTGTGTTAGCTTTCATGTTTTTACGTACGGACATTGTCCTTCACTACATCACCTACAAATTTCTAAATCTACAGCACACAAGATAAATCAAGTTTAAGGCCATGGATCAACTGGGTTTGATCCCCTAAGCATGATGGTACTCATCTTTAAGCCCAATTTTGCTTACAGCTAAAAACCCTAAAAAAAAGGTCTAAACCCTAGTAATGGCAGATCGTGATATATCCATCAAAACCGGCAATTAACTATTCAAACACATTCTAAACATTCATACAAACAAGAATGCATAATCAGAACATAGTTACAACGCATATATATCCATAATCATTTTTAAATAATGAGGTACAAACCGTGATGGTATAGGTTGTGATCCTGGGAGCTTTGAAACTTGGAAACGGTGCAGCTAGGTTCAGAATGCTTTCAGGATTTGATTGCAGCACCTGCGCCTCCCTTTGGTATGGAACATTTATGCATATATAATGTATCATATTAGGTTAACAATTATGGATTGTATCTTGAAGATTGGATGGAAGGGATTTAATTTGCATCTTAGAATTATATGTTTCTAAATTTGACCAAAACTTGCTCTTTTCTATCCAATCAACTTTCACACAAATTCATGACTTATTCTTCTGATTCTAGACTCATGATATGACCAAAAAACAAATCTTTAGGATTTAAATCATCTTTTTACTATTTTATTTTATTTATTAATATTTAAATGGATGAAAATTAAAATAAATCTCATAAAAATAAAATAATGGATTTAAATGTCTTTAATAAGTCCATGGATATGTTTGAGATCCAAAACCCACACCAATTAGTTCAAAAGATCCAATTTGCTCACATTGACTTTTGCGTATTTTTTCAAAAATTGGTCAACTTTAACAATGCATATCTCTCTCATTTTTAACCCTAAGAGGGTGTTCTTTGACTTTTTAGATAGATTAGGATGTTATCTAAACAACCTTATTATTTCATTTCAATTGGATCTTCCATGTTCATGTAAGGACCTTTGACCCAAAAGGTGTTTTTGTTGACTTTTTGAAAGGTCCTATAATGTGTGAGCTTGTATCTTTTAACTGGGGAATTTCTTGAACTTGGGGATAAAGAGAAGTTGTAGGGAACTGGATTCTCTTCAAAATGAGCTTTGGTGGAAAAATTTCTGATAAAGTATGAGAAACTTATGCTTGGTCAAAGTTTGGTTGACTTTTCCTATGGAAATCCTAATTTGCCATTTTTGACTCTTGATGAGTTAGGGGAATTTCTTGAGGAATCATGATAAATCCTTGATATTTTGCGGATAGCAAGAGACGCCACCGACTTCTCTTTTTTCCAATAAGGAAAGGGTGAAAAGAACAAGAAATACCTTCGAGATATTTTGAGTTCGGGGGGTAGGATTTGAAAAGGGAAGGTGTTAACACCCTTTTTATCTGTAATTATCTACGGGATCTTAATAACTAGCTCACTTTTTTTAAAATGCTTTGTGTGTACGTGTATTTTGAAAATATTTTGAAAAATGCCTAAGTACGACAACTTTGTAATGATTCTTGTATCAGTTAAGAATGCGTACAAAGTGCTGTTTTTGGAAAATATTTCAGAAAAGTTCTTGTGAAAAAGATGTTTTAAAAAGTGTGAGCAAGCGATTAACAATATTTTACCCTTACTCATGGTCTTTTGAATTATTTTCCTCCTCCTTTAGATAGTGCTACCCTAAACTTAGTTAGTAGGAAGCCCTATCTATTGGATGTGAAGGGACGGGCGTGGGTCATCGTACAGTCATAAAGGAAACTCGTAGGGGCGCTTTAGCAATTTATAGTAAGGGACTAAGACTGTTTACCGAAGGCAGTATCAAAGGGTCATCAAGGGACTACGATCTTTTGATTCGAGGGAAAATGCTAAAGCGTCCCCACGTTCGAGGGACATGACTATTTTTGAGGCAACGAGTGAGGTTACCTTAGAGGTGTGTGTGTGGAAAGTGATTTAAATCGGTTTATTTATCTTGTATTTAGGTTTAGCTACAATTGTTTTTATGTCTTTCCATACAAACCTATTAAGATAAACAGTTATAAGAAAAGCGGTAAATACAGAAAGTAAAGGTAGAAATTAAAGGGTCCTACGCTATTACAAAGCTTCGGGAGTAGGGGTACAAAAATAGTAAAAATGGAGGAAATAGAAAGTAAACCCCAATTTAAACTATTACAAACCGTAACAGTTACATGATTGGAAAAATAACACTAAAATAATAAAACACGCGAAGATTGCAAGATAAAGGGAAAAAGAAAAATGTTTTATGATTTTGATGGAAAAACTAATTTGATGATTAACCTAAAACCTAGTTAATTTTAATTAATAATGAAAAAAAGTTAGTTAATTAAATTAATCAAAACCATAAAATCTAAGTTGATTTTAATTTAATTAAGAAAACCTAAAAATCAAATTAGGGTTGATTAAATTAAAAACTTAAAATTAAATTAGGGTTTGTTAAGAAAAACCAAGGGTTTGTGAAAATATGTTAGGTTTTATGAAAAAAGGGAGAAAAGGTGTTAAAAGATAACCAAGCGGTAGGGGTGGGTGTTGAACCCACGCCCTCAACACTTTCTAGTAACACAGTCACCACCAGGCCAAGTGCACCTTGGTGATGGATAAGAGGCTCAGTGCGTTATGTGATCAACCTGCAAAACATGGAAACATTAATAAATAAGTGGCAAAAGATTGGATCGAACCCAAACCCTTTGACACAAGTGACTTAAACGCGTACGCTTCTACCGTTGGGGAGGCTGTACATCCATTAGTTTAAATGAAACAAATAGAATAAATATAAAACATGATTTTATTTTCCGGAGAGGCGCCAAAGCCCTAGCTCCGGTCGTCTTCTCCTATTGCATTTTTCTTCCAAACTTGCAAAATACACAGAATTAGCAACCCAAAAACATCCTACCCCCCTAAATCGAGGGTTGCGAGTTTGATGGGGTAATTATTTTGGTCTAAAACTCAATGGTTTTTGAGTTATGAAGCGAACAAGGAAGATAAGAGCAAATTTGGTATTCTATGTTTTAGCATGCATGGGGCTTCCACGACGGTCCAAACCTGTACTAATGAAACTCAGGAGAACGTTAGTAGAGTTAGATTCAATCAAAACAGTATGAAAATAAAATTATGAATGCATGAGATGATGATAATGTGGCGTGGCATGCAGGGGTATTTCAAGCTCTCTAGATCTTTTCAATTGATCTGTTCTTACCCTCTAGCCTTCCTAGGAGTGAATAAAATGATTAGCTTGTGGTGAACGACAATGTAAGTATGGTTTGAAGTTTTTTAGGGTTCTTTGAAATTTTTAGATTTTGACAACATTGAAGCAAGGGTTTTTTTCCGTGTCTTGTTTGTATGAAAAGAATGAGATTATATAATGGAAATTAGTGCAAAGATTTGTGGACTTGGGCCTTGTGTAAGAAGATATGATTTTATCTTATTTATTTTGCATTATTAATGAATAAATAAAAAAATAATTAAAATAATTAAAATAAAAATGGGTCAAGGGATGTATGAATGAATTTTGAGGTGTTTAAGGAGTATAGAGCACATTTAGAGTTTTAAACAATGGCCCAATAGTCCAAAACATCAAGCTTGCTCAATTTGAACTTCATGGTATTAGTTGATAATATTGCTTGAATAGGCTTAAATATTCCATTCAAAGAGGTGACAAAGAGTCGTCGAAGATGGGCTTATAGATTCCATCCAAAGTAATTATTGATAGAAGTATCAGAAGGAGTCTACGCTTGACTTCATCTGAAGAATGATTTCCAGAATGAACCTCTCGGGAAGGTGTTTGAGTAGGTGTTTGTCAGATTTAGTCTATGGGGAAATAAACCCTGTTGGGGAAATAAACCCTATTTGAGAAACACTCTACTGAGGAAATAAACATGCTGGTGGAATATATTTTGCGGTGTAAATGAACCATGTTGGGGAAGAGAATTTTGTAGGTGTTTTTACAATGTTGGAGAAATAAACTCAGTCGAGGAAGAGAATTCCTATCAACTGTGTTGATGTCATAATCTCTGACTAGGATTAGGATTCTGTAGGTTGGCGATATCATCGGGGAAAAGATCATACTCCTTTGTATGCTAGGGGGATCTACTGGTGAGTATGATTAGGGTATTTCAGACCCGCGGGGAATGTGTCGAGTTTGTGAAGCTGACTCTGCAGTGGATAATCTTATGGAAACTTCTCTTTGGGGATTCGTGGATGACTTTAATGTCATCCCGTCTCCTGGAGTCTTGAGTAAATACTTATTCCTGTTTTTATGCATATATTTGTTAACAGTAATCATATTCATATGCATATGTTCATTCAATTTAGTCATTGGACATTTTTGTAAACAAAACAAAAAAAGTAAAAATTTGAATTTGAAATTGTGTTTATATTGATAGTTTTCCTATAAACCGGAGATTGTTGTACAAAGAGACAGAAATCCTAGTAAGAGGAAATCGTTGTGAAATGAAAAGAGTACAAAGTAAAAAAAAACATATAGCTATGTGTAAATTATCTCGTCGGGTTTAAACGCTGCTATATCCCCTATATCTTTGAGCATCACATCCCTTGCTGTCGGAAGAAGTTGATTGAATTGATCGGCACCATTCGAACTTGACGTTAGTAATAAAGTTGTCTGTAAGTGATCCAACGGGACATAATCGTACGCTTTAATCCCTAATTTTTTCCTGGACCGTCCTTTCGGGTTTTCAGCCCACCGGGATACCCTTTTTTGCCCAATCCGCCTTTTCAGGTTTTTGATTTGCGTGGTATACAACCTTTTATATATATCCCTGATTTTTTCTCGAACCCTTTTGGTTAGCTGGGATTCCCTTATTTTTGCCTAGGCCAGTTAACCCAGCGGGTCGTTTTTTATGCGTACTATCTTTTAACTATATATGCAATCATAGGGTGTGGAAGATATTCACCGTCCATGGTGGTAAGTATCATTGCACCACCCGAAAATATATTCTTGATTACAAATGGCCCTTCGTAGGTGGGAGTCCATTTTCCCCTGGGGTCACCTTGTCGTAGGATGACGCGCTTTATTACCAACTCACCAGCCTGATATACCCGATGCTTGATTTTCTTATTGAATGCTTTAATCATACACTTTTGATACATTTGACCATGAAAAACCATAGCAAGACTCTTCTCGTCAATCAAATTCAATTAGTCCAGCCTAGTCTGAATCCATTCTTCTTCGTCTAAGTATGCATCTTTCATAATTCTCAGAGAAGGAATCTGAACTTCGACAGGTAGGACAACCTCCACACTGTAGACCAGAGAGAATGGGGTTTCCCCAGTTGATGTTCGTTCCGAGGTATGATAGAAATGAAGAGAAAATGGAAACATCTCATGCCAATTTGTACACTTCATTGTCATCTTCTGTATAATCTTCTTGATGTTCATGTTGGCGGCTTCTACTGTGCCATTCATCTTCGGTCGATATGGAGAAGAATTACGGTGCTTGATCTTGAACTGCATGCAGAGTTCTGTGATCATAGTTTTATTGATATTGGTAGAATTGTCTATGATAATCCTTTCGGGGATGCCATATCGATAGATAAGATTATGCTTAATGAACCGGGAGACCACATTCTTAGTAATAGAGGAAAATAAGGCTTCTTCAACCCATTTGGTGAAATAATCAATGGCGACGAGGATGAAGCAATTTCCGTTGGACGCAGTAGGCTTGATTTCTCCAATCATATCAATGCCATGCATTACAAATGATCAAGGTGCAGTCAAGACATTCATAGGTACTAGAGGCACATGTACTTTGTCAGCATAAATCTCAAACTTTTGACAAGTTCTTGAGTGGTGATGGCAATCAATTTACATAGTCGACCAATAGTAACCCGCTCTCAAGATCTTCTTAGCCATAGTATGCCCACTGGAGTGAGTACCAAAGATACCTTCGTGCATATATTACATAATCTTCTCAGCCTCTTTCTTGTCCAGACAATGAAGTAGAGTCGAATCATGATTGCGTTTGTATAGTACCCCGTTACTCAGGAAGAACTTGGTTGAGAACCTCCAGTGGAATTTCCTATCATTTATTGATTCCTCCTTGAGGTGCTCTTGAGCCTCAAGATATCTTTTCACTTCATGAAACCAAGGCTTCTTTTCTACTCTGTCACTGTCAACTTCATAGCAATATGCAGGTTCATCTAGCCTCTCAATGGTAATTCGAGGAGCCTTGTTGTCCCATCTGACTTTGAGTAAAATGAGAGGGAAAATTTTTGGGTACAACAATATGCATAATTGCATTCTTTTTCATTTTGTGATGAATTTTGATGTTTGGATCATTTGATTTGGTTGTTAGTCGTATGAGAAATTTGGATCTGAAAACTGTTTGTTGAATTGTTCAACTCAAAATCATGTGCATACATCAATATTCGTGTATCATTTTCTCTATGATCCATGCATCTTTTGATGAATTTTTAGATTCTATCGTGTTCTACTCATTCAAATATTGATGTTTGATGTTTATACTTTATGTTTTCTTGGAGAAATAAGAAAGTGATGCGCTCTTGAACTTTGCTTATCAAATTGGAATTAGTTAGGGCTTAAGGTTGCAGGACAAGGACGATTACGTGTCCTCATTTAATTTAACATGATGTAAACTTCTTTTACATCTCCTTCTGTTAATAACATGTGTAATAGATTCTCAATATATTTGAATTTTCTTTGTTTTCTTAAATTTTGTTTTAATATTTTTCTTAATTCAAAAATCAACACAAAAATATTCTAAACCTACTTTCAATATATTTTCATATTCTGATTTTTATTTCATAGTTTTATCATTTTTTCATGATTAAATAAATTCAAGTAAACTAATTAGGGTTTTAATCATCCTATATGTTTTAGAATTTTATTTTCCTATTTCTACTAAATCATCAAAAATCCATTAAAAAATGTTTTTGAGCTTCCCACTCAGTCTTCTTATTGAAAATAATTTTTGTCCAATTTTTCAAAATTCGTGGGATGCCAATTAAATCAATTGGTTGGTTATATCACTTTTTCTTTATCTTTTTTGATATGTTGTGTAAATAATTTTTGTTTAATTCTTTCTTTTGATATAAAATTCAAGAAAAATATACTCAGTGACCCTTGGGTATTAAACTAATTTTTTTTTAATTTTTAATTTGGATTACATGTCAGTTTGCTTATTTTTAAAAATTCTAAGAAATTAATTGATGTTTTTGATGTCTTTTCTTACTTAAGCATAAATTAACAATTAATTCTCTAATTTCCCTCATTTCTAAAAATTAAATAAAATATGTTCAAAGTTCCTGGATGAGTCAAGATCATCTAAACCCTTTTTTCCTTCTGATTTTAAAGTATGATCTTCCATTTTATTCAAAATATTTTGTAAAGCATGCCTAGTTTTAGTCTTTGACTAACTAGTTTTGAAGTTTGAGTTTCAAAAACATATTTCCTTTTCTTTTCAGGAACTTTTGACTATGCCTATGACTTTTAGAAGACTTTAGGGGATTAGGATTAAATGTACATATTTTTACCAGTCATTTTCCTTTTTTTTAACCTAATTTTGACTTAGGAGTATACTTAGGGTTTTGCCTTTGATCAAAGTTTGTGTTTGAGAACTTTTGTGCATAATTTTTGTTTAACTTTTGGTATGCCATATGCTACTGACTTGGGAGTTATATTGGGAAAAATTCCTCTACCTCATTTGATCTTGGGTGTTGATAGGTTGAAAAATCAAATCCACCAAAATGGATGAATGATGTTGATGATATTTGAAACCCTAATTTCATATAATGCATCCCCTCCCTGTTCATCTTATCCCTTTCTTACTTGTGCTACATGTTGCTGGAGAATAATCTACATATCATTTCTCTAAACATATGGTATATATATTGCTATTGACCTACCTTAAAATAGGTTCATTTTCTATATAAGTCCACTTAAAATTGCTTAACATGGAGCTAAATTTTGTCCTGATTCGAGAAATGATCATTCGTGGCCCAAACCTATGTTTACAAGCCCAAGTATGTTTAATTTGAAACCTTTGATCCAATAACCTTGAGGTTCATGGTTAGGAGGCTTTGATCTTATCAATCCTCTAATGAACCTCCATAAACTTTTGTCTACGTGGATCATTTAAACATTGTTGATCATATGTTGTCCCTTCTAGAACTTGAAATTAATGATATACTTGACAAAAAGCAAATTAGACTTGTTGTTGAGAAGCTTTGATTTTATCAATCTTTTAATGAATTTTCAAATGCAAGGTTCAATATGGTCATTCAACTAACCTCTAACTTCTAATTCACTAACAATTGACTATTACTTTATGCTTTTATTTTATGCCTTTACTTTTATGCTACATTTACCTTAACATTTACATTTTATGCTATTTTCCATATTTGCTCACTTGGGCACTTATCTTTATGTCATTTTTATTTTGCTCACTTGAGCTTTCATTTTCTTTTTGAAGACACTTAATAATCAACTTGAATAAATTAAAGCATTAAGGTTACATGGACTATTTGGTTACTATCCTTGGCATCATGGAGATTGTGGATCTCTCGGACTTAGGATTAGAAGCCTTGACTCTTTAGGACTATGTGATTATGTTGTTATTTTGTCTGGAGTTCTTGGGCTTTACCCTAAGACATTGGGTTGATTTTCTTTTTGTGTGGGTTGTTTTGATTATGTGCTTTGTCCAGGATTAGGAATTTCTCTGTATACAACTTTTACTCTGCCCAATTTTTTAGAAGACTTAATTCATCATAATTTTGGTACTCTTAAGAGGTTTAGTATCTTTGCTTGCTTTGTATCAATCCAAAGGTTTAGAATTCTACATTGACTCTTTATGTAAAGTGTTGGCTTCTTGTTGGTTAGACGGTTCTTTTCCCTAGCTTTTACCTTATGATTTAGGATAGTCCCTTCATCTCCTCCCATCTTCTTTAATTTCAAAAATCTTCTCCCTCCTTTTCAAAACTCTTCTAGTTTTCTAACTTGAACCGCTTTCATAATAAATATCGAATTAGGTCCATACATTTTCAAAAATATTTCCTTAATCAAACTTTAACCAACTTAATCATAGTTTGTTATTTTTTGTGAGAAGACTAAAAGTCAACTAATCTCAATCAAACAAATTTTGTTACTTTGGCTTTTTTACGTTAAATTTTCTCAAAATATTAGACTCTTGTCAATCCTTGTAGTTATGCGAGCTATTATACTTATGTGATATGTAATAAAGTGAAATATTTTCCACTTGGGTGTCGAGTGAGGCTTTATTGATTTTAAAATCCAAGCTATATCCTCCACTTTGAGATGATGCAAATTCTCCTTTCTCATAATCGTGGGTAGTAAGTAAGCTCTTCCACTCGGATATGACGATGATGTCTCGTCTCTTAAAATTATCCAACACACTTGTGTTTTAAAATTTTTAAAGGTGAACTACGAGTACCCTGATCCCCTATTGCACAGAAGATGGTACGTAGGTGCTAAAGGTTTGCAACCGCGGAAGGTGAAAAAAGGGTAAAAAGTTCTTCTTTTCTCATCTCCACCATCTATTTTTATACTACATTTGTATCCAAATACACAACATTTCAAAGAGGTTCCTGCGGAGTATCGTAGATGTTTAGGGTGCTAATACCTTCCATTTGCATAACCAACCCCCGTACCTAGATTCTCTACCCCTCTTTTTCGGTTATTCACTCTTTTCCAATTTCCTTTGGAAACAATAAAGCGGGGAGGTAATTTTTATTTTATCTTTGCGAATTAAGTCAATTCAATGGCTTGTTCTCAATATTTCTACGGCTACAGAAAAATGGTAACTTCACTGGGGAAACATCAACCAAATGTTGGTCCATCTCTAAGTGGGTTGAGCCTATCTTTGTTTATATTTGTGTATGTGCTATTATTTGTTATATATTATATGTTGTATATGTTTGTCTGGATTTTTATGGTTTTCAGAATGCTTGGTAATTTCTCATAAGTCCTCTACCCAGAATTGGGCAAACTTAAGATAGGACGGGCAATATAGTCATGTTAACTTTGATGGAGTAATCCCAAAAAAAGAGAAATGAGATCCCCCACTCAGTGGAGGCCCCTTTGACTGTAGTATCATTTACCGAGTAATCAGGAAGACATGCTGCTTTCGACCTGGGAGCCTGTTGAAGCTGAAGATTGTAGAACCCTTAACCCATCTTGGCCTTTTAGTTGTAGTGCAGAAACTATTACAGAATAATACGGAAATGGTTGTCATGTAGTGCTACACTCAAACGAGTTTTTCCTGAGAATATTACTAATTACTGAGTTAATCGGGACATTGTTAATATCTGAAGGAAGGATGTAGACTCTAGGATCCTTTTAGAACCTTGTTCGGTAGTGTGATCGGTGGATCTGGAACTGACTGTTTAACGCTGGTTCGCGAAATGTCGCGGTAAGCAAGAGTCGCCACCGTCTTTTATTTTCTCCAAATGGAAAGGACAAAAGCACAGAAAAATTCCTTATAGAGATTGCTCTCGGTTCGGGAGGTAGATTATAGAAAGGGAAGGTGTTAGCACCCTTTCTATCCATGGTTATCCATGGGCTCTTAGATACTTGCTCATTTGTGTTTTCAAAATGGTTTGTTTGCTTTTCAACTGTGGGTTTTAAAAATTTTCTTTGAAAATTCCAGTTCGACTCTTGTATCGGTCCTCAAGAGTGTTTGAAAAATTGCTTTCGAAAGCTTTTTGAAAAGGTGTCGGTGTGAAAAGTATTTTTGATTTGTTTTTGATTCGGGTCAATTCGAAGGTTCGGGACATGGTGATCACCGGAGCAATGGGAAGATACCTTAGAAGCTACCCTCATGCCAGGTTCCCGGATCATGAGGACATACTAAAACATCCTCTACTCAACGACCACCTTTCGAGGGGCAAGGCAACAGTGAGGCGTACCCTAGGGGTGGTGTGTGATTTGTGTGTCGTTTTCTGATATTTTTGTCTTGTTCATGTATGGGTGATCTACGCGTTGCTTTTATTTTGACATTCATTCTTGCATGCAAATTTATTAACAGTTAAAAAGATGCGGAAATTAAAAGTTCCTACGCTATTAAAAAGGCGCGGGTCCACATCGCCAAATTAAATCCATGACCCGATTTAAAAATAAAATAAAGATGCAAGAAATATAAATGTTTAATTTACACGGCTTTGGGAGAATTACATGAATATTATAGGAAAGGGAATAAATGCGCGAAGCGAACTAATAATTGAAAGCGAGGGCGTTGGATCCTTTTTAATGAAATTAAATTATGATTAACAAATTAATTAAAAAATAAAAAGAAAAGATTTTTGGAGTTTTTTGTATTTATGGATTTTTAATGAGAAGATTATGGAAATTAAAACCTAATTCTAGTTATTTTTAATTTATTAAGAAAAGCATTAAAATTTAATCTAAAATTAACCTAATTAATTAATACAATTTTATTTACAAAAATAAATAATTAATTATTAATAATGAGAAAAGAAAAGGATAAAAGTAATAAAACCCTAATTCTACAATTTTTAAGTTTATTAAAAAAAATATTAACATTAATCCTAGAATTTAAAACTAAATTAATTAATGAGATTTATTTACAAAAATAACATTTAAATAAAATATTTTTTTTATTTTATCTTTCTGATTTTTTTCTATTATTTTTATGTTTTATGAAAATATTAATTTAAAGTTTTAAGAGGAAATAATTAAATTAAACAAATAATAAAAAAAGATAGAAAAAGAAAATAAACACAAACCCTAGGGGGTGTTGACCCCAAGTGGGAGGTATCATCCAGCATTTTTGGCCCATTGAGTTCCTGGCCTCGTTGACTTCTGGTAATCATGTGTATAGGCATTGACTGAACAATTCCATAGGCTTTAGATCTGGACCATTGGACTGATGCCATGGGACGTGTGGCATGGCAGATCATGAGGCTGCATGGTATACCTCAGGGAACGAGCTACATAGAAACACACTTAGAAGAAAAATATGGAAATAAGAAGGGGGACCTGGGGTTCGAACCCAGGTCCCAAAGCTTGCCAGCATGACATTCCACCAACTGTGCTGCGTTGTTACTTTGTATATGGAATAGAAGATAAATAATATAAAAGAAAATTGGTTAGTGGCATGGAAACAAAAAAAGACGCGCGCTGAATTCAAATTGCCCAATCATATCACACCACATAATCTTCTTCTCCACTCGTTTGCACTTTTACCTGAAAAAACAAGCTAAATAGCGGGGGTTTTAAACCCCCACAATCTGAGATGCAGAAAAATAGCGAATAGGAATTAACAAAACATAAAAAGGGCGCGATGGATGTTCTAGATCCCTTGGAACGTCACGAATTCAATGGTGCAAGTCTCGTGTTCTAATTTTACCATAAGCCAAAGTCCCCAATTCAGGGTTTCTGAAACCCTAGGCATCGTTCATGGCAACTCTTCATATATGCAATTATTCTTCAATTAAATCATACTACTAGCTTCAGAATCAACACATTAGTATAAATCAACAATAAAAATGCATGGATATGGCGTGTAGATTTGAATACGATTAAAGAAAAAATCAGGTACATGGTAACTGCGTTCTACCGTTTCTTTGCGTTAGAGATGATGGTTTTGATCCAGAAACCTTCCTTGAAGCCTCAGGAATGCAATGGAATCAATGTTTTGCCTTGAAACTCCTTGAAATCGTGTTTTCAGTTTTGGAATTTTCTTGAAAAAGTGCAAAGTTGTTTATGGCTTTTGGGCGCAGCTTAGAGGTTCTTGGCTTTAGGTCTAGCTTCTGGCTTATGTATGGAATGAATTAGGGTTGAGTTTTCAATCAAAAGATCTTTGCATTGATGAGAACAATATTTGATTTTCATGGCATATTTTTCAAATCTTTTTCCACATGTTTTTGATTCCAATCATGGCAAAACCTTCCAATTTCGATTATGCATGAATCTTGAGCCTTTAAGGAGAGTTTATTCTGCACAAAAAGATTTAAAAACTTTGGTTTAGTATTTTTCCATATTTTATTTAATTTAAATGAATTAATTGTAATTAAAAATTCAAATAAATAAATAAAATGATGAAATAAATCCCCTTTGGGCCAAATGGTCGTGCATATGCTTTGGATGATGAATCTTGGAAGAAAATGTGGCCCATTAGCAATTTTAAGGCATTTGAAGCAAAGTTGACTTTTCAAAACACCCAAAACTTGCCCAACTTCCACAAGGCATATCTTGCTCAAATTTTAAGCTTTGATCATGTTCTTGGACATTTTGGAAAGGTATTGAAGTCCTCTAACCAATGCCTTTGGTCGCATGTCATTTTGATTTACCAATCTCAAGTTATGGCCTTTTACTTAAAGTCCTTTTTTGTTGACTTTTGAAAATGACCAATAATGTTGAAATTGATAACTTTTTGTGAGAGCATTTATTGGACTTGAAGTGTGAAGAGGAGTTGTAGGAAATGTCTTTATCTTCAAAATGAGCTTTGGATGGAATTTTTCTGATAATCCATGTGGAAGTTATGCCTTGGTCAAGTTACAGTTGACTTTTTTAACTGTCCAAATATGGAAACTTTTGCATCTTGGGACTTTTTGAGCCATGCCTTGAGAATCATGATCAAGAATTGATCAAATGATGTTTGTGGCTTAAAAATGAGATGTTGACCAAAAATTTGGGCTTTTGACTGTCAAATGACCATTTTGCCCCTGCAGTTGACTGTAAGGCAATTAGGGTTTTTGACTGTGCAATTTTGTGCTGTAAGTCTTGAAACTTGACATGAGGATACTTGACAATGTTTATAAGCATGTGGGACTTGATTGGACCCTTGGAAACTTCATTTTCTTTGTCAGAACCAAAACCCTAGTTTTTGATTGTTAGGAGGCCCTTGAACTGTGCAACCCTTGGGGAATTTTGAAGCATGCTCTTTGCAAATCTTGAAGAATATGGGAGGGTAAATTTTGGGGTACAAAAGTTGCCCCTGTTCAATCTTCTTAGACCTGAGGATGCAGATTGGCTGACGTGCCTTTCGTAATCCGAAGGTGGAAGATGATTGAACACTAGAGTGCCCAGAAATTTGTGCTAACATAGTAGCAGTGTGATGGTGGGAATGGGCTTATAGATGCCATTTGGAGATTGATGGATAGGATGATGGGCTTATAGATTCCATGCTAAGAGATGATGGATAGGTGGATGGGCTTATCGATGCCATCTGGACGTCGATCGCGTAAGAGATTCTTTAGCGAGAACTTGCGTACCTGTAAAAGAAAAATGAGTACCTGGCATGTTACAGGAGCTGGTCTTCAAACTCTTTGTATAGATGTGTCCTGACTGGTTACAGGAGCTGGATCTGGAGCTTCAAAAGGTGATGAATGAACCAGGGATGGTTACTACCTCAACAGGAACGGTGAGAGAACCTTGAACGATTACTACCTCAACAGGAACGCTGAGAGAACCTTGGACGATTACTACCTCAACAGGAACGCTGAGAGAACCTCAGACGATTACTACCTCAACAGGAACGCTGAGAGAACCTTGGGCGATTACTACCTCAACAGTAACGCTGAGAGAATCTTGGACGACTTCAACCTCAACAGTAACGCTGAGAGAATCTGGGGACGAATTCAACCTCAACAGTAACGCTGAGAGAATCTTGGATGTCTTCTACTGAGTCTTCATCAGGAAAATCTTTTAGGGATCTATTTAACTAGACTAGAGAAGGCCTTTGATTGGATAAGAAACAGGAAAATCTTAGGGTCGACTTAACTGAACCAAGCAAGGTCTTGGAATCTTCAACTGGATAAGAAACAGGGAGATCTTAGGGTCGATCTGACTGAACCAAAGAAGGCCTTTGACTGGATAAGAAACAGAAAAATCTTAGGGGCGATTTAACTGAACCGGTCTAGGTCTTGAAATCTTCAACTGGATAAGAAACAGGGAGATCTTAGGGTCGATCTGACTGAACCAGAGAAGGCCTTTGACTGGGTAAGAAACAGAAAAATCTTAGGGTCGATTTAACTGAACCAGTCTAGGTCTTGAAATCTTCAACTGGGTAAGAAACAGGGAGATCTTAGGGTCGATCTGACTGAACAGGAGAAGACCTTTGACTGTAGTTGAGAACTTTAACTGAATCTTTTCCTGAAAGGTGAAGGTCAGTCATATACAATGCATGATATGGATCAAGCACTGATGTTCTCAACATAAATGAGATTGTAAGATATGATGCGTATATGCATGCTATAATGTATGGAAATGTGATGTTTATGTATGTTTTTGTCTAGGAAAATAAATCCTTGACGGGTGCCGGGAAGTTGACTCTTGGGCTGATGTTTGAAGAAAGAATATTTGCTTCCGCTGGGGATGATAGTTGCAAGAATACCCGTAGGAAAAGATAACTCCGTTGGGGATAACCTTGGCGAATGGATTACTTTGCGGGGAGAAAAGTACTCTAACGATCTTGCTGGGAAGCAATACTCTGTGGGGAGAGAGATACTTTGCTGAAATGTTGATGGTAACTTCGCTGGGGATACCATTGTTGTGTTGGAAGTGTTAATAGACTTCGCTGGGGATAAGAAGACTTCACCGAGGACGACCTTTCCGTAGCTTTTGGCTGAGGATAACCCAGTTATACCCTGGTAGGGAAATAACTCTTTGAATAAAGCCGGGAGACGCATTCGTGCTCTGCGAGGATAAGCTTCCAGAATCTACTGGGGATAAGCTTACTGCTTGGGGAGATGGATTCTAACTTTCCTGCGGGAGCTGGATTGGACTCTCTTGGGGAAGTTTTGAACTGTATCGGGGAAGTGACTCCAATGAATGTTTGATATACCGCCGGGGAACAATCTTTAGGCTAAGACTGCCGGGGATGTTTGTTAAGAATGCATGTATACTGGGGAATGTTGAGATCTGCTGGAGGATACCCAATTTTCTTAAGGTTGACTGTAACTTTGCTTGGGGTGAGTATGCTGTCTTGCTGACTCACTCTCTGGGGAATTAAGATATACTGGTTATGTTCTTCAGCTGAACTCACCTTGATACCTTGGAGGACAGAACAATTAGATTGCTTAGACAACTCTTTATTGCCCCTGTTTCTAATGTTACCTGTAATTAATCCTTTGTTTCGTATGCAAATATTCATGAGTTAGCAAATTATTGTCAATGCATATATCACAAATTGAACCTTGGACGTTCTTCGCAAAACAAAACAGAAAAGGAAAAACAATTGGTAATTTTAACTGAAAAGTATGTTTGTATTGATTTTTTGAACTTGCCTGTAAATAGGCGTTTTATGTACAAGAGGCTGACGTCCTAGTAAGAGAACGCCGCCGAACAAAAGAGTTTATACAATTTTGTACAAGAAAAAATAAAACAGCTGTGTGAAATGAATGATCCCACTGGGTTTCAATTCTGCTATCGCCCTTATATCTCTGAGCGTCTCATCACTTGATGACCTTAGTTGAAGATGAAGCTGACTGATTGATGCCGTCTGAACTTGATGTAGATACCGGATTCTGCATGCAAGGTGATTCAATGAGACATAGTATTACGCTTTAATCCCTAACTTTTGCTTGGACTGCCCTTTTGGGTTTTCAGTCCACCGGGATACCCATTTTTTCCCAAGCTGCCTTTTCAGGTTTTCGACTTGCCGGGTGTACAGATTTTTTTCATTTCATCCCTTCATTTTGCCCGAACCCTTTTGGTTTGTCGGGAAGCCCTAATTTTTGCCTAGGCATGTCAACCTAGCGGGTCTTTATTATGCGTAGTATCTTTTTACTATGTCTGCATTGGCGGGGTGAGGAAGGTCGTCACCATCCATGTTGGTTAGAATCATGGCTCCTCCTGAGAACACATGTTTAACCACAAATGGCCCTTCGTACGTAGGGGTCCATTTTCCCCTTGGATCCCTCTGAAGAAGGATAATTCGCTTGATTACCAGATCCCCAACTTGATACCCTTGTGGTCGGACCTTCTTGTTAAATGCCCTGATCATCCGTTTCTGATACGTCTGACCGTGACAGATAGCAGCAAGTATTTTTCATCAATAAGGTTTAGCTGATCAAGTCGTGTCTGGATCCAATCATCTTCGTTCAGATTTGCATCCTTCATTATCCGGAGAGAGGGTATTTGCACTTTGATCGGTAAGACTGCCTCCATACCATAGACCAAGGAGAAAGGAGTTGCCCCGGTTGACGTCCTGGCTGAGGTACAGTACCCATGTAGAGCAAACGGTAACATCTCGTGCCAATCTTTATATGTCACTGTCATCTTCTGCACGATTTTCTTAATATTTTTATTTGCTGCTTCTACAGCCCCATTCATCTTCGGTCTGTAAGGAGAAGAGTTGTGGTGCTGTATCTTAAACTGCTCGCAGAGCTCAGTGATCATATTGTTATTAAGATTGGTACCGTTGTCTGTAATAATTCTTTCTGGGACGTCGTATCGACATATCAGGTTATGCCGAATGAACCGTGCCACAACAGTCTTGGTTACCGTAGCGTAGGAAGCTGCTTCGACCCACTTCGTGAAGTAATCAATCGCTACCAGGATGAAGCGATGCCCGTTAGACGCTGTAGGTTTAATCTCACCGATCATATCTATGCCCAAATCGCAAACGGCCAAGGCGCAGTCAGAACATTTAGAGGAACTAGAGGAACGTGCACCTTGTCTGCATAAATCTGGCATTTGTGACATGTCCGAGAGTGTTGGTAGCAGTCAGCTTCCATTGTGGACCAGAAATACCCTGCCCGAAGGATTTTCTTTGCCATAGTGTGTCCACTGGAATGTGTTCCGAAAGTCCCCTCATGTAACTCTTCCATGATCCTTTCTGCTTCATTCTTATCCACACAACGCAGTAAGGTCGAATCATGATTTCGCTTATACAGGATGCCGTTGCTAAGGAAGAACTTCGCTGCGAACCTTCTTAGAAACTTTTTATCATTGACAGACGCACCTTCAGGGTATTCCTGAGCTTCCAGATATCTCTTCACCTCATGGTACCAAGGCTTCTCAGTTACCAACCCAGTCTCGAGATCACAACAGTATGCCGGTTCGTCCAGTTTCCAGATGATGATCCGGGGAGCCTCATTGTCCCATTTGACCTTGAACATAGAAGACATCGTAGCTAACGCGTCCGCCAGCTGATTCTCCTCTCTCGGGAAGTGTTCAAAGGTTATCTCTGTGAAGTGGGGGATCAATGTCAACACACATTCTCTGTAAGGAATAAGATTCGGATGTTTCGTATCCCACTCTCCTTTGATCTGATTGATCACGAGAGCGGAATCTCCGAAGACACTCAGATACTTGATCCTTAGGTCGATCGCAGCTTGAAGACCCATGATGCACGCCTCATACTACGCCATGTTGTTGGTACAGTTGAAACATAGCCGGGCAGTGAGTGGAGTATGAGTGCCTTGAGGTGATATGATTATAGCGCCGATGCCGTTACCCAAAGCATTGGAGGCTCCGTCAAAGTGCATAGACCATCGGGATCCTTCCTCAGGTCCTTCATCCGTTCCAGGTACTTCACAATCAGTCACAATCATGATGCTCTCATCTAGAAACTCGAAGTTCATTGACTGATAGTCGTCTACTGCCTGATGTGCCAAGTGGTCTGCCAATACACTTCCCTTGATGGCTTTCTGGGTCGTGTACTGAATGTCATATTCTGTCAAGATCATTTGCCATCTTGCTATTCTCCCAGACAGAGCAGGCTTTTCAAATATGTACTTTATCGGATCCATCTTTGAGATCAACAAGGTAGTGTGAGTCAGCATATACTGTCTCAGCCGGCGAGCAGCCCATGCCAAAGCACAACAAGTTTTCTCAAGCAGTGAGTATCGGGTCTCACAGTCGGTAAACTTTTTGCTAAGGTAATAAATGGCGTGCTCTTTTCGGCCAGACTCGTCATGCTGCCCCAACACACACCCCATTGAGTTGTCAAGTACTGTCAGGTATAATATCAGAGGTCTCCCTTCAACCGGTGGCATAAGGACGGGTGGTTCTTGGAGATACTCCTTGATTCTGTCAAATGCAGCCTGACATTCATCATTCCACCGTACTACCTGATCTTTCTTCAGCAGCTTGAAGATTGGTTCACAGGTGGCATTCAGGTGCGAGATGAATCGAGCAATGTAATTCAGGCGTCCTAAAAGGCCTCTGACCTATTTCTCTGTCCTAGGAACCGGCATCTCTTGAATAGCTTTAACCTTGGCAGGGTCCACTTGAATACCCTTATCACTTACAACGAAGCCTAGCAACTTCCCAGATCTTACCCCGAAGGTGCACTTGTTCGGGTTCAACCTCAGCTTGTACAACTTCAGTCGGTCAAACAACTTCTGCAGATGATCTAGGTGCTCTTCCTCAGTCTGGGACCTTGCGATCATGTCTTCAACATACACTTCTATCTCATGATGGATCATGTCATGAAATAAAGCAACCATGGCACGTTGGTAGGTTGCCCCAGCGTTCTTCAGTCCAAAATGCATGACCTTGTAGCAGAAGGTGCCCCACTGAGTAACAAAGGTAGTTTTTTCCATGTCTTCAGGTGCCATCTTGATCTGATTGTAGCCTGAGAAACCATCCATGAAAGAGAACACCTTGTGCTGAGCAGTGTTATCAACAAGGACATCAATGTGAGGTAGGGGGAAGTCATCTTTGGGGCTGGCCCTGTTCAGATCCCTGTAGTCGACACACATTCTGACCTTACCGTCTTTCTTTGGTAGCGGCACCACATTAGCAACCCACTGAGGGTAAGAAGTCACTGCAAGGAACCCGGCATCAAACTGTTTCATAACCTCGGCTTTGATCTTCTCAGACATCTCTGGACGCATACGGCGGACCTTCTGTTTAACCGGAGGGCAGTCTTCCTTAGTAGGCAAATGATGGACCACAATATCGGTATCCAACCCGGGCATGTCTTCGTAGGACCAAGCAAAGATCTCCATATAATCATGTAGCATATGAGTCAACCGTTGCTTCACGCTGAGCTCTAGGTTGGCACCAATCTTTACCTCCTTCCTGTCCGTCTCAGTACCCACATTTATTGTTTCCACTGGCTCTTCGTGTGGTTGAATTGCCCTCTCCTCCTGGAGTAACAGTCTTGCAAGCTCGCCAGGCACTTCGCAATCATCTTCACCTTCGTCTTCGGCTAAGTTGATCGTATTTTCGAAGTCCTAAATGGCAGTAGCAGAGTCGTTACCGGTGAGATCCAGAGTGGATTGAAACCTGTATGAGTGAGTGTGTGTAAATACAACTGTTTTGCGATATAAAGAAAGGAAAGAAAGAAAAGGAGCATAAGTTTTGAAATGCGAGAAAACGTCCAAGATCTTTATTCATGATATATGAAATGACAATTTATATGCCCTCACAAATGAAGCCACGGTGCCCCGGGTAAGACACCGGGCCATAGAGTTTTAATTGTTTATTACAAATAACAAAACAAAGAAGTTTATTACTGCGTAACAAAAGTAACAAGAGTATGATCTTTGGAAATCCAATTGGTCAATCCACCATCAATTGTCGGGTAGATCCAGCTATTAAACTCCGACTCTCCCTCTTCATCTTCATCTCCCACAGCATTCACTCCTGGGTTGGTAATAAGCACAGGAGGTCTTCTGATCTTTGCCTTGCGCATAGCCTTCTGACCCTCTGCAGTAAAACCCAGTCCAAACTTGTCATTTTTCTGTGTAAAATCAGGGAGCCTGCCCCAGTTAGCACATTCACCTTTCTTGATCACAGCCCGGGCATCCTTCAAGGAAGCCATCTTCAAAGGAACATCCTCTTCGACCACTGTTTCTGCTGCTGCCAAAGTCGGAGGTACCTCTTTGAAATGTTGAAAGGGGGTTTCAATAAACTCCCCGTCCATCTCAATATATCTGAAGGAATTCAAATGGCTCACCATATACTCCTCCTCTCCCTGCACAGTGACAATCTTCCCTCTGACGGGGTACTTGAGCTTCTGGTGCAAGGTAGAGGTCACTGCCCCAGCTTTGTGGATCCAAGGTCAACCCAGTAGAAAAGAATACGATGGACGGATATCCATCACATAGAAAGTAGAGTCGAACACCTGAGAACCCACCCGGATAGGAATGTCTACCTCTCCATGAACCATCCTCTTGGAACCGTCAAAGGCTCTGACGATGATATTGCTAGGTTTCAGCTCCAGGCCTTCACAATCCAAACGGTCTAAGGCTTTCTTGGGTAGCACATTTAGGGAAGAACCAGTGTCCACCAACACATGCGCCAGAGTAGTGCCCCTGCATTCAATAGAGACATGCAGGGCGTCATTGTGGTCCTTTCCCTAAGCAGTAAGGTCAACATCTGAGAAGCCCAAACCATTGTCTGCTGTCAGATTTGCTACGCAATCAGTAAACTGGACTGCAGATGTCTCCTGTGGCACATGGTCCATCTTGAGAAATGAAATCAAGGCCTTAGCATGGGCCTCTGAGCACAGTAGCAAGGAGAGCATGGAGATTTTGGAGGGTGTATGCCCTAGCTGCTCAACAATATTAAAGTCACTCTTCTTGATTATTTTCAAAATTTCCTCCATCTCTTGTTGGGAGGCCTCAGCAGTCACAGATTTTGGTGCCTCCATCCGGGCAGGCTCGTCTTCAATCCCTTTACCCCGAGCATTAGATGACTCGGCTGCAGGGGAAACAATTTGATCAGAAACGGGAACAGGTTTACTTGCAGGTGTTATAATGAGAGGTCTTCGAATAGCGGGTGATGCAATGTCGGGCGAGAAGAGCCTGCCACTGCGGGTAACCTTTGCTGGACCAGTGATATTGCTGATGCTGGTGCCAGTGTTGAAATCTTGCTTGATTCCATGAACATACACGTCTGCCCCATAGTGCCAGGGGACAGCCTTATCAGACTCGTAGGGAAGAGGCCCTGGAACAGTAATAACAACAGGTGCGACAATCATGATTTGAACAGGCTTCCTTGGGAGAGCCTTGATTGGATTATTAAAGATTGTAACAACAGAAACTTCTTCTACCAGAACCAACTGAACAGCGGTCTTCTTGAACAGAATCTCTTTGCTGTCCATTAGGCTTTGGATGCCCAACTTCAGCAAAGGACAACCAGAAAGGGAAACAGCACAGAAAAGGCAACCTTCACTACAACCCGGAAATAAACCGGCCAGCAGTAGGTTCCTCTTGACAGTCATTAAGGGAGTAGCTACATCATTCACAGAGACAGCGTATACATCTTCATCAACGGCATTTACTCCATGCTGGGGCATAGGAGCAGTCACCACATTTGGCCTCTCAGGCGCTTCAAACTGTATCTCTTTTGCGTCAATAAGGTCTTGCACCTTATTCCTTAAGGCCCAACAGTCATCAGTGGAATGCCCTGGGCTATCGGAGTGATAAGCACAGCGGGCATTTGGATTGTATTTGGGGGAGGCAGTGTTCACAACTTTCGGGGCCTTTCTGACAGTCACTAAGTTGGTGCACAGCAACTGCGGCAATATTTGTGATAGAGTCATACTCAAACGGGTAAACTCCCTCCTGGGTCTTTCAGCCCTTTGAGGATTGGTTTGCCGAGGAGCGGCAACAGGCTTGGCAATCATCACCGCGTTGACAGATTGGCGGCGCTCATGTTTCTCTTGTCTTCTAGACCCGTATACAGCACTGGCCTCCTTCTTAAAGGGCTTCTTCTCAGAACTTGATGATGCACCCTTCTGAATTTTACCAGACTTCATCCCAGCTTTTATTCTCTCTCCAGTCAGAATAAGATCAGTGAACCCTGCAGACGAATTCCCGATAAGATGGTTGAAAAATGGCCCCGATAGGGTCCCTAAGAACATATCTACCAACTCCCGGTCAGTCAACGGAGGCTGCACCCTGCCAGCCAGATCCCTCCACTTCTGCGCGTACTCTTTAAAACCTTCGCTTGAACCTAGCGACATACCCTGGAGTTGGGTACGTGTAGGGGCAAGGTCGGCATTATATTGATACTGCTTGTAAAAAGCAGTAGCCAACTTCTCCCAGTTACGAACCTTGGTCCCATCCAGCTGATAGAACCATTGGAGATGAGTCCCTGAAAGACTCTCCTGGAAGAAGTGGATCCACAAATTCTTGTCCACTGAGTAGGGCTGAATCTTCCGCACGTAGGATCTGAGGTGTAGCTTGGGACAAGACGCCCCGTCATACTTGGTAAAGGATGGTGCTTTGAACTTATGAGGAATGATCACACCAGTAGATAAGCCCAAGTCTCCGAAATCCAACCCAGGCACTTGTTGGATCTCCATAGCATTCAGTCTGTCTTCCAACTGCTTGTACCGGTCTTCAGTCGGAGGGTACTGTTCCTCATCGAAATCAGTCTCGTTGTCAGAGACTACCGGACTAGGACCTTTTCCCCCTTGAGGACTGCTCTTGCCTATAGAAGAACCAGCCTCTTCATTCTGCAGAGTGTTGCCAAACCTTCGGCCCGAGTTGAAAAGAACATTTCTCTTCTTCTTCTTCTTCTCCTTCTTCAGGAGCAGAGCCTTCAGCTCTTCTTGGCCCTGAGCCAAACCCATGATTAATTCCTGAAATTGCGCATTCTACGCCTGAAGAGCCTTGATGGACATCTCGGTTGACGATGAGTCAGGATTCATGATGCTGAAATAAATAGCGAAGAACGGTAAGCAACCTGAAAAGAAGAAAAACCTGCTATGCACATGATGAATGATATGTGTTTATGCAATGCATTCAAGGGTTCGAAAGTTCAAATTTGTTGTAGACAAAAAGGAACACACGTTATCATTAAGGAAATAATTATTCAGTACATCAAAGTCTCATGGGCACAAATTACAAAGTAAATCAATCCCAAAAGACACTACGCATCCTCTTTGGAGCTATGTAGGTGTTGAGATTCCTCTCCTCGTGCAATAGGCGGGTAAGCTCCAAGACCTTCTTTTCACTAGCATGTAGGCTGGTCTCAAGAGAATTCCGTTCTTCCTTAATCTGGATCCAGCTCTTCTGCATCTCTTCCCAGGATGTGGGCATGCCAGGATGCTGAATGGTGTGGGACACCTCTCCTTCCAAGACTGGCTCTTTGATCACAGGGAGCACATGAGGATAAGGCATTACTAACTTCTGGGAGCGGGCACGTACCCACTTGAGATAAGGTTCCAATGGGATGGAATTCCTGTGCCCCAGTGTCTTGCTGTCTATCCTACTTGGCATCCTCCAGGCTCTGATAAATCTCTGGCGAAGTCCTTGTGCATCGTTGTTGAAGTCAAAAACTATGTCAGGAATTAACATGTCATGAGGGCCATCCCTTCGAGCATAACCAAACTGTCTCCAAGCCAGGCATGGGTTGTAAGTAATACCCCCTCTGATTCCAAGTAAAGGAACATTAAGGTACTCCCCGCAACGATCAATGATAGTGACATCCTCTCTGGACCGAGGACACTAATGTATATCTGCATGTGTAAGAGTCATCAACCGTTGTGACCATCTCAAACCCTGCTCATTCTCCAAAACTGATTGTGGAAGGTGAGAAATAAACCACCTTCCCAGGAGAGGAGTGCAACACATAAGGACACCTCTTTTTCTCATGGTTCGAGTGTAACATGAGTGAAGGATGTCCCCTAGCAACGTAGGTATAGGATTCCTAGACATGAAGATTTGGACAGCACTGATATCTATAAGCTGATCTGGGTTAGGGAACAACACTAAACCATAGACAAGGAGGGCCACAACTTCTTCAAAAGCTTGTAAGTCAAGGGAGTTCCAACATTCATGGGCCTTTTCAAACAGAAACCTGGCTAAGAACCCTTTGATACCACTTTTAACTTCCCAATGTCCCTTGAGGTCAGATGATTGTAGGTGCAAGGCTTTAGCAATCTCTTCAAGCTTGGGTTCCTTTTCTGTACCGTTGTAGGGTAGTTGATCAAGGATAGGGATCTTCAGGAGCCGGGAGAACTCCTCCAATGTAGGTACCAGCTGATAATCCAAGAAGGTGAAACAGTGATGCAAAGGGTCAAAGAACTGGAACAGGACCTTTATCATGTCTTCCTCAATGTTGGTGTTGACCAAGCTGATGAGTCTTCCATGTCTTTCACTGAATGAAGAGCTCTCGGGAATCCTGGATATAAGCTCCTTAAGCTGAGGAGGGATTCTTACAAGGCTGATTTGAATTGTCTTTCTGCGAACAGTTTCCATGTCCTACAAAACAAGAACAAATATGAAGATTCGAACCCCTGAAATGGTTAGTCAATGCATATGATTCTGCATGATGTCATGATGCTATGATTAAACACACCACAAATATTTACAAAGACAAACATGTAAGGCACACAAGTCACACAAGCCAAGCCCTTAGAGTTTAAGGCCAGCATGGGGTCTGGGTATTACCCTCTTGAAGTTGGTGGGCTCAACCTGTCCTATTAGAAGTAACCGGGTTCTAAGGGTCCCAATATCACCGGATTGCTTTCATTGTTCATCGTTTCGATTTAGACACTGAACTGGCGACCGAAATATTCCAGGAAAGTAACCCTCAATTGAGTGTAGTATCGAGTATCAACCAACCTCGGACTGCACCAAAGTCAGTTATCTCACTACCCTAAAGAGGCCAAGATAGTTCAATTAAGGTTCCTAAGGTCTGTTGATGCTTCACGACACCACGCGGAGGCCCCGTACTCTCCTTGACTGAACTCAAGGGTTACCGGTACACACTAAAGTGCCACATCAACGTAGCAGACTGTTTCAACCATGTCGGTAAACCCCGCACAGTTCCCTCACAGCCTTGTTGCTACTTTCTAAGAAGGTATCCCCCAGATCCGGGTTAGGATCTATAGAACTCCCAAGACAGTCCCACAATTTAAAGCAAGCAAAGAAATACAATTGAAAACACAATTATCAACTAACCCTAAGGTACACCTCACTTTATAAAGTTTTTTCCCCAGCAGAGTCGCCAGTTCTGTGATCAGTGGATCTGGAACTGACTGTTTAACGCTGGTTCGCGAAATGTCGCGGTAAGCAAGAGTCGCCACTGTCTTTTATTTTCTCCAAATGGAAAGGACAAAAGCACAGAAAAATTCCTTATAGAGATTGCTCTCGGTTCGGGAGGTAGATTATAGAAAGGGAAGGTGTTAGCACCCTTTCTATCCATGGTTATCCATGGGCTCTTAGATACTTGCTCATTTGTGTTTTCAAAATTGTTTGTTTGCTTTTCAACTGTGGGTTTTAAAAAGATTCTTTGAAAATTCCAGTTCGACTCTTGTATCGGTCCTCAAGAGTGTTTGAAAAATTGCTTTCGAAAGCTTTTTGAAAAGGTGTCGGTGTGAAAAGTATTTTTGATTTGTTTTTGAGATTAGAGCAAGTATCTAGAGTCGTCTACCTACCCTAAGGAATTCGTCTGTGTAAATGTCCTTGAAGTAGTGCCATCCCACCATTGAGAGGTAGGTAGCACCACCGTTGGAGGTATTCGGGTCAATTCGAAGGTTCGGGACATGGTGATTACCGGAGCAATGGGAAGATACCTTAGAAGCTACCCTCATGCCAGGTTCCCGTATCATGAGGACTTACTAAAACATCCTCTACTCGACGACCACCTTTCGAGGGGCAAGGCAACAGTGAGGCGTACCCTAGGGGTGGTGTGTGATTTGTGTGTCGTTTTCTGATATTTTTGTCTTGTTCATGTATGGGTGATCTACACATTGCTTTTATTTTGACATTCATTCTTGCATGCAAATTTATTAACAGTTAAAAAGATGCGGAAATTAAAAGTTCCTATGTTATTACAAAGGCGCGGGTCCACATCGCCAAATTAAATCCAGGACCCGATTTAAAAATAAAATAAAGATGCGAGAAATATAAATGTTTAATTTACATGGCTTTGGTAGAATTACATGAATATTATAGGAAAGGGAATAAATGCGCGAAGCGAACTAATAATCGAAAGCGAGGGTGTTTGACCCTTTTTAATGAAATTAAATTATGATTAACAAATTAATTAAAAAATAAAAAGAAAAGATTTTTGGAGTTTTTTGTATTTATGGATTTTTAATGAGAAGATTATGGAAATTAAAACCTAATTCTAGTTATTTTTAATTTATTAAGAAAAGCATTAAAATTTAATCTAAAATTAACCTAATTAATTAATACAATTTTATTTACAAAAATAAATAATTAATTATTAATAATGAGAAAAGAAAAGGATAAAAGTAATAAAACCCTAATTCTACAATTTTTAAGTTTATTAAAAAAAATATTAACATTAATCCTAGAATTTAAAACTAAATTAATTAATGAGATTTATTTACAAAAATAACATTTAAATAAAATATTTTTTTTATTTTATCTTTCTGATTTTTTTCTATTATTTTTATGTTTTATGAAAATATTAATTTAAAGTTTTAAGAGGAAATAATTAAATTAAACAAATAATAAAAAAAGATAGAAAAAGAAAATAAACACAAACCCTAGGGGGTGTTGACCCCAAGTGGGAGGTATCATCCAGCATTTTTGTCCCATTGAGTTCCTGGCCTCGTTGACTTCTGGTAATCATGTGTATAGGCATTGACTGAACAATTCCATAGGCTTTAGATCTGGACCATTGGACTGATGCCATGGGACGTGTGGCATGGCAGATCATGAGGCTGCATGGTATACCTCAGGGAACGAGCTACATAGAAACACGCTTAGAAGAAAAATATGGAAATAAGAAGGGGGACCTGGGGTTCGAACCCAGGTCCCAAAGCTTGCCAGCATGACATTCCACCAACTGTGCTGCGTTGTTACTTTGTATATGGAATAGAAGATAAATAATATAAAAGAAAATTGGTTAGTGGCATGGAAACAAAAAAAGACGCGCGCTGAATTCAAATTGCCCAATCATATCACACCACATAATCTTCTTCTCCACTCGTTTGCACTTTTACCTGAAAAAACAAGCTAAATAGCGGGGGTTTTAAACCCCCACAATCTGAGATGCAGAAAAATAGCGAATAGGAATTAACAAAACATAAAAAGGGCGCGATTTGATGTTCTAGATCCCTTGGAACGTCACGAATTCAATGGTGCAAGTCTCGTGTTCTAATTTTACCATAAGCCAAAGTCCCCAATTCAGGGTTTCTGAAACCCTAGGCATCGTTCATGGCAACTCTTCATATATGCAATTATTCTTCAATTAAATCATACTACTAGCTTCAGAATCAACACATTTGTATAAATCAACAATAAAAATGCATGGATATGGCGTGTAGATTTGAATACAATTAAAGAAAAAATCAGGTACATGGTAACTGCGTTCTACCGTCTCTTTGCGTTAGAGATGATGGTTTTGATCCAGAAACCTTCCTTGAAGCCTCAGGAATGCAATGGAATCAATGTTTTGCCTTGAAACTCCTTGAAATCGTGTTTTCAGTTTTGGAATTTTCTTGAAAAAGTGCAAAGTTGTTTATGGCTTTTGGGCGCAACTTAGAGGTTCTTGGCTTTAGGTCTAGCTTCTGGCTTATGTATGGAATGAATTAGGGTTGAGTTTTCAATCAAAAGATCTTTGCATTGATGAGAACAATATTTGATTTTCATGGCATATTTTTCAAATCATTTTCCACATGTTTTTGATTCCAATCATGGCAAAACCTTCCAATTTCGATTATGCACGAATCTTGAGCCTTTAAGGAGAGTTTATTCTGCACAAAAAGATTTAAAAACTTTGGTTTAGTATTTTTCCATATTTTATTTAATTTAAATGAATTAATTTTAATTAAAAATTCAAATAAATAAATAAAATGATGAAATAAATCCCCTCTGGGCCAAATGGTCGTGCATATGCTTTGGATGATGAATCTTGGAAGAAAATGTGTCCCATTAGCAATTTTAAGGCATTTGAAGCAAAGTTGACTTTTCAAAATACCCAAAAATTTCCCAAATTCCACAAGGCATATCTTGCTCAATATTTAAGCTTTGATCATGTTCTTGGACATTTTGGAAAGGTCTTGGAGTCCTCTAACCAATGCCTTTGGTCCCATGTCATTTTGATTTACCAATCTCAAGTTATGGCCTTTGATTTAAAGTCCCTTTTTGTTGACTTTTGAAAATGACCTATAATGTTGAAATTGATAACTTTTTGTGAGAGCATTTATTGGACTTGAAGTGTGAAGAGGAGTTGTAGGAAATGTATTTATCTTCAAAATGAGCTTTGGATGGAATTTTTCTGATAATCCATGTGGAAGTTATGCCTTGGTCAAGTTACAGTTGACTTTTTCAACTGTCCAAATATGGAAACTTTTGCATCTTGGGACTTTTTGAGCCATGCCTTGAGAATCATGATCAAGAATTGATCAAATGATGTTTGTGGCTTAAAAATGAGATGTTGACCAAAAATTTGGGCTTTTGACTGTCAAATGACCATTTTGCCCCTACAGTTGACTGTAAGGCAATTAGGGTTTTTGACTGTGCAATTTTGTGCTGTAAGTCTTGAAACTTGACATGAGGATACTTGACAATGTTTATAAGCATGTGGGACTTGATTGGACCCTTGGAAACTTCATTTTCTTTGTCAGAACCAAAACCCTAGTTTTTGACTGTTAGGAGGCCCTTGAACTGTGCAACCCTTGGGGAATTTTGAAGCATGCTCTTTGCAAATCTTGAAGAATATGGGAGGGCAAATTTTGGGGTACAATAGGTAGGTAATAAACCATTAGTCTTTACCTTGTGGGTAGTACCTTTGACTCCATGCTCGTGACGTCAAACTTATGACCCCCCCCCCCCCCCCCCCCCCCATGTTTGTGATCTTGTGTGTGATTGTTGCATCATGCATTCATGCACCCACGAGCATTCTTTAAAACAATTGTTTCAAGGGACTTAGAGTTGACTTTTTGAAAATACCTTAGGTGCTTTTTGACAATGGATTCTGGAAAAAGAAAGACTTAGAAGTACAATTTCAAGGATCCTAAGATAGAGGAACTGATGAGTTTGATTCTCGAGATCGAGAGCTCTATATATATTTTTTGGAAGAAGTATGGATCCATCGTGTCTCTTATGAAGCTAAAGATGAAGGGGGGATTATTTCTACATTGGTCTAGTTCTATAATCCGTTGTGCAGGTGTTTTACTTTCCCTGATTATCAGTTGATGCCCATGTTGAAGGACCATTCTTATTTACTTTTCTTTCCTATTACTTATCATATTCCTTTCACTGGTTTAGAGAGAGAGAGAGAGAGAGAGAGATACCATGTCTCATGATATTGCCGCCATGACACATTTAGGGAAGTCTGATATTGAGGCTAACATGACTACCAAAGGAGGAATCAGAGGTTTACCTGCTTAGTTTTTATTAGAGAAAGCTCTCTACTTTGCTAAGATGAAGAGTATAATAGCTTTTGAGGCTATCTTTTCCTTGCTTGCCTATGGGTTATTCTTATTTCATAACATCAACAAATTTGTGGATGTCAATCCCATTAGGATATTTTTGATTGGTAATCCAGTCCCTACACTGTTAGGAGATAATTATTATTCTATCCCTCTTCGGGATTTTTATCAAGGAGGGATGATCATTTGTTGCAAACTGTTGTTATATCAATGGTTTATTTCTCACTTTTACCTAAGTCTATTTCTTTCTAGGATATCAAGAAGGAACCTCGTTGGGCCCTGAAGATTATGGCTCTCACTTATTCTGACATTGTTTGGTATCATCAGGCTTATTATGATGTGGACATTATTAATAGCTATGGTATTTTCTATAATGTACCTCTTCTTGGTATAAAGGGAGGAATTAACTACAATCTCGTTCTTGCGCATCGTCAACTTGGATATCAATGAGAGACAAAGAGGAGTTGTTTCCTTGGAGCCTTATCTCCGTTGGGTACAAGAAATGGAAATTAAGTTAAAGATGCCATATTCTCGTGAAGAACCTATACCTAATATGTTTATGAGGACTACTTATACCCTTATGGATGATGTGGAAGAACTTTAGCTTTCCCTAGTTAGGATGCATCAAGAGAAGGAAACATGGAAGAATAAGTGCCAGACCTTAGAGATGTCCTACCAAACAGAATTGAAAGAGAAGGATGACTTGATCGAGATTCTTGGCAGTCGTGTTGTGGAGATGATAGAGAAGCAAGAGGATTTATTTTCCTCTAGAGCTCAGCCAGGTCCCAATTACTCATCCTCTGACTCTGGTGGTTGGAAAGAAGTTGTCGACAGGTATGTAGAAGAGAACAAGCAATTGAAGGCTCAGGTTGCAAGACTCATGGGAAAACATCAGTTTGTAGAGAGATCTACATCAGCTTTGGCTCCCTAGGATTTTAAATTCCATCTTTATTCTCTTGTACTTAGGATTATTGAAACTTGTACTAAAAGTTGTAATCCATTCTGAAATTATTATAATAAAAAAATTTAGTATTTCAAAAAGTGTTGGTACTTTAATATTTTAAAATCATCTATAATTATTTGAGTTCCTTGAAATAAAAATAATGATAAATAAATCATATGCATTGCATATCATGCATCATTTTGCACATATTTTTGCATTTTTGTTCATACCCAGGTGTCTTACTATGTTTCTCTACTTTGTTCAGTCGGCAAGTTGTCTCATCGCTAGAATACTCGAGCTAATTCTTGGAAAAATATGGAGAATCTTGAACAAGAGAATCGGGAACTGCACAAAGAAGTTACTGTTTTGAGGGCCTATATGGCAAATCTGACTGCTTTGGTGGAATTGTTAGTGGCTACTGAGAATCAGCCACCATCTGCTCCTTTGTAACCTCATGCTACTCATCCACAATAGATAACTATTACTTCCGAGGTTCTGTCAGTTCCCATTTTTGTTACTCTAGTTACTGCTGCTTAATACTGTATGCCTTAAGGTTACCCATGGGGAATGCCTGATAATTTCAGGCCAGAAGGTTACAATCCTGATACTCAAGTTGCTCCATTTGCTCAAACTGCTCCCATTTTTGCACCTCATGTGGTGCATGTTACTCCTGTTGCTAAAAATGAGATTCGTTATATTGCGCCTCCTACAGTGAATTCTTTGCCATTTATTAACAATGAATTTTATCGTCATGTTCCTCCACCAAGTGAAAATGTGAGCTTCTATGACCAATTGGATGACTTTCAGGACCAATTTAATGAAATGTAGAAGGAAACAAAGGCTCTTTAAAGGAAAGAGTTATTCGGACAAAATGTCAGTGATCTCTGGTTAGTTCCTAATGTAACAGTGCGAGAAAAGTTTAAGGCGCCTTAATTTGAGAGGCACAAGGGAAACTCGTATCCCCATGACCAGCTAGTGATATGTATCAGAAGGATGTCCACCCATACTGATGACCTACACTTTCCTATTCATTTCTTCCAGGATAGTTTAATCGGTTCCCCTTTGAAATGGTACATGTGACTGGACAGTAGCAACATTCGCGCCTTCAATGATTTAGGTGAAGCTTTTACCAAGAAGTATAAGTACAACATGTTCATGGACCCTGACTGTGACCAATTGAGAGTGATGGCTCAGAAAGATAGGGAGTCATTCAAAGAGTATGCGTAGCGTTGGCATAAAGTTGCTTCCCAAGTGGTACTATCAATGGGAGAGCAAGAAATGACCAAGCTCTTCCTGAAAACCCTTGGATCATTTTATTATGAAAGGAAGGTTGACAGCATGCCAAGTGATTACACTGAGATGGTAAGTATGGGTGTTGGTCTAGAAGAAGCTGTTAGGGAAGGACACTTGAAAAAAGGCGAAGGAATAAAGAAATCATCATATGGGTCTTCTAGAAAGAAAGAAAGCGAAACAAATGATGTCTTTGAGGAAAGAAAGTTTAGACCTCTAAGAAGACGTCATCAACATCAACAACAAGTTGCTTCAGTGACTCCTGTGATTAATGTAGCTTCGACTACTCATGTCTATCAGAGACCACCTCCTCAAAGAAATCAAGAGTAAGGTCGGAGGAGAGAAGCTTTTGACCCTATTATGATGAGTTATGCATAATTATTTCCAGATTTAAATCAAAAGAAATTGGTGCAGACTATACCTCCCCTTGCTATACCTTCACCTTTACCATGGTACTACAAGGCGGATCAGACTTGTGCTTTCCATCAAGGATCCTCAGGGCACAAAATCGAAAATTGTTATCCCTTGAAGTTTGAAGTGCAGAAGATGGTGAAATATTGTCTCCTATCTTTTAAAGATGTTGGTCCTAACATGAAATATAATCCATTACCAAAACATGGAGGTTAAAATACCTTAAATATGGTTGTTGGTTGTCTTGGGGACTTCCAGATTTTTGATATCAACCTAATTAGAGGTGATTTAGTGAGGATGCATGCTGATCTCTGTAAATTTAGCTATTATACACATAACCATGTTGGTTGTAGTATTTTAAGTACATATATCCATGGATGTGATAAAGTGAGAGATGATCTTCAAGAAATGATGGATGAAGGTCTTATCCACATAATCAAACCAAGGGCTGAATATGAAGAAGACGTGAATATGGTTTATGGATGTCCCGGTGAATTCCGGATTTTTGATGTGAATTATATGAATGATGATTTGGTACAACTGCATGCTACATTTTTTCACATCGATGTCCAAGAAGAACATAATTATGGGTCCTTTCAGATCTTTTGTAGAGATTTTCGTGGTTGTTCTATCATAAGAAGAGGTGTTCAATTATTGCTAGATAATGGTACTATCAAAGTCACATGAAATATAGATGATTACGATGGACTTAATGTGATTGAAGATTACTCAGTTGAGGTCATGTCTGATGATGAATATGTTTCTGTTGATGAGTTATTTTCTTCTGATGAAGGTATGTTCTCGGATAATGATTCTGCAATGCCTAAATATTCTGAAGTGGGAGTGAATGTCATCGTGTCGTGTTTTATAGTTCTCGCTACTATAGAGATTGAGTGCTATAGAAAACATGTTGTTGCTCCCGTGGTTATTTGTCTTCCTGGTCCTATCTCATATGAATCAGACAAAGTTGTGACTTATAAGTACAATGTAACTATCCTAGAAGATGGTGTGGAAATTCCTATCCAATCTTTTTCCCATGTCGAGAATATTTCTGAACCTAGTCAGGTAACCTGCAGTGGTCATGTCTCTGCCCCTACCTTTCAAGGGGATGTTAATTCGCATAAAGAGGTTGTTGAAACATGGACAACACTTCAGATTCTTTTCTCATCTATTTCCTTATTGCTTTTAGAAATTGACAAGCTAAGAACTCTCTCCAACGGTAGTTCAGTAATTTTACATTGAACTGAGTGAATGAACATTGTGTCCAACACTTCAATACTTTTCCTTGTATTTTCCTCATCTTTGAATTTCATGGTTTCTCGCACATTAATTTTTAGCTTCTCATCATAGAACTTGTAGGTTATGGTACCTTTATCCATATTTATCATACATCTTCTCGTCTCTAGAAAAGTTATTCCCAAAATGAGCGGTATTTCTTTATCTTCTGGCACTTCAAGAACTACGAAATCAATAGGGAATACAAACTTATCAATTTTCACAAGAACGTCGGTCGTGATCCCATAAGGTCTTTTCATTGAATAATCTGCAAACTGAAGTGTCATTCTTGTGTCCTGTACCTCACTGAGCTCAAGCTTCTTGAAAATTGAGAGTGGTATCAGGCTTACGCTAGCACCCAAATCAATAAGTGCTTTCTTGAATGATCTATCCTAAATGGTACACAGAATAGTTACTACACCCTATCTCTCTTTTTCATAGGAATTTTGAGACCCTACAAAATAGCACTACACGTTTCAGTCAACATTACTGGAAAGTTATCTATGGAATGCTTCATGGAGATGACATCTTTCATGATTTTGGCATATATAGGCATTTGTTCCAGAGCTTCAACAAAAGGGATGTTAATTTCAAGTTTCTTGAACAATTCCAAGAATTTCTCAAAAACTTTCTCGTTAAGATCTTTCTTCCTTGTTCTTGAAGGATGGGGAAGAATGATTTTAGACTTAGAATCCTTTTGTTTTCCCTTCTCAACTACTAAATCTATAACCACTTCCTCAGCCTGCTTCATATCATCTTGTATTTCTAGATCCACTTCTATCAAACCTTCATCCAATGTTTTCTCTGTTTTAACATTCTCAGCTGACTTACCTTTTCTGGTCACAACTGGACTCACATTATGATTATCTCTAGGATTTGTAACTGTTCCACCAGGAAGAGTGCCTGATGCTTGAGCATTAGCCAATTGTTGTGCTATTTGACCCATATGTACCTCCAAATTTTTAATGGAGGCAAATGTGTTCCTCTTATTATTTCTCATTTCTTCTTGGAACTGAATATTGTGAGCTACCATATTTTCAATAGACAATTCCTAATCTGCCTTCTTAGGGACCTGTTGTTGTTATTGTTGTTGCTGATATTGGCTTTGTCCTTATTGTTGAACATTTACTTTTTATCTCTCCACCCAAAGTTTGGATGATTCTTCCATTCCGAACTGTAGGTGTTTCAATAAGGATTATTCTGCTTCAAGAACTTAATGTCTTCAATTTGTTGTGGAGAGGCTAAATAGTGCATCGTATTGTGTGGCCCATTACAAATTTCACATACAAAATTTTGTTCTTGTTGAACTAGGGAAACATGACGAGTGCCTAAATTTAGTGCTTTAATCTTATTATCCACCTCTTCATTAATTGTTTCTTCAATTTTTAATTGTCTATTGGGCTCCAACTTTAAATTAATGACTCCTTCATACTTTTTGACAAATCTGTCATATAACTCCAAATGCTCATTTGTAGCAATTACTTCTATTATCTTCTTCACACGAGTAGTTGTTGAGAAATTTGATGAGCCACCAGCTAATGTGTCTATCAGCTTCTTTGTCTGGATTCTCAAGCCATTTACAAACGTTTGCATCTGATCAGTCTGGTCTAGATTATGAGTAGGGCAGGCCACTAGGAGTCTTTTGAACCTTTTATAGGCATCCCTGAGTGATTCTCTCTCTTTTTGCTTGAAATTCAGTATATCTTACCTTTTTCTTATGAACACTTAGGCTGGAAAATACTCCTTTAGAAAAGTCGTATCCATCTCTTCCCAAGTTGTGATACTATTTGTTGGTGTAATACGGTGAAAGAACTGACTTGGTTTTTCATTTTATTGCAAATTTTGCGGATAACAAGAGACGCCACCTACTTCTCTTTTTTCCAATAAGGAAAGGGTGAAAAGAACAAGAAATACCTTCGAGATATTTTGAGTTCGGGGGGTAGGATATGAAAAGGGAAGGTGTTAGCACCCTTTTTATCTGTAATTATCTACAGGATCTTAATAACTAGCTCACTTTTTTTAAAATGCTTTGTGTGTACGTGTATTTTGAAAATATTTTGAAAAATGCCTAAGCACGACAACTTTGTAATGATTCTTGTATCAGTTAAGAATGCGTACAAAGTGCTGGTTTTGGAAAATATTTCAGAAAAGTTATTGTGAAAAAGATGTTTTAAAAAGTGTGAGCAAGCGATTAACAATATTTTACCCTTACTCATGGTCTTTTGTATTATTTTCCTCCTCCTTTAGATATTGCTACCCTATAATTAGTTAGTAGGAAGCCCTATCTATTGGATGTGAAGGGACAGGCGTGGGTCATCGTACAGTCATAAAGGAAACTCGTAGGGGCGCTTTAGCAATTTATAGTAAGGGACTAAGACTGTTTACCGAAGGCAGTATCAAAGGGTCATCAAGGGACTACGATCTTTTGATTCGAGGGAAAATGCTAAAGCGTCCCCACGTTCGAGGGACATGAGTATTTTTGAGGCAACGAGTGAGGTTACCTTAGAGGTGTGTGTGTGGAAAGTGATTTAAATCGGTTATTTATCTTGTATTTAGGTTTAGCTACAATTGTTTTTATGTCTTTCCATGCAAACCTATTAAGATAAACAGTTATAAGAAAAGCGGTAAATACAGAAAGTAAAGGTAGAAATTAAAGGGTCCTACGTTATTACAAAGCTTCGGGAGTAGGGGTACAAAAATAGTAAAAATGGAGGAAATAGAAAGTAAACCCCAATTTAAACTATTACAAACCGTAACAGTTACATGATTGGAAAAATAACACTAAAATAATAAAACACGCGAAGATTGCAAGATAAAGGGAAAAAGAAAAGTGTTTTATGATTTTGATGGAAAAACTAATTTGATGATTAACCTAAAACCTAGTTAATTTTAATTAATAATGAAAAAAAGTTAGTTAATTAAATTAATCAAAACCATAAAATCTAAGTTGATTTTAATTTAATTAAGAAAACCTAAAAATCAAATTAGGGTTGATTAAATTAAAAACCTAAAATTAAATTAGGGTTTGTTAAGAAAAACCAAGGGTTTGTGAAAATATGTTAGGTTTTATGAAAAAGGGAGAAAAGGTGTTAAAAGATAACCAAGCGGTAGGGGTGGGTGTTGAACCCACGCCCTCAACACTTTCTAGTAACACAGACACCACCAGGCCAAGTGCACCTTGGTGATGGATAAGAGGCTCAGTGCGTTATGTGATCAAACTGCAAAACATGGAAACATTAATAAATAAGTGGCAAAAGATTGGATCAAACCCAAACCCTTTGACACAAGTGACTTAAACGCGTACGCTTCTACCGTTGGGGAGGCTGTACATCCATTAGTTTAAATGAAACAAATAGAATAAATATAAAACATGATTTTATTTTCCGGAGAGGCGCCAAAGCCCTAGCTCCGGTCGTCTTCTCCTATTGCATTTTTCTTCCAAACCTGCAAAGTACACAGAATTAGCAACCCAAAAACATCCTACCCCCCTAAATCGAGGGTTGCGAGTTTGATGGGATAATTATTTTGGTCTAAAACTCAATGGTTTTTGAGTTATGAAGCGAACAAGGAAGATAAGAGCAAATTTGGTATTCTATGTTTTAGCATGCATGGGGCTTCCACGACGGTCCAAACCTGTACTAATGAAACTCAGGAGAATGTTAGTAGAGTTAGATTCAATCAAAACAGTATGAAAACAAAATTATGAATGCATGAGATGATGATAATGTGGCGTGGCATGCAGGGGTATTTCAAGCTCTCTAGATCTTTTCAATTGATCTGTTCTTACCCTCTAGCCTTCCTAGGAGTGAATAAAATGATTAGCTTGTGGTGAACGACAATGTAAGTATGGTTTGAAGTTTTTTAGGGTTCTTTGAAATTTTTAGATTTTGACAACATTGAAGCAAGGGTTTTTTTGTGTCTTGTTTGTATGAAAAGAATGAGATTATATAATGGAAATTAGTGCAAAGATTTGTGGACGTGGGCCTTGTGTAAGAAGATATGATTTTATCTTATTTATTTTGCATTATTAATGAATAAATAAAAAATAATTAAAATAATTAAAATAAAAATGGGTCAAGGGATGTATGAATGAATTTTGAGGTGTATAAGGAGTATAGAGCACATTTAGACTTTTAAACAATGGCCCAATAGTCCAAAACATCAAGCTTGCTCAATTTGAACTTCATGGTATTAGTTCATAATATTGCTTGAATAGGCTTAAATATTCCATTCAAAGAGGTGACAAAGAGTCGTCGAAGATGGGCTTATAGATTCCATCCAAAGTAATTATTGATAGAAGTATCAGAAGGAGTCAACGCTTGACTTCATCTGAAGAATGATTTCCAGAATGAACCTCTCGGGAAGGTGTTTGAGTAGGTGTTTGTCAGATTTAGTCTATGGGGAAATAAACCCTGTTGGGGAAATAAACCCTATTTGAGAAACACTCTACTGAGGAAATAAACATGCTGGTGGAATATATTTTGCGGTGTAAATGAACCATGTTGGGGAAGAGAATTTTGTAGGTGTTTTTACAATGTTGGAGAAATAAACTCAGTCGAGGAAGAGAATTCCTATCAATTGTGTTGATGTCATAATCTCTGACGAGGATTAGGATTCTTTTGGTTGGCGATATCATCGGGGAAAAGATCATACTCCTTTGTCTGCTAGGGGGGTCTACTGGTGAGTATGATTAGGGTATTTCATACCCGCGGGGAATGTGTCGAGTTTGTGAAGCTGACTCTGCAGTGGATAATCTTATGGAAACTTCTCTTTGGGGATTCGTGGATGACTTTAATATCATCCCGTCTCCTGGAGTCTTGAGTAAATACTTATTCCTGTTTTTATGCATATATTTGTTAACAGTAATCATATTCATATGCATATGTTCATTCAATTTAGTCATTGGACATTTTTGTAAACAAAACAGAAAAAGTAAAAATTTGAATTTGAAATTGTGTTTATATTGATAGTTTTCCTATAAACCGGAGATTGTTGTACAAAGAGACAGAAATCCTAGTAAGAGGAAATCGTTGTGAAATGAAAAGAGTACAAAGTAAAAAAAACATATAGCTATGTGTAAATTATCTCGTCGGGTTTAAACGCTGCTATATCCCATATATCTTTGAGCATCACATCCCTTGCTGTCGGAAGAAGTTGATTGAATTGATCGGCACCATTTGAACTTGACGTTAGTAATAAAGCTGTCTGTAAGTGATCCAACGGGACATAATCGTACGCTTTAATCCCTAATTTTTTCCTGGACCGTCCTTTCGGGTTTTCAGCCCACCGGGATACCCTTTTTGCCCAATCCGCCTTTTCAGGTTTTTGATTTGCCTGGTATACAAACTTTTATATATATCCCTGATTTTTTCCCGAACCCTTTTGGTTAGCTGGGATTCCCTTATTTTTGCCTAGGCCAGTTAACCCAGCAGGTCGTTTTTTATGCGTACTATCTTTTAACTATATATGCAATCATAGGGTGTGGAAGATATTCACCGTCCATGGTGGTAAGTATCATTGCACCACCCGAAAATATATTCTTGATTACAAATGGCCCTTCGTAGGTGGGAGTCCATTTTCCCCTGGGGTCACCTTATTGTAGGATGACGCGCTTTATTACCAACTCACCAGCCTGATATACCCGATGCTTGATTTTCTTATTGAATGCTTTAATCATATACTTTTGATACATTTGACCATGAAAAACCGTAGCAAGACTCTTCTCGTCAATCAAATTCAATTAGTCCAGCCTAGTCTGAATCCATTCTTCTTCGTCTAAGTATGCATCTTTCATAATTCTCAGAGAAGGAATCTGAACTTCGACAGGTAGGACAAGCTCCACACCGTAGACCAGAGAGAATGGGGTTTCCCCAGTTGATGTTCGTTCCGAGGTATGATAGCCATGAAGAGAAAATGGAAACATCTCATGCCAATTTGTACACTTTACTGTCATCTTCTGTATAATCTTCTTGATGTTCATGTTGGCGGCTTCTACTGTGCCATTCATCTTCGGTCGATATGGAGAAGAATTATGGTGCTTGATCTTGAACTGCATGCAGAGTTCTGTGATCATAGTGTTATTGATATTGGTAGCATTGTCTATGATAATCCTTTCGGGGATGCCATATCGATAGATAAGATTATGCTTAATGAACCGGGAGACCACATTCTTAGTAATAGAGGAAAACAAGGCTTCTTCAACCCATTTGGTGAAATAATCAATGGCGACGAGGATGAAGCAATTTCCGTTGGACGCAGTAGGCTTGATTTCTCCAATCATATCAATGCCATACATTGCAAATGATCAAGGTGCAGTCAAGACATTCATAGGTACTAGAGGCACATGTACTTTGTCAGCATAAATCTCGAACTTGTGACAAGTTCTTGAGTGGTGATGGAAATCAATTTACATAGTCGACCAATAGTAACCCGCTCTCAAGATCTTCTTAGCCATAGTATGCCCACTGGAGTGAGTACCAAAGATACCTTCATGCATATATTATATAATCTTCTCAGCCTCTTTCTTGTCCAGACAACGAAGTAGAGTCGAATCATGATTGCGTTTGTATAGTACCCCCGTTACTCAGGAAGAAATTTGTTGAGAACCTCCAGTGGAATTTCCTGTCATTTATTGATTCCTCCTCGAGGTACTCTTGAGCCTCAAGATATCTTTTCACTTCATGAAACCAAGGCTTCTTTTCTACTCTGTCACTGTCAACTTCATAGCAATATGCAGGTTCATCTAGCCTCTCAATGGTAATTCGAGGAGCCTTGTTGTCCCATCTGACTTTGAACATAGATGGCATGGTTTCTATTGCTTATTCAAAATGATTCTCTTCTCTTGGGATGTGCTCAAAAGTAATTTCCTCGAAGTACCAGGGTTGAGTCCCTGTATACATTCAAGAACTTAATCTTCAAGTCAATAGCAGCTCTGATGCCCATGATACACACTTCATATTCAACCATGTTGTTGGTACAATAAAAGCATAATCTGGCGGTGAAGGGCGTATGGAAACCCTAAGGAGAGATAATTCCAACACCAATTCTGTTGCCAAGTGCATTAGAAGCTTTGTCGAAAACCATAGTCCAACGGGATCCTGGCTCAGGTCCTTCATACGGTCCAGGTTCGTCATAATCTGTAACTAGCATATTATTCTCGTCCGGGAACTCGAAATTCATAGATCGGTAGTCGTCTACAGCTTGATGAGCCAAATGATCTTCCAGTACACTTCCTTTGATTTCTTACTGAGTGGTGTACTGAATGTTGTATTCTGTCAAGACCATTTGCCATCGAGCTATTCTTCCGGAGAGTGCAGGATTCTCAAATATGTATTTGATGGGATCCATTTTAGAGATTAATAAAGTAGTATGGGTCATCATATACTGTCTTAGTCGTCGAGTAGACCATGCCAAAGCGTAACAAGTTTTCTCGAGCAGTGAGTATCTTATTCATGATTCTTTCAAATACACTTCAGATACGATCCAGAGACGGATGTCATTCTGAAACTTATTCCAGATTTTCTTCTAGATACAATTCATATATAATCTAGATGAGGATGTCATTTTACCACTCATTCAATACATTTTCAAATACAGTTCAGATACGATCCAGTTGCAGATGTCATTCTCACACTATTCTCACACTCATTCAAATACATCTTTCAAATACAGTTCAGATACGATCCAGATGCGTATGTCATTATGATGCTCATTCAGTACATTTCTCAAATACAGTTTAGATACGATCCAGATGCAGATGTCATTATGACACTCATTCAGTACATCTTTCAAATACGAGTCAGATACGATCTAGTTATGGATATTATTCTGATACTCATTCCACTATATTTTCTAACTCAGATTAAATCATCCAAAAATTTATTCCGATAATTCTCCCAGTTATAATTATGCTTAGACTTAGTCTAATTTATATCAACAGTCACCTTGGATGGCATCTATAAGCCCATCTCCGAAAATTCTTTATCACTTTTCCAAATGGAATCTTCAAGCCCATCCACGATATAATCAACTAACACATCATCGAGTGCAAATTTCTGGGCACTCTAGTGTTCAATCATCTTCCACCTTCAAGTCACGAATGGTGGACTCGCCAATCTAAATCTTCAGACTTAAGAAGATTGAACAGGGTCAGCTTTTGTACCCCAAAATTTTCCCTCTCTTTTCTCATGTCATTTCTCACAAAGATCTGTAAAAGTTCAAGCTTGCACAAGTATTGACTAGGTCAAGCCATCTCCTTAACATAGTTACCTCATAATTAGGGTTTGAGCTTGCACAAGGAAAATTGGACTTCTAATACTTCAAATGACTTTCATGGATCATTATGGACCTTTAAAAATGCTCATGTCAAGTTTCAAGTCTTGTATCACAAATTCTACTCAATCAATTGAGCAAATGACCAAAAATCAAATGTACTGAGGAAAAGTCAACTAATACACCAAAAGTCAAACTTTGACTTTTTGGTCAACATTAAGTCTCAAAGATCAAAATTCATAAAGATATTCAACAATATCAATCTTGATCATCAAAAAGTAAAGAAAGTCAAAAGTCAATTTGAAAAGTCAAAAGACTTAGAAATTTTTCTAAGTGTATTACACATGTTTATTTCATAACTTCATACAATTTTTTTCCCATGATGCAAAACGAATCAAAGGAAACTTTCAACTTAAAAGTTATAGATGTTGATGAATTCTACAACTTTGTATTAGAGGGTTGATGTCCAAAAAATGCTTATATTTGAAGATATAAGCCCATGAAAACAGACATTTTCACCTAACACTTCGAGAAATTTTCAACAGATTTTGGTCAGGATTTTATCCCAACTTCTTGGCATTTTTTCACATAGTTCCAAGATGATTTTGTCAAAATGGACAACCCAAAAGTTATAGAGGATGTTTCAAGCTTTCCAAAACATCCAAGAGCATGAATTTATCAGACTTGAGCTAGGAGATTCAAGGTCATGAAGTTAGGCATCCATCCTTGAATTGCAGGTCCTTTTGTTGAAGAACACATAACAAAATCCTTATGCTATGCTGCATAATCTTGTGTTGCAAGCCTTATAACTTGAAAATATCACCATAATTTAATGCTTACACCTACTCTTGAGCTATTATCCAAGTGTTTGAGTCATTGTCCAAAAGATCTTTTCATTTATGGCATAAAGGCACCATTGTTATTCTTGAAAAGAAAGCTTTTGGTACAAAATTTTTCTTGAGCTCATACCTTGTTTGCTTATGATTTTACTCCACCATAAATCATGTAAACTAACCCCCTTATACCAACAACTTTTGTACTTCATCTTGGGACTACCGAGTATTTGACATAACTTGATATTTGCAATCCAACCTAACCATAACTCCATAATTTGTAAACCTAATCAGCTCTTGTTCATAAACCTTTTGCCTATAAATAGAGGGAGCATTTGAAAGAGAAAGAGGTCAGAAAAATAGAGATCTTCTTGTGTGTTGAAAATCCTCAAACCCCTTTTACTCTAAAAAGTCAGAACTATCCACAAAAATCTCCATCTTTGAGCTCTGAAGTCCACACCCTTTGAACCTCTCACACCTTGCAAGGTCTGTCCAAACAAACCATCAAAACATTCCACATACATCATATATAAGTTGTTCATACTCAAGAACAATTTATGCAACATCACTATTGTCCAAACTAAAAAACAGCCATCTGCAATTTGACTTCTCCAACTCAAACTCAAAGCACAAATTTTAGTTTCAAGGTAAGTTTTCTTGACTTTGAACTCTTCATAAAAAGCATCATTAATGGTTCATTTGTGAAGATAAAATGTAGATATCATTGCCTTGAATATAACCATATGCTTGCTTTTCATTTTCACTAAACATGTGTTGAGAACTGACTCTTACATGTAGCAGAACAATGATGGAAGTAAAAAAACAACAGTATGAGTCGATATGAAACATTATGAGTCGACACATATTATGTACAAAACAAGTTATAAGTTGACACAAAACGCGTATGTGTTGATACAAAACAGAAATGAGTTGATATAAAACATTATGTGTCGACTCATACTGAGTTTTTTTTTACTTCTAGGGGCAAGAAATGAGTATGAGTCAATACAAAAAGCGCATCTATCGATACAAGCAGTATGAGTCGATACAAACCCTTATGCGTCAACTCATACTGAGTTATTTTTGATTTCCAGGAGCAATGATTGATATGTATCAATACATAAGGTTTTCGTATCAATACAGAAGTGCATGCGTTAATACATAAACTTTTCATATCAATACATATGTGTATGCGTCAATACATAAAATTTCCATATCAATGCATAAGCTCATGTGTCAATACATAAAAAATTTTTTAAACAATTTTATTTTTTTACATTATCTTTATATTTCTTTATATTTTTATTGTTATTTATTATTCAATATTGTTTTAATAGTAATTAGGTTTTAATTACTTTCATCACCCATTTGTAAATTTGTACCCCCCATTCCCGAAGCTTTGTAATAGCGTAGGACTTTACATTTCCGCAATTTATAGCTTTCAATATAATTGCTAGTAATTAGGGTTTGTATGGAAAGACTTAAAATTAACCGTTAGAAAACCCTAATCTCAAAGACAAAAATGCATGAAAAAAAACACTTTGCACACTTACACCTCTAGGGTTAACCTCACTTGTTGCCTTGAGAAAAATAGTCATGTCTCTCGAACGTATGATGCTTTAGCAAAGACCCTCGAATACAAGATCGTAGTCCCTCAATGACCCTTCGATGTTGCCTTCGGTAAACGATCTTAGACCCTTACAAAAATTGCAAAGGTATCCTATAATGTTTCCTTCTATGATGTTGTACCCCAAAATTTGCCCTCCCTTTTTCACAAGAAATCACAACCCTAGGGTTTTTCTCTGATTTTTAAGATTGGCTCAGGAATCGATCAAACAGAATTTTTCTTTGGCAGTAAATCAAGAATCATGGTTTCTCTCGCATTTCTCAGAAGAAACATAATTCTCAGAAATTCAATTAGCTGCTACATGTTTTCACACTTGTTCAAGTTTACTGGTTGTTCTCAAGGTCTGTTCATCTGGGAAAAAAATAAATAGGAGCTGAGACTGTCATTTGGAATATTCAGGTTTTATCTGATCCGGGTTAACCAGATAATGCACGTCTGTTAAGACATCTGTTTGTTAATGGAATGAAAGTCTTCTTGTTAATAGAATGAAATGTTTGCTTGTTAATGGAATAAGATGCTTGCTTGTTTATTGGAATACAATGTGTATTATGATTAGAATGTTGTTGCAAAGTTATGAGATTACAAAGTTCTTGGGATTACTTGGAATTTAAGTTATCTGTATTAAAAATATTGGAATGCAATTTCAATTATTTTTATCTGAGAATCTTAAAGGGATAAGTGAAGATGCAGAGAGAGTTGCAAATTATTGACAATAGAAGAGTTTTACTGAGAAAATATTTTTCATTCATTCCAAATGTGATTACAAAGATAAATTATTATTCATATGCTTTAAGGTTTTTACAACTTATAGCTATTGAAAAGTAAATTGTTACAATTAAGGAAAATATATCTAATCTAAGCCTAAGCCTCCTAAGCTGCCATTGCTCCCATGCTCAAGATCTCTTGCTTCCTCTGCTTCCTCTATCATCCAATTGGTGCTCACATGAAAAACACAAAGAAAATAGGATTAGTAAAGAATTTTCAAATGAAAAAAAGAAAGGAAAAAAGTCATTATTAAAGTTTGCCGTCCAGAATCAGAACGCTATTGATCATCATGTTTTTATTTTTCTCTTTGCAAATCACAAGAAGATTGCTCTTCTTGGTTCACAAAGAGAAAAGTAAAAAATGAAAATGCAAACATACAAAAGCAATTTATTCAAAAAAAAGCATTAGGGCGCTAAAACTGCATCACAAGCAAAGTGCCAGACTGAATTACAAAGTTGCAACTAAACAAAGTCAGCAACTAAAGAACATTGCAAGCTAAGCAAACTAGATGCAAACTGTCTAAACATTGCAAGAAAAGCAAATTGCATCAGGCAACTGAAACAAAGCAAGCATACAAAGGTACAAAGCAAGTTACAGATGCAAACATGTTGTACAAAGAAAACCAAAGCCAACTAGATGCAAACTGTACAAGTATAGAAAATGCAGCAGGCAACAGTAAACAGTAGGCAAATGCAGAGGAAAACCAAATCACAAGCCAAAAGAAAGCTTGTCATAGCTATCATCATTTTCCAGAGGCAACTTTTCAGAATATAATAAAAAAAGAAAAAATGCTTGTTTCATGGAAAGAGAAAGAGAAAAAGATATCACCTTGGGTGAGGTTTTACAGTTTGGCTAAAGCAGGCTGTCACAAGTTAACAATAAGTAAAAAAGATATAAAAACTCAAAACTGTATAACAGTTTGAGGAGGAGAAAAACACTTTGTCAAAACCACAAAAAAGCTCCAGGCCTGAAAGCTCACAAAGTATCCAAACCAATTACAAAAACTACAACTCTCCCAAAAAAACAAAGAGGCTGTAGTTCTCAAAACAGAACAAAACACAACAAGCTCCAAGCCTGTCAAACTGCAAGCTTGCCAAGCCTAGCTAAACTGCAAGTTAACAAAAGTGCACAACCAAATCCAAACTGTGCACAACCATTAACCAAACCTGTAAGCAAACTTTCTATCAAAAACTCCAAAACCTGCTACTCACAAAAACTACACAAGCTGCAAGCTTGCTCAAACCACAAACCTGCAAAAGCTTGCCCAAACTGCAGCAAAACTGTAAACAACAAACAGCCAAGCCGTAACAAGCTATCCAAACTTCTCACCAACTGTAACAAGCCTAACAACAACTTCCAGGACAACAATCACACAACATGCTATCAAACTAGCCAAGCCAAAAACTACACAACAATAAACCAAAACACCTCCAAGCCTACCAACTCAGAATTATCAAAAACAATCCAAGTAACAAAAAGTTTCAGATTATCAATCATCATTAACAATCCAAGAAGAGAGGAAAATAAGTTTCAAAGGCAACAAGTTTTCAGAACTATTGTCATCATCAAGCTCAAAGAGAGAGGAAAAGAGTTTCAAAGAAAACAATCATCAACAAAATCCATCAAAATCAGTTTCAGAGCATTTGTCATCATCAACAACAAAGAACAACAAGCTTCAGAAATACATCATCATCAACCATCAACATCAATATTCAGAAGAGAGGAAAACATTTCAGATTATCACATCATCATCAATATCAACATTCCAAAGAGAGGAAAAGAGTTTCAGAAGCAAAGGCAATCAGTTTCATATCATCATCATTAACGAAATACAAACCAACACAATTTTCAGAACATTTCATCATCAAACAACATTCAAATCTTAAAGAACAAAGGATAAATACCAGAAGCTCGTCATCACTCTCTTCCTCATACCTTCGGCCTCCAAGAACGCGCCTCCGTGTCACCCTTTTCTCCTCTCCATTTTCTTTTCAGAAAAAACTCAAGGTAAGTTTTTCTCAAACCCTTACTGCATCTCAAGCATAAAACACCATGGATTAAAACAAAGTAACATGAACAAAGCTTAAACAAACATGAAACGGTAAAAACTCAAATCCAGAAACAAACCGTACCATTTAGAACCAAAGCCATGGATCACTGTGAGAAGATGAGGGGGTGAGAGGCGGCGCTCCGGTAGCTAGGGTTTAGGAAGAGAATCAGGCATGTGAGACTGAGAGAGATGAAGAGGAAAGGATGGAGAAACGATGTTGCTGTGAACTCTAAGCACGAACCTTAATTTGTTCCAACCCCAACAAATTGTACACAAACTTGGCATTGGGCATGTCCGCCCCATCCCAAAGCCCACACGAAATTGCTAGCAGACACCACCTCCCATCTGACTTTTGCTTCTCCTCTCTCATTTTTATCATGGGCCATCCCTTTTCTAAACCCTTAGGCCCATTTCCATTCTGTTTAATTCACCCTTGTTTTGTTCTTTAAAATAAAACTCATAAAGAAAAATTCAATACTTTTTTGGTTTATTTAAAAATTAACTTAGTTAAAATTATTTTTCTACTTCTTTTGACATTAATGATATTTAAAAAAATTGATTTTTCTTAATTATTTTTAATCATTTCCCCTTTTATTATTTTCCTTACATTTAACAAGAAAACACCAAAAAAAATTAATGAGCATTAATTTAATTAGTCTTGTTTCTTTAAACCCTTTTCATTAATAAAATACACAAATAAGAATAATAATAATAATACTTAATCTTCCTTTTTTAGAGTAGATTTTATTTGTTTATTTATTTTAAGTAAATACATGCATCCTATAATTTATTGACTTTCTTTATCTTATAAATTGTTATAATTTTATGTTGAATTGCGACGATTCGATCTGGTTGTAATACTTAACATTTGGACATTATTATTCTTGTGAGATTCATCCCCATTTGTAAATAATTGTACCCCCATCCCCGGATACTTTTGTAATAGCTTAGAATTTTAATTCTCGCACTTTATGCTTTCAAATATGCCATAACTAGAGATTAGGGTTTGTATGCGAAAATCTAAAATCAATCGCTAGATGACCTAATACAAGACCTAAATGCATGAAAATGACAAACACAATTCACACGTGCACCTCTAGGGTAAACTCGCTTGTTGCCTCGGAAAATGCAATCATGTCCCTCAAATATGAGACACTCTAGCAAATGCCCCTTCGATAAACAAAGATCGTAGTCCCTCGATGACCCTCGATGTTGCCTTCGATAAAACGACCTCGTCCCTTACAAAATTTCTAGAGCGTCTCACAAGTTGCTTTCAATGATTGTAAGCGATGACCCTCGCCTGTCCCGTTTAACATCCTAACACAAGGTTGTTCACCAAATGCAATGGTGAAATAACACTGTCAAAAGGGTTAAAAACATATAGGAAAGATATTTGAGTAAAATAGGGTAGACAACTCTTAGTTACTTGATCAAAAGCTTGCAAAACATCCTTGCTACTTTCAAAAACACACATCACAACATAATTCAAAACATTTCCCAAAAACAAACTTTCAAAACTTTGAAATATCTTTTCAAAAAGACAAACACCTTTGTATATATTCAAACAAGAATCATTACAAAGTTTGCCTAGACAAGGCCTCTTTTTTCAAACCATTTTCAAAACCACACACACAAAGCACCATTTCAAACAATTGAAAAGAAAAGGAAAGTGTCTAAACAACTAACTAAGAGCCCATGGAAAACCATGGATGAAAAGGGTGCTTGCACCTTCCCTTTTCATAATCTACCCCCCAAACCCAAGAAAACATCTCAAAGGTCTTTCCTGTGCTTTTTGACCTTTCCTTTGGATAAAATAAAAAGTCGGTGGCGACTCTTGCTAAACCGCACAATTGCGAACACAAACGCAAAATCTCAAGTCAGTTCTCCCATCGTATCATAGAACTGGCGACTCTGCTGGGGATTCTTCTAAAAGTGGGGTTACCTTAGGGTTTTAGATCACTTTTACATGCTTATCTTATTTGACTTGTATGCTTTAATTTTTGGGTCCTTGTTTGGGTTTTTTTTAAATCCTACACCTAGATTCGGGGGCACCTTTTAGGTAAGAAGCAATAAACTGTGAGGGAACTGTGCGGGGTATACTGACATGGTTGAAGCAGTGGCTACGTTAGTGCGACATATTTGTTGGTACCGGTAGCCTTTGAGTTAATCAAAGAGAATACGGGGCCACTGAGTGATGTCATAAAGCACTAATGAACTCTTAGAACCTTACTTGACCATCTTGGCCTTATTAGGGGTAGTGAGATAACTGACTTTGGTGCAGTCCGAAGTTGGTACATACTCGATACTACACTCACTGAGGATTGTTTTCTTGGAATATTTCGGTCGCCAGTTGAGTGGCTAAACTGAAACAATGAACACATAAAATAATCCAGTGATATTGAGCTCCTTAGAACCCGGTTACTATTTATAGGACAGGTTTGAGCCAACTAACTTCAAGAGGGTACTTACCTATGAACCCCATGCAAGCCTAAACCTAAGGACTTGTCTGCTTTGTGTGAATGTGATTATCTGTATATACGCTTGCTTACTTTTGCATACTTGTACATAACATCATAACATCATACCATAGCATTTTAAATAACCATTTCAAGGATCTCAAGGGTCTTTGATGCAGGGTCAAGTTGAACCAGACGTCTACCAAAGGGCAAGAGGATCCATTTTCCTCTAAACAAACGCCGTTAAAGATCAAGTACAACAACTTGAGTCGACGGCTATGAGCCACTTGATATGGTGAGCTTGATTCTCGTGGAAAGACATCCACCGATACAAAGTTCTCCAATCAAAGATGTTGATCGAAGTTTAACCTCTAACATTTTCTTGTGTTTACCCCGCGAGATCCTTGAAAACATGCATCCACATATCATGCACTGTATCATAACAGGTTTTCCCCTTTCAGGTCTCCTTACCTTCCTACTGTTTATTTCAGTAGAGATGGCTCTAGAGAGGACTGTCAAAGATATCCAAGCTCAAAATGCTCAACTTCAAGAGATGTTCTTGAACCTGTCCAAGGGGCAAGAAGAAGTAAAAGCTCTCCTCATAAGGGGCATGGTCCTAGGAAATCCAGGGGGCATCAGGAATGATCAGTTGGAAGGGCTACAGATTGAGTTGGCAATAATGAAAATCCAAATGATGGGACAATTGGTGGGTGTGATCGGTGGATCTGGAACTGACTGTTTAACGCTGGTTCGCGAAATGTCGCGGTAAGCAAGAGTCGCCACCGTCTTTTATTTTCTCCAAATGGAAAGGACAAAAGCACAGAAAAATTCCTTAACAGAGATTGCTCTCGGTTCGGGAGGTAGGTTATAGAAAGGGAAGGTGTTAGCACCCTTTCTATCCATGGTTATCCATGGGCTCTTAGGTACTTGCTCAATGTGTTTTCAAAATGTTGTTTGCTTTTCAATGTGGGTTTCAAAAATATTCTTTGAAAAGTTTCAGTTCAACTCGTACGTCAGAGTGTTTGAAAAGTTTGTTTTGAAAGTTTTTGAAAGTGTGTCGGTGTGAAAAGATGTTTTGATTTGTTTGAAATTAGAGCAAGTATCCTTGAGAACCTACCTACCCTAAGGAATTCGTCTGTGTAAAAGTCCTTGAAAGTAGTGCTATCCCACCATTGAGAGGTAGGTAGCACCACCGTTGGAGGTGTTCGGGTCAATTCGAGTTTTAGGGACGTGGTGGTCACCAGAGCAACAGTAGGACACCTTAGAAGCTACCCTTATGCCATTGATCCTCTATTTTCCGAGGCAACCGTTTCGAGGCAACTGGATCATGTCATGGACATAAGGACTTACTAAAACGTCCTATACTCGACGACCACCTTTCGAAAGGCAACAGTGAGGCGTACCCTAGGGGGGTGGTGTGTGAATTGTGTGTCATTTTCAGTTTATTGTTTGTCTTGTCATGCAAAGGTGATCTAACGATTTGATTTTATTTTTTGGGCATTCATTCTTTCATGCATATTTATTAACAGTTATATTTGCGAGAAAATAAATCTAAACTATTACAACTGGCGCGGGTCCACATCGCCAAAAAAAACCGAACCCGATTTGACTGAAAATAAATAAAGCGATAAAATAAAAAGCGAGAAATAAATCTAAACTTATTACAAGGCTTTGGGGCATATACAGAGTTATTTACACAATATAAAACAAATGCGCGAAATAAAGAGATTAACAAAATTAGGGCGTTGGACCTTTTTACAAATAATTAAAATTAATCAAGGAATTTAAAATTAAATGAAAAATAGTATTTTTTTGTGTTTTTTAGGTTTAAAAGAAAAAGAGAAAAAAATTAATTAGAATTAAAGTGCTAAACCCTAGTTTTAATGTTTTTTAAGTTTATTATGAAAAAAAAGATTTAATTTCTAACCTAATTAAACTAAACTAATTTATGTACAATTTTTGATTTATAGAAAATAAATAATAAATAATAATATTGTGAGAAAAAAGGAAAAAATTAAAAAAGGATATAAAAAATTAATAATTAACCTAATTCTACATTTTTTTGATTTTTATTATGAAAAAAGAATTAAAATTAAAATTACAACCTAATTAAACTAAATGATTTACATTTTAATTTATTTATAAAAGTAATCAAAATTAATTATATTTTTTTTGTCCTTTCTGTATTTTTAATGTTTTTTTGTATTTTTGTAAGAATTAATTAAGTCAGAAAATAAAACACAAGTAAATTTAAAAAATAATAGGATATAAAGAAAATTAGAAAAAAGAAAAAAAAGATATAACCAGGGAGGTGTGGTCTCAAATTTGGGGGTGCAAGCCTGAAAGGCCTGGCCCAATTGCTGGCCATTTGTTGACTTTTCTAATCCTGTGCACGCCTGTTGACTTGATGTATGGTACACTCTTCATCTTAGCCATGGATCTGAGGCCCTGGGACACGTGGATGAGCTGATATTGAAGTGTATGGTGAGCATCAATGTGAGCGTTGCATGGAACCTGGAAAGGAAAAATAATATTGAATTTTTGCAGGACCTGGGACTTGAACCCAGGTCATTGTGGTTACATGCGCGTGTCTTGGCCAGCTGAGCTATGTTGATTTCATTTAACATATAATAGTCAATAAAATATATAAAAGAAAATGGTTAGTGCTTAGTTAAACGCGCGCAAATTTAAACTCATCCAATCCACTTGTGCCACGCCATCGTCCCTTCCAATTTCCTGAAACACAAACAAAGAAGGCAACGGTTTTGAAACGTTGTTTTAAACATGCTATGAGAAAATAGCGAATAGCCATATAGGCTACATAAATTGTTCGCGATGGTATCTTCTTCTTCGTCTGGGTGTACTGAGTTCAACCATGGTAGTCAGGGACCCTAATTTTTCCCCTAGGCAAAATCCCTAATTTGAGAAAGCTGTAACCCTAGGATTCGAAAATGGCAATTTCTTATTCATGGCACAAAAATGAAATTAAATGCAAGGATTAGCTCAGAAACTTCATCATGAGTATGAATATCTAAAAAAAACTGCAAGAATGTGCTTGAATCGTGCTATATGATTTCAAAATTTTGAAGATGCAGTTGGACTCGTGGATACCAGTTCAAGGAGTTTTGGAAGATGTTATGATTTGGGATACGTTCAAAATTGTCTCAGGAAGCTATTGGTACAAAAATTAAAGCTTGAAAAGATCCCTAGCACTGATTTCAGTTTTGCATTTTATGGCCAAAATTTCAAATGTCCAATGGCTTTTTCAGCGAGCTTTTTGCTATGTTCTAGGTAGGGTTGGACTCAGTGATCATCATAGAATTGAATAGGCTTGCTAACTCTCCTTAATTCATGCTTGTTAGAGAATTGGCCTTAGGGTTTGTCCATTAACCATTTTTTCCTAATTTCTAGCCAAAACCTAGACCTAGTGTGTAAATGAACCTTGGCCTGATTTTTGAGTTGGTTCATGATACATAGAACTTGTCCAAGTTCATATGACACCATTACATTGATTTTTAAATTTTATTTGAATTTTCAATGAATTAAAATGAATTAAATCATCAAAAATTAAATAAAATAAAAAAGTCAACATTTGGTCTTGAAATCAACCATGGGCCACGTGTGTGGCATGACAAGGATGGACAAAGTGAGAAAAATGGGGCCCTTTTGTCAAAATTGGATTTTCAAGGATAGTTGACTTTTGCCATTTCACAAAAATTTCCCAACTTCTACAAGGCATAACTTGCTCAATTTTTAAGCTTTTCACATGTTCTTGGACATTTTGGAAGGGTCTTTGAGTCCTTTAACCAATGCCTTTGGTCCCATGTCATTTTGATTTACCAATCTCAAGTTATGGTCTTTGACTTAAAGTCCCTTTTTGTTGACTTTTGAAAATGACCTATAATGTTGAAATTGATAACTTTTTGTGAGAGCATTTCTTGGATTTGAAGTATGAAGATGAGTTGTAGGAAATGTCTTTCTCTTCAAAATGAGCTTTGGATGGAATTTTTCTGATAATCCATGTGAAAGTTATGCCCTGGTCAATTTCAGTTGACTTTTTCAGCTGTCCAAATATAGCAACTTTTGCATCTTTGATGATTTCTGAGCCAAATTTTGAGAATCATGATCAAGCATTGATCAAATGATGTTTGTGGCTTCAAAATGATAGGTTGACCAAAAATTTGAACTTTTGACTGCCAAATGACCATTTTGCCCCTACAGTTGACTGTAGTGCAATTTAGGGTTTTGACTGTGCAATCTTGAGCTGAATGCCTTGAAACTTGATATGAGGATGCTTGACCATGTTTGTAAGCCTATGAGACTTGATTGAGCCTTTGAAAACTTCCTTTTCTTGATCAGAACCCAAACCCTAATTTTGACTGTATAGGAAACAGTTGAGCTGCACAACCCTTGGGGAATTTTGTGACCTGGCTTGGCAATTTCTTGAGGAATATGGGAGGGCAAATTTTGGGGTATAACAGTTGCCCCTGTTCAATCTTCTTAGACCTGAGGATGCAGATTGGCTGACGTGCCTTTCGTAATCCGAGGGTAAAAGATGATTGGACACTAGAGTGCCCGGAAATTTGCGCTCACATGTTAGCAATGATGGTGGAATGGGCTTATAGATGCCATTTGGAGATTGCTGGATTGGACGATGGGCTTATAGATGCCATCTGGATGTTGATCGCATAGGAGATTCCTTAGCGAGAACCTGCATACCTGCAAAACAGAAAAATGAGTACCTGACACGTTGCAGGAGCTGATTTTCAGATGCTTGGTATTGATGTGTCCTGACTAGTTACAGGAGCTGAGTCTGGAGCTTCAAATGGCGATGAAAGAACCAGGGATGATTACTTCCTTAGCATGGATGGTAAGAGAGCCTTGGGTGACTTTAACTTCAACAACGCTCGTTGAGAAAAATCTTGGGTGTCTTCTACTGGGATAAGAATCAGGGAGATCTTAGGGTTGATCTGACTGAACCAGAGAAGGCCTTTGACTGGATAAGCAATCAGGAAAATCTTGGGACGATTTAACTGAACTGGTCTAGGTCTTGAAATGTCTTCAACTGGATAAGCAATCAGGAAAATCTTGGGACGATTTAACTGAACCAGAGAAGGCCTTTTGACTGAACCAGTCTAGGTCTTGAAATGTCTTCAAAGGGATAAGCATCAGGAAAATCTTGGGACGATCTAACTGAACCAGAGAAGGCCTTTGACTGAACCAGTCTAGGTCTTGAAATGTCTTCAAAGGGATAAGCATCAGGAAAATCTTGGGACGATTTAACTGAACCAGAGAAGGCCTTTGACTGAACCAGTCTAGGTCTTGAAATGTCTTCAAAGGGATAAGCATCAGGAAAATCTTGGGACGATTTAACTGAACCAGAGAAGGCCTTTGACTGAACCAGTCTAGGTCTTGAAATGTCTTCAAAGGGATAAGCATCAGGAAAATCTTGGGACGATTTAACTGAACCAGTGAAGGCCTTTGACTGAACCAGTCTAGGTCTTGAAATGTCTTCAAAGGGATAAGCATCAGGAAAATCTTGGGACGATTTAACTGAACCAGTGAAGGCCTTTGACTGAACCAGTCTAGGTCTTGAAATGTCTTCAAAGGGATAAGCATCAGGAAAATCTTGGGACGATTTAACTGAACCAGAGAAGGCCTTTGACTGAACCAGTCTAGGTCTTGAAATGTAGCTTGAGAACTTAACTGAATTTTTCCTGAAAGATAAAAGTCAGTCATGTGCAATGCATGATATGGATCAAGCAATGATGTTCTCAACATAAATGAGATTTGTATGATGCAGTGCGTTATGCATGCTATAATGATGTATGTGATGTTTATGTATGTTTTCGTCCAGGAAAGTAAATCCTTGACGGGTGCCGGGAAATCGTATCCTGGGCTGATGTCGAAGGATAGATTTTGCTTCCGCTGGGGATGATAACTGCAAGGATACCGGTAGGAGAAGATGACTCCGTTGCGGAATAAACTTGGCGAATGGGAGATTCTGCGGGGAGAAAAGATACTTTAGCGATCATGCTGGGAAGCGATACTCTGTGGGAAGAGTGATGCTTTGCTGGATGTTGATAGTAACTCTGTTGGGGATACCATTGTTGTATTGGAAGTGTGAATTGACTTCGCTGGGGATGGGAAAGAACTACGTTGACGACGACCTTCCCTTGGCTTTTGGCTGAGGATAACCCAGTTATATCCTGTTAAGGAAATAACTCTTTAAATCAAGCCGGACGACACGTTCGTGCTCTGCGAAGGATAAGCTTCCAGAATTTGCTGGGGATAAGCTTACTGCTTGGGGAGATGAATTCCACTTTTCCTGGGGAACTTGGATGGGACTCTCCTGGGGAAGTTTTGATATGCTGGGGAAGAATGCACTGACTTGCTGTCTCACTCTCTGGGGAATTTAAGATGTCTGGTTAGGTTTTTTAGCTGAACCTACTTTGGTACCTTGGATAGAACAATTAGACTGCTCAAACAACTCTTTATTGCCCCTGTTTCTAGCGTCACCTGCAATTAATTCTTTGTTTCATATGCAAATATTTATGAGTTAGCAAATTATTGTCAATGCATATATCACAAATTGAGCCTTGGACGTTCTTCGCAAAACAAAACAGAAAAAGAAAAACACTTGGCACATTTAACTGAAAAGTATATTTGTATTGATTTTGAATAGCCTGTGAGTAGGCGTTTTGTGTACAAGAGGCTGGCGTCCTAGCAAGAGGTACGTCGCCGAACAAGAGAGTTTATACAAGTTTTGTACAAAAGAAAATAAAACAGCTGTGTGAAAGATGAATGATCCACTGGGTTTCAAATCTGCTATCGCCTTTATACTCCGTACGTCTCATCACTTGATGACCTTGGTTGAAGATGAAGCTGACTGATTGATGCCGTCTTGATGTAGATACCGGATTCTGGATGCAAAGTGATCCAATGAGACATAGTATTACGCTTTTATCCCTAACTTTTGCCTGGACTGCCTTTTCGGGTTTTCAGTCCACCGGGATACCCATTTTTGCCCAAGCCGCCTTTTCAGGTTTTCGACTTGCCGGGTGTACAGATTTTTCATTTTCATCCCTTCATTTTGCCCGAACCCTTTTGGTTCGACGGGAAGCCCTAATTTTTGCCTAGACATGTCAGCCTAGCGGGTCATTTTTCATGCGTAGTATTTTTTAACTATGTCTGCATTGGCGGGGTGAGGAAGGTCGTCACCATCCATGTTGGTTAATATCATTGCTCCTCCTGAGAACACATGCTTAACCACAAATGGCCCTTCGTACGTAGGGGTCCATTTGCCCCTTGGATCACTCTGAGGAAGGATAATTCGCTTGATCACCAGATCCCCGACTTGATATTTCTGTGGTCTGACCTTTTTGTTAAATGCCCTGATCATTCGCTTCTGATACGTCTGACCATGACAGATAGCAGCAAGTCTCTTTTCGTCAATAAGGTTGAGTTGATCAAGTCGTGTCTGGATCCAATCATCTTCGTTCAGATTTGCATCCTTCATTATCCGGAGAGAAGGAATTTGTACTTCGATCGGCAAGACTGCCTCCATGCCATAAACCAGAGAGAAAGGAGTTGCCCCGGTTGACGTCCTAGCTGAAGTACGATACCCATGTAGAGCGAACGGTAACATCTCGTGCCAATCTTTATACGTTACTGTCATCTTCTGCACGATCTTCTTGATGTTTTTATTAGCTGCTTCTACAGCCCCATTCATCTTCGGTCTGTAAGGAGAAGAATTGTGGTGCTGTATCTTGAACTGTTCGCAAAGCTCGGTGATCACCTTATTGTTCAGATTGGTACCGTTGTCTGTAATAATCCGCTCAGGGACGCCGTACCGACAGATCAGGTTGTGCCGAATGAACCGTGCCACAACAGTCTTGGTTACCGTAGCATAGGATGCTGCCTCAACCCACTTCGTGAAATAATCAATTGCCACTAGGATGAAGCGATGTCCATTGGATGCCGTAGGTTTTATCTCACCGATCATGTCTATGCCCCACATTGCAAATGGCCAAGGCGCAGTCAGAACATTCAGGGGAACCGGAGGAACATGCACTTTATCTGCATAAATCTGGCATTTGTGGCATGTCCTGGAATGTTGGTAACAGTCAGCTTCCATTGTAGACCAGTAATACCCTGCCCGTAGGATCTTCTTTGCCATGGTATGTCCACTGGAGTGTGTACCAAAGGTCCCTTCATGTAGCTCTTCCATGATTCTTTCTGCTTCCGTCTTATCCACACAACGCAGTAAGGTTGAATCCTGGTTTCGCTTGTACAAGATGCCATTGCTAAGAAAGAATTTGGCTGCGAACCTCCTCAGGAATTTCTTATCATTGACAGATGCTCCTTCAGGGTATTCCTGAGCTTCTAGGTATCTTTTCACTTCATGGTACCAAGGCTTCTCAGTTACCAATTCAGTTTCGAGATCACAACAGTATGCCGGTTCGTCCAGTTTCCAGATGATGATCCGGGGAGCTTCGTTGTCCCATTTAACCTTGAACATTGAAGACATTGTAGCCAACGCGTCCGCCAGCTGATTCTCTTCTCTTGGAAAGTGCTCAAATGTTATCTCTGTGAAGTGGGGGATCAGGGCCAATACACATTCTCGGTAAGGAATCAAGTTTGGATGTTTCGTATCCCACTCTCCTTTGATCTGATTGATCACAAGAGCGGAATCTCCGAAGACACTCAGAAATTTGATCCTCAGGTCAATCGCAGCTTGAAGACCCATAATACACGCTTCATACTCCGCCATGTTGTTGGTACAGTTGAAACACAGCCGGGCGGTGAGTGGAGTATGAGTACCTTGTGGAGATACGATTATGGCGCCGATACCATTTCCCAAAGCATTGGAGGCTCCGTCAAAGTGCATAGACCATCGGGATCCTGGTTCAGGTCCTTCATCCGGTCCAGGTATTTCACAGTCAGTTACTATCATAATGCTTTCATCTGGAAACTCGAAGTTCATTGATTGGTAGTCATCCACAGCTTGATGTGCTAAGTGGTCTGCCAATACACTTCCCTTGATGGCTTTTTGGGTCGTGTACTGAATGTCGTATTCCGTCAAGATCATCTGCCATCTTGCAATTCTCCCAGACAGAGCAGGCTTTTCGAATATGTACTTTATAGGATCCATTTTTGAGATTAACAAGGTAGTGTGAGTCAGCATATACTGTCTCAGCCGGCGAGCAGCCCATACCAAAGCGCAGCAAGTTTTCTCAAGCAGTGAGTATCGGGTCTCACAGTCGGTAAACTTTTTGCTAAGGTAATAAATGGCATGCTCTTTTCGGCCAGACTCGTCATGCTGCCCCAGCACACACCCCATTGCATTATCAAGCACTGTCAGGTAAAGTATCAAAGGTCTCCCTTCAACTGGTGGCATAAGGATGGGTGGTTCTTGGAGATATTCTTTGATTCTGTCAAAAGCAGCCTGGCATTCATCATTCCAACGTACTACCTGATCTTTCTTCAGCAGCTTGAAGATTGGTTCACAAGTAGCAGTTAAATGTGAGATGAACCGAGCAATGTAATTCAGACGTCCTAGAAAGCCTCTAACTTCCTTCTCTGTCTTAGGAACTGGCATCTCTTGAATGGCTTTGACCTTAGCAGGGTCCACTTGAATTCCCTTGTCACTGACCACGAAGCCTAGCAACTTCCCAGATCTTACCCCGAAGGTGCACTTGTTTGGGTTCAATCTCAGCTTGTACAGTTTCAAACGGTCAAACAGTTTCTGCAGATGATCAAGGTGCTCTTCCTCAGTCTGGGACCTAGCGATCATGTCGTCAACATAAACTTCTATCTCATGATGGATCATGTCATGAAATAAAGTAACCATAGCACGTTGGTAGGTTGCCCCAGCGTTCTTCAACCCGAACGGCATGACCTTGTAACAGAAGGTGCCCCACTGAGTAACAAATGTAGTCTTTTCCATGTCTTCCGGAGCCATCTTGATTTGATTGTAGCCTGAAAAACCATCCATGAAAGAGAACACCTTATGCTGAGCGGTATTATCAACAAGGACATCAATGTGGGGTAGAGGGAAGTCATCCTTGGGGCTGGCCCTGTTCAGATCCCTGTAATCGACACACATCCTGACCTTGCCGTCCTTCTTTGGTACCGGCACCACATTAGCAACCCACTGAGGGTAAGAAGTCACAGCAAGAAATCCGGCATCAAACTGCTTCATAACCTCGGCTTTAATCTTCTCAGACATCTCTGGACGCATACGGCGGACCTTTTGCTTAACCGGAGGGAAATTTTCTTTAGTTGGTAAGTGATGGACCACAATGTCGGTATCTAATCCGGGCATATCTTCGTAGGACCAGGCAAAGATTTCTTTATAGTCATGCAGCATCTGAGTCAACCGTTGCTTCACGCTGAGTTCTAGGTTGGCACCAATCTTCACCTCTTTCTTGTCTTCCTCAGTACCCAAGTTTATTATTTCCACTGGCTCTTCATGGGGTTGAATTGCCCTCTCCTCCTGTTGTAACAGTCTTGCAAGTTCACCAGGCACTTCGCAATCATCTTCACCTTCGTCTGCGGCTAAGTTGATCGGATTTTCGAAGTCATAACTGGCAGTAGCAGAGTCGTTACCAGTGAGATCCAGAGTGGATTGAAACCTGTATGAGTGAGTGTGTGTGTAAATACAGCTGTTTTGCAATATGTAAAGAAAGGAAAGAAAAGGAGCGCAAAATTTGAAATGTGAAAAACGTCCAATGCTTTTATTCATGATATATGACGGTGACAAACAAAAGCCCTCATAAATAAAACCACGGTGCCCCGGGTAAGACACCGGGCCATATAGTCTCAAATTATTGTTTATTACAAATCAAAAACAAAGAAATTCATTACTGGGGAACAAAAGTTATGGGAGTAAAATCTTTGGCAGTCCAATTAGTCAATCCACCGTCGGCCGTCGGGTAGATCCAGCTATCGAACTCTGACTCTTCTATTCCATCTTCCTCTCCAATAGCATTCACTCCAGAGTGAGTGATGAGCAACGGAGGTCTTCCAATTCTTGCCTTGCGCACCGCTTTCTGAGCTTCTGTGGTGAAACCCAGCCCAAACTTGTCAGTCTTAGGAGTAAGATCAGGAAGCTTGCCCCAGTTTGCACATTCACCTTTTTCGATCACAGCCCGGGCGTCCTTTAAGGAGGCCATCTTCATAGGAGAAACTTCTTCATCTTCTGCTGCTGCCAAGGTTTGTGGTACTTCCTCAAAATGTTGAAAGGGGGTTTCAATGAACTCCCCATCCATTTCTACGTATCTGAAAGAGTTGAGGTGGCTGACCATGTATTCCTCCTCCCCTTGCACTGTTACGATCTTCCCCCTGACCGGGTATTTGAGCTTTTGATGCAATGTAGAAGTCACAGCTCCAGCTTTGTGGATCCATGGGCGACCCAGCAAACAAGAATAGGACGGATGGATATCCATCACATAGAACTTTGAATCGAATACCTGTGACCCAACCCTGATTGGGATGTCCACTTCACCATGCACCATTCTTTTGGACCCGTCAAAGGCCCGGACAACAATGCTACTTGGTTTGAGCTCTAGACCTTCACAATCCAGCCTATCCAGAGCCTTCTTGGGCAGCACGTTTAATGAAGAACCTGTGTCAACCAGCACATGAGCAAGAGTAGTGCCCCTGCATTCAATGGAGACATGCAGGGCATCATTATGGTTCTTCCCTTTTGCTGTCAGATCGGCATCAGAGAAACCCAGGCCATTATCAGCAGTTAGGTTGGCCACACAATCGGTGAACTGGTCAGCAGTCGTATCTTGGGGTACATGGGCAGTTTTTAAGAAAGCAATCAGAGCCTTTGCATGGGCCTCTGAACACAGCAGCAGTGACAACATGGAGATTTTAGAGGGGGTGTGCCCCAGCTGTTCCACAACATTGAAATCACTTTTCTTTATTATCTTGAGAATTTCTTCCATTTCCTGCTTGGAAGCCTCAACAATGGTCTTTGGTGCCTCCGTCCTGGCAGGCACATCAGCAGCAATTCCCTTGCCCCGAGTATCAGATGACTCAGCAGCAGGGGTGGATACTTGGTCAAAAGGAGAAACAGGCACTCTGGCAGGTGTGAAGATCAAAGGCCTATGAATTGCTGGAGGAGCAATGTCTGGCGAGAACAGTCTTCCACTACGAGTGACCTTAGCAGGCCCGGTGATGTTGGAGACACCAGTATCAATGTTGCACTCTTGTTTCACACCCAGAACATAAACATCCGCCCCATAGTGCCATGGGACAGCCTTATCAGATTTGTAGGGTATAGGCCCCGGAACAGTAATGGTGATGGGAACATTCTTGTGAACTGACAAAACTTGTATAGGCTTCTTTGAAGGAGCCTCGGAATAGTTGTTGAAGATGGTAACGATTGACACTTCTTCAACAGGAGCAGCAGGAACAACAGTCTTTTCAAACAAAATCTCTCTATTATCTATCAGGTTTTGGATGCCTGACTTCAACAGAGAACAACCAACAGGGGAAGCAACACATAGAGGGCAACTTTCGCTACATCCCGGAAATAAACCGGCTAGCAACAGATTCCTCTTGACCATCAGCAACGGAGTAGCAACATCATCCACCGAAGCTACATACAAATTCTCCTCAACAGCGTTCACTCCATGCTGGGGCATGGGAGCATTTACAACATTCGGCCTCTCGGGCGCCTCAAACTGTATCTCCTTGGCATCAATGAGGTCTTGAACCTTATTCCTTAGGGCCCAACAGTCATCTGTGTTATGCCCCGGGCTATCAGAGTGATAAGCACAGCGAGCATTTGGATTGAACTT